>JAQHUG010000012.1:7769850-7847013 GCA_028555095.1 Dicrostonyx torquatus | reverse complement strand
TATGTGTTGTCTGTGTGTATATGTGTATTGTGCATGTGTCTGTATATGTGCAAGCCCCATGGTTTCAGTTCCTCTCCCTGGTCTTGTCAGCTGTATGCAAGGAGATGAAAAGCGTTCTTTCAGGACTTGAAGTCTGTGCGAGTTTGCAAATCAGGATGCCCTTGGCTCCTCTGTGCAGGCCGTGATTTGTTGGAGACATCACTGTGCCTGCCTAATCATGTTTTGCGATGGCGTTTGTCTGGTACCTGTGAAACATAGGGCATAAATGGAGTCCACATGCAGCTCCTGGGCTGTCAACTCGAGGATGAACTATAAATTTTGCACTTGATGTTTATTTGAAACACAAATATTTTGGAGAGTCTTATTTTATGGCCCAAAACTTCATGTAAACCTTGCTTTTCATGCCTCCCTGTCTAACAATAATAGACAAAAAAGCAAATGGGCAAGGGAACATGTCTTGAGAGACTGCCTTGTGGGGAGGAGGTTGGGGAGTGTGTCCTAGAATTCAAATGATTTTGCAATAGAAACTGGCAAATCATGTCTCTGCTTCGAAAGTAACTGTTCCATTAATCTTGCACTTTTGGAGGATTAATGCCTTAAAATTTTTATCTTAGATAATATTTTCTCTTAATTTTAATGTATAAAACTCAGGAGCATTCTGAAGAAAGGATTTTTAGGTTTTCCAGGACACTAGTTTAGGGATTTGGACCTGGATGGGAATGTGAAGGTGACCTTGCTACAGCCTCCTCATCTTCATCTCCTAAGAATCTACATCATTAACATAAAATATACTGGAGGAGTGTTGTCCATTGCTGAGACAGAGTCTGGGCAGGCAGGCCTAAGTTCTGACTATGCCACTTCCTCCCTACCTGACCTTAGACAGTTCAGTTCACCCCTCGAGGCTCATTTTCCTCTCCTAAAACATAAAGTGTGACAGTATGTGCTCAGTGGCTGACTGTATAGGTTAAATTAAGGAAGGCAAATTAAATCCGTAGCCTCGGCATATAATAAACGTTCAACAGAAGTTGGCAGTTTTCTCTCCATCATTGTCCCTCTTTACTTATCATCCTTCTCTTGTTTTGTTTCTTCTCTGTGATCTTTCCTTCCGTCCCTCAATTTTATTTTTTATTTCCTTGCCATTTATCTTGAATTAATCAGATTGAGCTGCCCTTATAAATACTGTAGATTGAATAGCTTAAAGCACAAATGTATTTCTTACTGCTGTATGTGCTAGAATATACATCTAAGAATAAGATCCCAACAATCCCTGTCGTCATGAAGGCTTTCTTCCTGGTTGTAGATGGCCACGTTCTCACCGTGTCACACAGAATAGAGAACATCATTTACTGTTCTTCCCTTCTCTTCTCTTCCCTCCCCTCCCCTCCCTTCCTTCTTCCCCTTCCCTTTCCTTGTCTTCCCTGTCTTTTTCATTTATTTCCTGCTCTCCCTCCCTACCCCTTCACCCGCTGCCTTCTCCCCTTCCCCTCCTCCTCCTCCTACTATTATTCCCACTGTCATTCCAGCTAGCACCTTTGTCTGTCTATCCATTCACCCATCCATCCACAATACCATCACATTGGGGTTTTAAGCTTCATTATATGGATTTTGATGGTGCATGACTATTTATTTGGTTAATAACATAGTACTTCATCTTCTTCTTTTCCTCTTCTTTTTCTGCATCATAATTATCATCACCACAGGTTTGTCTTCTTGTCACATCTTATAGCAAGGGAGCTTTTAACAGATGGGTTACTGCTTTATCCCAGAGAATGACTGTATAATTATTTTTATTTGTGCAATAGTGATAAGCAATCATTATTTCAGGTAAATTGGTAATAGGCAAAAGTATCATAAGGGCATATAAATGAAATAAAAATAGAAAATAATGTGTAGTAACAACATTCATTCATTACTTTCAAGGATTTGATAATAGAATAAGTATCCTGTTAAACAGATGCTGCTACCTTAATCAAAATAAAAAACTTATATATGATAGTTTATATATTAATCTTGAATCTTGAACACACTGATGTTATAATCTTTAACTGATTTTGGATTTGTATAGGGTCAACATATAATATAAAATTTAAGTTCTCAAGTACTTATTTTTCCTGTCATATTGCTTTGGCTGAGTCTGTCAGTATAATATTTAATAATAGTAACTACCCTATCTTTGTTCTAGATTAATGGTAAATTATATTTAAGTATAACGTTTAACTTTTACTAAAGGTTCATTATTAGTAATTTTTATGTACTTTTAGAGGAAGTTGAATCTTAACATGTTTTTGTACTTGCTTCAGTGATTGTATGTGATTTCCTTTTATTGCTGTAAAAATCGCCAGTAGATTTTTCTAATCTTCAATTCCTGAGCCAACTTTACTTGGTCACAATGTAGTATTTTCTCTACCCCGTGGGGCATGATTTCTTAAGAATTTATTTTTCTTAATATTACTCATTTTTTGGACTACTTTGTAGCTTATATTACTCAGTTATATTCTCATATATGGATGTTGACAGAAAGGAAACAATGAATAATATATAGTCTACTTAAAAATATTTTTAGTTACTTAATTTTAAAAGTTATATGCACTTGTTATAAAAATGAGATGAGAGAAAGAAATCATGTATTGCATGAACCCCAAATTTAGTATGATTAGCATTTTAAAGGATTTCGTTTTCTACTGATGCGCTGTGATAATACATAATTGAGATGACATGATCTGTATAATTTTATACCTTGATTTGTTATCTGCCATTACTTTCCAAAATTATTACATGATTTGCAAAATGAGAGGGTTTTTGTTTGTTTGTCTGTTTTTGTTTTGTTTTTGATACAAGGCAAGATTTCGATGGATCCTAGGAAAGATATTTTATTTCCTTGCATTATGAAAACTAAGATGAGTTTATTAGAAACCTATTGGCCTATTCGTTTAACTTAGACTATGAAAGCAACCCAGGCAGTTTCAAACACAAGCACAGGGCATATTTCCTCACTGAATGAGTTTCTAGACAGGCTGTGTATGAGACATAGCAAGAGTATTCAGCATTCAGATGAGATGTAGAAATAGTGAGAAGCAAAGCTGTCCTTTCAATTCCATTGCTGTTAGAGTGTGACACCTTTAATAGCACCTGGGAGATAGAGGCAGGCAGATCTCCGTGAGTTCAAGGCCAGCCTGGTCTACAAAGGGACTTCCCGAACAACCAAGACTGTTACACAGAGAAATCCTGTCTCAAAAAACCCAAAGGGGGGAAAAAACAAAACAAGATTATGTCAGAACACTTACAGCTTGTCAGATTGCCCCCTTCCCAGGAGTGGAGTGTCATGGAGGGGCAGGAGAAGGACATTTGTGTTTGTAGATAGAGCAGGCTTTTTCTCTTGAGTTACCAACACACTCCCAGGTCACAGACTTCTTGTTAGTTATGAATGCTTGACCTAGCTTACACTCTTTTCTTGGTTGCCCTTTTAATTTATGGACATACATTCACCTGTTTAATCTTTTGTCTTGGGGCTCTTGACCTCCCCACCCCGTGCATCTCCCTCATTCCCTTCCCCTCCTTCTCTCTTTCGTCTCTCCATCCTAGATTTCTCCTCTTATTCTCTCTGCCTGCCATCCCCACCTGTCCCTCTCCTGCCTAGCTATTGATCATTCAGCTTTTTATTAGGCCAATCAGATGCCTCAGACAGGTAAGTGAAACAGATGCAACAGATCTTTACATAATTAAATTCACATCCTTACACCATTAAACAAATGCAGAATAAACAAATACAACACACGTTTACATAGTTAAAGTAATAGTCTGCAGCAGAAACAAATGGAGCACATCTTCACATAGTTAATATTCCACAACATTCAGGTTCCTTACCTGCCATCCAAAGGAGAGTCAACTCAGTTTCTGCTACTTGCATCCACAATATCGGGGTGCCCAATGGAAGGCTATTGTGGAATGAGGGGTTCTGTGACTTGCAGACAGGTGTTTATGGGGTCAGCATCTGGATTCCACCACTGAGTGTGTAGAAAGAAGCACAGACATGGGTTGTGGAAAGAACTTGTGTTCTTTCTAACTCCTCTCCTTCACTGCTGGGTAACCAGAAAGGACCATGGGGCTTATTCAAACCTGATTTTTCTTATCTTTAAAAGGCTCGTGTGTACACTGTTAGATAGGAGAGGTGAACATTTTGGAATTGCTGTGTTTGTGGCCTAGCCATTGTAACTTTTCCCTCTTTGTCTTTCTGAGGTCGCAATCCATTATCGTCCCTTTTAAAGAAACATCTGCAAATTTAGCATACTGTTCTTGTATTTGTCTTGGAGATATATCCCAGGACTAGCAGATAACAACATCAAAGATGAAGAGCCAACTTATTTTAAGTAGAATTTTAGGCTTCAGGTCCCAAAAGGATCCAGGTGGCAGAGGTCTCCATCTCAGGTTCCTCAAAATGGATTAGAATCTCAGCCAGTTATGTTGAGGGATTGCTTTGGTAAGGCGATATAGATAGTCCTTATTATTTAGATATGACATCATATTAGGAAATATGATGTCAGTATTGGCTGAGCACCTAGTGGTTTCTATAATGATGTCATATTCCTTAGCCTCTTGGAACTATAGGACACAGAAGGGAATAGCTTCAAAAGAATCTTTGAAGAATCTGATCTCTTGTCACTTCTATCTACTGCTTCCTGTCCTGGGGGAGGGATGTAGCCTGTGGCCCACTGACACACTAGATCTGTGCTCACCCTCAGGCCGCTACTTTCTGATACAGAAGCCTTCAGTTTCTCCAGCTAACAAAAGGATGTAGAAATTGTAACTCCATGCCCAAGTTTGAAACATCTAAAGACATTGTGCCATCCTGTTATTCACAGATGTCTATCCAGCTGCAGCCATGAGTGCAGCCTCCGCTTGATGCCCTGGGAAGAGAACTATCCCAGGAAGAGATGCTGACTCTCATCAGTCCATGCTACAGCAGGGGATTCTAGCTGAGGGAGGCATTCTGACTTCTATAGGGTTTGTCTTTACCTGAAAAGATAAAATTTTTACTTTGCTGTTGTTGTTGACTTTCAATTCATTACTGTCCATAATTTTTTTTTAAAAAAATGACTTTTATTCCACGTTGAATCCCAGTACTAGACCATAGATTGAGCACAAAAGGATTGCTTAATGTCTGAGGCCAACCTGGTCCACATAGTCTCTTCCATGCCAACCAGAGCTGTAGAGAAAGATGCTATCTCAGTGTAAAATAAATATAAGTGCAACAATGCCTTATATTTCTATGTATATCTACATGAGATTAAATTCCCTAGAGGTTGAGGCTAATAAAGAGCTATGAGGTGTTAATAGATAGAGCAAAGTGTGGCTCACACAGGTGAGAGCTCAAGAGAAGGCACTGCCTGCAGTCACCCAGTGGGCCAAATAAGTTGTGGTAGCTATTGTTCATTGTCAAGTTTAATTGACATTGTCAAGTTTAATTATTCTGACAAATAATTGTCAGAATTATCCAGGAAATGAGCCTCATTAGTTGAGGTGGGAACCCACCCTCTGTGGGTGACTTCATTCCCTAGGTAGGGGATCGTGGACCATTTAAGAGGAGAGAATGTGAGCTGAGCACTAGCGTACTTGCATTCATTGCTATCTACTGACTGTAGATGCAATATTATCTGCTGCTTCAGTGTTGCCTTTACTTCCCACTGTCCCCCTTCATCTGTGACCTAGCACAAACCCTTGCTTACTTAAGTTGCTTTTATCAGGGTTTTTTTTCTTTTCTTTTTTTTTTTTTTTACCATAGCAATAGAAAGGAACTAACAGTTGAGTTAAGGCTAGCGCCTAGGAAAGTTTCCTTGACTGGAGCACCTTCAGCTCAACAGATTCCAAACAGCGTGCAGTTTTAGCTTTAGCCTCTAATGCTGCCTGTCTGCCTGTCACTCTGTGTTTTTTCTGCCCTTGCTTGGAGTGAGGACTTCTGGGAGGAAGTGCTCTTCTTGCATGATAGCCATCTCAGACAAATCGTCCCAACTCCTAGGTCGCCCCATTGAGTATAGAAGAGTGTCGTGTAAATCAGGAGACTCATTTCAGGTCATGTGGATTGTTGCAGTCGTGACAATGTTCACATTGTGTGGGGTTTTCCTGTGGCTCAGTGCCAGGAGCTGAGGGCTGTGAACCATCGCAGGGACTTTACCCCATGGGGGCAGGGACGTGGGCCCTGAACTCAGGTAACGCTATGGCGCTCTTCTGTCTTGGCAGGGCTTTGTTTTGTTTTTTATCATAGTGAACTAATTGTTCTCCACTGACTTTGAGGTTTGCAAGCTTTAAATGCCTCAGATCAAGGATTTTTTTTTTTTGCAAGATGGCATGAATCTCTCTGGGGTTGGTCAGTAAAGCTCATGGATACAGGATTTGTAGAAAGTAATAATGGTTTCAGGCCAAGCAGTCTTTACAGTAAGCCTGGCGAACACATCACATGCTATAAAGTGGGAAAAAACCTCTGTCTTGTCTGTGGTCAGTGGTCCTGAATTTGTTACAGGATCCTGCACTCAGTGTTGTCATTCCCTGGAGACAAACTCATCCACAGAGACTGACGGGGTGCCTTCATTTTAGGCCTCATTCTGACCGCTTCTCTTATAAGAAGTCATTGTTTCCTAAGGGTCAGACCCCCATTGGTCCCCCCAGCAGCATAGCCCATAGGGCAGCACCATGTCCCATAGCACAACACCATGTCCCAGCGTTTTTCTTTTACCTCTCCATAGCCGAGCTACACTGATCTCCAGGCTACTGTGCCTTGGTGACTTTAGTGAGATTGTACCCTGCTTGGATCATCTCTCTCATTCATCCTGGTTGCTTGTGACTCATGGTCACACTCTAGCATGCAGTAACCATTGCACTGTGCCATTATCCATAACCTTTGGAGCTTCTTAGCATCCCCAGTTAATTAATCACTATTATCAGTCTGTGTGACAAGTCTCATGTCTTTCCAAGCCATTAATTCTTTATCTCCTGACTGTCCCATTCCGAAAGGTACTCCTAGCTAGCTTTTATCTCCCATCTGGAATGTTCTATAGTCTCCTAAGTAGCCCTGAGATTTCCTGTATTAGACATCTCCAACCTTGTGTTGATTTGATCAGGAGATTCGATCAGGTCACAGTCTGCTTAAAACCTGCAGTGAGAGGCTCCTAATGCCTCAGCGTATCTACCTCTAAGATGCCCTGTGTCCTGGCCCTTCCTCACCTTTCCAGGCCCATCTCCTTCCTCTCTTCGTAACTGTAGTTCATACGGTGACTCAAGCAAATGAATTTCAGTTTGCCCACTCCACTGTGCTGCTTTTGCGTTGCGTTATGTGCACGTGCCTTTTCTTCTGAAGAACAAATTCTTTCTTATTCTTTTCAAAACTGACTCCATGCATCTAGTTTAAGGTTGGATGTATTTTCCCCTGGAAATACTTTCAGATCTACTCCCATACCATCCTGGGACTCTCAAAGTACCCCTTAGTAATAATTGTAATATGTTATTGTAAGCTCTGTTTTCCCTGTCTTCTCACTCTCGGGGCTCGGAGTTCTGCAGGAGCAGGGACTGTGTAGTTAGTCACTGATCTTCACTGCTGAGGACTGGAGTTTCAGGTGATAGGGATGCAACAGCATCTATAGGGGAGTGGAGGAATGACTTCAGAATCATAGGGCTCATCTGCTACCCAGGTTTGGGTAGGTCCCACAGCACCCTGACCCACTCAGGTCATCACATTGGCCATCATTCTCCAGTCATCTCTTGACACTTTCTCAGTCTTTATCATTAGCCGTGGGTTCCTCACGCAGCGCTTGGCACACAGCATAGGCTCAGTAAATGCTTAGTCGGTGTTCATAAAGTATGCTGGGAAAGGATTTGCATAAAGAGGAAAAAAAACAAAAAGAATACAAACATCTCTCATAAGAACTTTGCCCCCTGGTGTTCTTGGTATATGGCATTCAAAAATCTTGCCATTCTAAGAGCCGCTTCTCCTATCTGGATGTGTGTCCAATCATGTCTGGTGCCGTAATTTAGCATGATGTGGGCCATATTGGTTGTAAGAGCTATACGATTTGCCGTATTAGTTCATCCCACTGCTTCATTAAGCTCAGTGTGCCGCCTCTGGCAGTGGCTGGGCCTGAATTTTGATGTTTGGAAGAACAAAGCCTTTCACATTAGCTGAGTCAGATTAAGTGCATGAGCCTTCTCCGAGCTAGAGAGTCAGGGTCTTTGCACACAATCAACAAATGGCCCGGAGCACATGGGGTTTTGCTTTGTTTTTGCTGAGCAGAGGTGCCCAGGTGTGCTGGGATTTCAGAAGTCTCTTCTTCTCCAACACGTCTTGTAGCATGGTCAGAGGACACCTGCTGCAATCATATAAAGCCTGAGAGGAGGGCAGCATGCAGTGGCGGGGCGAGGATGCCAGTGTAAGGGAGCAAATGCCTGTTGGTCCTGTGGCTAGGCTTTCTCTGTTCACACTTACAAAGAGCCTATACCCGCAGATCCCCATCTTATGAGAGGCAGCTGAACTTCAGAGAGGTGAGCCTCTTTCCTGAGCTCATGCAACTTGTAACTAGACCCCTGTCTAAAAGACCTCGGGGTCTGTCCATGTGGTAACACGGGACTGAACTATTCTCTGTAGAATGATTCGTCCTCTTACCAAAGCCAAGTGCAAGGAAGACACTTTCCTGCAGTTTTCCTTGGTATCTTATACCAAGGCAGCCTCAGCCTAGGCAAGAGCGAAGAATAACGGCTGTGCCTTATGGTGTAGTTAGAAGGTCACAGGAAGCACCTTATCTCTGGCCCCAGGATGGCAGCCACATGCACGTCTTCCCTTGATTGACAGTGGCAACATCCTCATAGTACGAAGAAAGTCACTTCCTCTTTATTTTGCAGATATGAAAAGGTGAAGAGTAGGTAAACTTGAAGGATTTTGACTGCATAAGTTGAAATGTACTAGATGAGGTTAAGAGAAAACATTCTTTCTAGAATTTAATTTCAGACAAGCAGTCCCAAAACTGGAGATCAGAAAATTATGCAAATTCTCCAAATTTATGAACATTATCAGCCAAGCTAATCTCCCAATGGGTATCCATCCCTACTCCAGAAGTGATAATGAAGATGTTAGTGATGAGTGTAGCTAATGCATGTCAACGGTTTTAGACATCAGGCAGGGTTCTAAAACCATAGATGGATATTTTGCTCAAAATACCCCTTCAGGGTAGCTGAGTTTATTTCTCATTGTTGTCGTTTCAAACAATCTCAGGCATAGCAATGGAAGTTAGAGAGATTAGACATAGTCAGCTCAGGAAGTCAGAGCCCAGTCCTTGCACCCCCTGCAGCTGTCCTCCCGCATCAACACAGCGCTGTTGCATGTTGCATGGGCTCTGAGAGCATCACTCCCATCCTGACGTATCCAGCTCTCTGGCTCTCCATGAACACGCGTAAGCTTGCATCACCTTTCCTCTGAACCAGGAGGGAGTTCTCTTGTCCCCTTTCTGCTTGCCTTTGTCTACCCAGTCTTCTGAGACAGACTTATTTTGTATTGCTGTCAAGCTCTTCAGTGTGTTTCCTCACCAATGATAGTAAGCCTTCCTTGCCCTGTGACCCTCAGGATTCCTGCTTCATTTAAGATCACACCTACACACCCTTCTGTCCTGCTGGGTTATGTATTAACACAGGATCTGACAGTCTGTACTTTGTCTCCTGAGAGATTATACCTCCTTAATGGTAGGAGGAAAAGACTTAAAGTTATCACAGGAACAAATAAATGGTAGATGACACTAACAATGTGACTATTATAGGCCTGGCAGAGAATATAATAATTTAAATTTTTATCTTTACAAGGAGAGCTGGAGAGACAGCTCAGTGGTTAAGCCTATTTTCTGTCAGATAGACCAGGTTCCATTCCAGCATATAAATAAATGGTGGCTCACAATTGTAACTCTAGTTCCAGGGGTCCAGTGCCACCTTCTGGTCTCCACAGGTACCAGGTATGCATGTGAGACACATGTATGATTTTAGGCGATGCACATTTATATATATTAAAACCTAAAAGGAAATCTCACTTTTAAAAAGCTCCAAAAGGGAGTTGCGTTTCATAGCATTAATTTTCAGATGAGGAAGCGTGTGCTCCTAAGCTGAGGATGTGTTCGAGGTGACCCAGCATGCATCTGGAAAGCAGTCATCTTAAAGTTGTGTCTAAAGGATTCAGTGCACAGTATTTGTATGCTATACCATTTAGAAGTCATTCTGCTCCCCATAGTGATTACTGAATAAAGCCCCAGCGAAAGCTCAGGCCTACCACCTGCTGCAAAGTGGTAACTTTAGATTCTGTTTACCTTTAGAAAGAACCTATTTGTCACCGTAGATTTCTTCTCTCCAACTTGGGAGTACCATCATTTGAGTCTTTTACCTCCCTCTGTTGGTCACACTGCTCTAGGGAGAGCGTGCATACTAATTGTTAAATCAGAGGCAGGAAAAGCCATGCAGGAGCTCACATTGGACGGAGCCCAGCAGATGATGAATAGCAGACCTGAATCTTATCATGTATTTCAGGATGATGTACGGTACTGTTAGAAACTGCCTTTGACAAATGTGCATGGGAAGGGGAATTATCTCCAACAATGAAAAATGTTCTTATTATGTGATCCTAAAAAGGATCAGGACCCCTATCATTGGGAAGATGATCATCCCTATATCCCTTATTAACAGCAGGATGGAGCATGTGTTAAAGACATTGGGCGTGGTACTGAGGTGGTGATGAATAACGGTGTTGAAATCGGGTTGGACTCTGGAAACGCAGCTTGATGCATGATAGCAGCTTCAGAGCAGGCAACTCACTAAGGTCTCTTTTAGTCCTTGCTACATGAGGACCTGTGAGATTTGTTCCGCTCTTCCCATTGGTATCTGACGACTACTAGTAGGGTCAGTGCTATGCTTAGGTAAGAGAAGCTACCTGATGTAGGCTGGTATGACAGAAAAAGAGGACAAATGTTCAAAGTCGTTTCAAGTGTTGAATTTTATCTCCACAATTTGTATGCTTAAGTCGGACCCATAAGAGTAATAGAGGTTCCGCAGCCCCGGCCTTCAGCTGAAAGCTAGAAGTTGTGATTTGAACCTGGGCAGTTCAAGTGGCGTTTGAATGTATCGACTGCATCACAAGGCATTCATCCCATGCTTGCCTGACCATAGTCCTCTAGTGCAAAACCTCCTGGGATTGAGAATCACGGATCATGAAGCTGAAGAGTGTGTGCAGAAGACGGAAGGGGCCCTAACTCAGCTATTTACACGGAGCGGGGCTGGCCAGCTTTTTGAAATTGGGACATAACATTGCCGTCCACAAATGGCCATCCTCTGCGTTCGTAGTTGTCCTAGAACTCATGTGTCCTTGCAGGCTTCAGGTTGGATACATCAGGAGTGGATGATCCAGGAAGATTAGTTGATTCAAGAGCTGTAGAACACTAACTCTGTTAAAGGCCAGGGCTGCATGAGGTCTTTAACTCCTCTATTCTCTTTCTTGTCTATAGTTTTCTTCCATTTTTGTCATTCTTGTTGATTTTTAAGCAAGCCAGACTGATGGCCGCAGAAGACTGTGAACAGGTCTTTGACTCATGGATCTTAAAGACGTGCTGTGGAAGATGGAAAAGTATGAGGCAGTCGTAGTCAGGTGCAGTAAGCTGAAGTCACGTAGCAGAAGGAACCAATAATCCAAGGGCTTCCCAGGGGTTAGGAGATTTAAGTAAAGTCCTTAGGGTTCAGACTGCTGTTAGGCAGTTCAGTGAAGGCTTTGTGAAACGCTTGTCGTTCCACAGACATTACCTACTCATTCCTCTTTACAGCCTTTATGTGGCTACCTGTGAACAGCAAAGCCCACTCTTTCTCCAGGGACAGACAGACAGACAGACATCTTCTCGAAACGTAACAGTTCTCTGTCCTTCAGCATTACAGTGCCTTGAAGTCAGTCTATTTTAGACATGTAGTATGCTGCATGGGGCCTGTGATACGGTATGCATTCATTATGTGTTTGTTGAGCAGTAGACTAGCCTTCATTACATGGGCAATTCTTTGGCCTTTGGCTTATATTTTCCTCGACTCAGTCATTTATATTGCATTAATTTTTCTTTGATGTCCTGAAATAATGATTGCTGTGGTTTCCCCTCCTGTTCTTGAAGCCATAGATCACAAATAGATTTTTGTATGATTTGCCAATGCCGATCAATTTTAATGGCTGCCCCAAGTGTTCTGGAGAGTGCCTGTAGCCACAGCCTTTCCTTCATGGAGCACAGTTAACACTCAAGTGTGTTTTCTCCTGATGCTTTTTCCTGTACATGCATACGTGCACAGATCCATGCAAACAGGTGTGATCAAATCCTGTCATGTATTATTTTCCAACAAACCTCCTCACGTAAGCGATTCCCCTACAAACTAAAAAATGTGATTATTTTTAAACGCGGTAAGTGATATAATTTCCTTTAATGTTTTCTCACAAAATGTCCATCATTACCTTTGTATCAATGTTTCCGTTTTTCACCGGTCCACTTTGAGATTTACCAAACAGTCCTCCAGGTGTGTGGTATGTGGAACTGATTCTATTAGTTGGTAGTTCTCGTCTCTTTGTATCCTTGAGCTGATTCAGTGGCGCCTGTGTGTTGTGGCTGGGAGGGTAGAAGTGGTTTTCCAACAGGAAGAAGAAAGCGGCTTTGGGGCTGGGTGCCCCGTAGCTGGACCCACCAAGCTAGCATGGCGCTGGCATTAAGATTCACCAGCGGATGCCTGTGAGATTGAGTGCTTCATCCAGTTCAAATCTTCTAACCCCAGCTTATCAACTTTAATGTGCTGTCTTGGTGCCTTGATTTTTTGGTTCATCTATTTTAATGTGATGAAATGTAAAAATTGAGCTTACTTTTGTTTCCTTACAATGTCTTTAGGGGGTTTTAGCTGATAACCTATCCTTCGCCTCTCAGGGATTCGAATTTTAAACACCCAAAAGTACATTTTCCTGCTATCTGTCATCAAGTGATTAGTGCAACTATTTAGTTCTGGTCTTCTTTCCTATTCTTAGTAGATTTATTTTCTCTTCTTAGAATTCTCCTCTCACCGTCTCTGTCTGGGAGACTGGAGATGTCATTTAAACATTGCTTATTAGGATTCCATTATTTGCCTCATATACAGTCAGCTAAATCAGAAAGTCAGACAGTGTTTTTAAATTGCAAATTTAAATGACAATTTATAGACCAGGTCTACTGGAAATTTTCTGTCCTTGGTATCCATCAGTGCCTATGGGTGTATAGTTTTATATTCTCCCTTCCCCTCCCCTTCTCCCTCCTTCCCTCCTCCTTCCTACTCCTTCTCTCTTTCTCTGTATGCATATTACACCAGAAAGATCAGAACTGCTTTAAATGAAACAAAACACTGTTCTCAGTTGGGAGGACCCAACTGAGACAAATACCCAATCCCAGACCTTACTTAATTGTTAGTTCCCTCTTTCTACTTCCTCCTTCCCCTTGGTCATACCCTAAAGAAGAAACTAGGATTAGTCACTTTATTTGAAATTGTTTTAAAGCCATGGTTTAGATTCATGACAAATAAATATCCAGTGAGTGCTCGGAAAGTACCAGCTTCCAGCGTCTTGGTTACTCTTCATAAAACTACAATGTGGCACTCATAATCATGTTTGATATTTATTGAAAGTTTATTGTACACCAATAATAGAATAATATAATAATTCTATGGGCTTCTCCCCTTAACTCAGGTACCATCATCATTTTGTTTGCTTTATAAAAAGGGTTGAAATTCATGGGAGGTATCAGTGAATTACTGAGAGCTGAAGGTCAAACAGGATAGAGCCTTTGCTTTTGCCTGTTGACCACAGCAGCCTGTTTCCTTTACAGGGAGAGGATTTGGAGTCTGTGAGGTTTCTCTGTTTCATAAAAATGACAAGTTGAAAAGTCTTCTCACTATGCCTTGCTGGGTTTTAATTTTTAGCCGATTGGGTTAGAAGAGGCAGCTTTAAACCTTGAAATCATCTTCATTTATCGGTCCATTTTCTCTGGGATCAG
The DNA here is from genome assembly GCA_028555095.1 of Dicrostonyx torquatus. Lineage (NCBI taxonomy): Eukaryota > Metazoa > Chordata > Mammalia > Rodentia > Cricetidae > Dicrostonyx > Dicrostonyx torquatus. The sequence continues at coordinate 7,832,965 of JAQHUG010000012.1, read as the reverse complement.
AGTAGATTGGCAAAGCATTATTATGATCTTCCATTTCAGAGCTGAAGGATTATCCATTGCGATGGGTGAAATCATCTTTAAAATCCCCCTGAAGCAGGTTGCAGAAGTGGGTCCATTTCAGAAAATGCCTGTGGCACCAGGAACTTTAGAAATGAAAATTAATGGGATAAAGTTTGCATCTTGAAGACCTGTGTTTAAAGGGCGATCCCACTGCATCTGTGCCTCTGTTGTATCAGACTTCTCCACCTACAGCAGCAACCAGAGTCTCCTTTCTGTTCAGTTTCTACTCAGCAGCCTCCAATGTCAAGGGCAGAAGAGGCAGCTAAGGACTAAGGAGATTCCATTCAGACATAGGAAGTAAGCACGAGGAGCTGAGCAGCCTTGCTCAGGTTGATGGGAATAACTAGAGAGGGAGTCACTGGCTCACAATGCAGGTTTGCTCTGGGTGAAGGAGAGCAAAGGAAGAAAGGAAAGGAGGTAGGAGAGAGAGAGAGAGATTGGGTGATGCGTCTGAGAGCCTTCAGTGTAGCACGAAGGAAATTTCAGGAAGACTGTTGGTGTGTCTTTGAGCCAAAATCACTCACTGGAGTAGTACTCACCTCCCAGGACAGGGCCTGACCATCCTCCACTGCTCCATCAGTGACCAGGAGTGGTCTCTGGGAAATGCAGCGGGACTGGAGCAGATGTGGAAGTAGATGTCTCAGGGAAGGTGTTGTGTGGCCTTTAGCTACTTCTTTCTGTGTGGCAGGAGAGCTGACTGATGCATGTTTATGGGCCACATTGCAACAAAAAGATTCATGCTGTATGTAACAAAAGGATTCATGCTATATCCAAATACTAGGGATTGCTATGAGACACCTATAGCACAAAAAATAAAAACACAGAGGCAGATATTGGTTCAACCTGAAGATCAGAAAAGCAAAGCAGCCAGCCACTGGCTCTCACCTCTACCTTGGACTGAAAATGGGCGAGATTCAGTCTCCTCGAATCCTGAAGACTGCACACTCCACACCCCACACTACACATTCCCCTGATATCCAGTCTCTTCCCCCCTTATATTCCTCTCTCCACTCACTCATATCATTCCTGTCTCCACCTCCCTACTGCTGTGATTAAAGGCATGTGTTCCCAAGTGCTGGGATTACCTTTGCGTGAGCTCTATTTCTCTTTTAGACGGATTCAATCTTGTGTAACCCAGAGTGATCTTGAACTAACAGAGATCTGTCTACCCCTGTCTCCCGAGTACTGGGATTAAAGGTGTGTGCCACTATTCCCTGGCCTATATGGCTAACTAGTATGGCTGCTTTGTTCTCTGATGTTCAGGCAATCTTTATTTATTAAAACACAAATAATATACCACTATTGATGTCCCCAACGTATCCATCTTTCTCCCACCACAGGTAGATTAACTATATAGATTGCTTCCCAAAGTCACCCTTGCCTCAGAGGCAAAAGTGGGCAAATAGGTGTCAAATATGGTACTATTGGAAATTGGTTTACTGGCACTTTGGGAATTTAGTCTAGTAACTCCTAGAACATTTTACCCTTTCATGGTCTGCAAGAGCTGAAGAATAAAGGAGAGGTACAGAAAGAAGTTACTACTGATTGTCCGAGCAGGAAACCCCAGTGTCATTCTTGCACCCCTCTCCCTATCAGAGGCAAAAACAAAACTCCTGTCCTACCAGCATCCATGGGAGCCACATGACATGAGCATCTTCCGCTTTGCGAATGGGGTGTAAGACCTTGTTAAGTATATTCTACTCAATCACCGCCAACAGTGAGCCATGTTGCCTTCAGAATGCAACCCAGGGATAGTGCTACTGTCTTCAGGCTCACCAGGTGATTGGTCACATCATTTATTTCTTAAGCACTGGGACTCTGAAGAACACCAGACCCTCTCTGTCTCTGCTTGCTAAGGTGTGACATGAGGGTTATAAGAGCCTCCTCTCAAAGATGACTGAGAACCAAGGGCATCATCTACCTGTGTGTCTACACATGGCATGAACAAAGATGAAGCCCACATAGAGGCACTGATATGGGACCATAACGTCTGTAAGGGTCGAGTATGCAAGCCATTGTGTGTGCACCATCATTGGTTCTTGCTAGGGTGGGACTTATGGAGATACTATATGTACCTCTGAATATTCCAGCTTAGCTCTCCAGGACAGTGTGCTGCTCAGGCTGCTGCAGACTCTCTGTCCTCCGGAGCCAGATATGTGCTTGGTATAGAACTCGTCCACGAGAGAAGCGACCTGCAAGTCTCCACCTCCTCTTGGTGGACATGGAGCCTGCCTGGGAAAGTAAGGCATCTTCCTCTCTCCAGCATCCTCCACAGAGCTACTGGCTCTTACGTCTTCTCAGACTCTGATTTGGCCTCTCCTGCCTGCATTCAGGCTTGCCTTTGTCCCTGTGCTCACAGACAGCTGCAATGTTAACTCCACTGCAGCTCCCACACGAGACTAAGATGAAGATCCCAATTCTAGATTCAGAAGAGAATATCTGTAAATTTTATTCTATCTCTACCAGTGACCGCCTTTGGTTCACTGAAGAGCTAGGATTATAAAGTATGCAGTAGTTACCTTTGGCCACTCCATAGGTGATTTGGGGAAGGGAAAGTAGTTTATATACTTTTGTACCAAAGTAGTAGCACAAAAACTATATAGACACAGCTAACCAAGAGATTTCAGGATCGAAACCACTTCTGCCAGGAAGCCTTCCTAGAGTAGCCAAACAGTGCAGGGTGTCCCGGCTAACTAGATTCTGGGAAGGTGTGGTTTGAGAGGTAAGAAAGAGAAGGAGGGGAGGATGGGTGAGGGAAATTTTGTCCTAAGCAGCCTTATCACTCCAAAGGAAGGCCATTTAAAGGCTGACTGCCATGGCACAGTGGGCTGGGATCAGCGAGTGACACCGGAGAGCTAAGTTGGAGCCTGGTTAGCGGAGCAGTGGGCAGCCTCTATGCCTTAGCTCTCTGCTCTGCTGCGCTCAGTCCTATATCTGCCTCCCTCCAGACCTGACCCTGCCTGTACAGACAGCCCAACAGTGCCACAGAGTGGGTACCCCGTAAACGTTTACAGAGCAGAGTGCCCTCCAGATGGAATAATAGTTCGCTACGCAGTGAGAAGTCCTTCCTGGTAGCAGCAGGAAGCAGTCATCGTGCCAAAAAACAGTTGTTTTTTCCCCCCCTTCAAAGTGTGAGCAGAAGTGAGCTCCCACAGGGACTTTCATGGACACTCATGTGATACATCTTTGATCCCAAACTCCTTTAGGTTTTGAATCTTCGGGAGCCGCAGCAGCTATCCACTTAATAGCTGTCCAGTGCCCAATATGTTAATGCAAATTAGCCTAGAAACGATGAAAACTTTGGGGACTTAATGAGCTGAGCTGGCACCTGTTCACTCACTCAGCACTTGGACAGCATCTTTTGAGCTGCTTAAGCTAAGGTGGGTGGTGTCAGACTCACTCTGTCTGGGAAATGGCTAGCTGAGGCATTTCACTTCGCCTTTCGTGGACTTACAGTTAGTTCCCTTCACGGGACCAGCCTGAAGATTCTGGGAGAAAAGACTTTGGAAGCTCCATAGAGAGTGACACACTCCTGTGTCCCCTACCTCCCACCCTGCCTCAGACCCTGCAGGTTCAGAAGATGCTCTGAGTGGCAGAGACAGCATAGGTATGTCATTCCAGTGGGCGGAGCGTGAAGCCTCATCTCCGGTGCTGGGGCCACGTGTGCTGCCTGGTGCGCATGGCAGCTAGGTGTACTGCAGAGCTACATGTAGGAATGCTCAGTGCGGACACAGGTGTGCCCTCTGCAGGGCCTGGCACGTCAGAGATGCCCAGTCAGTATCTGATTGGTGAACCAATGATGACCAGCCTCTACAGTGCTGGTAGGCGACGACCCAGCCTTGAGCTTCCCTTCTGTATTTTTGAACGTGTTGAGCAAATGTGGGTGGTTTCCTTTATCTCTCTGACTCTGGTCCTTCCTTGTATGGCTTTAAACTCAGGTCTGATGTGTGTAGCTCAGGACACATGCAAGCATGCAGGAAACAAATTCAAACAACTTGTGTTAATAACCGAAAAATAAGTTGTTCCATACATCTCAATTTTCTTATTGATAAAATGGAACCCGCTTTGTCTACATACAAGGTTCTTACTCAGAGCACGTGAGCATCTGGCTAAGGGCTCGGTAAGAGGTAGATGATGTCATCGCTATTGTAAGACCCAGGCTGTGGCCTCCCAGCAACCAGAGGTTGAGTGCAGGAAAAAGGGCTGTGACAGAATTTCCTAGGCAGACACAATGTCTCTGCTTTTCTCTGCCTTTCTCTCTGAAAAGGCTTTGAGTTTTCAGAGGGACCTTGGGCTATATTATCCAACTTTCACATAGCAGGCTATTCTTTTCAGATTAACTTTTAAGATTCTCATGACCTAACGCCAAGCCCACATTACAAAATAAATAATAAATAAATAAATAAGATGAAAACCTTAATCCTTTGGTCTTGTCTCAGTCACAAAAGATGATTGTCTGCAGCCTGTCACCATAGATAACCTACAAATAATTGCCAGGCAGCAAGTGTCCTCTCCTCGCAGTTACTGTCCCTGCAGCCCCCATCACCACAGGCCCTTTGCTCCTTACCCTGATCTCCTCCAGGTCTACAGACCATATCTTCCTCAGGTTGGGAAGAACTGCGCATCTCAGGATGAGAGGTTAAAGGGAATGTTCCAAAAGGAGTGACAGCTGTATTGTGAAGTGGAAGAGAAGCTGGCCGTGTGCCCAGTGTAATGAACACACCTCTGGCACACCATTGTAGAACCTCTCCAAGAATGGAGCACCCCAGTAGGTGTGTGTGGTCCTGACTCTCCTGTCAGCACTCTGAGTGAGTCAGACTGTGATGTCAGCTCCATTGCTCTTTAGGTACTGACCCGAGGGATAGCTGCCTCCTGGAAACAGAGCGGGAACAGTCATGCCTTCATGCCTTTTCAATAGACTGACTTCCTCTGGCAGCAAGAGAAGGTCAAGAAGTAGACTAGACCAGGAATACCTGCCAATGTCCTTGCTCCCAGATTCACCGATGAAGGCAGGAAGTTCAGGGGAACAAATGCCCATAGACAGTAGTTCTCTAGGCTCTTCTGAGGACAGACTTGGGATTCTCCCATCCAATGGGACGTCATTGTGAAGGAGTTAAGGTAGGGCAAAAGGAGAAATTGGTTCCCTGCTCTCACTGTGGCAGCCACCGAATCTTCTCTGTCATTTCCCTGACAGAGCAGAGTTCCAGCCATCTCCCAGACCCATCTCTTGGCTTGGCTCTGGTCAGGCAACCTCTCCTTTTGTTCATCTAATCCCCTGGCCAGTAGCAGCTTCCTGCTCTCACTAATCCTTGGCTCAGTCCCTCTTTCCCTGGCTTTTCAGCTTCTTCAACACCATTGTGAAGGTTCCCTCTTTATATAAGAGGCCAGTGTTCATTTTGCCTGACTGGGCCTTGGTGGGTGGATCCTCTGTGTTTGACACCGAGCCCCACAGTGTCCAAGAGCCAGAACTCTGGAGAGGCTCCATGGCCCACAGAGCGCCCTATCTACCCCACCTCCCCATCTGGATTTAGAGTTAAACTCTAGGTGTGTGGACTCCAGCAGAGGGCATGGCGTACAGTAGGTATAGGCGTGAAGGCGCCTGTTTTATTACATTCAGAAAGCCATTTGCTTCTTGAGGAAGGAACCCGATCGTTTTATCTTTCGCCTCCTAGCTCAATGCTACCCACTTAATGAAGTGAGGAAACTTAGCCAACTGTTTCTTGACACAATGATTTAGCTAAGTTGAAAGACTCTATCACCTTCATCCCAGCACTCCTCAAAGGAGGGTTGCTCGGGTTCCCTGGTGCTGTTCTACCAACACCTTCCACAATGGACATGTCTGTGAAATGTTAATTGCCATGATGTTAACAAATCAGAAATGTCATGGTCGCCCCTAGGAGGTGCACCTTGGGTGGCTGCCACTGCTTCCTCTTTTTCAGCAGCTGCAGCAGTTTGTCTGTCTTTGCTTTCTCTCCCCAGGGTGGTTGTCCAAAGCTGGATTCTCGGCCTTGTCCCTGATCATGGCCCACTCTGGGTGAACACAGATGGTTCCTTCTACCATGGTTCCTGGAGCCAGATGCTCTTGCTCAGGGGCAGGAATCACAAGGTTTCATTAGTCACACTTGCTAGAAGTACAAACCCTCTGGTGGGCTTGTCGAACATGGAGAAATCCCAGTGTGTAAATATTTATGGATTAGGAATCAAATATTAAATATTTACTTCAGCTTTGTGGAATTATAAATGATTTAATAAACCCTACTGGGAGTTGGAATGGAGGTAGTTAAAACCCACTCTTAGGTTTAATTGTTTCCCAACCCCCACTCCCTACCATGCAGCAGTGGGGGAAGCTTGGGATGCTGGTGGAAAAGGCAGCATTTAGATTTTCAGTTTGGATCTGCTTCATTTTTTTTCTAATGGCCGCTTTTTGGTTACACGATGCATGCCCCAGAGTACGGCTCTCACAGGGCATCTCAGCTCTATAGTTATCACCAGCACTGTGTTTCATGGTCTCCTGAAGCTGCCATGAACAACCCACAGGTAGATCTGTGTCAGAAGCTTGGACACACACAGGGTGCTAGAGGGTATCACTCTAGTGACTGCCTCTGGAAGAAGACTGTGGGAAAAAGCCATTCAGACCCAAGTCTCATCTCTACTACTGAATGGCTAGACACCTTAGAGAAAACTCTTCTTAACTCAGTATTTATTTCCTAAGGTTGCTGTAACAGATGGCCATAGGCTTACTCACTCAGAACGACACAGATCTAGAGGCGTAAAGGTATTGACAAGGGTGTTCTCCAGGTGACAGCTCGGGAGAATCTGTCCTTGTCTTCCTCAGTCTGTGGTGACTACTGACACTCCCTGGCTTTTGACTGTCTTCAAGTAGTCTTCACTTTTGTGTCTCTTAGGGCCTACTTGCCATTGGAGTTCAGGCCCACTGAGTTATAAAGAAGAATCTGAAGATCCTTATTTTAGACAGTTTTAGTTTTCTTCCAAATATGGATCTTCAGTATCCTTTTAGGGCCGTTACTTAACCCACCACATTCTCTAAGGAGCTAACAATGTCAGTCATTGATACCAAACTGGGTTACTGGACATTTGAGCCGTACTTTTTTTTTTTTTTTAGTCTGTGGCTATTTTGTGATTTTGTTGAAGTTGGCAGTTAGGAGAATGCCTTGGGCCTCTGGGAAGGGGCCACTTATTGGTGACCTTTTTCTACTACAGTTTACAAAGTGTAGATTCACAGTACCTGCCTGTTGACTGAGGTTTCTGTCCTGCCTGGTTTCTGTCCTCCCGTCAGGTCCCACAGCCATTTAGCCCCAAAGAAAATCATACAGAAGTCTATATAAGTTGTAAACTGATTGGCCCATTAGCTCAGACTTCTTATTAACTCTTATAATTAATATTAGCCCATTATTCTTATCTATGTTAGCCACGTGGCTCGGTACCTTTTTCAGTGGGGCAGGTCCCATCTTCCTTCTTTGGTGTCTGGACAGGACTGGAGAGGAATTCCTCCTTCCCAGCATTCTCCTGTTCTCATTGCCCCACCTCTACTTCCTGTCTGGTTGTCCTGCCTATACTTCCTGCCTGACTACTGGCCAATCAGCATTGATTTAAATTATAATTGACAGAATATAGACCCTTGTCCCACACCATCTGCCTTTGATTATGTTTCCATCTCTTCGCTTTTGTTTGTCCCAGCAAATGTCCTGACAGGGGCATGGCACTTAGCTGCTCCTGCAGGTATAAATATAGGAGCAGGCTACACAGCCGTTCTAGTCCAGTGCGATCACCACCTTTGTGAGGATTCTTTTCCCCAGGGATCTGGGGATTTACAAATGCAGCTGGGTTATTGGCGAAGGCTTCCAAGGAAACAGTGTGGGGACTAGCTCTGGAGATCAGTGGCAACAACGGGAAGGCGTACCTCATACCTCCTGAGAAGTATTGAGAGGTTAGGAATCAAGTGTTTCAAGGCATGGGAGGGAGCTGGGAATGTAGAAACACACGTTTCTGGACGTGGAGCAGAGAGGCGTGAGACAGCCATAAGAAAGCCAGATCTAATGTGATGCTGACAAGGGTAAGTATGAACCCCATCTCACTGGGGATGAAAGAGGAATTCGTTTATCCACAACACATGCCTACTTAGGTAAGAACTCAGATCCCCTCCTCCTGTGACAGCATGCAGGCACCACGCCATATCTTTCTTCAACTGTTTGCAATTCTTTACTCTTTTTATTTCCTCTGTGTATATTGGGAGACGCTCGGGTCCATGGCCTCTGCCTCCGTGAGTGCCCCCGGGGCTTCCTTATACATGGTACTCTACAATCGTCTTTCCATGAGTTTTACTGCAGTGGGAATTGTGGCACCGAGCAAGAGCAGTAGATGAATTCTTTCTGAAATCTTCGCTGACCCTGTCACTCCTGGATTGAGTCCTGTTTACACAAGAAGGTAACATTTCCTTTGGGGGTCAAAGTGCACGCATACCATGCAGGACCTATTGTTGCTGATTTCTCCGGGGACTGGGGACTAGTTTACACTGCAACTCGCTTACTGGCTGTCACATGCTTTTTTATTGGTTTACATGTATAGATCTAGTTATGTTTACCATCCACAAGAGTACTGCGTTTTCAATAATTCATAGAAATGTCATATGAAATTAATCTACAATGAGAACTCAAACTTGACTAAAACCAAACCTTACCTTGCTCAGGAGTGTTTTTGTTACTGACAGCAACCATCTCAGGATTTTTTTCGTGTTTCCTGAGTTCCGAATTCTCTTGTAAGATGAGCCAGATTGAGGAAATCGTTAATCTTTGACAGTTGTGTAGATATAATTAAAGATATATGATTATAAAAATACCTGCTATCTCAAATTACTTCCTAGAAGGGAGTGGAGAAAGAGAGCGTTCTATTTAAAATGTCAGAAACAGACACATTGGGTTGAGTAGTCAAAGCACTGTATGCCTGTCACTCATAAGAACTGACAATTAGGTCCATAAATAGATTTTACAGGCTTTCATACAAGAACGCACATCCTGCACAACTCAGGCATATGAAAATCAGAGATGTATTGGCTGTGCTGACTCACAGGCGACTAGAGGGTTTAAGAGGCAGAGAATGAGCCTTTTGGAGCACTTACTTGATCCCTGGAGGCCTCAGGAGTGGCTCACAGGAGAAGGAAACCCACTGGTTTCTTCCAGTACCCTTTTACTAGCCCTGCCATTAACTGTTTACATGAACTCTGGCCACTCTCCTGTCTCCCTGCCCGGCTGCAAAATGAAGTCGACGTTATTAGTTTCATGTTCTAATGGTTGTTCTGAGAAGCAAACGGGGTTAGACGAAAAGTCCTTGGCAACTGGAGGAGGAAGTACACATAGGTTAGCCTTTGACTTTCTGCTACTTATGTGACTTGTTGATAGTGACAGCTGAGCTGTTTCTATAGGCACCAAGTAGGCAATCAGAGAGCATGCTAAGACCAAGGCCTCAGAGAAAACCGACAAACTGAAGCTAAGCTTCCTCTGCCTTGGCTAGTGGAGATTCAGCCCTCGAGGATGAAAGCCCAGAAACAGGAGACAAGGGAAGGGGATGTCTATGGATCCACCCTTGTCCTTCCTCCAAGACTCAATCTTGCTTAAAGTACCTGATGCCTGTGCCCCTCAGTTTCTCCTTCTACAAAACAGGGAAGATGATTTCATAATTGCATTCTCTTCAAGGTTGAAATAGCAAGGGCAGGCAATTCCAGGGATATGTGTAGGGAAATTTCAGTGCTACTGTGTAACTCATATTGGAAACTATGCCCATCGTCATATCGTTGGGCAGAGGCGGGTCATAGTCATGCTCCATCCTTTCACCCATGATCTGCTCAGGAGGCACAGGTTTCCCTTATTATGTTTTCGGCCAGCTACCTGTCCTCCATTGAAAAGTGTGAGTTCTGCACACACAGGGAGCTTTTGTCTTTTGTTCACGAAAGTCTTCATGGGCCTAGAATCCTTTCACTTGAGACAGATTGATAAGCAAAACAAAAAAAACAATAAATATTTAGTGTGTCGAGTCCATTCTATTTTAGGCACTATAATAGGAATTTCAGATAACATGAAGTATAGAAACAAAAACGGGAATTTTTTTCTCAATGTTCAGCAAATACAACATGACACAAACAGAAGTTATATATGTACACATATATACATACACACGGTCCTCGCACAGCACTCACAAGCACACATAAGATCCAGGGAGCATAGGAGGTGTTCTTTCAGGCTACAGTCTGAAAGGGTTCAGGCTCTCTTGGGAGTCTGCTTCCTGCTATCTACAATTGGCTGGTGTGCTGTAGGCCAGATATGAATTCATCAGCAGTGTGTGGACAGAAACACAGGGTCATACTGTCACCCTCAGCAATTCCCCAAGTCTTGAAGAGACCTGGGTTCCACAAATGGAGGTTCCTGAAGCAGGTTTGGGGATTCTGTTAAGCATTTTAAGAAAGGGATTGACAGGGAATAAAAGCATGCCTGAGAAAATGGATGCAGTCTTATGGGCCGAGGCACCAACATTCAGAGTGAGACATATATACCCAAGTGTTGGTGTAGGTTCCTCAAGGGTGAGTCAAATAAATCACATCTTAGCATCAGCCCTACATTTGTCTTAGCACAAAATAAAGTTGTCTCAGCATCAGCCATGCATAACGTTTTTGGTGGCTCTCAAGTTATATCCGAAAAGGCTGTGAGAGACCCTTTTCTGTCATTTTCTTTTTCTCCCTTCTGAGAAGTGAGGTTATAGTGTAGTTTCAGAGATGCCCTGGGTAGACTCTTGCTCTGATAAGGTGGCACCAGGAGTCCCTGGGTTTGAACAAGGGCATTAGTAAGTGTTCTTTCCTTCTAAGTGGGGTCTTTGGTGAGATTCCTAGTAGATTGCAGGCTTAGGGCTGGGAAGAGAGAAAAGCCTTAAATAGTTGTGAGTTTTGCTGGAGTCCTTTCTTCCCTGCTGGGGTGAGGCTTTACCTGGGTAAACAGCTTCTCTCTCTCCTCATATTGCCATTTTTTTCTGTCCCTTTGAAATGAGGGAGCAATGAGGGTTCTTAAGGACGGAGGCTTTCTTGCCTTACTTGGGTTACCTCCAGAGTTAGGGTGGCAAAGTTATTCCTGGGTCAGTGTATCAAGGTCAATGTCTCATAAATCCAAAGGATGAAGTTTATGGATCATGGAATGGTTAGTTTCCACATGGTTTATCAGGGGGTTGTAAGTAGGAGCTTGAGAGAGAGCAAGCAAGCAGAGCTCCTTAGAGCTGGGGTGCTTCCAGAGAAGGGACAGGGTACCACACAAGTGTCCATCTAGAGACTTTGTAGAGGACTCACAGCATAAACTTGGAAGAGATATGCATGGGGCGGGTGGTAGGTCAACCCAGGTGGCTCATCTATGATGTCCAGGTGTCTTTCAGTTTTGGCCACACCCACATGTACAGCTTCCAGGTAGTGGTGATCATTTAACATCCTGTGAAAGCAAAGCAGAAAAAAAGTCAATAGGAGACAAGACCAGGAACCAGAGACCCTGAAACTCTTCATCTCTGGCCAAGAACAAGAACCAGAACTGCGGTTTTTTGAGGTCCCTGTCCTAAAATACCTGGCCAATTTCTGCTTCCTGTTCTCATCATGTCAATGCTGCCTCCTATTTGGCAAGGTGCACACTTGAATTTGAATCCAGACTTCACCATCAAATGTGACCTTGAGTAAGTCATCCAACTGCATTAGCGTCCTGATTTCTTCATTTGAAGATCATTGCCAGAATTTCACAGATGATAGAGCCAATGCAATGAAAATGCCCAGCCTAAAAGCTGGCTCTCTGTCTGTCAGTGGCATCCAGCCCACCTGCCATTCTCGGGCTTTTTGTGGCGTTCCAGCACAACTGAAGCCATTCCAGCCTCTTTACCCTGACAGAGCCTTTCTCCCAGCTTCTCGCGGACTCAAGAGGGCTGTCTAGCATTTCATTACTTCTGCTGGTGTGACCATAACCTCCCCAGGGAGATGGTGCTTCTACTATCCAGTTAGCATTGTCACCACCACCACCACCACCATGGAAACCATTACCACTGCAGTGGAGAAGCTTTGACTAGGGCAAGTTGATGAAGTCACAGCAACTGAAAATCTTACTCGGCAGATGATGGACTGTAGACTTGGAGGAGTTACATTGATCTTAGGAGACACTCATATGATGCTCCATACTCACTTAGTCCATGAGCTCCTTGCGGAAGAGAAGTTATAGAAGCCACCTTATGCCTGGTGCACAAGGCGAGCTCATGAGTTCTGCCTGGCTTACTGCACTTGGCTCAAGTCTGCTGTCTGTGAGAGGGCATGGAAAGTTGTCATCGCTTGTCAGTCTTTGGGCTTGGAAGCCCCATTTCCAGGATCTGAAAGCACGTCCTAAGAGTCTTTCCTTTTAAAATCTGGATGGGGGCAGAGACTGGAGGGTGATGTATTCGAGGCTACTTCATCAGCAAAAGAGCTCTGCATTCCCTAGACTACCTTACAAAGGGAAGTCCAGCCCAGCAGGGAGACTGGATGCAAATGGATCTCTTACACATGCAAATGAATTTCCTATAAAGAGCTCTGGTTGGGAGCTGAAAGAATGTGTGGCTAAAACCACTGACTCCAGGGGGGGGCGGGAGGGGGGGAAGAAGAAGGAAAAGATTCCTAGGGAGTCTTGTCAGCTGATTAGCAATGCAGTCCGTTTATGGTGTCTGGACTACAGATTTGTTCCAACCTGTGGGCTTGGTAATCTATCTTTATCTTTGTGGGTGGCTCTAGGTGAGACATCCAGGGCAGAGGCATGGACCTTGCCTCTTGAGGTTCCCACTCAGAGTGTCATTCATGGCATTTAAGGTTGGTGATAGCACCGCTGTAACAAGCAGGCCTTCCTTTTGCACCGCCTTTTGGTTCCATGTGACATGATTCCAGCCCAACAGACCTCTCTCTACTTCACTGGTGGGTTTCCTCTGCATGGGCTTCAGCTGCCTCAGTAGTGCAGCTGGAATACCAGTTCCCTCTAGGTCATTTGTTCTCTCCTGTGGTTCAGAATCCCATGTGTTTGACATTGTTGCTTCCCCAACTACCTGGCTAGAAGTTCTCATTGGACCCCCATTTTCCCCAAACTCTCTCAGCCAACAAGCATGCTCACTGTGGGGATGATGGCTCAGTCCCTTTCATTTTCAGTGCCCACTGCAGGTACTGGACAGCTGAGCATGAAGAACGAGTGAACATCATTGTCTCTGTCCTTATGTTCATCATAGCAATGGTAGCATTTTCATGCCACATGTAACTTGGGAAAGGATTTTTGAATGCTTAGTTAGTAAATGACATTTGTGGCGTGATTGTTGCATTGTAGCTAGGCCCTTGACACTACCTCAGTGGTAGTGATTTGTCTGAGGTCACTGTGCTTTTCATGACATCTCTCGCACTTCATTCATTACTCGTCAACAGTGACTTGAGTTATTATGTGTGAGGCACTGAGAAAGGTGCTTTTCGTAGTGTCTCTCCATTATAGCTTCCTCTGTGGAAATAGGCTATTTTTTTCCCTCTCGAGATAGACACTCAAATGAAAAGTTCTTGGCTCTTGAGATGCATCAGAATGGACATAGTCACCACCTTTATGATGTAGTCACACTCAGTCCATGGGGATATGTCTCTGTGTCAGAGGATTTGCTGGGTTGGTGAATGAATTCATCCCTCATACCAGAGTAGAAGAAAACACAGGTTCCCTTAGCTAATGCCAGGAAGAGCACACTGGCATGGCATCACACAGGACTCTGAGCCTTGTAGGTTTCCATTATAGAGCAGTGTGGTCAGTGTGGTCAGTGTGCACCATGGTGCCTACAACTTGATGTCATATAATTTCAGACATGCAAGTGAAGGCTGCCTTGGCTGGCGGATTTCAGCTGTTTTGGCTTACAGGGCAGTGGTATGGATTGTTGTCCATTCTGAGGCAATTTGGCCGGAGCAGAGCTCTGGTTCCCAGTGGTATGGATGCAGGGGGACCTGCTCCCTTGCTGATCTCTTCATCATGGTGCCTTTTCCTCCACAAGAATTGAGAGAACTGCTCTTATTACTCCTGTAAACTATGGAAAGAGGCAATCCCTGTGGTGGAGGCAGGGTCAGAGGACTCGGGGAGAAAAGGCTCCATAGCTGTCAACAGCATTTCATGAAACAAATGCTATTTAGTCTTTGGGTGGATAAGGGGACTCCAAAGGCCTGGCTGAGAAAATGCATCAGAGTCTAAAGAAGTTCATTTCAAGTTATGAAAACTTAACTCTGACTTGTTTTTGACAAAGCCTGGAGTAGAACAGGGCTCCCAAGTTTATTGACTGGTGTGTATGGATACGTTGGCAGGGTTAGAGTCTTAGTCATAAACGTCACTCTTATCAAGTGCTTTTTGTGGACTCGGCACTGGTACATGTCTGTTCAGTAGTTTTATTGACTCAAAAAAGCAATGTGATAGGACCTGTAGAGAAGGCTCTGTTGGTCAGGTGCTTGCCTTGCAGGTACAAGGGCATAAAGTCAATCCTGAGAACTAAAATTAAAGCAAAGAAAGGACAAAAACAACAAACAAGCAAGCAAAAATGTGTTACTTATAATGCCAGTGTTAGGGAGTGGAGCCAGGCAAGTCTTTGGGTCTTGATGGCCAGACAGCCTGTATTATTTTATAAGCTCCAAGTCAGTGAGACACTCTCAAAAAAAGGTGGCCAGTCCCTGAAGAATCTGAAGAATGGCACTGAACATTACTCCGTGACCTCTCCATATTTGCTACATACATGTGTAGGTCCACCCAGGTGCATATGTGTATCCTCCGTGAACACACATAAACAAAAAATGATCATTATGCTAGGTATTACCACGAAATGGGGGAGAACCTGACGGGCAGTGAGACTAATCGAAGTTGCCTGATAGGGCACAGCAAAGGGATGGCAGAGTTAGCAGGTGAGCCCAGGCTGATTGTCTCCAGGCTCAGACCATTTAACTCATTCCATCCTGTGGAGAAAGCACATCATTACAGGCCTGAGAGCAGTCTGGTTCTGGTCAACTGTGGTAACGGGGATGGATGCATGCTAAGTCCCTCCATGGGTGAAGTAAGCCTTATATGTACACTCAGACATCTTTTTGCCTCTCTGTACTATGATGGGTTTCTGTTAGAGAATCTTTTGAAGACACTTGTCTGTGCTTTGTCACCCCAGGATCTGTGAGGCTCAGGCTATGGCATTGACCGGTAACACGGTGTCCACCTTATGACTCTTCCTGAGAGCTTTGTCGTCTCTTCCTGCCAGCCTGTTTCTGCTTACTGGGAACCGGAAAATCCTCAAACCTTCCAGACCTCTGCTCTCTTCTCATCCCATGGGTCTCTGCATGTTTTCTTCACTCCACCTGGCATTCTCCCTTTCTTCAGGGCCAGCTCCGCTCACTAGTCAAGACCTAGCTCAGTTATTTTTCCTTCCTGAATGCTGAGTCCTGAGGAAAACCAGGTATAGTTAGTTGGTGCTCCCTTCCCCTGCAGCATCTTCCTCCTCCCTCCCTGCATTCTAGACTTTACACTCCCTTCCCCTCTGCTCTGCCTCCCCTTTGTGAGGCCTCAGCATCCAGGGAAGCTGTGCCTGTCTTTTCATTCCCCAACTAGCACTTGCTATAGCTGGCTGACTGTTCAGTGAATCCAAAGAGGTCAAATAGTGGCCTGGGGGTAAAGAAGACCCCAGCCGTGCAAGGGAAGGATCAAAAGGTAGACTGTGGGCCCTGCACAGGGCACTTTGCTCTCTGTTTCACAGCAGCCGACTGGGTACCATCATCCAGATGCAATGATCTATGCAGTGGGTCTCTCCAAGGTGCTTAATCAAACCCATCTCGTTAATCCTCACAAAAATCTTCCAAGGAGGCAAGAAGGCAGAATCCATCTTTTCTGTTGCATGAGAAAATGAGACATCAAAGGTGCTGAACCTGCACATTTGGATTGACACTGTTAACTCCCAGGCTCCTGGGGCTAGAAACCACAGAACTCAGTCCTCTGCAGGGCCCGTGCTCACATCCTCACCCTGACATCCTCCACACATGACCCCCCCTTCTCCACTCTGTCTGTTTATGATCCCCCCTCCCCGTGTCACATCCAGGTTCACAGATGATTTTAGAATGGGGGGAGGTGAGCAAATCCTGTCGAACAATTTAACCAGATTCAAAAGGATTGGGATCATTTGCGTAATTGCGCTAGCAGATGGTGAATGTAGTTCAAAGTACAAAAATGTAGAATAATTACAAGGGGAGAAAGTAACACAATTTGTGGATGAGGAAAGCCATTTGCGAGGAAAGCTCATTGAAATCTTCAAGTCAGTGTTGAAGAGAAGGACAGACAGCTCAGGGTGGTGGGGGAGTCTACAGAGAACAGCCTGCACATATGTGGTTCCTGGGGGACAGCGGGAGCCAGGGCATGTCTGCTCTCAGCAGTGAGACAGGAAGTGATCAGTAGGAACATCCCTGGAGGGAAGGTGGCAGGGTAGGAGGGCTCCCAGGGAGGAGGTGGGGTGGGAGGATCCTTGGGAAGGTGTGGTGAGGTGTGGGACAGGTCCTTGGGAACATGGTGGGATCATAGAAGACCATAGTGGGGTCGAGTGGGGAGGCTGCCTGGGCGGATGGTGGGATGGGACAGTTCCCTGGCAGGGTGGAGGGGTGGGGTCTCTGGGAGGGTAGTGGGGTAGGGAGGTTCCCTAAGAAAATTGTGGGTGGCATAGGAAAGGTCCCTAAGAGGATCGTAGGTAGGATATGGAGGGTCCCTGGGCACATGGTGAGTGTTCAGGCTGAAAAATGGTCAAGGAAGACTGCAGCCACCAGGACCAGACGTCTGCTGGAGCCTCCAGCAGGAAGAAAGCCCTCTTGACACTTTACTCCTACCCAAGGAAATGATTTCAGTCTTCTGCCATCATGAACCTTGAGAGACTACAGAAAACTGAAATGACCACAGGTAGGAAAGGAACATGACCCATATACAGAGATCTGGATTAAGTCCAAATGTGGATGCTCGCTCTAGTAGAACCTTGCACCTATTTCCGTCATCGTTTCTGCATCTCTAACACGGAATGCTAACAGGACTGATAAGGGTTCCTGAGATGCTGTAAATGCATTTGTCACTTGTTCACCATGGACACATAGAAGAGATACTAGACATTCTTTTGATCAGGCAGCATGTCGTCAACACTCAGAACTCCCGCTGGAGCACATTGTGAGAACTGGATTGAGCATTGTGGGGCTACTTGGGAGCCATGAAGCAATCAGACAGTCTGTTTATAAGAGGGAGAGCTGTGGATACTAGATAGGGGCCTACACCTGTTTCATGATCAAATGAAGGTGTAGGTGCTTGGAAAAGCATCCACGAAACTGGTGACAATGTCAGAGAAATGGGTAGTATTTTAACAGGAAAACAGAGTGTGAATCGGGAAGTAATTACGGAGATACCAGATCCCCAAGTTTGGTTATTGGTGAAGAAACAAAGAAAATGTCTGGGTTCGCATTCCTTGTCTCTAAAGCCACTTGACTACTGAGCCCTACTATTTTGTAGCCCATGATACTAGCCTTGCAGAATCAGAACTGTTCCAAGGACCAGGGTGGCAAGAAAACTGTCAGTGGCTACTGGTGATTACTCTGGAAATTGGAGGCGGCTGGCTCAGAAATCAGCAGGAGGGCCTTGGAGGGCAAGGAACTCTCGAAGGATGCTAGGTCTTATCTCATGCCAGACAACAGGTAGACTGAGTGGCAGGCTCATATTTTGTTGGAGAAGGAAAGAATATAGAGAGCTGTCCACCCCATTCAAGGGCTTGAACCTGAAGACCAAAGCAAGTGGATGTGAGGTGAGACCTAAAAGCAACCAGGCCTAGGTGTGTAAGAGCTGTGGCTACAGGTGTCTCCTGCGGCCCTCGTGTGAGATTGTGGTGCTGTTGCTGGCGGTGGCACTGAGAAGGCCCCGATAAGTGTATGTGGGTCACAATGATCACAGAAGTGGGTGTGGCCGATGAGAGGTAGAGTTATCCTTAAGTTTTGTGCCCTTGACTAGACCTTCAGGATGACTTGAGTCTCTTTCCTCTTAAATCTGAGCATCTGTCTTCCAGATCCTGCTTTTAGTATAATCTGCGTCCACAGTTGAAAGACTTTCGGGATGATACCTCAAGCTTTTGAGCATCATTTAAGGAAAGGATGTGCAGAGAGAAGGGAAGATGTGGAAGGGAAAGGTAATTAAGCACAATAAGACTTTAGAGATTAACCATTAATCTGGATGTGAAATATAAAATTGCCTTTAAAGCAATAGAGGATAACGCCAGGTAGTTGTACTATCTAGCATGTGGAGGGGCATGCGGATAACAACACACCGGGAAGATAACGCATATAGAGACTCCCTGATTGGCGTGCTATTAATGATGTTGGTTTCACTTCACTGCTGATTTCGTAAGTGGCACATCACTGCAAGTCAGTCGCAACCTCTGGACAGTCATCTCATATCTTAAGGTTAATATTTAATCAGAAGATATTTACAGCTCTTTATCTGAATGCCTTGAGATGGCAGTTCAACAGAATTATCAGGGATGTTCTATGTGGGGCTTGTGAGTATGCAGAGCTCACACTGGTAGACATGAAAGACACTCGGCTACTTTTAAAGGTTTGTTTTGATTTACTTGAAATAATAATAAAAGATCTGTATATTAACTGTCAGCCTGGAAACAGGTGCCTTGCTTGGGCTCACAGAAGACAGTCTTCTGGCTGCTATAGTCCCTTACATAAAATTGATCAGCTTCTGCAGAGATCTTACATATATCTTCCCTGTGTACTTGACAGAATCTCTGTCATACCTTAATCTGATGCAAATACTTTGCAATTAGCTCCTGCTCTAAGTTTTTGATATGTTGTTTTGAGGGCAATGACAAGGAGAAAAGTCTGCACATGCTCATTACAGTCACCACAACCTTTTTTTGCCAAATATTTTCAGCCGTCTGACTGTGCCAGCATGGAACCTGTGGACCCAGAAGATTAAGTGTACCAAAACAGAGTTAGCATAATTTCCATCCTAGTGTCCTTTCTATGGCTGTGATAAACGCCATGGCCAAAAGCAACTTGAGGAGGAAAGGGTTTATCTGGTTGACATGGGCCCGTCACAATCCACCATTGAGGGAAGTGAGGACAGGAACTCAAGCAGGGTCAGAGGCAGGAACTCTGGAGAAATAGCTGCCTGTTGGCTTGCTCCCCATGGCTTGCTCAACCTGCGTTCTTATGCGCCAATATGGGCTGGATCTTCAAGTATCAACCATCAATCATGAACAGGCTCCACATGCAGTCTGATGGCGACAATCCCTCAATTAAGGTTCCTTTTCTCAGAGGACCCGAGTTTGTGTTATGTTGACAAAATTCTAATGAGCACGATACTATACCTAGGTTTGACTCAATTGTCTAAGTCTCAGAAATTATGATGGGCATCAGATTCCATACACTGGATTTTGGAAGAACAATAGGCTCTCATTTGACTGTTTGAGGGAAGAAAAGCACTTAGCCATTGGTTTGTTTATTTGACATGAATGGATATTCATGAGGTATTTATTGACCACTTGTCAGTCCTTGTTCCGAGCATTAGTTTACCCTAGTATCTTACATTTTATATTATGGCATGGAAATATTAAATGCCAGAAAATTGTATTTCCATATATGTATAGACATAGATGTACATACACATGTGCATACTTAGTGATCAAGGACTTGGCAAAATACTTACAAGCTGAGTGGAAAAAACTCATGGTGAGTGTGTAGAAAAATTTATTGCTTGAGAAAATAATTCTGAATATTAAAAGTCCACCTCTGATTTTGCAGATTAAGCATCTATTTTTTTTCATTCTTGCTTTTATATTTTTTGAATTTTCCATGATAAACACCCTTAGCTTAGCAAAAAACTAAGTAAGTAATTAAGGTGGTGTTTGGTTACATAATTGACCAGCACAGATGAGTGAAATATTTTTAAATGGTTACCCACAGTACATAGCAAACTTCATGTAAAAAGGACATCCATTTGAATTCCAGCTCTTTCAGTTTGAATTTCCCCACCTCTTAAAGCCAGAAGGTCTACAGTCTTGCTTGGTATATGCTTGCGTCTGGCATGACCAATGATTTCTGATGTGATTAAAGGGTTTCATGCAAGTGAAGAATTATTTCAAAAAATAGCTGCTTTTGATAATTGATTATCTTGTGCGTGTTGCCCTAACGATGCTGTCTGCAAGATGAAATATCTCTCCTCCATTTTCCAAAGCAGCAGCCTGTAACCCCAGGTGACACTGGGTTTTTCTCACTCGCTTTAATTACTCAGTGCAGAAGCTCCTGTGCCGAGCTTCGGTGGGCTTCACCCACAGTGTGCGCCTACTGATGAGCTAGCCCGCCAGTGTGCACTGGGGTAGTCGTTGGACTTTGGAAACCATTTAGAAACCTAGGCAATTTCATTATTCATTCACTTGAAATAATCCCGGGACTGCTTTCAGTGACATGGTTCCTTCGGCAAATAAAGATAAGCCAAATCCCTGGGCACTCAAAGAAGGGGCAGATTTTCTAAATTAATTCCAGGCTCAAATAATTCAACAGTATTTGTAATATTCTGTGCATAAATTGGCAATTTGCTAGCGAGATCAGGAAATGATAAAGGCTTTTACTTCCCTCCCCCATCCTCATCTTAACAAGTGCTGAGGCAGCTATTGGGATAAAAGAAATGTTTTATCCTTAATAAATGTCCTATCAGGTGATGCACTGATTAAAGGTGTTCAAACACGACACCCCTCCCCCTTCAAAGCAATTATTTTTCATCATAGAGACTAAACTATATTGGAGTAGAGGAAGGCTGCAATCAAGTTTTTCCACACAGGAAAGTTTATGTTAATAATAAATGCCCTAGCAATATGAAGTATTATGTTAATAATAAATGCACTAGCAATATGAAGAATTTGGAAATGAGGGTGGTAATACCACAGGTTTCCTGTTCTCATTGTAGATAATGTTTGGTTGTTTTGTTTGTGGTGGCTTTGAAACTATTGCCTCTTTCCTGATGATAAAAGATCCTGGGGACCCCTCACTCCTCATCTCTGGACCTCTTTCCTCTTTCCCACTCCTACTGTGTTTGGTGTGACCTGATCCTGGCTGGGTAATCTTTGGGAGGGCTGATTTAATCCTGTCCTTCTTCCTCTGCAGAGCCAACTGCAAAGCAGACATAGGGACAGATAGACACACTTGCTCCTTCTCATGCTTCTGAAGCTGGGCTGTCGCCTGTACCTTAGATCCCTCCAGTGTGCCCTTGAGTTCAATGAGGTCCACAGAGCTGAAGGTCCTCCAGCAGGTCTGGCCTTACTTCCAGCAATCCTTAACACAAGGCTGGGCTTGCCTGCCATGCTGCAGTGTCCTTGAAGATCCAGAAGCAGGGACCCTCCAGAGGGGGGAGCCCCACACCTCACAGTTTCCCTCAGCCTAAGGGATCCCATAACCCACCCTTCATATGGCCCCAGTAGAAGGGTGGTATGACCTTCCTGCTAAGTAGATAAACGAAGGTAGATGTCTACACTGTTTGGATTGCTGGCTTTCTTCCTGTTTGGCCCGATACATCCATCTCATCTGGCTGATGACTGTCTGCAATCGCCTATTGAAAGCACAGAACCCATGCTGTCATTCTGCTCTTGTCAGCTTCTGCAGGGACACGTGGTTTAAAGCATTTTCTGGCTGGCTCCCATCTTCCTCCCATTCATAAGTTAGGCCCAGCCATAACTTACAGGTGATAGGGTGTTAAGCAGAGCCCACTTTCTCTAAGCCCCCTGAGCCTATAGACCACAGCCGTTTTCACCTGTGGATCGTGCTGGGGCTCAATGATCCTTTCACGGAGGTCACCTAAGAACAACAAGAAATAAAGATATTTACATTACGATTCATAACAGTAGCAAAATTACAATTATGAAGTAGCAATGAAAATAATGTTATGGTTGGGGTCACCACAACACGAGGTACTAAAGGGCCACAGCATTAGGAAGGCTAAGAACCACTGCTATACCAGACCCCCATTACTGAGGCTGAGTACTTTCTTCTCAGTAACTGAAAATCTATATTCATTTACATCCATCATCACTGTTAATCCATCACATTCTCACTGTGATGTCCTTCTCTGTCCACCTAGACACATGAGAGCTCATACTTAGCACTTAGTAAGTACTCAGCGTTTATCAGACACATACATAATCCTCCTCTTATTTTTAACTGCAAACTGTATATATTGAATATATATATGGAGACCGTGAAACTTACTTTTTAAAAGCTTTCTCACGGAAATGTTTCTTAATGTTTCCCCCCCCCCCGCGCCATTTTAAAAAATTATCTTAAAATAATCGTACGGATTTTCGTTATCAATGGAATCAAATAGGAAAAGAGCCTACACACCTCGTCTCTGGGCCATTAGGTTAAGCTATGATGAGCTCCTAATCCTCCACTTAGATTGCAGGGAAGGGTTTACTTGAGCTGAAATTTCATCCACCTGGCTTCAGAATCAACTTGGAGAAGATTGGCGGCGCTCCAGGTTTGCACTGATAATTAATCGGCACTGGATGGGCGTTTTTTAAGCATGAGGAAAGGGCACATGAATATATCTTTACATGCGGTATAAGTGAAATTCTCCTATTATTAAATCTGCTCTTAAGTTCTAAAGAACTCTGCTTAGAGTCTTTGACTCCGTGATTTGGGAGTATTCGCGGCTGTGCTTCAGCCTCGGGGCTTCCAGGGAAAGCAGGCAGCTGGATGAGCCTTTCTCTTCCATCACGTCCCTGACTCTGCTCAGCACTTCCGGATCGGGGTTTTCATCGCTACCCCTGCATACCAGCGCTCCATGCTCTTCCAGTCCCCTTGATCACCCAAGAGGCCCAGAGATTTCTGTTGCCAAAATTGCCATCTCCGCACAAATGGTGAAATCTTTTCCCGGCAGGCTTTGCTGGAAGAGAAGCGTTTCAGAGACCAGCCAAGAAAAAAAACCCAAAATCCATCCTTCCCATTTCAATCCGTAAAGCAGTATCCTATTTAATTAAAAGTTTGACTCTGTTTAAATGGCTCTGAAGTGAGAGAGTCAAGGGGCAGAAGTCCATGCACTTGTCCGGTGATGTCTCTCTTTGTCTCCTCAAGAGTGTGTTTAAGCTTCTTACTGGCTGTCCTAGTGTACTTGAGGTGATTGGCTGTGTAACGCGCTAAACCTTTAAATACTTCTTTACAGAATTATCTATCTCTGGCAAGCTAGACAGTTTTAATGGGCTCGTCCTTAAAGGAGCCATCTGGGTGTAAGAGAGAGCTGTGAACATCCCTACAAGAGTCTCCGCACATCTCAGCATTTCTGTGAGTTCTAAGGACACTCACAATGAACCATAATATAGAGGCAGTAAAATGACTGAGTTTTCAGGCATCTGTGCGAGCCCACAAACCCACGGCCATTCTTTCTCTTCTTGCAATGATAGATTTCACTGATTAAAAAAAAAATTACAGTTACTTAAACTATACCCTCACACTGGTCAGATCTAGCAGCTTGCTTGGTGGGCTGGAGGGACATCTTGGTAATTAAATGCTTGGGAGTCTTTACTGACGAAATGTGATTTTTTTCTCTGTAAATTTAATTTTAGCCCACTGTTTTTCCAAATGTATGCTGTACCCATGTGCATGCACTCACCCTTCTGCGCATGCATAGAACCTTTTGCACATGCGCACATGCCACCACCACACTCACTGCTACCACATGGCCCCTGAACTCTGACTTGGTAAAAGCATCATGAGCTTTGTATCTAGCAAGATGCAAGTTTCAGTCCTTAGCCTGGATGCTGTCACTCTAATCTCTTTCTCTCGTTGACACTTTCATTTCTCATCTGTCAAACAGGGAAGAGAAGAATCCCCTGTGAAGCATTATGGGAGAATATGTGGAGTGAAAATAATAATTATACGTTACTAAAATAATGAATGAGTAGTGTTGGGGATGAGTGGATCTTAGCTGTAATGTTGGGCATATAGAAGCCCCGAGAAACATAGGGGCTTCTAGACTATGGGCGAATGAGAACCTTACAATGATTTTCTCAAGAGAACTTGCATTAGGTAGAGTCCAGGCTTTTGTCCCAGGCAGTGGGAAAATCTCAAAGGACTTGTAGATCTTTATGTGATGGGAGACTGAGGATAGCTATCAGTGTTGCCAGGTTCACATGCTTGTTTTCCCCAGCTGTTAGGACTATTTTACAGGAGGCTTCCTTAGACTTTCATATTTTAATATGAAATATTTAATAATTCAATATTTAATGATATTTAATATTAATTAAATATTTCATATTTAATAGCTCAGTAGTTATAAGAATTGAAACGCTGGGGATCTAAATAATGATATTATGAAACTTCAATGTACATGGATTCTGCCAATTGAAGGAGGAGTAAGCCACAAGGTACATGGCAGCAAATCTTCTCTTGCATGGCACATCTGTCCAGCTCCAGATCTGTGACTGTCCTCCTATGGTCATGTCAAGCAATTTGGTTTCTTTGGACTTTGTTTTCTCCCTTTTTGAGTGAGCTCAATATAGTAAAAAATTGTCAAAGTTATTGTGTGCTGGGGCTTGCCTTCTAAAACCACCTTAAAATGTTTACTTTTTTACACCTTGGTACAAGTCTATACTTTCTGTTGAACATATTCCCTCCATGCTTCCCACTCTCTCTTTTCTTGACCTTGACCCCTTCTGTACAGTACACTTAGTTCCCTTAGTCATCAGTTTGGCTTGTTCTTCCATGTCATGTGTGCGTGTGCATGCATGTGCGTGTCTGTGTGTATACACGTTATCATTTTTTGTATCTATATAACATCTAGGAACTGTAAACCATAGGAAACATATTTGTCTTTCTGAGGCTTGCTTAATTCTCCTAATCTGATTATCTCTTAATTGCATATAGTTTCCTCCAAATAGCTTCTTTCTTCCTGAGGGATGAGCAGATTCTGTTGCTTAGATATGCCACGTTTTCTTTATTCAATCCTTTCTAAGTTAGTGCTGTAGCTTTGTCATTTATGGTGGTGCACCAATACAGAGTGCTGTATAAGTGTCTCTGTCATATGCTATTCTTGAATTCTTAGGGTAAATACCCAAGAGTGGTTTAACGTGGTCCTCTCAGTGATCTATTTTCAGTCTTTTGAGAAGCCTCCATAATGGTTTCCATGGTGTCTGGACTCACATTCCTACCAGCGGTCCGTATCTTTGCCAGCATTTGTTATTTCTTTTCTTAATAACTGCTCTTCTGACTGAGGTAAGAAGGAATCTCAGTGTAGTGTCATATAGCAGAGTGTAATGTGATGCAGTGTGTGTGCCTGTGTGTTGTTTGTACGTGTGCTGCATGTGTTTGTGTGTGCAGGTACACGTGTACATGCTAGTGGAGGTCAGACGCTGACAATGGGTGTTCCTCCTACGTTTTTTCCACCTTACTTTATGAGACAGGGTCTCTTATTAAATCTCAAGCTCCTGGATTCAGCTAGCCTGGCTGGCCACTGAGCTCTAGGGATCTAACCCAAATTCTGTACTAGATTTACAGATGGGCACCAGAGTTCCTGACTTTTCTGTGGGTGCTGAGGACTGTCATGCATTTTGTTGACTCAGCCATCTCCCAGTCCTTAGTGTTGCCCTGTTTTGCATTTCTGTAACGATTAGTGAGGTTGAACATTTCCTTATGTGCTCATTGGCCATTTGTATTTCATCTTTTGAGAACTGTCATTTCATTAGCTCATTTCTTGAGTTAAAGAAACACCTTTTAATAGAAGGCATAAACCAACATAGTACAACTTATTACATAGCAAATGCATGATAAAGATAATTGCCAATGAATATTGATCCAAGGAACACAGAGTAGACATCTTGATCTGAATACTAGATGATCAGAGCGACATCATCAAAGAGGAAATGGCAGGGTAGATGTTTTGATGTCAAGGGTGCTCGTGAAGAGAGGGCTAGTTTGTACACAAGCAGAAGCCATGGCGTGTGCTGATCAAATGATAAGCAACGATGTTGGGTAGAACTTTATGGGTGTGAGGGATGGTCTCATTTACTGATAATAGCTCCAGCTCCTTGAATAAGACCTGGGGCATGATATGCAACAACCAGATGAATGATGGAATTTAAAACATGGCGTAATCCAAACTGTAGGTGTCTAAACCGTAGATGAAAATGTGGTTGCTGTACTATTTTGAGTGTTTATCTTATTTCCCAAGTCTATTATGCACTCCTTATGAGCACAGAACACTTGGAAGCCTTTGGTAGATACGTGACAACAGAATAATGCTTTCACACCTGCAGCCTTGTGGAAAACTCTTACAGATAGTCTGGCTTGGCACTGCCCACACATAGGGATCACGAACTTACATGTCTTTCTTGTCTGAGGGGCAGCGGACAATTAGATGGGTTAATTCTGATAATTATCTGGGGAACTGGAACAGTGAAGCCAACACATTCACTGCAAGGGGCTCCACTGGGTCTCGTGAAAAGGAGGGAAGCTGTTAGGGAAAGATTCATTGGGGATTAAATAACATCCTATCTACTATAATGAGGGCCTGAGCAAATGCAGATACCTGTGGTAAAAGAAAATCACAGTCCCTACACAACCAGCACAATTGTGGGCGTAGGGGACCTTCCTGGTTCATTATTCGGAGGAATAGCATTATCAGGGAATTGAAAAGATTTGAGCTTCAAAATCAATATGTGCCGAGAATTACACGGCAGGAAAGCCAGGAACTGTAATACTTTGAACACTGTTTTTATAGTCAATTTTTAAAAAGTCCGTGAATTCAAATTCAAGGACACATTTCCAGCACTCATACTTGTTAGCTGATATAGTCATAGGCTTGTTCATTTTTTCCCCGTTAGAAGCATTTAATGATTAGATAGTATTTGCTAAGCTCTGTTCTAACTCTGTGGCAGATTCAATGCTATGGATTGTGCCTTAAAGGATTATGCAGTTGTTTGAGTTAAGGTGATTGTAGCCACGCTTATAAAAAATGGATAATCATTCAAGCAAAATTGGTGTTAATTTCTTGCTCATATAAGAGTACTGGGTAGGTGAACTAGTTGGTGAACATCTCATTTCCAGGCAGCCGTTCAGGAGCAAACACTGATGGAGGATCCTCCATACTAGATTTTTCTAAAAGTACTCTACAAGGTTATCTGGCATAGATCTCCATTTCAGCCAAGAGGCTTAGAGACAAAAGCATCCATGGTTGAGGTCTTTGGGGTCCAGGCCCCAACGTGGTTCTGCTTATTTCCATTACATGGGCAGGAACCATCACAAGGGTAGTAGCTTAGGATACTGGGAAATGTAGTCTTGATGCATACCCCAGGGAAGAACTCTGTAGTTTAGGCTTAGGGAAACACTCTAGTCTCAACTGCAGATGTATCCTCTAGACAAGAATCCATGGGCATACAAGAGCAAGGAGCCCTTTGTAAGTGTGGGATTAATCGATGAGAGGTCCTTGGTTTATAAAACACACACATTTTAGAGTTTGTCCTGCAAATCACTTTATGAGCTCCCTACTTTACCCTTATTTTATAAAAGAAGAAATGGAGCTTCCAAGCTTTAGGTCACTTTTGGTTGGGTTCCTTTGAAGCGGCTAACAGAAAGCAAAGGGGAGGCTGGAGTTAGATGGAGTCTCTGCTTCCTTCATTTGCAGCATAATTAACATTGTTTGCATGGTCCATGCTTTCCCATGTATCAGATGCCACTCTGGGCTGCAGCGACTGAAGTTTTTTAAGCAGGTGATTTTTATTTCTCCTATTTCGTTTGGCTAAAGTGTTCACAGTTGACTTTCTTTATCCATTTGAGGTAATTCCAACCCCACCTGCCGAGTTTAAATTGTCACTTCCCCTGAGGACCTGGACTCTAATGACTGTTTATCTTTAAATCGAAAAAGAATTATGAGTACTGTATCTATATCATTTCCACTCTTCCTTTCTGCCCTATGACTCCTCTCGCACCTCTCCTCTCCCCATTCCTTTCTGTACCTAGACATCAGTCTTCTATTCTTCTTGGCTCTTGTATGGCATCATCGGCAGAGAGTGTGGAACAGATATTTACCTAGTGTTGCTTGTGACATGGAGCAGAAGCCTATTACTCAATAACTGAGTTGTTCATCTAGTTATTTCTTCCTTTTTTAGTCCATTGTCTTGTTCTTTTGTTCGTCCAGTGTGTTCTCTGTCCCAGCTGAACTGCCTAACACCACACCAAGTGTTTAGATTACAGTAACAAGAACACAGTGCTTTGCCTTTTACCAGTTAACTGTTCAGTTAGGCAGTCAGGCATGGGGACATATGACTGAGACATTGTGAGGTTTGAGGAGAGGCGTGGAATAGAAGATGTAATTGGCGAATAAGATTAGTAAAGGAAAGGCAGGATGTGAAGGTGGCGTGTGTTCAAGAATGGCCACCGTGACATCAACACTGTCAAATGGAAGGTATCTGCAAGGAGTAGCAGGAAGTACCCTTCCAGTGTGTCTATATGACAACACAGACGCCTGTGTGTCGTTACTGGGTGTGTCTGTGCCTTTGGCGTTGGGAGAAGCATCCTCTTTTTACTGCTTAGATCACCTGGAACAGAAACCCACGTGAGGAAGGAACTCAGCAAGGACCTAGCCTTCTGGGTCTCAAAAGCTGCATGGTGTGGTGTGCAGACTTGATACAAGGAAGAGGAGGCCCACAGGCTAAATGATAGGCACAGCGGACAGAAAGCAAGGGTGACAGGGTCTATTTTTTTTTTTGCTTTCCCAATATACATGGAGCAGGGGAGATGGGTGGGTAAGGGAGGGTAAGGGTGGGAAGAAGTGGGGGAGAGGGGGAGAGAAAGAGAGAGCCAGAACAAGAGCCTGCTTTGCCGGGGGTGAGTGGGTGCTGGATGCTTAGTATCCAATTAGCTCAGTTAGAAGAAGAAAAAAAATAGGAAGGAGAGTTGGAGATCAGAGAGTAGTAGAGAAAACTATGTTCCAAAGGTGTGTGCAAGTGTGTGGGAGAGAGCACGTTAACAACTAATCCTCCAGAATTAGTTTTCAAAAACATCTCAGCTGCCTTTTTTTTTTCATCTGCAGTATTTTCAGCACCCACTCATAACTGCGCCAAGTAAGTCCTTAAGAGTGATTAAAATAGAAATAGTAATAATCGTAGGCACGTGCATATTGATCCCTCGTGGTTGACCAATTACACCTTTCCCATTCAGCTGGGTGGGCTAGTAGTGCTCTCAGGCATGATGACTCCCAGCTACCTGGTGTGAGTCCGTCAAGGCAAGCCGAGAGCATCCACTCTGGGACCCATTTCAAACCAATTCCAAAGTGCTTGTTGAGCGTCTGCTAAGTACGGGAATTGTGCTGCCAGAATAACAATGATCAAAGGGTACTGTGCCAAAATTGCCCTCCTTGAACATTTCCTCGTTGGTTTATTGTGTTCAGGATGGTGGCTCCAGGAAATGACGAGTGGGGACTCTCTGAACACGTAGTTCTGTTTACAGGTTTGAAATGCTTAGGAAGAATGGCTCTGTTATAAATGGAAAAGAAGGTTTAGAAGTTGCCTTAAAAAACAAAACAGTCAATCGATTGTCTTTAGTATTCACCAGCCAACTGTTAGGGTCCATAACATATGATTGTGAAACATGCTTAAAGTACTAGACATATCAGTTCTTACCTGTGTTCCTCACACTTGGAAGGTTGAGGCAGGGGGATTCTGTAAATTCAAGAACAGCCTTTACATAATGAATTCCAGGCCAGTGTTGTCTACAGAGTGAGACCCTATCACAGAAGTAAACTAAACTAAACAAACCTTAAAAAAAAAAAAAGATGTTCAGATGTTCAATGATTTGGGGAAGAAATCCCAACTAGAGGAACATCTGCAAACTGTACAGCAATAGTGATCTGAGTGCTGTTGCTGGTGTGTGTGTGTGTGTGTGTGTGTGTGTGTGTGTGTATACTCACGCACACGCACACACGCACGCCTTCCTGCTTTCTGCTTTTTTTCCTTTTGAACAATAAAATCTACAGAAGTCTGAAGGACCAATCTGCTCTGCCATAGCTCATACTCTGAGCACTTTGGCAGTGCGTACAGGTGCCCTGATGTCCATCTCCTCCAGTCAGCATCCTCAAACGATGGAGCCCTGACAGCATCCCCCCACCCCCACTAAAGTCTCTTTGTTTCTCTTTCTCTTTGCCCAGAAAGAGACCTTTGTGACCCCTCAGCTCACAGTTAGAAGATGAAAGGTGAAGCAAAGCACCTGAAAAGCTTTTGTCACCAAGATGCCCTGCATCCCTGCCAGGGAAAAGCTGCAGAGAGACTTTTAACTCCTAGAAAAGGCTCAGAGTGCGGTGAAGGTTGCTTTTCCCCCTAGGACCCTGGAGTTGACTTAGAGAACATGCCTTCCTCTGAGGGTTATGCATTCCAGACATAAGCTGACATATAAACCATTACGTGTACCTCTTTTCTTTTGTATGGGAAAGGGAAGAGAAGCCTCCTTAAACCTAAAGCCACATGGTTGTTAGAACTTAAGCCAGATCCTGAGAGGCTAAGGCTAGGAGATAGTCTTTGCTTGTGACTGAAGCTGTTAATACATAGTTCTGTAGCTCCATGGGCAGCCTGGGTTCTCCTTCCACTGGATCACAATGGGAGGAGCATCCTATGGCATAACAGATGGAGACAGGAGCAGAAGGTCTGTGCTCCGGGTGTTTGAAGCCCCAGTTTGCTAGAGAAAGGACTTCCATGGCTTCCTCACGTGGAAGAATCCATTTCAGAGCTGGGGAATAAAGAGAATGGTCTAGTCCTTGCTTGTAGGACTAGACCAGCCAAAGTCATACTGAGAAGAAATGGTAGACTCCATTTTTGTGGGTCATATTCTCATGCCGAACGAGGACAGTATACACCTGCTAATCAAGGTGGCAATACAACCATGCACGCTGTCCCAACACACGGAGGAATGCTTTCTCAGTTACTACCTGGATGTGTACTGTCTTCTAAGCTCAACACTGAGTGAGTCCACGGCAACACATGCAAGTGCAATTACTGTGAAACACAGTGAAAGCCTCTGTGTGCTGGTGAGGCTGATTGCTGTTGCCTTCTGCTCTGCTTCGTGAGCTTTAGACCAGAACCCTGGAGCACATAGCAAGTCAGTGTCTGTACCAGCGAGGCAAGAGGCAGGCTGCCAAGGGTCCTAACAGAGCATAGCGTATGTTTATCAGTCCTTTCTGACGTCTGTTCTTTTGTCTTTCCCTGGTTACACAAGATACCTGTGTGTCTCCCTTTGGAATGTTGCTGCATGGAGAGTACAGCTGTTGACAATAACAATAGCCTACTCGAACAACACAAAAAGGTGCCCAGTTCAGTAATAGAACTTGCATTTGTTGACCATCAGATCTGGGCCAGGTGCTTTGCTAAGTGCTGGGGATACTGTGATGTCATAGCAATCTGACTTCCCACCCTTATTTTTCTTTCTTAGGATACCTAGTCTGCTGGTGGATACTTATGTGGTCTCTAGACCATGACAAATGGTATCTATACTTTCAATCAAATAAATGTACCTGCGGTCCATATTTTAAATAGCTAGGTATATGTGGCTGTAATAATCATGCCCGGAAACTGTAAGAAAGAGAAATATGCCTTTATCTTAACAGGGGTAGGGTCCTTCAGAACAAGAGTAAATCCCAGAGGGCAGGATGATATAATTAACTAGGCACTGATAGTAAAAGTGCTCTTTGTGGTTTAATCACATAAGTTCACACTGCAATAGTAAGCTCGGTTTAATGACTGAAATTTTAATTTCCGTGATGGTACTAAGTCCATTCTTCATTTTCAAAGCCCTGCCTCCTCAGCTTGCTGAAGCCCATGTCTGTCTTCTTATCTCTCGTTTTTAAAGCCACAGTATTTGGAGGCCGTGCTGTATAGTGGAAACAAGAGCAGCAGGCAGGCAGGGAATGGGCTGAGTTGGGAGCCTCCAGTTACCTTGACTTTGGTAAAAATTAACATGTCCTAAATCACAACAGTGATCCTCTTACATGATAGTGCAGGGTATCTTAGGATCTGTGTGTGACGTCAGTTCGTATGTGAAAACTGCTTCATCCTTCAGCTGTGTACTTCTAAGCACTTCAGTGTGCCTTTGAAAGTGGTGGATCATGTGTGCCACCAGTCATTAAAGATCTCTTTTCTTAATTTACCTTTTTAAAAAGTTCTTTTGCACGAATTCTAATTGGTCTTCATAATAAAAACCCAGAGTCAGATATAGGGGTTGATGCTGAAATATTGGAGAATTAGAGCAGCCAGTCATTAGAGAGTTCTTAACTCTACTGAATCCTCACACCTAATGGGTAGAGGTAGGCGGGGAAAACTAAACTGAATGATGGGAGATAGAAGGAGGAGTTAGAGAAAAGCCATGTAGCCCTGCCCAAGACAGATGCTGGGAACTTTAACCAATAAGCCACAGCCACATGGTGATACACAGATTACTAGAAATGGGTTAAATTAAGATAAAAGTGTTAGCCAATAAGAAGCTAGAGCTAATGGGCCAATCAGTGTTTTAAATAATATAGTTTCTGTGTGATTATTTTTGATCTGAGCTGCCGGGTGGCAGGGAAACAAGCAACCTCCTTACAACACAGAGAGTTCTTAACTCTACTGAATCCTCAGACCTAATGGGGTATTCTGTCTCTATGAATGCAGTCTCTATAAAACCTCAGACTGAATCCGAGATCTTGTCTCCTCCTGCCTTATATTCCTCTTTCTGCCCAGCTGTATAACTCCTTTCTCCGCCTCCCTAGTACTGGGATTAAAGGCATGTGTGTGAGCTCTGTTTCTCCTTTAGACAGATTCAATCTTATGTAGTCCAGAGTGGCCTTGAGCTCTCAGAGAACTCACAGAGATCTGTCTGCCTCTGTCTCCCAAATGCTGGGATTAAAGATATCTGTTGCCACTGCCTGGCCTCTATGGCTAACTAATGGCTTAGTTCTGCACTCTGATCTTCAGGTAAGCTTTATTTGTTAGGTCACAAAAAAAAATCGCTACAAAATTCTTTAAAAATTTTAAGCTTTTTTTTGAGATTATAATAACATTTAATATAATGTAAAATAACAACATGATAACATTTCTCCTTTTCCTCTCTCCAAAACCTCCCATATATTCCTTCCAGCATACACATGCACATTCCTTTTTAAGTGTATTGTTTTCTTCATTTTTTTATGTTCTTAAATGTCTAACCCTCCCCATCAGATTCTCAGCTCTTTTGGGAAATGTTTTTTATGCATGCATTTTGTCTTTTTCCTTTTCTCCTGAGGTTATCATCTGAGAACTATGACATCTAGAAATGCTCAACAAAATTTTGAGATATAATATTTATACTAATTCTCTGAGTATGTCATACATGCATACAATGCACTTTGAGCAGAACCCCTATGCTTCTCACCTGTCTGCTCACAGATCTACCTCTACCGTTTCACTTCCAGCTTTGTGTCTTCTGTCTCTTAATAACCTATGTGATGCTTACATAATGATGGCCATGGGAGCCATCCACTGGAGTGTAGTGGACCTGGGGCCAGGGTCCCACCCATAAGAAAACTTACTCTCCCAGAGCCATTCACTGTCAATAGTTCCTCAGTTAGGGGCTCGTGAACATCATCCCTCCAAGAAATATTTGTTTATTTTGATTTGGGGTGTGTGTGTGTGTGTGTGTGTGTGTGTGTGTGTGTGTGTGTGTAGATGTGTGCACACAATCCTTTGCTAACATTAAGGCATTTATTTCCCTCATTTAGTATTTGTTATATGTGTGTCTGAAGACATTCCTTCAAACCTCAGTGAGCGTGGAGAGGTGTAACATTCTGTAGACAAATGAAATCTGAATGTGTGTACTGGTCCAGTTCACACAATCAGGACCAAGGGGCAAGTCAGCTTTTTAAGGATAATGGCTGTGTCATCTGTTCATCACCACGTTCTCAGCAAAGGGCCTGGAGGACACCAAGGGACTCCATAAATTTCCCTTGTTTGGGTAGATGGGTAAATTAGTCAGCCGGCAGATGTCTTGTGGATAGTAAAGTCTTTGAGACTCATAAGGCAGAGAGTGTGTCAGTGCAGTGTTTTGATTTTTTTTTAATTCAGTAGACCTTTTAACCAAGCTGAGTTCTTTCAGGATGAAGCCATCTTTTAGGTGAACACAAAGAAAGAGGAGTCTATCTGCCTTATTTCAATGACTGCTCAGGCTAAAAGACAGCACGAGATGTGAAACCAGGGCTTCGGGAGGCAGGGCAGAGCCCAGCACACATTCCCATTGCTCCTCTTGGTGGACCTCAGCTGTTTAGCACTCTTGTGAGTCTATACTGTGTGCCAGGTCATCAGACTAGATCAGCGAGTCTCCACTTGTGGGTTGTGAACCCTTTGGGGGTGAATAACCCTTTCACAGGAGTCTGGTCAGATATCCTGTGTATCAGATATTTACATTATAATGCACAATAGTAGCAAAATTGTAGTTATGAAGTAGCAATGAGAATAATTTTATGGTTGGGAGTCACCACAACATGAGGAACTGTACCAAATGGTCGCAGCATTAGGAAGTGGGAGAACCACTGGGCTAGGTGCTAGAGATGCTCAATGAACAAAAAAGGCATTTTGTTGGCCTTCCACCCTGCTCTCAATTTCTTCTAGACGGAAGTGAACACAGAGTAGCAAAGTGAAGTCGCACCAAGATCTCTGTGCGCAGTGTTCAGCTACTGAAAATAAATCAGCAGTGTGCAATGGATGACTGCTGAGAGTGGGGACCCTTCCGATGAGGGAGGCATCTGAGTGGACACTTGCATTGCAGGGACCTGACCCATGGAGGTCAGGGTGTGGATGTCCATCAGGGTCAGAAGCCTGGCTGGTGCTGATGGGAGTCAAGGACAGTGGGCTTCAAGGGCTCAAGCATCGCGGTGAAAGTGTGCCTGCATTTTCATGAAATGCATTGTTTCCAATGAAGTGTGATGCAAAGAAACTTCCCTTTACTATTAGTTCTGTAGGTGAAAAGGAATGTTATGGAGCCATAAAAAAATAATTTACTGTCTCCTGATTCCCAGCTTAGAACCCCAGGAACACTTTTGAACTTTGCGCATGGGTGCTTTCCTAGGTTTCTCCTTGCTCAGACTGATGGTGAAACTATCGTAGCACTGGGGAAGGGACCTGCTGGAGTTTAGTCTGAGGTCCATTTTAGGATACAAGAAGAAAAGGTGGCCAGAGAAGACCCAGATGCTCAGATTGCTACCCACAGAGTGTACTATTGGTCTCTAGCATCAACTACCTGGCTTATCAAGAGCAAGGGGGTGGATCTTTTCTAGAATGAGCAGACATCAGAATCTTATTAGAGATGCTGTGGTCTTCTCTACCAGAGAGTCAGGCTTGATGACCACACAGATTTCTGTTCTCTGGTTTTGTTTTTTAGCCTGCTGTAGTACAGGCAGAATAGTTTAGTAAATAAATTCAGAAATATATGGTAAGTATTTATTATTCAGGGGGTCCAGGGCAGGGCAGAGAATTTGCATTTTAATACCTTTTGGGTAGCAGTGCTGATCCCATAGGCCTGGAGATCACAGCACCTTGTTAAGGTGTGACCTCGGTGTATTTATTCGTCTAGAATTTCATTTCTTCCCTCCCAAATCTCTTTTTGCTTCTACATAATATAGAGCCCAGCTGAACTTCTCTGCCTGGCAGCTAGCCTGTCCTTGCTTTGTGAGGGCTAGATGTTTTACATCTGAGTGTCTCGACTTCTCTTTCCTACCCACTTGGAGCTAGTTAGTTACCTATCTCCAGATCATCATCCCTTTATCTTAATCTGAAACACCGTCTTTACCATTACATTTCTTAAGTCAAAACCTAATCTGCTATTTCTGTTCTAAGATAAATCCATCTTTGCATTAGCTCAGATTGCCACATAGTGGGTAGATTTTAGGTTCATCTGTTGTTTGAGGCAAAATGCCTCCCAACAGCTTTGTATATTGGGGAAATCTTGCCTATCAAATGTAATTTTTATTTTCTGTAAATGAGAATACTGATTTGAAACCTGGAATTCTATTGGGATCAATGCCTGAGCATGTAAGACTATATTTCAATCCCAGCACACGGGAGGCAGAGACAAGTGGATCTCTGTGAGTTTGAGGCCAGCCTGTTCTACAATAGCTAGTTCCAAGACAGCCAGGGCTGTTACACAGAGAGAAACCCTGTCTCATACCCCCCCACTGCCCCAAAATACTGTATTTTGTAAATCATGAAGCGCTACTCTTTGTACTGACTGACTATTCATTTTATTTTGTTTTGCTCAAAGATCTCTTGTTCTCACTCTTTATTTCCCTCCCTCTTGCCCATTCATCTAGTTTTTCTTTCTGTGCTGGAGACCTAACCATAGCATGTGAAGCAAGCCGCCTGTCACCAAGGCACACTACAGTCCTGGAGTCATTCACGTCAGGATCATATAGTTCAGTCATATAGTTCAGGATCCTAGAAAAAAGCCACAACTTATTATTTGGCTTAGCTAGTTAGCATTAAAAGATGCAAGTGACCTTTTGGAAACAAAAGAAAGAAAAAAATTGCCCACTTCCGTGAATAGTGCCCTCTAGGACAGGGCTCCTACCTACATCAGCCTCCTATGCTACCAAAATGTAAACTTAGTAAACATTGTACCACATGTACCACATGCTCTCCGTGGTCAGTGCAGCCACATTAGACAGTAAGCAATGTTCCTGCCATCCGAGCAAGTTGTTTGGGGTCTCCTCCGCGACTCGGTTCCCGTAGAATGTCAAGTGTCGGTAAAGTGCCAGGACTCGGCAGGTCCTGTCACATCGATGTCTTAGTAGCTCCCTGTCCCTTTATTTTTGCCACCGGTATTCTGGAGTGAGTAATGAGCTCTTCTAAATGTCAGGACTGTCCATTCTGGATGAGGTGAGCTCTTTTGTGTGGCATAAGAGGCAGTCTTGTTCTCTGGTGTGACACCATTTCCACTGGTGCGTTTCCTGTCTCCTGTGTCATTGCTGTATAGAACTGTCAGGTATCAGTCAGGTCTTGGAGTTTCACTCTTTCAGCTCTCTGCCTACAGTGCACCCCTTCTTTTACCCTTCTTCCTTAACCAGTCTTTGTCATCCTTCACACCCTAGTGAATAACCTCTATATACTGCTCTCTTCCTTCCCTTGCTCCCATGGCTCTCCTGTAGTGTTTCTAAGGTCTTCCTGTGATCACCTATTCCTATGCCTCCTACTTGACTGTGAGTGCCCAAGGACTCATCCTGACCTGGTCCCCTTTGACTAATGCACTGGTAAAGCAGAGAAGAGTGGCCGGCTGCCCTGGGCATGAGTAGCTTCTCACAGGAGTAAAGTGGCTGCTAGTCACACACAGGAATGAGTGAGTAAAACAGAGCCTCCTCCATAGGCTGCATGCTTGCTTGTATCCCTTGTCCCATCCTCCTCCTCTGTCATCTCTGTCAAACCCTAAGAGACCATTATCTTAGTTTCCAGAAGCAATCCCTTTGAACTTGAGGTGTTAGCCTAGACACTGGGGCCCCACCCCCTGGCATGAGTTAATAGTTCTAAGAATAATGTAGGTCAAGAGATAAGGAGACAAACTGGCTTCTATTTAGACAGATGTTGCTAATAGGTACTGTGTGTGCTCCTAATGAAGTGTGCCATAAATTCCAAGCTCTGCAGACTGTCCAAGGTGGGCTGCCTGCATTGTGATGAGTCTACACTCTTCCGCTAGTTTAGTGTTAAGGGGATTGCAACACAGGCCATTAAATTGTGCTTACTGTGGCAGCTGCGATTCAAGCACGCATAGGGAACTTGTTTGTTTAACGTTTCCAGCAGAAGTTTCAGGGCTGGGAACTAAGATAGATCATGGCTTGGATTCTGCCTTCATTTGAATGAAGACCTTGTGAAAATTACCCGAACCTTACCTTTGTTGATCCTTAATTTCCTGTTAGAAACCCTATCACATTTAACACGCATTGAAATCCTCAGTATGGAAATGATGTCATCATTGGAAACTGTATCTCGTCTTTAAGAACCAGAGATAAATTTCTGAGGACCTCCTGCATTCCAGGGATTATGTTAGTCAGCCTCACGGGTGTGACATACATTAATAAATCCTCCTATATTTCTACATGAGGAAACCAATTAATATTTGGAGCCCAAAGATGTTAAGTGACTTACATATAAACACGCAGAATAAAGGACAGCATTCAGAGTCATTGCTGCCCCCACAACTGCCATCCTGTAGGTTGCTCTCACTCATGTTGTTGGACACCCTCCACTAGGAAGACTGTCTAAAATGGTTAGACATTGGTGCTGTGAATATGATAAACGCCATTGTCATAGACCCTCAAACAGATCAGGTACTCAGTAGCTTCTACCAGTCACATGGAGTCCTTTAACGGGAGATTTATTTAATAGCAGCCGTCAGAGAGATTTAGCACTTTCTGGGATGCTATTGCTGACTCAAATCTGGAGAAGCCACGTTAAAAGGAACATGGGTAGCCTGTTGGCACAGCAAATGGCATCTCCAGCTTACTGTGAGGAGCGGGGATCTCAGTCCAGCAATTGCAAGGAACTGAATTCTGCTAAATCAGTGTGCATCTGAGAGGGTGCTTGTCCCAGGCCTCCAGGTGAGAGCCCAGAGCGGCCAACAGCTGGCCTTCAGCCTCCTGCAACCCCCAGTATTGAGCCCTGTTGAGCCTGACTGAGATTCCAACCTTCACAGCTGTGAGTGGTACATGGGTACTGGTTTAAGCTGATCAGTCTCAGGTGGCTTATTATATGGGCCAAAGGGAACTAGTACAAATGTTTTGTATTAAGTTACAGTACATTATAACCCTGGTTAGGTATGTCCAACCTCAGACTACCAAGGACAGCTATGACTACAGCCCAACACAAAATTGTAACCTTCTTTAAAACATTATGAATGTTCTGTGAATGTTTGTGTGACTCAATTGCACAATTCTCAAGAATGAACTTGTAAATGGCAACATTGTGTCACAACCTGATAGGATAATTTTGAGGGAAAAAAATGAAAAAGAAACTATAAAGCACTTAATAGACTCTTTTAAACACATAAATACATTTTTTTGGGGCCCAGGAAATGGCTCAGTCTGTAAAGTTCTTGCCGTGCCCTGAGTTCAAGTCCCCAGAACCTGCATAAAAAGCCAAGTGTGGTGGCACATGCTTGTAATCTCAGCATTAGGGAGCCAGAGGCAGGAATATCCCTGTGATCCACTAGCCCAGTTAGGGCCTAGAGAAAAACAAGGTGGTCACTTATCCTAAGGAACAAGACCCAAGATTGCTATCTGGCCCCATACATGAACTTATGCACACACAGTCACACATACGCACAGAGACACATCTTCTTTTTTACATCATGCTCATGTGTCGAACAGTAAACTGGACTGCAGAAGATTGAATAACGCTGAAAACCATAGATCCAGGGAAAGTCAAGGTGCAGACACAGGCAGAGCCGCCTCTTCTGCAGGACACACCATGCCACTGTGAGGCCAGTGTCCTGGAACTAGAAAGGCTCAGTGGAGCATCTTATGCATTATCCTGTGAGAATAATGATTCTTGCCTTCTGACCACAGTTGTCAGAGGTGGGCCCCGCTAGTTGTATTGTAGATGCCTCCTGGATGCTGTTAATGTGCACACCCTGTATGTCCCTGCCCTAGGGATGGAGTCCTTGAATCTTTGAATCGTGATTGCACCTGGAGTAGGGCTATCTGGCTGCTTTGCAGATGCCCCCTGTGTTCGACAATGCAAAGCAGAGCGGCGCTGTTACAGTTTGCCGTCTCTAGCATCCTTCTGACGGGAGCTGGACTTCTACTCTTGGCTTCAGTCTCGTTGACCTTGGAGTGGTGTGTGGTGAACATGTTCCCCGGTTTCCCTCCATCACCCCGTTTTGATGGCCCATGGAGCAAATTCTGCGTCTGTATCTGACACCTTTCAGAGCTTTGGAATCACCTGTCAGCATCCTACCTCCCCAGTCCCCCGCAGGCATATAGTTTCTTTCTTTTCTTAGTCTGCAGAGGAACTCCACGTTCCACCTGACAGCAGCAGGTTTAAAATAAGTTGGTTAAGAATAGGGGCAGAAAGGAAGCTTCCTTACAGAGACAGTGAATCCTCCGCAAGTGGGCTGCACTGTTGGGGACAGGCAGATAAAGACTGAGCATGGAAAGAATATGCAAGCTCGCAATGGGGTCCCAACAGGGAGCACTGGCATTTGGATCTTCTTCACAGTCTCTGGAGTGGGTGCACTTAGTGGCTTTCTTGGCTCCCACTCATTTATTTTTAAAATAGTTTTCCTTTCTCAAAGCAGCCTACGCAGTCCTACTCCTAACATGTCACACAATGAAAACCTTCGTGAAGGGAAAGGAAGGCAACTGAAGTTCCTCAGAAACATCACTGCCTGCCGAACATTCTACTAGGCATGGTCAGGCCGATGACAGTCCCAGTCTAAAATATTTATATGGCTCCCACTGTCTTTACAAAGAAATCACATGGTACTGTCAAATCAGTTTCCATGGCATCTACCGGAGCTGCTGACAACGGAAGTCAGGGCTGAGAATGCCAAGGCTTTTGAAATGCCCCTGCCTTCATGGCATCTAGTAAATGTCCGCGTGCGTGTTGTTGTTCAGATGGGCGCCATCTGGTGTGTTGGGGAGGGCTTCTAATTCCAAGAAGAGAGGGAGACTGCCGTGCAACATCTGGACCTCAGTTTCCTCTCTCAAACTGGGGCAACATGTTCAGCCCACTGCCACGGCACATGTAAACTGCGAAAGCC
This sequence comes from Dicrostonyx torquatus, assembly GCA_028555095.1. Lineage (NCBI taxonomy): Eukaryota > Metazoa > Chordata > Mammalia > Rodentia > Cricetidae > Dicrostonyx > Dicrostonyx torquatus. Next base: position 7,792,062 of record JAQHUG010000012.1, on the reverse strand, counting down.
CAAAAGTATATTAAATATGTTAGTGACCATCCGTCTGTTTTTCTTCCTGCAAGCACCTTGCCTAGCACAATGTCCCGAGGGTAGCAACCATGCAGTTAATATTTACTAAATAAATGTGGGCTAAAGTAATGAACATAGGGATGTCTTCTTTGAAACCAGTGAATCAATCACTGTGTATTATTGTCTGTGCGAAAACAAATGGCCGTTGCCTTTGAATATGCTATTGTCTGTGTTGTAACAGAAGTCATAGACTTACTGTCCTTTTTGTAGGTCTTGCAGTATAAGCCTACCACATCACCTGAGAAGGCGTGGATGAGGGTGCCCATTGAGCATACTGAGAGAACCCAAGCCCAGAAGCTTACCCCACACCTGTTACTCTGTTGAATGTTGTCATGTAGGGATGGTGTGGTAACAGCATGGAGAAGCTGCAAGGCCAGGGCCGATGAAATACTTATCCAGTGAGCCAGCAACTGAGTCAGAGCTACAGGGACATCAGGCTTGCTTGACATCTGATGGCAGAACAGAGGCTACCAAAATCCAGAAATCCCATTGGTGTTTTTCCTGAGTGGCCTTCCTCCTACAGGGCCTATCTGCCTCCTCTTTCTCCAAGCAGAGCTCGTGATACGATGGTGGTGGGTCTCAACAAAGGGGATGCATTTAAGACGTTAGACAAATTAGACAAAATTAGAATTAAACAGAGTGGCTTTGAAGACTGGCACTGTGGTTCACTTGACCCTAACCTTCGAATGACACCTCTAGGTCAGGTTCCACTGTTAATACATAGTTGATAATGGTATTTATTCTCATGATGCTTGAGGACAGAGTAGACAGTGTGCTCAGAGTACTTAACATGCAGTAACTATGTGTTTTCTGTCCTCTTCTTCTTTCTGAGTTCATTTATTTATTTAACGTTTATTTATTTACTTTTGTGTAATGAGTGTTTTTCTGCATGTGTAATGTCCAAGGAAACCAGCAGGGGGTGTTGGATCTCCTCAAACTGGAATGAGAGATGGTTGTGAGCCATTGTTTGAGTGCTGGGAATTAAACCTAGGTCTTCTGAAAGAGCAGCCAGAGCTCTTAAATGCTGTGTTGTCTCTTCAGCCCCCACACCCCATTCTCCCTCTCATCCCTAATCAATCCTTCCCATGTCTTGGATACCGACTGTTTGAGAAGTATTGTGCTTGACATAGACAGATGCAAACATAGAGACAATCTTCTTTCTCGTGTCTCACGGCTGAGGAGAAGCAGCAGCTATTAGCACAGAAACAGCAAGAGGCCACAGAGTCGGTTCCATCTGTGCTGGAATACAAATATCAACTGTGAGAACAAGTGAGCAGGGGCATCTACTACTCCACCTCAGCGTCAGGGTTTTGAAGACGCATTAGTGAGCCCAAATTGGGAGACAAGTGGTCTCTAATATTTTGTGTGGTGTTGTAGGTACCTTCCTTTTTGAAAATGTTGCTTCTCTGTACTCCAAAAACTCAAAGGATACAGGAGTGTGAAGAATATGAGTTCCAGGCCATCTCAGGATACACAGTGAGACCCTGTCTCACATACCAACAAGGAAAAAATGATTTCTGTGGTTTGGGAATTAGAAACAACACATAACTGATGATCTGTTAAAAAAAATAGTAACAAACCTTCCTTATGTGTCAACTCTCTGTCAGACGACCACAGTAATAGATAGATACCCTAGGCATCTCAGAGTCAGAATGCTCCGAAGTGTAAAATGTTCTAAATGCTGATGTGATGTAATTGTGGAAATACTGTGTGAATGTGTGAGTGGCAGGCACACACATTTGTTCTGAACATACCGTGTAGTATCATCTTCAGGCTACGTGTGTAAAGGTGTATGGAGCACAGGGTATTTTGTATACACCTGGGTCAAACCTCCAAGGAGATTCTGAAACCCAGTTACGTCCGAAGTCTAAAATACTTTTGCTCCCAAACTTCCTAGCTAAGCGATCTAGATCTGGACTAATAGTCATGAACTCGCTTTAAATATCCAACATGGATTTTTCTAAGCATTTTCCTTCACCAGCTCAGACATTTTGTTGTCCCCATTAAAGAAATCAGGGCGCTGAGATGTAAGGTAAGTGATTCTGAAGAGCCACATGACTGGAGAAACCGTGAACTTGAACCCAGGTTTGCTTGACTTCTGTGCCCATGTTCTTTTCTGAGAACATTGTGCTGCCTTCAGACATCTCTCTATTTAGAAAAGAAAAATAACGTGACTGAGTTTGTAACAGCATATCCAAAATAGAAAGCTATAAATGATGTCGGTTCAGTTCTATATAATCACTTAATTTTAATAATCCTATTTCCTTATTAGGATGACATTCTTTTTGAAGATCTGCTAAGTACACTTGATATCTCTGTTGTCATTTAATTTAACATCTTTAGCAGCTGTTTTATTTTTGCCAAAGGAATGGTAGCTGTAATCTGTAGGGGGAAATTTGCATGTTTTTTTTAAAACACATCTCCAATATTGAAAACAAAATAAATGGTTAAAGCAATCTCCTCTGAGTAGTAGCTCACACAATTCAGGGTCGTTGTTAGCTTGCATAAAAAGATAATATAGACACTGTCAGAGTGAGAGCTAAAGAGCTCAATTTTAGGTTGCTTGAGAAATCATCTGTAATCACCAGGAAGATTGCTTGGGTGTTCGTTGAGTTCAGAGCTGAAATATGGAAGGCTATGCAATAACCATATATTTTTCATGTGCTCAGAGGGGAAATGTATGCTTCAATAAACAAGTCTTGATTACAAAGACCAAATAAGGAAAGTGAGAAGTGTGCATAACTCAAACCAGTCTCTTGCTACCCCCTTTCTGGTGATTGGGGAGGTGGATTTGGGGCATCATGTCATGGGCTCTCATTTCAGGCAGAGGCCAGCCCAAGGAGTGTTCTGTGATGAAAAGTGACCCACCATGGGGGACCAGGGGGATTTCAGTTCTTCTGGTGGCGGCGGTAATATGATATATTTCCTTTTGCTTAGAAACAGCAATATAATTTGGGGAAAATGCAAGTGGCTCTAATTCTTTAGCCAGCTTCACATTGAGAAACCACTTCTTTTGGAACCTGGTAAACCCATCCTGACGCTTCATTGTTGCCTTGTTTATTGTGGATAAATTTAACCATACAGTTAATTCCAGAGCACAGTCTACTAAACATCAGTATACCACTACCCAGTTTTGACAAAGCACAAAAATTTCTAGTATTTGCTCCATATATTTTCTTTACAGATTAAAATATGGGCCTGCCAGCAAGATGGCTCCATTGGTAAAGACACTTGCTGCAAACTTGATGACCTGTGCTTGATTCTTTAGGAAAGAAGTAACTCTTACAAGTTGTTCTCTGACCTCCACATGCATGTTCTGATATGTACAGATGCGTGCACACACACACACACATACACACACACACACACACTGAATAGATAAACAATGAGCAAATAAAGAATTGCTCTAAAGGATTTAAGTGTGGGGCTGAGCGATTACCTCCTCAGTAAAGCACTCACCTACTCACCTTGGGCCCTGGGTGTAAGCCCAACATCACAAAATACAACCCTCAAGTCAAAGAGCTAAAATATTATAGACCTGGAACAAGTTCTCTGTCATAACACCCAATTCAACTTTCCATTCCTCTGAAAGCAATGTATTGGGTTTGATGTGTACCATTTCCGAGAGGCCTTAAAAAGAAGTTTTATTAATTCCTTTATGACCATGTATGTATGTGGCACAGTGCCCTGTGTGGAGGTCACAGGACAACTTGAAGAAGTCAGGTCTATCCTTCTACCATGTGGAACCCAGGCATGGAACTCAGGCTGTCAGCCTGCAGTGTATTTATCTGCCATTCCCTCTTACCAGCCCACTGTTGTATAGTATGTATCTAAAACAAAATACAATATAAGTGATATGCATTTTGAACTTTAAAAAATAGATTTATATTAAACATAGACATAGTCTTCTTTTCTTGATTAAACATTGTGAGCTTTATCTATGTTGAGATAAATTGGGTCCTCTTCTACACAGCTGTATGTTAAATTAATAGAACAAGGCGGAGAGATGAACTCAGTAACTTAGATTTTGAGTTCAGTTCTAAGCACCTATACCAAGTGGTTCACAACTACCTGTAATTCCCACTCAGGGGATCCAATACCCTCTCTGGCTCCATGGGCACCCCCTACACACACACACACACACACACACACAGCACACACACACAGCACACAAGCAGGCATGAAAAAAATACAATAAAAATAGAAACCAATCATTAAAATAGGAATATAGTAGTATTTAGACAGTTCCGAGGAGGAGTCACGTAGTTTATCCTATGGAGTTCTGGAAACAACACTTGAATAAATATTCTTCCACCTACTCTTTGACCTCACATCGTAGAAGTCTGTGACGTGCGTAGCTTGCAGCACACAGCTGACCCTACCATACATACATTCCAGCGTTGCTAGAACCATATCTTCAAGTAGATTTTTCTATTCATAGACCACCAGCAGGACATGGATGTTCCCTATGGTCCATGGAAAATAGTAGCTTAATCATTGAGTGTGCCAGCCAATTCTTATTATTTTTAACTTCAAGGTTAGGGACTGATTTCTTGTCTTTGTTTTAATTTGGGTATCTCCAGCTGTATCTGGCATTATTTTCATATGCTTATGGGCTATCTGAGTCTTCTGAGTTCCATGTTCATATGTTCAGTCTATTTTTACCTTGAGTTCCCCCTTTACGTACTGAAGCATGGTTCCCCGTGTGTTCCATATATAGATCTTTTTGTACCATTATGAATTCTGTTGCTATTTTTGCCTCTGAGGCAATATAGTCAGTGGAGTGCAGATCAAAATTGTAACCGTGTGGGTGTTTTTGTGGATAGTCTGATGTGCTCTAACATGTCTGTGAGAATTCAGATGGCCAAGAGTAGTGAAGACCGTTTTCAAACAAAACAGTATTGCAGGCATTGCGCTCCTATATAGCAGGGTTTGCTGAGCGTGCAATACATGTTAGAGACTGTTGTGGACACCTGCTTAGTATGGCACACAGAATATGGTGAAATGCAAAAGTCTTGTTAATTGCTTTAGCGACATGACTTTCTGGTGCATCTGATGAAGAATTTAAGCCCACCTCTAGCCTAATCTGAAGTCTGTGCATGAGAATGTCAGATCTATGGCCTTGATGCTTAGCTGCATTAAGACCTAGGATAGAACGTTTATCATTTTTAAAGTACAGAATGGGGCAGGGGGTAGCTATCACTTCTAACCTGACTGCTTATTAGGAAGTCAAGGTTCTCCTCTGCTTCCCCTGTCTTACCCTGCTTAATCACAGCTGGCCTCAGGTGCTTCCAGGCCCCGCCCCTCTGCTACAGCTGCTCTCTGCTGCCCCCTGTTTCTTCACCCAGTCTCACCAGTCTATGGTTTATCATCACTTATGTATAGTTTTATTTTGTTTTGTCTTATCTCTCCCATAGGATTTTTTAACATCTGTAATGACAAACATTTATATTCATCACTGAACCCCAGGGCCGGTGATAATGTGAGGAACATGATAGATTCTCAAACAGTATTTGTTGAATGAATAAATGCATGTATCTGTTCCATAGAGTACTTTAAATTTTTCCCTTATGAAATGGTATACTTTAGTTCCATTAAGATTTAAGACATACATTTTTATTGTATTTAAAACATGAAATGGTACATTGCTAGTATGGGTTTTAACTAATAATATAGACTTGATATTCAGCCAGATGTGGGCTTTATTCTTAAATCACCTTCATTCCATTTAGTTAGTGCCCACTCCACTGCTGACCACTTTTTGCTTGTGATATGACTATTTTTTTAAATGTTTATTTATTTATTATGTATACAATATTCTGTCTGTGTGTATGTCTGCAGGCCAGAAGAGGGCACCAGACCCCATTACAGGTGGTTGTGAGCCACCATGTGGTTGCTGGGAATTGAACTCAGGACCTTTGGAAGAGCAGGCAATGCTCTTAACCACTGAGACATCTCTCCAGCCCGTGATATGACTATTCGTCTATCCTTATGAGGCCTGTTTCCTCACTGGAAAACATCTATCTACTGTTACCATGGTTGCAAATGAAGTTTTTATTAATAAATGTTAATAAATTTTTAAATTCATTTTTATTTGAGTACGAGAGAGAATGAATGAATGGAATGAGTGAGTGAATGTGCATGTTAGTGGCTGAAGAGCCCAGATGAGGGCATTGGATTCCAGGGAGCTGGCGTGACAAGAGGCTGTGGACCACTGGAGGCAGGTGCTGCAGAACAAAACCCAGTCCTCAGAAGATGCAGCAAGTGTCCTCAGCCACTGAGCCATCCCTCTAGCTCTAGCATCCCCAGTCTTGAGTCAGATTAGATTGACTGTTTTCAAGGCTGATTCTGGTGGTTGCAGAGGATGAAGCAGGGGTGCCAAGTGGACGCAGGGACTATGCAGAAGACCAGAAGGAGGTAGGGAAGGAGGGAGAAAATATTTAATTCTATGTAGGCTTTAAAAGTGGAGATGTTTGTAAGGTTCAGTAAGACGTTCTTGATGAGGATCCTTATTGTTGCCCTCTCAAGCGGTATTATTCTCTGAGAATCTACTGTGCGCACTTCCGGTTTTCTACTTAGCTCTCTGCAGCACTCTGGGTGTTCAAACAGCATCGTGAGCTTTGGCTGCGGCTTGCTCAAGCCTCCATCCAGACTGCTAACCAGGATATGGAGGTCATGAACCATGTCATCTCTCTATCTAATGGCATGTGTACCTCTACTAATGATATGACTCATCCTATCTGGTCACTGGTGACTTGAAAGGGAGTGGGAGACATGGAGCAGCAGCACCCTGCTGTCAGTTTCTAAGCCAACAAAGCCAGTTTCTGACTTCCGCCGAATGACTTAGCTTCATGCTTCGACGTATATCACACAGTCACCACAATGACCACCTGCTGTCTGGGAATCCCTTCTTCTATCTGTTTTAAAAGTGAAATTGATTCCCTAGGTGTTCCCTGGAAGTGCTCATGAGACTCTCTGCTATCTGTACCGCGTTTATTTCCTTCAGCCTCTTGCCCCTCCCACTTTTGCTTCTGTAGCCAATGGCTGCCCTGGTTGCTTTTGCGACTACAACTTGTCACTGTGCTCTGATAGTTCAATGGCAGAGCAGACAGTGTGAGGAACCCTTAGGAGTTCAGCTCAGCTGCTGGATTCTCTAGGACCATTCAAAGAGCAGGCAAGAAAGGCTTCAACCTGCTAGAAGGAACGCTATAGGGCTCCCTTGGGAAGCCAGGCTAGGTGTCTTAATACCAATAAACCTCCCTCCTCTCTCTCTCTCTCTCTCTGTCTCTCTCTCTCTCTTTCTTTCTTTCTAGTGGTGAATTGGACACAGGGCTTCTACTATTGGAACCTCCAGGACTTTTGATCCTGTGTGTATTAAACTGAGCAGAGAGGTGGTGGAGTGTCAGCTGATGTGGGAAGCAGGGCGTGTTTCCACCCAGGAGAAAGTGGTGCACATATGACTGTTTTCTCCTGTGCATCTGTAGACAAAGAGATACAGGAATCTAAGCTGGGATGGGTTTAACCGAGGTTTCTGAACACTGCACCAGAGCCTCATACTGGGCATGCCATATGTGCTGACTCCTTAGTGGCAGTACTCACCCTTTGAGGGCTACACCACCTCGCACTCCTCTCTTCCTGACCCAGCTTTCCAGAAAGATGCAGTTCTGCTTGGCTTCACACAACCACTGTCTCTCCATCTCCACCCCCACCCCCACCCATATCAGAACTTAGAGCTTTCATGTTGTCTACTACACTGAAGTTCATGAGGATGGGACCAGGACATTTTGTTCTTAGTGACAGGTTTGTTTATGTATTCAGAAATAGGAAGGCAAGGATGAAGGCAAGAAAAGATAGACAAAATAAATGCCGGGCAGGCTCCAGGGTTTCATGGACTTGAGTTGCATGAACCTGTTGCTCCCTGAGCCACCCTGAGCCGCTTGCCTCTCCCCTGGACCGTGTGGGGGCGGGGAGCTCATGGGCAGGAATAACAATGAAATAACAATAATAATGGTACTTTCTACAAAGAACTGCTGCAAGGATCTAGTAAGAAAACATTTGTAAAGGACTTGACAGTGCCAGGCCCTTGGGAGGCCATAAATAAACACTGGCTCCCGGCCTCTTTGTCCTAAATGGTCACTTTGGGCAAAGATAAATAGAAAAGCAACACCATTGAAAGGAGCTCCTTCGACTGCTGCTTGGTTTAGAAAGAAAAAAAAATTCTTTTCTTTACATACAAAGCAATGGGCAGTCTTGTGGTCGGGAGAAGGCAGTGTCTTGGGGCCTTTGGGACAGGAAAGAGAGTGCGCGTGTTTTCTGTTGCCAGCCTTCCCTAAGAAATGTCACCACACATGTTTTCCATTTCACAGGCTAAGGTGAAGCAGGAGGAACTTCAGAAAACCTGATGTCCTTCCTCTCACATCCTCGGAGGACACCACTCACTTCCTCGGGCGGGGAGGATACAGGCACTTTAGGCAGGTGTGCATCAGGCTGCGGCTGTGTTGTGTGATCTCAGAGTAGCATTGGTTTGTGACCATGTGTCTCTACTCTCGTTGGCTGGCTGACCTTGGCTGTCCCCTATAACCAGTTTCTCTGAAGTTGTGCACGCTGGCAGGACTAATATGAGAAGATTGCTTCAAGGGTGCCACTGATGATGCTCACGGAAGTCTTTTCTGACAGCTGTGTGTTACGCTAATGTGAATTGTGGTAATACTCACTACCATCAAGGTCTCTGCTTCAAGCATTATCTGAGACAGCCTTCTTGGGAATTTTTCTTGTAGACCACAGGACAAAAATGATGTAGTGTTGCTCAGTCTCTGGTACTTTCCTCTGAACACACATCCCATAGATGCTCTCCCGCTCGCTCAGTCTCTGCTACTTTCCTCTGAACACACATCCTATAGATGCTCTCCCACTCGCTCAGTCTCTGGTACTTTCTCTGAACACACATCCTATAGATGCTCTCCCACTCGCTCAGTCTCTGGTATTTTCCTCTGAACACACATCCTATAGCCTTAAGTCCAGGCCAAACCAACCCAGCAGAAAGTAACAACAACCATAAGCCCTACGAGACCTTCCTTCAAGGAGTATTCAGCATACTATATCAATTACTTACTGCTATGTGACAAATTATTGTGAACTTAGGGACTTAAAGCAACACATAGTTATTATCTCGTGATTGCCATGGGTCAGGAGTCTAAGTCAGCTTGGCAGGGTCCTCTGCAGCTTTTCCTGCATTCTGAGCATTTTTTTTCTCCAAAAGTTTGTATTTTTCCTTCCAAGATCACCTGGTTGTTGGTAGAATTTAGTTTTTTATAGTTCCAGGTCTCTTTTCGTCCCATTATCCATGGATTGAGCTTAGCATTTAGAGGTTCATAGAGTCCTGTGCCACATGCTCTCCAAATAGTTCCTCCAGGCCTGAATCTATCTGTTACTCCAGTTCATATAAATTAGGCTGTCTGGGTAGTTACCATTCCACCACCACCACCATCATCATCATTTTGCCATATTCTGTTAACTGAAAGTATCTCACAGCTTCTGCCAGCCTGGCTGGGGAAGGGAAATCAAAGATTTCCCTCAGTGCATTATGTTAGGATGAGTCTGTACTAGAAGCCATTCCAGAAGGACTATAGATGAAGAGATTAGGAAAGCACCGATTTCCCTAACCTCGCCTGCTATGATCTGAAAAGACGGCAATAGAAAACAATACTGCGTGTATAAATCTCTGAAAGCCATACTGACTGAATGGAAAGACCTTTTATTCTGATAACATTTTCTATTTTTTTTTTAGTGTTGAAATACTTTTGTCCTTTTAAAAGAAGTGACAGTAATACTTGATGGCCTATTTGAAAATATTGGTGGTGACAGCCTAAGTGAGAGTGATTTGAATTAGATTTGTCACCATTTCATCGAGGTGTCGCTCTTCCTAACTGCCTGGCAGGCCATAGGCACCAGTCCAGAGGCCCTGCATTTGCTCGGCCTTTGTAGCCATCCTACGAACAGGGATCACCTCAGCTGGCTAGATGGGAAGTCTGGGGGAGTCCACAGGGATGAAAATGGGTCAGTAACTTCCGAGGCCACATGGATGATAGACTGAGGTTTAAAAGCCCACACCGGACCACCAGGTTTTTCATGGTTCTCTTTCATGCCCCAGGCAGTAGCTTGAAGTCGTCATCCACACCCATGAAAGACAGTGCTGGGAGTGTGTGCAAAATCAAGGGCATTAGTTCCTGAACTAAATGTATCTTGGCGCTTGCCCTCTGCCTCCCTATGCCTCATACTCCCCTGAAGCTCCAGTGACTTCAGCTTTCTCTGCACACCCGGGCGGGATCTCCCCTTAGCCTTTGTGAATAAGCTGCCCATAAACTAGAGAAGTTCCCCCTTGTATTCCTTTCACACAGAGCTGTATAATGACCTTGTCCTTGTCTTAAAAGAGTATTTTCTGAAATGCAGAGCCCACCACGGTACCAGCCAGAATATATGTGAAAGAAAGGCTGATAGGAAGCCCCGTACCAGGCCTGCTGGGGAGGGGCGGGGACATGGGAGGAGGCAATTTTTTACTTTGAACGATCACTGTGTTTCCATTAGAAGTCGGATGACCTTCTCAGAAAGGTTACAGAATCATTATTAGAGATCGTCAGAGCTGACTAGACACTGGATTAATGGGGATTTGGTAGATTTCTATAAAGAGTGCTTTAACGAAAGATTCATAGGCCAACACAAAGACAGTTTTTCACATCTCAAAGAATATGTGCTCAGAAAGTTTCTGGTTTCAGGAAACTAGCAACAGACATAGTTGGAAGTACAGGAGGTTCCGAGGGAGCCGTCAAGGCAAATGCTGGCACCCTTGGGTGGCACAAGTTTCTATCATTCATTCCATTCTGGGCTGTCTTAAATCACAGGAGCAGTTGGTTTGTTCTAGCAAGTCTTTGTGGGAACAAATGTTGCTTTTTATTAAAAACGTGCTTCCACTTACACATCTCCCCCGACTCCCTTTCCTTTCCATCCGACTCAGAGAGCATTGCTCTCACTGGCGTCCTCACATCAAGTTAAGGGTGCACCTTCAGGACAGAGTGGGGAGCTATGGGATCTCAGCTCTGCATCTAACCTCACAGCATCCCAGGCTTCTGCTCCCACTGAGGGAGGAGGAGAGCATTGCCAGTCTCCGATGCCAGTGATGCTCAGAGGGCCCTTTGCTTACTCTCCGAGTTGGGAGTCAGCATCTCTCCTAGCTCGAATCTAATGAATTCTCCAGCAGTTTGCACTGTGCCTTGTTTTGCTTTGGGGATCTGAAAGAGAAGCAATGCCCCCTCCTTCTTAAGCAATTTAAGCCATGAAAGTTTCAAGTATGCTTTGAGATACCCATACTCTATGACTTGTTTATTCTGGCAAAACCAAACAAAGAAAAAATGGGAAAGAAACTATGATTTAGTAACTGCAATGCCAGAGGCAGGATCCATCCTCTTGGAAGCTGTTCGTGGTCCCCTCTACCCATAACTTTGCATTGCAATGGTTTGGATATTCCCCCACCAAACCTCAGCAGTGTTCAGTATGAAAGTACAAAGCAAATGACCTTTACAAGGACCAAGATATGAAGGCCCTCCTATAGTAACAATGTCAGTCCCTTTTAAAAGAGTCTTCATGCAGCCTTTGTCTAGTTTGTCCTTCTGTGTTTTGCCATGTCTGGACACAGCAAGGAGGTCCTCGTACCAGGTCTGATGCTGCTGCCTTCATCTTAAACTTCCAGATTCCTGAATAATGAAAAGAGGGATTTCTGGCTTTGATAAGTTACCGTGGCATTGGTGTTTGTGGTAGAAGCAGAAAGGGGCTGTGGGATTTTTCCATGAGCAGACCCTTCTACTTTGAAGTTACCCTTCTGTATTCCCGTTTCCCTAGTACACTGCCACCACGGAGAGAAGAGGACAAGTGAGGCTCATCTCGAAGACTCCAGTACCTAGCACAGGACACACCAATTACGGGTTCTGTGACTGATTGTTATAAAAATATTAAAAGCAAAAATTATGTGTGAAAACTAAGTTTCAAAGGGCTATCCAGGCTAAGATCTTACTGTGTCTCTATGCGTTTGGGTTTTCCTTGTGAGCATGACTTAGTGATGGGTCCTCTGAGCAGACTAGAGACTCATATATAACATAGTGAGAAAAGCAAGAACTGTGATATGAAGGCTAAAGCACAAGTAGATACATTTCCATAACCCCACTTTGCAGATGCCAAAATGGAGACGCCAGTGGTAAAGTGATATCTCTTGGGTTAGTTATCCATAAACAGAACACGGAGATTTGGAGGTGGTTCCTTTTCTAGTCATGTCCTTTCCCATGTAGGCCATGTTATACCTCAAATGCAACAGGAAGGGGAAAAACTGCCTGTGGTAAATAGTGCCACAGAAGTCACACTACTTAGCACCGTAGCCTGTGTGTAGAGCTGTCCCTCACACTTGTCCACTAATTCCTACCAGATGGCAGAGCTGAGTACCAGAGAGGCCAGAGCTCTTTTCCTCCCAAATCTCCCTCACTGCACAGCCTAAGTGAACTCTGAGGGTTTTCATTGACTTTTCTGATCTTCCAGCTCAAGTTAAAAGCATCATTTTGCTTCGCTGTCAGTCAATTTCACTTTTGTGAGAATTTTAAAGATGTATAAGCCCCTAAGGTGACAGTCCTAGCCTGATGCTGTCATGCTGAGCTGTGTCACATTGAATCCTGTCACTGAAAAGAAGCAAAACGAAGTGCACCCAGGTGTAAAATCCCCAGTTTTGTTCGTTCTTATCGATACCAAAGGAGAATGGAAGATCTGATATTATGAAATTGGCATGATGAAGATTGATAGTTTTTACTTTAATGGGCTGGTATTAAAATATATAATTTATATATTCATGTATTCATATGTATGTATAAACCAGAAAAAGCTGTTGATTGGCCCCATCTTTTAATTTTATTTTGTTGGCAATTAGCCTTACAGTACCCACAGTGTTATCATGTTTTCTCCCTCTCTCCCACCCTCAATCCCTTCCTCTTTTGAAACCCAATGAATTTGGTTGAGTCCATCTGACTTTTTTTCATCAAATTTAATAACAAGCCGATTGGTTTGAGATGACTTTTTATGCCCTGATGGGTTTAAGTTTATTTTCTTAAACCATTCCCCCCAGTACTCATTATTTTGCAAGACAGCAAGTTGACAAATGAGGTTTTTGGTATGTCACCAGTGAGTCTTGGCCAGCCTTGTAGGAGACACAAAATTCTTAGAACACTTACTAGGAAATCTCTGTCCCAAGAGGTATGAGTGAGTTCCTCCTTCAGCCTCCACTTGCAGGACACAGGCAGACATGTTTTATTCATTGTTTTGAGTTTATTTTTATTCAGAAGAATGATTTACTTTCAAGAATTTAAATGGCTGTCCTATCGTATGATCTTTCAAGTATGTTTTGGTTGTGTTAGAACATCATAGCACTATTAGTCTCAAAAATATTAATGGAAATTTTATAGCTTGAAATCAGCCAATAATGACAACTTTGGCAGCACAACACTTATTAATATTAATGCCATTGCTAATGAGAGCAGTTTCCATGGGTCAAGGTTTTAAGCAATATTTCAGACACCCCACCACCACTTTTCCATTTAGTCCTTATAATAATCTCAGAAGTTAAGCATTATTATCTCGATTGTATTAGTGAGGGAAGTAAGGCTTAAGAAGACAAAGTCGTTTGGCCAAGGTCATGCAGTTTGTAAGAAGCTGAGCTGCGATTTCAATCAGGTCTCTTTAGTTCAGTCTACGCAGCATATAAATACGTATATAAAAACTGCCGTCATGTTCCCATTGGAATAGACCAGATAGCTTGAGCGGGTGCCTGCTGTGAGTGAGTAGAAGGCAAGGATTCAGGTCTTGGGACCAGCGAGGAGGAACTATCACTGTCGAATTAAACAATAGTAAAAGGCCCCTGGTACCGTGAACTTGGCATTACACACGCTGGTTGCTCCCACTTTGCAGTTACTGTTTATCCAGTAATAGTAGACAAAGTTCAAGAACAGATTAAGGTCATATAAAGCAGCAAAATGTTAGCTGTCAAATCTTTTCAGCTCAGTGACAGGAGATGTGAGTTATGTTCCGGGGTGGTTCTATGAGCTTGAAAAACAAAGGTGTGGAGTAGAATTGAAGCTGGCCGCCAGGCATCCGTCTTTCCTTGTGATTAGGCAAAGGGCATCACAGACAGCAGCAAGCTCTCTGCAGCCAGCAGCGGGGTGGGGGGGGGTAGGGAGTGCGGTGGGTGGTTTCAGTGAAAGCTTTCACTCCTGTGAAGATCCAGTCTGCAACACGACATGCACACTTGCCCCCTTGGTTCAACAGTCTTTGCAGCAGAACGAGAGCGTGTTTCTTCAGAAGAAAAGGCACTGTGTGTAGAACATATGGTTCAGGCTTATCACATTTTGCTGTAAACATCCTGGTGTTCAGTAAATGCTAGGAGAGCGAGTGAGAATCCCAGCCTGAGACACAAACACAGCAGTGTCAGCTCCTTACTGAGTCACCTTCCCTCATAGCTCCCACCTTGTCCTTCCCTCAGGGCATTCTGGCTTTCCCTCCCAGTCATCACCTGGTCTGCTCAGGAAGCCCCTGCCATCCCCTGTGTGGCAACTCTGGAGCTTAGAAAGGGAACTTTGGAAGGGCAGGGCCAGCCCGCACTCACCCGCTCAGGGAAAAGCAGCAGTGGGATTGTATCCTCAGGGACACATGTGACTCGCCCCAGCATTTGTCCCCAAGCCTATAGGGACTTCTGAATGTCTTGTGGCCTGGCTGCAGAGCACCTGCCCTGCCCTGGTACTCAAAGGTTTCTAATAGACAGTGTTGGGTTGGAAAGGACAACGTTGATGCCGAACAACGTATTAAATTTCATACTGCATTATCCTTAGCTCTTAATTTCTCTAGGAATCAAGTCTCCTCATCTATAAAATGGGTATGGAGAGTAATCAATAGAAATAACATAACAACTAGAAAAAGCTTACAATGTAATCATTTGCCATCCTATGTGGCTCAAAAGAACTAGAGTAAAAATCGACTCCAAGACTTTTTTCTTTTAACTTTTACTGATTCTTTGTGGATTTCACATCCTGCATTTTAGTCCTGATTATTTCCCTTGTGTTTATTCCCCTCTTCTCTTGTAATCTCCCTCCAAAAGAAAACCAAGTTTAAAAGAAAAACCACAAACCAAACCAAACA
Organism: Dicrostonyx torquatus; assembly: GCA_028555095.1. Classification (NCBI taxonomy): domain Eukaryota; kingdom Metazoa; phylum Chordata; class Mammalia; order Rodentia; family Cricetidae; genus Dicrostonyx; species Dicrostonyx torquatus. Next base: position 7,776,783 of record JAQHUG010000012.1, on the reverse strand, counting down.
GCAAAAGCAAATAGACAACAATAATAACAAAAAAAAAAAAGGAAGGAAGGAAAGAAGTGAGAGATGAAGGAAGGAAGGGATGGGGAGGGAGAGAGAGAGAAGGAGGGGGGAGGGAGGGAGGGAGAGAGAGAAGAAGGGAGGGAAGGAGAGAGAAGGAGGGAGGGAGGGAGGGAGAGGAGAGAAAAATGAAAGAGACAGGCAGATTGGAAGGAAGAATGAATGAGAAGAGACGAATCTAGTGGAAGCTGAAATGTGGCTATTTGAGAGGCACAGTTTACCCTTTAGTCCATTCATCTTGATTTGCAAGTGCTCATTGCCAGGAGTCTTTGGTCTGGCTTAAGGCCTCTGATTTCTACCACACCTCTCATAATGGGCTCTCACTGGGGCTCCTTCTGGATATCCTGCTGTTGTCACATGTCATGGAGATCATGCTGTTTTGGATCTGTAGGTTCTTCCTCATCACATACTCCACAGTTCACAGATGAAGTGGAGAACCGCGGCTTCATGTTGGCTCACCCCAACATCTCCCCATCTATGAACTGATGCACTCCATGTCATAACAACACACACTAATGGAATAATGTGTGCCAGGTAATTCTCAGTGTGCTCTGCCAGGAGGTGAAATGAATGCTGAGTTGAAGGGGGGTGCCTAAGATGCTGATTGCAGAAGCCAAGGTGGGGTGTGTCTGAGGGAAAGCTGTGACTGATCCATGGGATCTGTAGAGAGAAATGGACTTAGGGTGGGAAGGATGTGTTCAGACCCCACTGCACACCTGAACCTGGTGCTTACTACATGCTGAAGATGCGGTTCAGCTGCTGAAGTTACAGGTTGAACATCGAGGGTGGGTTGATGCTTGGGGGGGGGGAGCACTTATTCTTTTTTTTTTAATATTTATTTATTCATTATGTATATATACAATACTCTGTGTATATGCCTGCAGGCCAGAAGAGGGCACCAGATCTCACTACAGATGGTTGTGAGCCGCCATGTGGTTGCTGGGAATTGAACTCAGGACCTTTGGAAGAGCAGGCAATGCTCTTAACCTCTGAGCCAACTCTCCACTCTTCAGAATCAACCAGTGGAAACATCCCAGCTCCCTCATCTTTGGCTGTGAACATTGAAGAGGGCTGCTTTATGCTGTTAGTGAAGTTTCCTGGCTTAATGATACCCTCTTTGTGGGTTCTCCTACATGCCTTTGTTCCTTTCCCACTCCCAGGAAGTGTTCCCTGCCTCTTACAAGCAGAGCAGTTACCCTGGATGCTCATTTCAGAGTCCGCTTTAGGGCCTTCCAAACCAAGAATGCAAATGTCATCCAAGCTTGCTTCCATCAGGGTTGTGTGCCCATGTCAAGGTCATCTCTGCTCATATATTTTCTTGTGACTTGACAAATCATTCGCCGATGTGTTTGGTACTGTGTCTTACTAATTAGTAAGCACTAAACTTACTAATTGAGCCCTTTAAGGTATAACTGTATAACCCATGCCAGAGTTTAAGCTCTGTTTGGGAAGAAATCAAGTATTTAAACTTCATATTAGTTTCTCAAATGAACAAATGAATTAGTTTCTGTTCCTCCTTTGGGTGAAACCCAGGACCTCATCAATATTTCCATGATGTCTGGAGCCGATAATTCCTCTTGATAGAAACTGTCATCTGTCACGTAAATGACATTCTGTGCCATACTTCTTATACACAACATGATGCTTGCTATAGCATCCCTGTCTTTATCTTACATGTAAGAATCCAGATGGCTAAAGGACTACAAGGGCCCTGATCTTCATGGCTTCAAACCTCTATTTACTTTGTATTCATCTTCCTTGCCTCTAGATAACACTCCCTGCAATTGTTTCTGATTCTGGGCATTGGCCAGTAGAAAAATGAAAGGGATTATTGGTCTTACACTTGATGGTCAAAGTCTACTATAAAACAATGTTGATTTGTTCAGTTGGGCTCAATAAATAGGAGAAGAAAGGAGACACGTGATCCTCATTCTGACTTAAATATAAGGGAGAGGTACAGATCAAGCCCTAGGTGTTGATGGCCGTCTCTCCTTTCCGTGTCATCCATTACCAGGTTCCATACCTTACCAGTGAGGTAGTGAGCTTGGCTCTGGTGATACTGGGTATAGAGCCTGTACTGTCTAGCACATGGAAATACCATTGCATCCCCAGGCTGCAGAAGGAGGTGGCAGTGAAAGACCACCTCCTGTGGCTTTACCATCCCTAGTTTCCTTCCCTAAGCATTCCTTCCTATTTATTTTCCTCTCCCACTTTCCTTCCCTGCCTCCCCCTTTGCTACCTGAAAGTCTTTCTAACTTGCTCTTAGTTACTTAAATTACAGAACAAAGCCAACTTCCTGCTAACATCTTTGGACTTCAATTACAGACATATTCAAATGCGTTCCCTGCACCAGCATAGGCGACACTAAATAGCACAGAAGCACTTCTGCAGTGCTTAATGTAAACTTATTGAAAAATAAACATTATTTTTCATTGACTCTAAATTGGATAAATGCTCATTGGAAAGAATAAAGTGATTTGGTGCTGGAGAGAGCATTAAAGAGAGAGAGAGAGATGAAGAGCCAATAAAGGCATGTGGTATTTTAACGTACATGCACTAATGTCTTTTTTTGTGGCAGTCATTTGGTCTGTACTGTGTGAATGTACTTGAAGATGTTGTACATATTAATGAAATTAGATCCATTAAGCAGTGTGCTAGAGAGGTGAACCATAGCAAAAGAGCTTCCTGTAGAAGCTCTTCCTGAGATCAGATGGCATTGGATTGGCCACCTAAGTTTGTGTGACCTTGGGCAAGGAATTTTGGCCTGTTTTGAGCCCCAGTCTTCATGTGTGAGTCAAGAGAAGGAATGTACAGTTCCCGCAGTGGTTATGAAAGTTACATGAGACGTTGCACACTTGCTTGCGTCTTGGAAAGCCTCTGGTGCACAGTAGTTGATTGAACTACTGAAAGTCCGACTTTTAGTAAAATCATAGCCTGCATTTTAGTAAAGCTCCGCTTCTCTTTTTTTGGTAACTCTGCTGTCTGTGTCTACCTTTTGAAACTGTATAGGGAGAACTCATCTGAGCCATCCTCTGCTTGCTCTATAGCTAAACACCACGATAACAGAAACTACGCGTTCACCGTTCTGAGTTTGGCATCTGGCACACTGAGCATGCTTGGGAATTCCTGGTGCCAGGTGTATAAGAGGAAGAATGAGTGACATAGGCCGAATTAGCCACTTACCAAAAGGAAGACGCGCAGGAAACCATATTTCCTGGGGAGTTCCGGCTTTCAGAGCTCACTGCTCTGGAGTTGTGTTTTGAGTACAGATGGGCTCCCGTTTATATGCCTGAGGCAGAAGGAGGATGAGTGTCCTGTGTCTTCAGAAAGGAGTGCTTTTGCAGCCATTCCATTAACACCTTCAAATGGGGATGTCACTAATTTCCCACAAAACAGTCTTCAACTCCAAAGGTAGGAGGCTCATAGCAAAAATTATGTTAACTCCCTTTTAGCTCCCAATTGAAAGCTCTTTCAAATTAACATTCCTCTTTGTATCATAATAAAGTAAGAACTACCATGTTTAGCTTCCCAGACTTACCTCTCTGGTCACAGTGAAGGAAAGATTGGGGTTAACCCTGATTCTGCATCCTTGTACAGCCAACTGAGAATAGGGAACAACTTGAATAAACAGTTACATCTGTATCGCATGTGCATCAACTATTTTTTCTTGTCATTATTCCATAAATAATAAGTGTAAACATTTATTTATCATTTACATTGTGTCGGCTATGATAAATAATTTAGCAATGATTATATGAAATCTTTACATATATAGAACATATATAGAACATACATATATATATATATATCAGTACAATTCCAGTAAAGCTTTTGTTATGCTCCTTCCAATATGTGTGTGTGTGTGTGTGTGTATGGAAACTGAGGCTTAGTGAGCTGAGGAGCCATCTCAGAGCACACCATCCATGAAGTGGACAGGTCAGTAATAACCTCAGGTAAAGGCCAAGCTCGTGTCTTTCCCATGAAGGTTTCAGATCTGAAAGGAGAGTTTCCATGCTACACCTGCCAAGGTCAGTGCCGAGATGGTTTCCAGGACAATATGATTCTGTGTTCCCAGGAGACTGAGATCTGCAGCGTTTCGCTGGGGTCTGCCTAGGGTGACAGGTCCGGGTGTTCTCTGATCATTTGCTACTGCTTCAGACGAACAGCTAGAGTTTCCAACCTGCCTCAGGTACTGAACAAAGTCAGTCTTCGCGCTGTTCGATTTGAGGGCATATCCTTCAGCCTTGCTTCAGCTCAGGGAAGAAATCAAGCAGCGTATAGTAAGGTCTGTCTTCTTGTCCAGGACAGTGCTCCAAGAGCAGCATGGGATACATATTGTCCATCCAGCAGGGACACTGAAGTCTCAAGCTCCTGTAAGTCTTGGGTTAGAACAGAGACATGCAGCTCAATTCTGAGGTCACCAGATCTTATAGTACTGCCACCAAGAAGTCACATACAAGTTCCCTGTTAGATGACAAATGGGGGTGGCTCAAGGACCTCAGTAATCATTTTATTCTTGTTTTATTTTACTTGTAGGCTGGCCTGCTTAGTCTCCCAGCAAGTTGCCTTGGCTACATGTACCATTGGTTTTTAGAGCAATGATCCAGTGGGTAGTATAGCCAATCTCACAAGCTCCTGATTCCCAGCCCGTGCAATCCCAATCCTCTTGTCTTGGGCACAAGGTCCATGAACTGTAGATTAAGTCCCACACTGCACATCCCTTCACAGCCCTTGTCTGTAGGCAGGGGTGAATACAAAGTCTCATAGGGAGACAGAAAGCAGAAGGGATGCAGTGAAACAGTCCTAAGTTTGTGTAGTGTAGAAGGAGTACCTGGTCTTTTGTGAGATGCTCCAGCACTGGGAGATAGGAGAGATGTGGAGAGGTTCCTGTGTGCAGCGCCAGCACTGGGGATGATGGTCAATTGTACTCTGTCTGACCGTCTGCTCCAACCTAGCTCACTGGCTAACTCAGATCTCAGCTGAGACTTAAGGAACCCTGTTTTGGGACTTCCTACCATGTATTCGTGGGAATCATCTCTCCTTCAGTGTCCTAAAAAACTTAATGGGCAAGAATTATGCTTCTGTGATCCTTCATCGCTAGAGAACAGATGAAGGCAGAAGATGTGGCTGTGAAGGTTGGCTGAACTGAGAGAGGGCGGGCCTTGATTTTAGATACCATTCAGCAAGCAATAAGATCTCTCTGAACTTTTGAAAGTCTGGACCTTGCGTGATCTAATTTGTACAATTAAAGCTAATTGGTACCAGTGTGATGACTTAATCACAGGGCTTCAGTGAGGCTGAAATGAAATAATGGGTGGATGCAAAAATGCTTTTCTAAATTGTAAAGTGCTCATCCAAATGAAGGGTCCAGTTACTACACCACTTTCCCCGTACCTATAGTGTAGAATTAGTATTTCAGTATGCTACTCCACCCCTCATTCTCAGTCTAAACCCAGCCCGTAATTTAAATGGTTAATTACACTTTTTTTCCCTTCTCCCAGAGTGAATGCAGGTAAAGGGACCCTAGTTATAGACCTGGCCTCTCTTTGCATTTCAATGGGTCCTCCCGAAGGAACAGCCAAATTCCAGCTTGCTATTAAAATGGGCAGCAGACCAACAAAATCTGTGCTCATCAAAAATTCAGTAAAATTAAAAAGATGTAAGAGGGCATTTTCAAAGAATTCAGTCTGACCCCCCCTTGTAATTTTAATGCATGCAAACTGTATTTTTTTTTTGCACCTGCAAGCACCGTCTATAAGCCAACTCTAGCCTCCAATTTGCCAAAGCTCAAAAAAGAAAATATCTGCCTTTCAAATTCAACCCAGAAACCTAGTAATGAAACAAGGATGGGATGGAGGTCTGCCTAAAACTATTTATAGGAATACTGGAGGGGATAATTGCCAGCTTGTGATTTGTTCTGAAATACTACTGCCTGGCAGAGAGATGTGTGCAGCACATCAGAGGATGAAGGGAATCTTCAGAGCGCCTGGGTTACCTGAGCATCTTACAGTTGCAACTTCACTCCTTTCCTTTTCTTCTCTTATCTCTTTTAAAAGATGCCGTGGAAGTGCAAAGCTCTGGCTTGCATCCACTCCTCATTCATCTAGTCTTTGATAGCATAACCCCTTTAGCACTGTCTAGGGTTCAAACTCTGTGTTGGCCCCTGAGGACCCAGTGATGGACACAGGACAGGTATCTATTCTCCCTAGATTGTTTTAATGGAGGACATGAGACAGCAGGGTAATACATGGTCAGAATATTGGTCATAATTCTAAGTCTCTGGGAGAACATGCTGTGCTCTGTGGAATGGAAAATGCTTTGTGGGTTGGTGATGTCTCTGTTATTCATGCTAAATCTCCTGTGAGGACAGTTTTGATACAATTTTTTTTTAAATTATCACATAAGGTATTAGATATCACTATGAAATTTCCCAACAATGTATGGTTTGGTAGATTCACTTTACCACTCATATCTTCCCAGTCCTGTTATCCCTAATTCCTACTTGTAAATTGCCCTCTCTTTTCCTCTTTTGTGTCCCATGAATCCTCTCCCCTGACACCCTCTATACCATCCCTGGACCAATAGTTAAAGGACTCCATATCCTACTGATGCTGGGGAAACTGAGGTCCCTCTTGGAGTTCTTAATCTCATTCATAAAAGAATTTAAGAACAGATTCAAGTGTAAGTATGTGTATGTACTAGGACAATTTATTAGAATACAAAAGAAAACTCCAGGTCAGGCAAACTTAAAACTTCCACAGCTGTGCAAGAGAGGAGAGCAGAAGGAAGGATGAACAAAGCTGCTCTGTTTGAGTTACCAACGTGGAAGTCTTCCCTGTGGCAGCAAGCAGCTGTGTGTGTGTGTGTGTGTGTGTG
>JAQHUG010000012.1:7742235-7760965 GCA_028555095.1 Dicrostonyx torquatus | reverse complement strand
GGACACCCTCAGTTTTCTCATGTTCCAGTGGTTGCCGAGTTCAACTGTGAAGTCCGTGTGGTCTGTCTCTCCATCTCCAATCAGGATGACCCAAGGGTGAGTGGGAGGTCCATGTTTCTCTGTATGTGTCATGTTGAGTGCATGGGGCAGTAGGGATGCACACATGCAGATTGAGCTGTTGCCTACTAGTAGAAGGGCCTCTTGCTGAAAACAGACTCTTGAGCTGCTCATCATCCTGAGGTCTGCTTGGATTGGTTGCAGCTCATCTCAGAAGCCAGAGTCACTGTAAGGCTTTGAAGGCTAGGTTCTGCTTGTGACCCTGTCCCTTTGTAGCAGTGCTTCTCAGCCTTCCCAGTGCTATGATACTTTAATATGGTTCCTCATGTTGTGGTGACCCCAACCATAAACTTATTTTGTTGCTATATCATAATTATAATTTTGCTACTCTTATGAATCATAATGTAAACATCTGTGTTTTCCACTGGTCTTACACGACCCCTATGAAAGGGTCATTTAACCCCCAAAGGTGTCATGACCCAGAGGTTGAGAACCACTGCTTTGTAGCAATGTGGTCTTGGCCAGGCCACTTTACCTCTCTTGACCTGCATATCCATGTCTATGTATCAAGGATTGCAAAGACTGCTTTTGAGTTTAGTCAGATTAAATGAAATGATCTTTATGGACAGGTAAGCATTTTGGGCCTACTGGTGACAGCTGACCGTGGCTTCTTTGCTACTTGGATTTCTCAGGAATTGTCTTGTCTAAAGTAGCAGGCCGTTCTCAGAGTCTGATCTGCAACCCAGGAGGGCAGCCTTGCTTGGACAGTAGTTAGAAATTTTAATTGGGAGCCTCACAGTTGTGCTGCCTACCCCATATCTACTGAATCAGCACCTCTGGGGTTGGCTTCAGCCCCCTGCTCCTTAATAAGCTCTCCGGGTGTTTCTAGCAGGGTCAAATAGAGTTTTTGCTCCCTTCTCAGGGACAGAGCAGAGACAGAAGTACTGCTTCAGGCTGCCAGCCCCACCCATAATCCCCAGTTCTGTTCATTGCTAGCAGGAGATGCTGCACACACTCCTAACTATTACAGAGTCCCTTGGCCTGAAATAGGGTACTGTGATTATTTATATTACCACCTCCCCTTGTAATCCTCTGCCCCCTCCCTCCAAAAATGCTCCTTGGAGCCATTGAGGTACCACAGCAGTTTTGGAAAAGCTTCTCTGTCTTTCTGTGTTCCTGTTTGCCTGCATAGAGAGATTGGGAGCCTCCACTCAGCGTCCCTTCCAGGTGGCTGGTGCATTGGCCTAATTTCTCCCCATCGGTGACAATGTGGCAGCAACATGATGTCTTCCAGCTCAGCATCATGACCTACTGCCCTTTTACTGTCAGAGATGACAGGGGAGCTGGGGATAGCAGGTGGCAGGAGCTCTGGACAATCTATTAGGGTTGGTGGCTCTTGTAAAACCATTTGCTCCAGTCAAGAATTTTCTCGCAAATAACTCTCTCTTTCAACAAGCCCAGGTCTGTTATCAGTAATTACTTTTGGATTAAGAAGGGCTAACAGGACTCGGCCTTGGAAGGTCAGAATAATTTGAGTAGATAACCAGATTGCTGTGTCCCCTAGGGAGGAAAGAATCTCCATGACCAAGGTTCCAGGAACTTTGATTGGAAGGAAACAAAGTGTTTGTTTTCTCTGATAAATGCATAAAAGAGTGCATTTATATGATTTCCTATTGTCGACTACTAGGTGTTGTGGCAGAGCCATTAGGAGGATGACATCAGCCTCTGGATTCTAGGTCACGAAATTGGGAGAAGGAGAACTAGTTACCTAGAGGGAGTTTTCCTGTGAAGATAAGAGATGGTGAGGGTACTGATTAAGAAGGGAGTCACCATGTCCAGCAAGCCAGAGTGTCACCTTGTTCCCCATCCTCACCCCTCTGAGCTAACAGAGCTTCAGCATCAGCAAATTATTCAACATTTTGAGATTGATGTTCCATTTCTAATTGGAAAGAAAATAAATAATGTTCCCTATTGTAGCATTATAAAGAGTAAGTGAGGTAACTACATACACACACACACACACACACACACACACACACACACACACGGCTGGGGTGGGAGATGGGAATTGAACCTAGGTCCTTGGGCACACACTACACAAGTGTTCTGGGGTACATCTTGTACCTGAGAATTCTTTTAAGATGATCTGTCTTAGCACCCCACCTCCATTCCCTTCTTTGATGATATCAAATACCGAAGTCCGAGCCTCCTCAGTACCTCTCCTGTTCCTATAAAATACTCTGCATTTACCTGGGGGCCAAATCCCAGTCCTTCCCAGCTTGACTAGGGTTTGGGTTATTTTCACAAGACTTGTTTTCTTCCATCACCAACACTGTGTTCTTGTCTGCCTTCCATGGACCATACCTGTGAGCCGTGATCCTAAGGCACATGATGAGCCCCCTACAACCAGAAGCAGAAACCCCCAGGTCAGTTACTAGGGATATCTGAATGGAGGAGAATCTCGGTAGTAGCACATTCGGTCTGGAGAAGCCTCAGCACTGTAGCCCGGCATGATATGGAGCAACTTGAGACAGGCAAATCGTGTGTGAGGAGTTCAGGAAATGTTTCTATTATTGGGGTGGAAAGATTGCAAGGTGGTTAAGAGCAGTGGCTGCTCTTCTAAGGGACGTGAATTTGACTCTCGGCCACTAATGTCATGCAGCTTACAACTACCTATAACTTCAATACCCTCTTCTGGTCTCTGAGGGCACACACATGTGTTCAGCACATACAAAAACACACACACAAATAAATAAAAATAACAGAATTCTCTTTAAAAGAGGGATATAATTAGATAACTCACATGGAAACAAGGAAATTGATGATTCATAATTTTTTATCATGTCCTTTTATGTTATTTAAGCCAGGCTATAGATTTCATTCTGAGCTTCCTAGTGGTCAAAGGAAAAGAAATGGCTTTAAAATTCAAAGTATATGCACAAAACCATGTGGGGGAAATCATAGAATGTAAACTATTTAAGATAAGTTCATATTTTAAATTTTCATGTGATATGAAGGTTTAATGTTACTCCAAATAAACTAGAAGCTTTATACCCAGGCTTCTTTATAGGTACCTTTTTTGGAATGACATCAATTTTGGCATTCTGATCCAGAATAGAAATCCACCAAGCTAGGTGTTGTAAATTGGGGGAGAGGTGTGTGGGTTATGTTCCCAGCGCCTGACTCGCAAGCCCCCAGCTACTGGCCCGCTCAGCCGCTGGTTGCTTGCCCGAAATAACCACATGAGACTGTATTCATTTAAATACTGCCTTGCCAATTATCACTGGCCTTTTCTTGGCTACCTCTCACATCTAAACTAACCCATTATAAAAGTCTGTATGTCACCACGAAGTGGTGATCTTACCGGAAAGGTCTAACCTGCATCCATCTGCGACGGCGGCTCATGGCGTCTGGCTACTTCCTTCTCTCTTCCCAGAACTTCCTTTCTGTCTACTCCACCCACCTAAGAGCTGACCTATCCTACAAGCAAGGCAGAGTCTTTATTTAACCAATCAAAGCACAGAAATACAGAAGACGGACCCTCCTACACTAGGGTTGAGCATTGAGGGATTGTCAAGACTTCCCCAATCGACAGTGCTTTGTCCATTGGAAGAGGATATGTTATTTCTTGAGCAACTGAAGCAGAAGAGCTGCTTCTCTGTGTGAGCATTCCGAGACTCCTGGCAAGCCTTCCCTTGGAACACAGTGTGTCCTGTCCCACTAACAAAACTTTGCTAATTATAAAATTTGTGAAGACGATTCCTGGAAGAAAAAAAAATGTTGTGCACTCTTTACAAATAATAAGCCTCTGTGAGATGAGTGCTGAGTCGTGCACTTCGGGTTTGGGCTTATTTGGGTATTCATGAGAGTCCCTCTTTGCTGATTATGTCAGCACAAGCTCTTTATTGAATTATGGATTGGGTATTTAATCAAGGCCCATGTCTTATTATTAGCCATGTAGTTCTCCATTGTTTCAGTGGAAAATGGAAAGTATAAAACCTGATTTGCAAGAAAATCCATTGGCCCCCTCATAAATAATGTTTTACAGGGTGCTCTTCTTTTATACCCCTATAATCCTCACGTGCAGGAGAGTTGATGAACTGGGGATGTGGCCTGTGTTCGAGTGGAAGAGAGTGAGCTCAGGTGCAGTTTATGAGTTTGTCCTCTGTTAATGCTGGGCTTGGACTGGGGCTGTTTGGAGAGACCCTGGTGCATATTTGAGTGCATTTACATCACATATTGTTCATTGAGGTTTGGCTTGGGAATCTAACTACATAGCTGTATCTTAAACTTATATAGGCCACTTAAAAATCCCTTCACACAGGCCCAGTCCTCGGGAATTGTCTTGCATATTGTTAACTGGACCTCTGTACATTTCTACAATGCCAAGATTATGCTGATATACAACCCAGACTGAGGACCTCCCAGGAGAGAGAGCAGCAGGCTCATCTGCTGTGATTTACTGGTTCCGCGATGAGTCCCAAGTCTCCTCTCTGTGGTTACCTGTCCTCTATTCTGAGATGAGTCCCAAGTCTCTCTCTGGTTACCCATCCTCCAGGGTTCTCCTTCCGCACGCTCATACCTGCAAAGCATGCATTAACGGTAAAGGTCAAAGGTCTTGAACCAGAATCTGTGGAATACAGGTGTCTCGGTGCCTTCTAGCTGAGGCTTAGAGCATGTATCTAACTGGAAAAAACCCTGGGAGCCCTGCTTTTAAATTTGGAACTTCATCCTTGGGGTGACAGCGTCCTGAGTTTACCACCTCAGCAGCCCCTCTGGCTCTGCCAGGGTGGCTCAGCATGTGGTGCTGTGAAAGGGTGACATTTTCTCCTCCTCAGGAATGTTTGGAGATTTAAATCTGATCAATTGATAGACGTTCACACATCACATGGGAGGTTCTCTGTGCAAACCTGTTGCCATTCTCTCCCTGCCCTGGGATTCCCCACTTCTGCTGTTGTTAGCGCTTTCTTTAGCTCCTTCATTAGTCTCAGCGTTCTCGCTTTCCTCATGAGAATCCATCCTCTCAGTGCTCCCTGTGCCCTGCCTGGAAGCATGTTGGTCCTAACAGTCTCTACATTGTGGCCTCTCCAGCCTCCTGCCGCCGTTGCCAACATGGAGCTGGTCTTCAGGCGTCCGATTTCTGTCCTCCCAATGTTCCTTTTGTAATGTGACAGTCATGCATGAGGAATGAGCAATGGAAGAAAAAGCAATGGAAAGAAAAAGTCCCCAGAATGAAGCTAGCTATGGATCATACAGGACAAAGCAAACATGGTTGGACTGTACCACATTTCATAAGACTCCTAAAGGTGGCGTCTTGGTGCTTCTGCAGCTGTCAGCTGAATTAGCCTGGCACAGAGAAAGGATCCATGCATTGGGTAGGAGGACAGACTGAGCCAAGTCAGCGGGAGCCTGGTGGGCTCAAAAGAATGAGGTCTGTAGAACCTGGGCTAGAATTTGGAACCAGGGCAGGCTCTAAAGGACAGTTGGGGACTTTCCAATGCTGGGACCATATTTCTGTAGTTTCCAGGGCTGTACTAACCTAAAGAGTAGTGTTCAGACATAGAGATCAGGCTCCCCAATATGTTTTCTACTTTGTTTCTGAAATAGACCCTTAGCTATTTTTCCAAATGATTTTAAAATTATCTCTAATAATAGGAATATAAAGTGGGAAGCAGGATTTTATAGTCACAGCTTATTAGGGAAATGGTTCTATTCCTCTGTAGATCCTTACCCATCGTCAACACTGTTTAATGTCTCAAGCATCCAGTGCAGACTTTGCGGCAAAGACGCCTCCTCCAGGAGGACTACCTTCATCTATATTTTGCCAACTCTTGTCTATCTTTTCTTGTGTTCTTCATTGTGGCACTGAGGACTGTGCCTGTCACCTCTTATTCCTTGCATGTTATAAGCCCTACAAAGAAAGGGATCAGAATTATCCTCCCATTTTCTAGTTCCTGTAACTTCCTACAGTACTTACACTTACGGTTATTGCTCTAAGTGAGATAGTGTCTGATTCAAAACTCGTAGTAACAACAGTAGTTTGCTGCAATGAGCTTGTGAACCCTGCTTCTCGTTGCCTGAAGGCCATCTCTAAGGCTGTACCATAGGCAGAAGATGAACTTGTCCAGGAATGAACTGCCAGCGCTTTCGGATTGCTTCCTTCCTTCCCTGTTTCAGATCCCAGATAGTACTGACTTAACCTGGAGAGTTTCTAGCACTCCATTTTCTCTTAGCCTCTAACCCTGGCTTTCTGATGCCTGCATCTACTGACTTTTTGTATGTTTTTTTTTTCAAGCTACATGTTTTTGCTGCTGTTAACTGTCTCGGTGTCTTGTACCTAAGCTTTTCCTCGCCTTCCACTGTGGTCTCCACCTGAGGATGAGATGGCCTTTCTGAAGCCTAGACCAGCTCTTCTGCCTTTCTGTTTGCCACACTCTGCAGTCCCCTTTACCTTCTGGCTCTTCACCATCCCTCCCACCTCTTCCTGGTTTTATCATACAAAACTGGAAACCTTGAGTGCCAGGTGAAGTCCAGGGGATCTTTCTGGGGTGGTATAGATGTCCCTTACCTGTACTGTCCAGGATGGGAGCCACTGGCCCCACGTGCCTGCTGAACACTTAAAGTGGATTTGATGTGCCTGAAGAAGCAAAGCCTTCCTTTGGTTTTGATTCATTTAGACTGATAGTTGCCTCCTTGTTTGCAGTTTGTGATAAAGCAATAAGGAAGCATTCAATCCATTCTCTCAATTAGGTCGTGTAATAGATTGTCATGGGCTTTTTCAGGAGAAGTGTTCAATGATGGCATCGTGAAGTGCATTGATCAGCTCCTTCTCAGAAGGCTCATCGATTATCAGGGCTGTGTCAAGCATAAAGGCTGATGGAATCCCATCCTTGGAAGACTTAAGCTTCAGGTTTCGAAGATGGCTCAGCGACTGTCAAGTCGGGCCACTTCCCTTGTCTGTACAGGGAGCCTTGTGTTGGCATTGACCCTCTTGTAACCTCAGTTCTGCATTCTGTCATTAGCGCCCTCTCTTCCTTCCCCTACAGCTCCCTCTTCTTTGGTGGATATCATTTCTCTGCCCTGCTGCTCCCCGTCGAGTGTGTACTGTAGCTAGAGTAACTCACTCACCTATTCTGGAAACACAGTACTCACAGAGGACTAGACACGAACATAAAAATGCTCATGTATAATCCCAGCATCAGTATAAGTAGGTAGCATGTGCATGTATTTGGGAGACTAATGTATAGGGTTATGATGAAGATATTCACATTTTTATATACTATTTTTAAATAGCTGGGGAAACAGACACAGAAGGATTAGACAACTCATCCAAGACTGCATAATTCATGAGTTCTGCAGCTTGGATTCATACTAGGTTGGCCCATCTCTGATTCTTAGCAAAGGCTAAGAATCAGGGTTTTGTTCTGATACTCTATCACCCTACATATGAGTGCAATGTGAAGGATGATGGGAATAGTGAGTGCTTAGCAAAGGATTCTCCATCAAAAATGACCCACGAGGCTTTCTAATAGGATCTCCACACACCTTCTATGTCCAGATCTCTAAGGAGCCTGGAAAATGGTATGCTTATGTGAGAGGTGTCCTTGTTTGGTGCCACTAGCCATGACAAGTCCAGAAGGAGTCAAGGAAAGGCTCACTCTTCTGCAGCAGAGGAAGTGAAGGGAGACCTGTTGAGGGTGTTATCTCTGAACTGGGTTTGGAAGGCTAACAGCAGTTAGCTGTGCAGAGGATAAGGCCAGCTTTGTTTCTTCCATCAAAATAAGTAGAAGCTTATGTACTTCAAGGAGAAAAGAGGAGAGGGGACTTCTTACACCCATTACAGTGAGAGCAGATGTAGGGAACTATAAATGCTTTGTCATTTGAATTTAGGACAGATTAAGTGTAACAGCCACTGCCCTGTGTGCCATGATTTCGGGGCCCCACATACCTCTCACCAATCTTGAAATTTCTCCACCAGAGCCCCATATTTGAGTGCAAGCTTTTGCCAAAGATCTAAATGTACCGGATTGCTGACACATGAAAACATTAGGCACGAACACTTAATGTGATTAGTGCAGCCACTTCAGCCTTTACAGTGCTTACCCCTAGGGACGTATCAGAGGCGGGAGTGGCGCCATGAGAAAATTATTAGTCCCAGTAAAATCTGGGTTAAAGTGGGTGGAAAAAAAAGAGTGAACAGATCTTCAGTGCAAAAGGGATGCCTGTGAGTAGGAAGACAAAGACATGGTCCTTGGTCCCTTTTCCCTGTTACCTGAGCCTCGTGATTTCCATATCACACTTGAGAACCGAATGTGCTTGGAGTCTTGGTGAAGACACAGCTGGGAGGGATCAATAGTGTCTAGAGTGTGCAAAAGGAGGGCTCTTACTGAGTGGCTATTATTACACAAAGACACATTTTTTGTTGTTGTTGTTGTTGCTGAGGAAGCACAAAACTAGCCTGTAAAAGAAAGACCAACTTTAATCCTGATGTCCAGTGTGCTGCCGTCACTCTCGGTCCATATCCAAAGCACAGACATATCCGTCTATGTCCACTCTCTGTTTTCTTGTTCATTAAATAGACTTTCCTTGTTACATGTAAAACCAAGCCACCATAAGTCACAATAGTCTTACAAAGAGCCAACATCATCCTCCCCACACTGAGAGCCAAAAAAAAAAAAAAAAAGGAAAGGAAAAGAAACTCCACGTCAACAGCGAACTGTTGTCTCAAGTCTCAAATACCCATAAATGTTTCTAATGTGTAGGGCTTTTTTTTTTTTTCCTTGAAGACGGATTTCACTGTCCTCCCTCCAGCTTGCCAACCAGGTAGGATAAAAGATTCAAGGTGATTTATTTTGATGATTTCAGTAATAAAACTCAAGGGGGAAATTGGTTCATAGTGAAAACAGCCACTTTTCATTAAACGCCGCTAAAGGCTTCAGAATGAATCTACGGAGGCAGGATCTGCTTTTGAATCAGGGACAGAGAGACAATTTGCATGTGACATAAATTCTCACAGGGTCCTGTTAAGAACACATCAGGCCTGGAATGAAAATTAAATTGACTTCTCACCCATTGTTGTCCCTCCCCAGCTCCACTCCTCTAGAAGTCATTAACGGCTACCATTGCAAAGGATAGGATGTAGCCCTTTGGGGTTTCCTACTCGCAGAGATGTTTAGCAGAAGGCTGCTTGCAGCGTTGATCCACTCCTCACCCCAGCTGCCTGTAACAGAATCCCCATTAAAGAAACCAGCGGTGCCCCCTGAGCTCTACACCCTGCCAGAGCAGTCCTACATCACGAACCAGGGTGTCCCACCCTGGCTCATAATCTGTCCCAAACTCCAGTTACCCATTTGCTTCCATGGTTGTGAAATTTGAATTTTGGGGTATCCAAATGAAGTTCAAAGTCTAATGATACCACTCAGGGTGATTTTTTTCCCATATGTAGTGGGTTCTCAGAGACCCTTCTTCCTGAATGTATAAATTGTGTTTCCCCTTTATTAAAGACAAACTAGGAGAGTTGTTTACTTCTAATTACAGGAAACCTTTAAGATGTGATGTGATGTGGGGGGGGCTGTGTCAATGCACACTTGGGGATGCCAGCAGAGGATATCTATTATTCTCCGCCTACTCCAGTGACACAGGTTCTCTCATTGAATCTGCGACTAGGCTGGCCGGCAGCATCTCTCTCATCTCCACCTTCCTAACCCTTAGCCCCAGGATTACAGGTATATGTTGACCACATTCAGATTTTTTTTTTGAGGCAGGGTTTCTCTGTGGCTTTAGGAGCCTGCGCTGTAACTAGCTCTTGTAGACCAGGCTGGTCTCGAACTCACGAAGATCCACCTGCCTCTGCCTCCCGAGTGCTGGGATTAAAGGCGTGCGCCACCACTGCCCAGCACCACATTCAGATTTTTCAGGAGTTCTGGGGATTTGAACTCAGGTCCTCATCCTTGCTTAGCAAACACTGTTACCCTGTGGACCATCTCCCCAGTCCTCAAATAGGATATTCATATCTTAAACCTTCAAAAGGTAGAGAGTGAGGTGGAGGCTACTATCCTTTTTTTCTACCTCATATGTGTTCCATACATTGTCATATGTGATTGTATATTATTGTTCAGATTTTTACTGCATGAGATATGACAGTGAAAATATAGAATACTGATTAAGTCATAAATGACCTAATGAAAAGGTGTATAATAGACACGCAGAAACAAAACACCTCAAGTCAAGACATGACCCATTACTACATACCTTCTCCCATTAATTTCCCCTTTACCACTTCTTCCTAAAACAGACCATCTCTTGTTTTATTGTTGGCTTGTTTGCGCTGGTTGTTTTTGTAGTCCTGGGAATCATTCCCAGAGCCTCGTGCATGCTAACTAAGAGCTCCACTGGTGAGCTACACCCCGAGTTCTCTTGTCTTTTATCATATACGCGTCATTGCTTTTCCTTTGATTTCACCTGATCTTGTGTCTCAGTGTAGTGTGCATTCTGTTGTGCTAACCTACACGTTAAAACACAAATGTCTTTGTTATTCCATGACTCGCTCTGTGCTATGCTATGACCTTTTTCTTTTATTAAATACACCCTCTCTCGCACTTATTTCTCTGTGCACAGAGTCTTACAAGGAGGTTGTTTGGTGTGTTGGTTACTTTTTCTGGTGCTCTGATGAAACACAGTGACCAAGGCAGCTTTTAAAAAATATATATATATTTGGGCTCGCAGTTCCAGAAGGATCCAATTCCATCATGGTGGAGAGGCATGCCGCAAGTGGCCAGGGTGGCAGTAGGAGCAAGAAGCCAAGAATGCTTCAGATAGAAGCAAGAAGCAGAGAGAGCCAATGGGGGTGCCACAAGGTTTTTCATCCCAAAGCCTGCCCCAAGTTACATACCCCTCAAGCCAGGCTGTACCACCTAAATCTGCCTGACAGCCCAACCAAGTGGAGACCAGGTATTCAAACGACAAAGGATATGCTCCACATTTCTTCTTCAGCTCACCACACCGAGTCCAAGGGCTTGAAATCAGCTGTGTCTGCTTTCATCTTTATTATATCAGCTTCCTGCAAAAATCTGTGTGTGGTTCTATTCATACTAAGTCATGTGGGCCTTTCCTTTGCTGGCATTCTCTGTTCAGTCTTTTGCTTATTTTCCCCATCTCTGACTGTATTTATTTTTATAATGCTTTAATCAGGAAAAAGAATCACAGCCCCATTTTACAGATGAAAAAAATGTATTTACCAGCTTTGGATTGCCAGCCATAAAACACACATAACACAAGGCAAGTGGGAGAATGGATCAGTAACTGAAAGGCAAAGGAATGTCAAATACCTTGTTATTTCCTTTACCTATGTAGTGATTTTTGGAGGAATATGAAATCTGTGGCACCCAAAGGCCTGATATATTATATTTCATCATATGAAAACAAACTGTGGGAAACAAGATGAAGGTAAAATACAGTAAAATGAAATAAAAACCCTTTTATGGAAGGCGGATTCTGCCCAGACACTAGGCCTAGCGGCTTCCATGATTACTCTTTTCAAGGCTGTGTGCAGCAGCGCTCCTGACTGATGTAAGACAGAAGGCAAAAGCTGCTTTGGTTCTTAGAGTCCTGGGATCTTTTATTCTTTCTTCGGAGCCAGAGGTCTGTGGCACTGAATGGACCCTGTGGATATAGTGGAGGAAAAAGAAATCTTTTTTTCCCCCACTCTTCTTCCTAGTTTCTTATGTGGGACTCGAGATTGAGAAAGCCAAACAAGGGGAGCCAGCTGGAGGCTTACTCATCCCTGCATGCACAAGGAAGGACTCAGAGTGGCTCTCAGAATCCGGGCTTCATGGCGCACCTTAACAAAGGAACAAACTTGTGGAATTGTGAGGAGATAAAGGGAAGGACTTGGGCTTTCCTAGGCAGTGACTTCCAATGGAAAACACATAGAAGAACCCCTGGAAAGGAGGGCCGGCTACCGAAGCCTGCACACCCGCTCCATAAGCACAGCTAGGGCTGATGGATCTGTAGTTGTCTCCAGGGAGGAGTCTCCAGCCCTCTGGGTGACTGGAGGGGAAGAGCACCTTGACAAACTTTAGTCCTGCTTGAGAACAGTGTAGAGGGTGGAGAGACGTTTCATGCCGGCTTGTCGATTACTCTCAGTTGAAAGCAATCTGTAGTCCAGAGTGGCATATTTCAAGGTCACATAGTCACCTACCCTTCACTGGAGAAAGTTCACATTACAAGGGTAAACCCACTCCTTGGACTGTCTCTACGATCTTGTTATTTGGAGGTGTTTACTCTAAGGGTGAGGGGTGTCACCTCTCTTCTCCTGAGGGATTTTCACGATAATCTCTACCTATAACCAAAGCCACAGACCTACTAGACAGTGAGCATCTGAAGTCCCTCTTCATGTGAATACAGTACTTGTATGTATCCAATGCAAAGTTGTGTTATCTTAAAGCAAGATTCAGATTAGGAGAGCACGGTGTGTGTTTAGCATACAAAAGGCCCCCTTCTCTAACACTGGGAACTCTTGCAATTAAAACTGGTGTCCCAGAGTAGTGGAGCCCTGAGCACATTCATCATTTGTCTGTACCTTCCAACAACCTAGGGACGGAAGTAAAATCATACATGGGGAGACGTTTGCCTTGAAAAGGTAAGATGCCTCCTGCCAAGTCACACAGTGGGCATATAGCAAAGCTTGCATTTGAATACAACTGCATCTCTGTCTCTACTCGTCTTCACATATTACATCAAAACGCCGCTAATAAGGAAGAAACATTCAAGTAGGAACTCCAGATGCTTGCGAATGTTTGCATGGAAGCTGGCTTTCCTGGGGTGTCTATCTGATATACTTTCAATGATGTACCCACTTGCCCAGTGCTTCATACCTACTGCTTTGTCCAGCAGTGGGTAGAAGAATTCTTATATCATGGACCAGGCAGGCTTAGTCAGCTCAGATTTATAGAGAAAGGGTGTTGTCTCCAAAAAGTCTTCAGGCTTGGCCATTGTTGGGCTATTTGGCCCTATTATGTCATGGCAGACATGTTGTTGAAGTGATTAATATTTTCTTTGTGCTCACTAAGGAATTAAATGCTCAGTTGTAGCTTTTCATGGGGTTACCAATATGACTCTGCTTCAAGTGGGTTGAACATGAAAACTCATGAATAAATGCTTTGATATATCAAAACTTTGTGATGTAGAATTGACCTAGTTTGTGAAAATACATCCCCCCGAGATCCTTAGCTAATACTACGTTCATCCAGCAGAGGAATCTTCCAGCTATTAGAACTTAGCAGGGAAGATTGGAGTCTGTAGTTTGTCAGGTCATCAAAAGTAGAAAGAAAGAAAAGGAGGAAGGGAGGGAGAGAGAGAAAGAGGAAGGGGGAAGAAAGAGAGTTGAAGTGTAGAATACTATGTGTATGTGTGTATGTGCATGCACACGCACATGCACTTGCTTATGCTTATATGTGGAGGGCTCATACATGCCATAGTCCTGTTTAGAGGTCAGAGTTCAACTTGAGAAGTCAGTTCTCTCTATTTTGTATCTCAGGGATCCAACCTAGATAATTAGTCTTGGTATTAACTGTCTTTACTCACTAATCTATCTTGCTGAATTAAAGATAATTCTTTATCTTTAATGGGGGAGAAAAAAATACTTGTCTAATTGGTAGTTACCATGATGACAGGGATCAAACCTGCTTTATCTAAACCATGGCTAACATTTTCATCAAATGATGAGATGTGGTTCAGGATCTCTGCCAAATAACAAAAGAGAAGAAACAAAATCATCAGTACGAAATTTTGCCAGGAGGCCCCTTCTGCCCTAGAGTATACTGTCTGATGACTCCATAGTGCTTTGCCTTCCCTTCTGTTTTTCTCCCTGGCTATTAGGCTCTCTTGACCTTTGGATATGTTTGTGTTTGACAACGTCTTAATTTTATATCTGCACTCTGGGGACAGACACCAGGTACCCAGGGCTGCAGTGCCTCTGGTCACCATCTGGAGATTTCTTAGGAAGAAGCAGTACTTGGGACCACTCAGTGGAGGCTGCTGGCAGAGCAGACACCTCAGGACTCAGTAGAGCTTTGAGAGTTCACTCAGCCCTGTGTAGTGGGCTGAACACGGATAACTGGGTGACGAGACAGACACAAGTTTAAAGGTAACCCTCATCTTTTTCTCTAGTGTATTTGCCCAAATTGCTCCTGCTGAATGCCGGCTTTCTCATCAGTGTGCATACTAGCTGTCTTTTCTATGGCCTTGTTTTGAAGTTTGCATAATCTAACATGGACAGAACACCCGTGTTTAGGGCACTGAAATTGTACCGCCTCTCTCTGAACTCATACACTGAAGTCCTAACTTCTGGGAGCTGATGTTCCCTGAAAAAGCCATGTGTTTGTTACAGAGTCTCCCGACTGACCTACTGATGACAATTTTGTGGTTGTGCAGTAGAAGGTTTCCGATTGAGAGCCAAAACTGTGTTGGGCTGCCACTCGTCATCCACCTCTGTATCGAACGTAATATCATTTTGACCATCACAAAACAACTTCAGGAATGTATTAGCTCTGCAGCTGCCACTCACTCTGAAGCTCAGAATGTTCGATGATAGCATTTGACATCAACGGACACAATCTCTCCACTCTGTTGCACCCCCTACATCAAGGCCCCACCAAAGTATGTGACAAACGCATCGGTTTGTGGTGTGCTCTAGTTCTGGGACTAGAAACGTTTCTATAACGCCTTCTGCAGAAGAACAACATGCTGTTCAGGGCGTGTTTCCTAGACCATGCTCACTCACATTTGGCTCGGGATAAACTGCCCCTGGCTCCCTTTGGAGAAAGAGATATTTACATCGGCATCCTCAGTGTTTTGGAAAATGACCTGATTTGATGAAAAAAATATCATCATTATAAATGAACTTACTTAAACTGAAGCCCCTTCTCCAATAGGCGATAGTGTCTTAATAAACAAGAGGAAGCTGTGGGCATGATGGGGAGAAGGTTATAAGGAGGTGGCAACAGAGAGCAGGGTGATGTGTCTACAAGACAGGGAACAGTAAGTACTGGCAACAAGCCAGCCAGAGGTAGAAGACAGGGCAGTCTCCATCAGACTCAGAAGCCATCTAGCCCAGCCAAGACCCGTGGTCTTAGACGCCTCAACCTCAGAGCAGTAAGATGGTAAACTCATTGTTCGGTCGCTCAGTTTGCATCACTTCGATACAGTCTGCCCCTTGGCTTCGTCTCTTTTTTCCTCTGCCATTGTGTACTGTGTCCTCCCGGCTTCCATCAGGTAGATTCAAATCAACTGCCTCGGGACCCCTCCGCAGGGACTTAAGCCACATGTTGTCCTCTTTCCCTGTGATATGTGATATATGATATGTATAGTTTTTAATCCTCTGGGTTGTGCCTGCAGTAATCTGCACACACATCCTGCTGGGGAAGATTTGCCAGTAAAAGCTGCCTCATGAGGCCGACCTGAAAAGGAATAGTGGATGTAAACATGTCACCATGCTTGTCATTTTGAAACAACAATTTTTAAAGTGTCTCAGAGTCGGGAAAGGAAGGGGTCTTTGCTTCTGGGTCTCTTATTTTCCTCCATCGGGAAAGAGGGTTGCAGGTGTGGAGAAGCCTGCAGGTGGTGGTACCAGGAGACAGAGTCCCTGCTAAGTGCCCACCAAGGGCCTCACTTTGTCTTTCATATTAATTGTGCAATTCTACACGTTAAAATAGAGTTCCTCTGGGGTTTGTTCAAGGCTGTGTCCTCCCTGGCTTCCTGGCGTTTCTCTGAAACAGGCTCCGTTTGGTCCATCTTGGCTTCTGATTGATATGATGCGGAACCCCCCTTCTGGGTGTACAATAGGCCCGGTATCACATCTGTCAGCAGCGTTACTATAAAGAAATTCCAGCTCCAGGAACCAGCAGCCCTGCATCCACTAGTTCCAAGGAGACTATTTTCCCCCCATTCACTATGCAAAATACAATCTTCTCCCTTCTCCCAAGCAGTATTGAACCCATTGTCTTGATCCGAGGTCTTAGGATCTCAGAGACTTCAAGTGTTGCAGGCTGTGGTGAGGGAGCCAGGGCCCTATGGAGCAACCTGCCTGCAGGCTGAGTTCCAGAAGAGAAGAGGTTTTGAAGCATCAAAGGCTTTCCACCCGAGGGCGATTTCCTTGCAGAGACAGAGCAAGGGCGACCTACCCCTGACCCTCCAAAACTCAGGTCTCTATAGCTTCCTACCCAAGAAGAGAGTGATATCCTTTGTTTTCCTAGGCTCTGCAGGAGTGCAAAGAGTGGGAGAGACCTGTGAAGGTCTGGAAGGGAAAGGGGGACAGTGGAGCCCTGTCAGAAGACACAAGAGCTGCGCTCAGAGATGTGTCCTAGTCCCCCGCACCTGCCCTACTTCTAGCTGGGAGACCTTCTCAAACCCCCGGCACCTGCCTGAACCTCTCTCTATTTATAAAAAGAGGTCAGTAACAAGTACTTGACCTGACGGGTCTCTCCCTGGAATTACGTGCCGTCATGAATGAATACGCCCTGCGCTATTTATCCTTCTGTCAGCCTCCTTCCTTCCCTCCATCTGTCTCCTGCCACGTTTATCACATCATTACTACATGTCATGTGCTTTGCTAAGTATCATTATGTTCATTAATTACGTGGCTCAACGAGGCACTATCATGCTTGTGGTTAAAAATCACATTACTTGGGTTCAAATCAATCCCAGCTGTCGGCATGACCTTGACCAGATCCTTTGGCCCTGGAAGTTCAGATTCCTCACTCATAACTGAAGAGAGAAAGAATGACTTCACTGAGTGATCCTTGAGAGAAAGAAAGCAAACGAGGCCAGCCCCACGCCCAAAAGCTAGTTGAGTGACCTTTAAGAATTGGTAGAAACAGTAGTGGGAGCTTATTGAACTCCTTGAGCCCCACCGAGATACATCTACCTCGAGAGTGTCAACCTCATCTGTGGTTAGAACAGTTGTTTGATGAGTTAATTTCTTCAGTTTCATGTTGCATCTCTATTTTAGTTCTAAGCAAATATTCATCTTATGAATTTTTCTTTATCTTTTCAAAAATTTTTTTAAAAAAAGTTTTTAATTGAAACACACACACACACACACACACACACACACATATATATATATATATATATATATATAAATTATACCTGCTAGGTACATTTTGTTATTTCTTGTTGGTATCTATGTGGTTTCAAGACTGACCACTTCGCTTTACACAACCCCTAAGGGAGCTCATCTCTGAGAGAGGTAATCTCTCCTGCTAGCAGTCATTCTTAGGAAAGTTTTAAATGGGCACTAAGGAGAATGAGCGTCTAGTCATGCCTGGGAGACAAGAAGCCATTTCTGAAGGTCCATAAGGCTTGCCGGTTGTTTGCCTCCTGGAGAGAGTCAAATCTGGTATTCCCAGCCCCCGTTTTCCTTACCATACTAGCTCACTTTCCTCCTAATTCTGCTCTCATTATCATGTCACAACGTCACATCCTCAATCAAAGATGACCTGAGACCCACAGAGAAATCTAAGCTGGCATTCAGATCTGCAGAATCTGCCATCCAGCTGCAGAGGTGGCAGAATGCACTGGAAAGAGCTGGGCATTTGGGGTTCAGGTGGGTACAGAGGCCCGCTTGAGTTCCTTTTGTGCACGTGGAGTGTTTCCGGCAATGTGCTCAGTACCATTCCTGGCTCATGAGACAGAGCCAGTAACGTTAGGGCACTTATACTATGTGAGTTCCCTACAGGCTCATTTGCACAGGTTTTGCTTTTAGCCTTGGCTGGGTGTGGTCCCATCTCCTTCCTGTACACAATGTAAATCGCCCACATCCTGTTCCAAACTCCTCTGAGGATGCCGGTTCAAAGTCATCCTTACTTTCGTCACACCTCCTTGACACCGCTCCTTGTAATATATCTGCTGGTTGCTCATGGACTGACCTGGGCCATGACTCCTATTGTTTTGCACTTGTTTTTCTATCTTGATTTCTTGTTTCATTTTTCAAAGGTTTCTGACTTGATTGTAAATCCCTTGAGGTGATACAAAGGCCTTCAAATTCACTACACCTATAATTTGTAGCTGTTTCTCCTCTTTCTGTTGTTTGGTCTTTTTCCTTTTGAGGGAAGGGGGTTATAAGACATGGTCCAGAAGAGAAAAATACTTTATCTGGGAACCTGAATTCATTGGCAGCCAAATGAAATATATGTGATGTGGCAAATGCTGTCTATACACTGTGAGTCCTAGCAAATTGAAAAACAGCAATACTACCTGGTAGGGGCTGGATGGCAGAAACATGACATAATAATTGGTCATTCATTATAACATTCTTTAGCACTTTACTGGGACCTACTGGGCGAGCACGCAATGATGAATAAAGTTGTCCGCATTCGAAGTTTGAATTTGACACTTCAGTGTCTCAGATTAGAGACGTTCACCTGCCAAGTTCTAGTCAAAGTTCTTAAGGCTTCAAAACTGGAAACTGCTCTGCTCCCAAGCATTATATGTAAGGGAGCACAGCCTTCCATTCATTAGTATTCCATGAAGAGATTTGCCCTGGAAGGCCCACCTCTTTAGTCCCTCATTAAGAATGCTATCTCCTTCAGGTTGTCACGTTGAAGGATTACATCCACCCATCCATCCATCCACCCATCCACCCATCCATCCACCCATCCATCCATCCACCCAT
>JAQHUG010000012.1:7641041-7741998 GCA_028555095.1 Dicrostonyx torquatus | reverse complement strand
CCATCCATCCACCCATCCATCCATCCACCCACCCACCCATCCATCCATCCATCCATCCATCCATCCATCATCCATCCATCCATCCATCCATCATCTGAATTGTGGCCTCTTTCCATGTGCTCCTTCTGTGCATCAGTGAGAACAAGGTTTGCTAGTACTCTATGGAAAGAAAGCATAGTTGGAGCTAAGGAAATACAAACAGAGACAAGTTGGCAGCCTGGAATTCTATCATTTTCTTGGCTGTGTGATCTCTTGGCAGTGTCTTGACCTGTAAAATCCGCTTTTCTCCTTGTTCTCCTCTGATGAGATACTAGTAACTCTAATGATTGATAACTCTCATTGCCTCAGATAAAAAGTAACGTGGATGAATAACTTCCACCTTCCCTTGAACTCAGTGCTGAGGAAACAACAGTCCCAACCCTCACAGGAACTATTCCAGTCCTTAAGTTTGGTCCAAATTAAGCAGAAAGGGATTTAGTTCTTATCTCTTTTCCACTGATTGCTTCACTCTTATTGCCCATGATCCAAATTTGCCTCCTATTCTCCCTGACAATCTGCTGTGTAGTTGGAATAAGCATTAAAATCATTCTTGCAAACAAACCATTGTGAGCCCTTAGGGAGGGAGGGGCTTTGTGGCGATCAGCGTGGCTACAAGGGGGCATGTGTGCTTCTCTGATCTGATCCAGAAGACCCTTCTCATCTTCTTCATTTGCAAAAGGTGGACAGACAGGTTGTTCATGAGCCAATTGGTCCTTCTGTTTTAAATTCAACGCAAGCTGAGCATTGAGATGGAAAAAAGTACAAAACTAGACAGTTTACTGTCTGAAACTGTGGGAGTGAAAATAGAGCACAGATAATATCAGCCCAAAGGCTTTTTTCACAGATCCTTGAGGAGATTTGAAGCTAAGGAAGAGGGTGAGGGGAAGGACAAAAGTCCCTATAACAACGAATTGGGATGTGCCCCAACACTTCCCTTCCTTTAGCCAAGCACTCAGTGAGGATCCCCTTTACCTTGGGTGGTGAAGGAGAGGCAAATGACTGTCTCAGAAGTCTAGGCTCCTCCCTGATGCTCTTTGAGCCTTGGTAATGTATCTATTTCTCAGATTTCTTTCTGCTTTTTAATGAAACTTTAGTTTCCCCATTAGCCTGGGGAATTCTTAACTGGCTAATTCCATGGCCTAATTCCTATCCATTATTACATTTTCTAAATAGCTTCAAGTAACAGAATCAACTTGAAGAGAGCTAAATAATAGGACATATCATAAGAACGCAGTGGTGTCTCACAGAGTCCAAGTGTAGGGATCCAGGAATTTGGAATCAGTAAGGACATTACGTTCTTTCTGTATTCACTTCCTGGGTTCTTTCCTCACTGTCTTTTTAATTTTTTTAAAGTATGGTTTCTTTCCCCTGACTTACTGTAGGAACAGATAGCTATCTTGCATGTTAGATTTACCTTCTGTGGTCTGCTAAGATCCTCTTATAAGGAGGGTCTGACCTTTTCTTCTGTACCCACTCTCTAGTCCTCTCACCCCCTTTCTCTCTGCTTCAGTATTCCATCCCCAGGAATACAGCTCTCTGATTAATAGCGCCTGGACCAGGTGTTATGGTCCAGTGCAATCAAGAGGGGCCAGAGGATGGGTCACATTACATACAAACAATCACCATGCTTAAGGAAGGGAGTGGTCGGATGTCAGTCACTGACATCCAGGCGTCTATCACAATAGGTTCTGTCCCTGATGGATGAGACAGTACCCAGCTCTCTTATAGTCTGTGATGCAGCAAACAAATGGCCAGGGACTACGGTACTTCAGTTTGCTCATGTTTAGAGTCAGCCGTCGTTTTTTCAGTGGGAAGTCTGCATTTAAACTGAAGGGAAAGAAGCTCGTGTTTGTGAACAACTCTATGCCAGGTAGAGGCAATGATCTATTTCTTCTTGCACACCCAGCCCACAGACTGTGTAACTTTTCATGGACAGAGACGTAATTTGGTTCATGGTTTTCAAGCCCCCAGTCTAGAGGCCCCTTTCGTTAGTGGCCCTTTTGCTGCCAAATCCCTGAAGAAGCATGGATTACCACAAGGTGAGAGAGAGGGAGCATCAATGTGTTTCTTCTGGTCTCCCTCTGGTATCGTAGACAGAGTCAATCATTGGGCTCCACCCCAGTGCCTGTAACTAATTGTGAATCACTATCCAAAGGTCCTACCCAGAACGCCAGGGTTGGATTACATTTCTGCTTTCTAAATATCTCACAGTGGGGCTTAAACTTCAGCGCATGGACCCTTGGCAATGTGCTGAGACCATGTCTGAACCCTAGTGATAGGCTCTATGTCCTCAGTGTATTTGCAGACCTCAAATTGCTTCTGTCTCTTCTACATAAGTGAAGAAATGAGCATCCCACTGTGACAGTGACTACCTCAGATTCCTGGTTGTCTTGGGACAATACCATATAGCTGTTGACAAACAAGAAACAAAACCCTAACCGGCCTACCAGTTTTGACCTAGGCCACTTCTCTATACTTCCTGCCATCACCTTCCTTGGATCTGTCACCCTGCTTGGACTTCTCCCTTGAACACAGAGCAGTGAGACTCATCTGTTTATGCTAAGCATCTGCCTCTGCCTGCCTTCAGGTGGCTTTGCTCTTCACTTGAGTCAAACCCACACGCCTGGCCCTGCCTGATAAAGCAGTGATTGAAGGCATCTCCACTTCCCTATTCCTACCCCTAAATCGCTCCACTCTCATCAGAGATGCATCCTTTGGTTTCACCTACAGTTCCAGCTCCGTTCCTCCAAGCATGACTCCCTCTCCTCGCAAATGTCCTCTCTACAGAAATGCCTCCCTGGTGCAGTCGGTCTACAGTAAGTGTAATACAAGCCACTTCCTGTTCCGTCAAACTGCTCCACATCTTTCGAACATCTTCTGGAAAGATGCTTCTTATTTAGTTATTTGGTTCTTCCTTCCCTTCCCCTCTGAGATCAGAACCTCCAGAAGCGCATGGCCTTCTCCTCCTCTGCTGTCCCTTACTGTTTCCTGGGACACAAAACCAGCACTTGGCACGAAATGGTACTTGAGCATGTGTTTAGGGAATGAGAACATATTGGAGATCTAGGCAGCCAGGACTGAGCCTGTGCCCTTGCATCCATTATGAGTCACTGTTGGGGACACTTAGTCACTGTCTACTCCTGTACATCCTACTTAAATTCTCCATCACCGAGATTTATCTCTGAGTTTAATCAAATGTAATTTATACTGCAGCCTCCTCAGTAAATAATTGATTTGCCCTCTCTGTTGTCTTCATCACACACACTTCTTTGTACTCTAAAGAAATGATTTAATCAGTCGATAGAATACACAGCCCTCTTGTTTAGAAGGCAGACAGAAGATAAAGCCTTGTTCACACCAGAAACCACCAGGACCAAAATAATCTCACTTACAAAAGGTACTCTGCAAACAAGTTGGCAGCCGAGATATCCGGCTGAATCCTGTGTTTTTCTAATAGAGATGACCCTGAACACTGTAGCCCGCAGAAGAAAGGAACTGTTTGTGACAACGTAAACTCCTGTTCATTTGTGGTTTAATTAACCTCTGCCTGCGCTTCAGAGGAAGCTTTCAAACGCAGAGTATGAATGCAGGATGCTGGAGAACTTCAAAAGTGGGATTCCATTGACCAGCACAGCCTTTGAGCTCAGACCCACTGGGCCTTGTGCTGGGCCGCTTGCTGTCGGTCTGTCAGGCTTTGCCTGGCAGCCTGGCCTGACTCTCTCCCAATCCACATCCATCCATGCGGTGCCCTTGATCTCCTGAAGAATGCTGTCAGGAAAGGTATGTTTTACGTCTGTTTTCACACATTTGTCTATGTTTCTGGAACTGGAGAAGGGGAGGGGAGGGGGAGCACAATGAAGCATCAGGCTGATAAGTGTGAAAGACTCCATGTGGGCCTTCTCAGGGGGCAAATACTTCTTTGTACTGCCTTTAGGAGTAATTCTCGGGATTGTATTTCTTTGTACTGTTTTAATTGGAAACATTGTAACTGTCCAATAATAGGGATTGGTTGAATAAATTATGATGCATCTATGGGATGGGATATTGTGCAGCCAAGACTAAGCATGCTATAAACTATCTGTTACATATGAGGGGAAATAAACCATTCTTTGCCAGTTTAAAAAAGAAAATGCAGCAGGGATAGAGTTGTGGCTCAGTGATGGCTTGCCTGGCATGCCTGAGGCCCAGGATTCCATCCCCATAGTTACAGCATGAACATATGTTCATACACATATTTATTTGAAAAATGGTGTTTGTGTGTACATTTACTTCAGGAAAATCTGGACAACCGTGCACTCAATTGCAGTCTTAAATATCGCCGGGTGGCATTAGGGGTGTCATCCCCTTTTATCCTCTCTTGCATTTTTCACATTTTAAGTTCTACACATTCATTTTATAATTAGAAACTTACTAAGGAGCATTTACTTTAAGGATGGAAATTGCAAACGTTAAAAGGAAATATCTGGCTTTTGGTGAGTGTATGTTTGCTTTGGTTTTGGCTTTTGTTATTTGGATTTTTTTCCCCATGTTTGTTTGTTTGTTTGTTTTCTTTGCTTTGTTTTGCTCTTTGTAAACAGTCTTCCCCTATGTTCTGCCCCCAGGGCTTGGATGGTGGCTGTTTGTGTCTATCTATGATCACTTACCATTTGCCCAAAGGAGGTGAAGTGTGAACTGTAGAGTGTACCACCACCGCGTGCCCACTGCCGGTGGGGTGCCGCTCGGCCTCGTGCCCTCTGCTGGTGGCAGTGAGGTCACCTTGGGCTGATACTAGTGTTCCAGCTCTTACAGATGTGATCTGGCTACTCAGAGTGCTCTGACAGGTGCCTCTGATCAACATTTGGTGATGAAGTATGGCTCAGACCTTTTCTGGACTTTGTAGCTATCAGTATCAACAGTATTGCAGAATCTGAGCACCCCACCCCCACCTCCTCCCAAACTGTTGTGGAAGCTTTCTGGCTGGTCTCTCCTCACCCTCTCTATCTCTGAAAAGTCCCTCAAATGCATTGATTTTTGTCCTGCCTTTGATTGCGCTCTTGGAAATCTGCTGGAGGAAGTTTGTCTAGGAGGGCCCTAGGGTCCCAATGATAAACACTGACGGGCTAGGAAGGATGGTGCACATCATCAGAGGGAGTAAGATGCAGTTCTAACCATTCCACCAGAGGAGCCCTGAGTTGTCCTGCAAAGATGTTACACTTTGAGACATGAATTCTAGGCCTTTCTGTCTGCCTCACCTCATCAGCCATTGGCAGCTACAGGGGGTTAGGTATCAAACCAGCAGAGGTGCATGGACTTGGGTGGAGGTGACTCTGTGGTCCAGGGCGGTTCTCTGAGAGCAGCTTAACAGATCCTTCCAGAAAGAGCATTGCTCCAGGTGAGTAGTGCTCAGGCCAGGAGCTTAGCCTGGGTGTCCAGGGCCTTGCAGTTCCTGATAGAGGAATTGAAAATCCTTGGAACAAAGAGTGGCCAACTGCTGTGCTAGCTCTTCATACATGGAGGTGCATGTGTTTCTTACAGAGTGTCTGCTAGGATAGATTTTTACCTCATTTGCAGAGAGGAAGTGATTCTCCTAGCCAAAGAGTTGCTGAATGGCCAGGCCATCTGAGGGCTGAGTTCCTCCTAAATTGTATTCTTTCCATTCCTTAGCCTGCCCCATCTCTTCCCACCATAGAGATGATTTTCCTGTTGAGAGTGTGTGTGTATGTGTACTTCTGTGTATTTGTATTTATCTGTGTGTGTGCATGTGTGTGTGAATGTATGTGTGTTTCTTTGCATCTGTATGTATCTGTGTGTATCTGTCAGTGTGTGTGTATCTGTGTGTGTGCACATGCGTGCACGTGTGTTGATCAGCGTCCTACTCACGCTTCTGTCTTTCTGTCTGGCTCTGTGGTCTTTGGACAGTCTTTCACTCCTGGAGTCTCGATTTCCTCTTCTATAGAAAGGGATTAAATACATATCCTGTTGGGTTGTTTAGAGGAATAAAGTCTGATGGTGGAGAGCTTAGATGTTGCTTCGGGCCTGAGCCTGATGGTAGAGCAGCATTTAGAGCTTAGTGTTGCATACCTTATACTTAATAGCAAGCCACACTAATTTTTATCTTCTTTGTCTTATGGTTACCAGGGAAAAGATACAAGCTCAGTGATAATATATATATAATCACAGATATTATATATATATATATATATAAAACATTTGCAGCCTGTAACAACAGCCATTGGCCCACATTACAGGATATATTCTGTGCCCCAGCTTTCATGCAATGACGTCAGAGGAACTGTACAATGAAGACATGTACAGTCATGACCGTACTCAACAAAAAGTTCCCCCCCCTTTTTGTCTCATTCTTTTTCTTCATAGCTGAGGAAGTAAATGGCCATTTTTGTGTTTTCCTGCCACCTTCTTGCCTGACAAAATGCCTGCGCTAAAGTTGTAGTACATCCAGTTGACAAAGTTTAGGATTTCCAGCACTGTGACTAAAACCTAAACTTGTCTTTGCAAGATTATAAACTGTTATGCATGTGTGTCAGGTACGGATGGTATTTGGAAACTCTGGGGAAGTAAATTAGTAAATCCTCAATAACACCATATCCTTTACATAACAGGCTTATAAAATTCATGTTTTAAAAGACACGGAATTAAAAACAAATAATAGTGTTTTTCTTTCAATTTTATTGTTATGTTTTATTATTGCGTGTGCCTATGCATGGTGTGCATGGTGTGTGTGGTGGAAATCTGTGTGTGGCAGTGCCACAGCATGCCTATAGTGGTCAGAGGACAACTTTTCTATTACCTTTATGTGGGTTCTGGATATCACATTCAGGTGGTCAGGTGAGCCATCTCCAATGCTCCAAGAGTCATAAGATTTTCTCAGAGAAATGTAAGGAGGAGTCTCAGAATGAAAGAGCTGTCCCTGATATGGTGCCACCAAAGGCAATGGTTAGCTTTTAAGTGCCTTTGGGGGCTCCAAATATAAGAATAAGGCCTGAAAACTCAGTGACACACAGAAAGTGTCACATGTCTCCATGTTTTCAGAAGTGCCAGGCCAGGACATATTTTTAGAAAGTATGTGCATGAATCATAGTTGAATATTATTATTTTAGCTTTTTAATTGGTTTACCTTTTAGCAGTGATGACAGCAGCCAGGCTCATAAAACTCTATTTTAACATCCTCCATGTGTGTTTCCTCTTATTCTTATTGCTACCCAGCTGTTAATTACATGAAATCAGCCTGCTCCCCTGCGCAGCTAGCTTACAGAGTTATTTGTCCATTGCAAATCAACACCTGGAAAATTGCAATAAAGAAATCTAAGTAGAATGAGGTATCTCTTTTTGTGTGCCCTGAAATCCCCCCGAAAGCCTGCTGTGTAATTTGAAAACTAGACAGTGCAGCTCTTATGAGGAATGGAGAGTCTAATTCTGGACAGGCTAGGAGCAAACATCCCTTTGAAATGTTCTGATCATCTAGATGGATGGCCTGTGAGTCAGAGAGCAGTACAACAGGGGGGGCATTGCTCAATGCTAATAATGCAGAAGGTGATCTGCCTGTCGCCTCCAGGCTGGAACATTCTGTCCCTAATTGTACCCTTATTCCTATGAGCCAGAAAATTCCAAGGCAACTGGGACCTCTAATTCCCAGACAGTGCAAATTTGCTATGGGAACGTTTGTTTACTGATGCTTGGTGTGAACTAGATTACTGAAGAAGGCTAGAGAAGGAGAAAGGCAGTAAATATTTCTGGAAGGGTCACCAAGTGTCAAGCAGAGTACTAAGAACATCACAACATGGCAAATCTGTGGTTTTCTCACAGTCCTAGAGAGAAATGAAGATAACCACACCCCTTTCAGGTGAAGAATCAGATGATGAGGAGTTAGTTAACTAATTATCCCAAATGCACACAACAGGCATTATATTACAGGTTAAATGTAATGCCTTCTTCCCACAGAGGGTCAGCAGTGTGCCGTTCACCAGCACTGGCAGAATGGCTTTCCACAATGGCCTTGCTTCCCTATGCTTGAGTCTGCTTCCTGAGTAGTAGTCCTTGCCTCTGATGGCAATGCAAAGGCAGCTTATGAAACAGCACACGTGTTTATTATCATCTACCTTTATACTTCTCCCCGATTCCAACCACTCTCTATGACTGAATTTTTGTGTCCTCCTGTTATTCATAAGGCAGATCTGGCATTCCCAATGGCATGGTATTTAGAGGTGACGTATTAGGTAGGTAGGTAGGTAGGTAGGTAGGTGAAGTAAGAGAGAGAATCCCCAGGATGGAATTTAAGAAAAGGGAGACTCAGAACGTGGTGGTACTTACTTTCGTGCCCTTCCTTCCTCTCTTCCACCTACATACCCTGCCTTCCATGTAGTTCCAGTAGGAAAAAAAAAAGAAACAGAAAAGAGCGTGAGTAGGTCTTGTGAGCACAAAGTGACCATCTGTGAGCCTAGAAAGGCACCAGTCTCCCACATCGTTGGGGCTTCCCAGCCCCTGACCCATGAGAAACAAATTTCTGCTGCTTAAACCATAGCAGCTGTGCTGTGCCATTGAAACATTCTCACTGTAAAGCACCCTCTCTAAGGGCTAAACAGCTGGAGTGTGCTGGTTGACCTCCTTCAGACTGGGGAGTACAGTAACTAGGAAATGAAGAGATACTCACAACTGCACCCATCACATTAGGAAAAAGAGGACTCAGGCTCTTGTGTAGGCTCGTGTGGCCACTCGTTATAATCAGTGGCAATCCAAGAGATAAGGAAATAACAACCTTGGACATGAAATGTCTTTTGTTCAGCCATTAACAGTCTTTAGCAATCACCCTGGAGTAGGAGGCCACTTCTGACACCAGTGGACTCTGTAGGCAATTTTCTGGTGTCATAAAAGCACTGATCGCCTGCCTCCCAGGAACCTGACTCCTGGAGGGGTCTGTTTGTTTTGAAGTGTCTACAGGCTAACTCCCAGTGTCAAAAGTCAGTAACGGTAGTGCCTTCTGCTCCAGAACAAGGGACCTCCAAGGGCATCTGTGAGGACTGTTCAATAATGGGGAATTGGCTCGTTGCCTGAGAAATCAGCCTGATTTAAATTCAGAAAAGAGTCACCTCCAGCCTAGGAGGTGAGCAGGTTATGATGAGGTACACTCATTTCCACCTAATGGCAGAAAGTAAAACCACCATTAAAACAATTATGGGTGTGACATTTACTTTTATTCATTGGAGACTAAGTGAATCACATGGTTGAGTGAAGTAGGCTGTACATGGAAGGGGTTTTTACTGACTCCTCAGAGACTCCTCCAGTGTTCCTGACTCCTGGAACACACTGCTTTAGAATAAAAGCACAAATTAACCCATTCAGCTTTCAACAGACCTGAGGCCCTGTGGGGCTATGCTGCTCCAGTTGCCACACCAGGCACAGCTGAATCAACTCTTGTTTCCATGGAATCAAGCAGAGAAAAGAAAACAAAGAAAGCAAAGTTAGGGAAATGACATCAGTGTCAAGACAGATGCTGGGAATGGATGAAGTTAAAAAGGTATCCAAGTCTGTTAGGAAGGTGCTAGGCATGGGGATTTTGTGGTTAGATGATCAGCTGAGCCTTGATGGAGTTCATGGACAAATTAGGAGGAGAGCTACTAAGCAGATTAGTGCAAATGAGATTAATCCAAAGAATACATAGGAACTCTGAAGACTATGCTCTTGCTTCATCTTAAAGGGGACCATGGGATAACTCATGGAGCAGAGGACTCAGGGCATGGGAATGAAAGGATGGAGAAATGGGAATGCCTTCTGAGCCCAAAGACCCTTAGGTACAAAACTGAAGAGCACAGTGTTTTGGCTTACGGTTTTAGTCCATTGTTCTACGCTGTTGCTTTGGGGTTTATGGTGAAGTGATCCATCATTGCATGGCTTTAGAAACCTCTTTAGTTCAGGTATCTGAGAACTAATCATTTTTTCAAGAACTTTTCCAAATGAAACAACTCGCTTCTACTGAAGGCTGTCTCCTAAAGGCCCATCACCTCTCAACAGCACCGTCAACTGGGAACCAACCTTCAGCACATGATCATCTAAGAGCCAGGGGTTGACTGTTAGAGTTTATATCTTAATGACTTGATCTGCGTGAAGGCCGCTGCTCCAGTCATTTGGAAAAATAAAGGGAGATACAGTTCTAACCCGGAGTGGTGAATTAAACCAGAATGCAGTTTGGGAGCCACTTGTAGGTGGTGTCAAGTGTCAGGGAGGTTAGCTTTAGTTAGGGAACAGGTGGTGGTAAGAAGGGAGAAGGAACCTCCCTCATTACAAGGCATGAACTGAGGCTGCATTGTGTGTTAAGGAGACAAGTCATGCCACGGAAAAGACATGGTGAGGCCAAGGGACATGGAAGTACCTGATTGACATGTAAGATGCAAAAATGAGGTTGTCAAAGAAAAGGCAGCTCATGGCAAGTAGGACAACAGCAATGGCATCATAAGGCACATAGTGTGTGAGGAGGTGGCTATGTTGGGAATAATCTATCTGGGGCAATGTGGGCCCTGGCTTAGGGGGTGACATGTGCATGTAAGGGGCACAGTAAAGAAACTGCTGACATGACTGCTCCAAGATATGTTTAAGGGGAAAGTTTTTATTATAAGAAAGAAAGAAAATATATGCAAAGTCACCTGGGATTATTCAGAGCCGAGAGAATTGGTGAGGGGAATAGAGAGTCTAGCAGAGGTGGAGGTTACCTTGCCAGTATAAAGAGAAAGAACAGTTATCTAGGAGGAGGGAAGCCTGAGGAGGTGAGAAGGTTTGGGATGCTAGTGTAGACTTCAAAGCATGTAACAGATGCTTTTATGAGTAGGGACTGAAGGAGCCTGAAGGCCTTCATGGGCTTTGATATGCAACTGCAGGTAGTTATGTAACGGAAATGGGTTCTATTGGCGGATGGGAACCTGCTTCTGAAGATTGCCGGCTTTTATCTAACCACCAGAAATCCTCCAACAGTCCAGCTTGAGCCCATTTCTAGATCCATGAAATTCCCCGAGACCTACCAACATGGAGGCATAGCCACTGCCACAGCCTCCAGGTGCTCTCCAAAAATGCCCATGCAGCCCACCCTACCCGACAGAGGATGAAAGACAATAGCCCCTGGGCTCCCCACATCGCTCTGCAAAAGTCAGCAGAGAAGACTTCCGGAAATACACACATCTTGTTAGCGTTGTCAGTTTGCTCTGACTCCCTGGGGACCTCTCAAGTTGCTATTTTTCAGGCAGAGCTATCTGCAAGGAAACTGTGAGATGCAAATACTCCCCTGGGTACCCAGATGATACACTGGGGCACAGGAGGACTATGAGCCATCTATTTATGTGGAGATTTATATTAAAGGTTTAAGATAAAGTAAGCAATAAAGAAAATGAGTGATTGCCAAGAGTGCATGTGTTTCATTTATGCAGAAATAGTCCAGCTTTTGAGTTAGAGGTGGAAACTATTTTCCCGGTGGAAATGTATAAAATACCCTGAGCGGGGTGGGGGGATGGGGTGGGTCGAGTTCTACGGATTTAGGAACAACTGAGTTTATTTCCTGATACTAGATGTATTGGCATAGGCATCGTAAATTCTCTGGGTTTCTTTTTCTGTGTCTAGAGTTCAACCACATTGGTCTGCTGTGATTGTAAGTGAAGTCTACAATGCTTATCATGTAGTTCGAGCTCTCGGTAAGACCCTAGATATTGATCATAAATATCATTGTCAATTATCTCCACTCAGAGATGCTTGGGAGGCCGTCTTCTCTCAGAAATGCCCATCAGATGCAGCAAATGGAAGCTCTGCAAAGGTGAAGGGATGCTGTGTAATCACTTATGTGAAGGTGTAGTCGTGGAGAGCATGATGAACCCGGGTCTCTTTCTCTCCGGCAGGTTTCCAGGCAACGATGTAATCCTATGTAAACCCAATATCTTCCTGCTTCAGAATTCAAATCAATGAGATACTGAAATTTCGGTTGTCAGATTACTTGGAGAATTTGGCTTAAGATCCCTCCCAGAGCTTCTCCTATTTGTGGTGCTGTTAATTACTCTTGTTCATGAAGCCAAGCCAGGCCCATGAGAGAAGAATAATTCACACCTCTCAGGTGACCCTGGTCCTGTGAGCTTCTCAGCCTGCCTCCCATGCACACTCTCTATCTTCTGGGCATGCATACTGAGCCAGATGAATCCAAGTCATATTTCAAACTTAAAGGGATCTATTCTATAAATTTAATTTATTTTACATCCTGACAACAGTTTCTCCTTCCTCCTCTCCTCCCATCCTCTCTTCTCCACCTCTCCTGTGTCCCCCTCATCCACTCCTCCTCCATTTCTGTTCAGAAAGGGGCAGGCCTCCTATGGGTATCTACAAAGCATATCAAGCTGAGGTGAGACTAAGCACCTCAAGGGATCCATTTTAAAATTATTATTACTACTATACAAGTTTTTTCCTCTCTTCACGTTTGGCTAAATGTTTAAAAAGTTATCATAAACTTCAAAATGCCCAAATTGGAAAAGTATTATTTGAGGACCCCAGTTTGAGAGTCACAAGACATTTTAGTTTTTGTTTACTGTTGTGAAGAATTCCTTTTCTCATTTTTGAAGATTACTTTCACACAATCAGCTCTGTCTGTTAGGTCCCTATCCTGGTGCATACTCTCCATGGAAGTCATTTAGAATCTCATGGCTTCTTTGTCTATATGCCAGTTCTCTTTAATGTGGAATGACAGAAAGGCTGGAAAATCTGTTGAGTTTTGTCAATAGAGTTGTCAAAATCGTGTCCCCAAGCATACAGCACAACGTCTTCTTTCTGTTTCTCTAAACATCTAAGAACACACAGTAGGCACTTATAAACATCCTATAACACAGTCAGATCAAAGCCAGGTTCTTGGCCCAAATTCCATGGGAATGACCCCAATTTCTGGTAGTCCTGGTTTTCCTCAGAGTGCACAGGGATCTTTACTGTTCACTTTTCTCTCAACATTTTTGCTTTTCAAGCTTATTCCTAAAAGGTCCTTAAACAGAGAAGGACTTTTCTGGCCCCAAATACCAAGCTTGTCTATATACTCTCTCGCCATCATGTAGTTGCAATGGCGTCAGAACCACAGAATCAGGCTTATCACAACAATTTCTCAGTACCAATTGCTCTGTATCCATTACTTTCTTGTTTCTGAGATTAAAAAAAAAGAAAAAGAAAAAAAAAGACGTCAGATCTCTGAAAAGACCAGTGAGAAAGGGTTTGTCTTGGCTCTCGGATGCAGGGATATACGGTCCATCAAAGCAGGGAAGACACAACAGCATATAGAAAAGGCATGGCGCCAGGAGGCTGAGCCTGGCTGTCCCAACTGCATCCACCTCAGGAAGCAGAGGGTGAGCACAAAATGGCACGAGGCTGTCAAGCCTCAAAGCCAGCCCCTGGTGACCCAGATCCTCCAGGGAGGTGCCACTTCCTAAAGATTCCACATTCTTCACAAGTAGTGCCACCAGCTGAGAACCAACTGTGCAACCCTCAGACCCTCGGAGAGACATTTAGCGTTCAAACTACAACAGCCAATGACAGCAACAAATGTGGGTCATCTTTTTGAAGTAAAATATGTTCTAAAATTCGAAACGATGAGTGTCTGTTCTGAGAACAACCTCGCACCACTGGTTTGTATGTGTCCGTTACACGGATGGGTTTTGTAGCATGTGAATGCTGCCAACACAGCTGGTGCTCGACATAGCAGGTGCTGCTGTTGACTCTGAGTACTGCTGTGGTCTTCTGTGGCATACTGCTCATTACGTAGCCTCACTCGAAAGAGCAGGCCCAATACTAAAGGAGAGATTGCATGATGTGAAACTCGTGGCGAAGGAATGGCCACAGTACACACTGGGTAATAGATGGTGAGCATTCTTTGACTCTGTTTAACAAGTC
Source organism: Dicrostonyx torquatus (assembly GCA_028555095.1). Taxonomy (NCBI): domain Eukaryota; kingdom Metazoa; phylum Chordata; class Mammalia; order Rodentia; family Cricetidae; genus Dicrostonyx; species Dicrostonyx torquatus. The sequence continues at coordinate 7,728,069 of JAQHUG010000012.1, read as the reverse complement.
ACCTCTGCTCTGCCCGTCGTGAACTGTGGCTTTACTTCTTGCCATTAGTCCGAATGGGCTGGAATAAGCTGCAGGGATGATCCCTTCACCCCCCCGCCACCCTTTGCATGTACTCTAGTGAGATCACACACTTACGACTCTGATATCCGTTACTTATTTTTTAACTAATATAAGTGAGACCTTGTTCAAGATGTGCTTATGAAAAATTACCCTTTTAATGGTGGAGCATTTAATGAGAAACTGGATTTTCTACTGCATAAGTGCCCTTCATACAAATTAGCTTGGCCCTGGGTCCTGATCTAAATTGGGCTCCCTACTTTCCTCTAAATGGCCTAATATTTTCTTATTAATCCCTGCCCTTTCCACCTGCCCTGGCTCTGCCTCCTCATCTAGCTCTCTCCTCAGCAGCAGGCTGTGCCCTGACACTTTTCTTCAGGCTCTTTGTATCTGACCAAGGGCAGGTTTTGAACATGACTAGTTTTCTGGAACCTGTTTATTCCATATTCAATCTCACACCGTGTCCCAACGGAGTGTTTTTCAGTGCCGGTGTGTTTATATTTAGGAACAATGGATATGGGCCAGGTGAGTTCTAGTGCACGGTAAATTGGGGATTCAAAGAGAAGTTGGATAAGTGAAGCGCAATTAATCATAGTTGTTCAAAAGAACAAGCTTGAAGCACAATGTGGGCCGACCCAAATCCAGGCTTTGACATTGGGCAAATGTGTGCAGGTCCTTCTAAGTGGGTGTGGGTTGGTTCGATGGCCTCTCGGATCTTCCCTTCCAATGTGGGGCTGGTAAGGATGCCTGCCTTATTCAGGGGTAGTCAGGAGGGGTGTGTCACATGCTTCTAGTCAGTGCTTCCTGCTGTCACTGTGACAATTGCACTTTGAGACAGTCTCAGGAGTGAAAGGAGTATTACTGACCGTCTAGGACAGTTTCATGTGTTGATTTTTGTATGAGATGGAGTAATAATCTTCTCAAGAAGTCTTAGACCAAGATATAGTCTGCTGTCACCAGACTTAGCATAGCAGCCCGGGGAGTAAGCATGCATGTCATAGGCCAACTTGCTTACATACATGTCCTGCAGTGACAGATAGTCTGTACTCCAGCCTCTATGATCTCTCTCCACTGAACGCTAATGTTTAATTTTTATATGCCTTTTATATATTTTATATTTATATTTTTTCATATTTCTATGGTTTTACATTCCTGTGTGTCTTTCCATCATTGGCTTTTCAGAACTGTTTTCCCAAAGCCATTGATAGAAATAGGAGTCCCAGAATTCAGTGATACAATGACTGCTTGGAGTTGGAAACCACATGTTCAGATGTGTCCCTGTCGCCATCCCTGCGTGCCGACATGGTATTGCCAAGTCTGATCACGAAGGGGCAACTACTGTTTACAGAAAGATTACTCTGAAGATGAACACATGTGTCCCTTGTACTGTCTCCTTTAAATTACTATTGGCACTCTGTGAGGTGGCGGCTATTTAACCGTCCTTCCATAGATAGCAAATGAAATTTAGTTGATGTGCTGTGGCAACCTTTTTACACACCTGCCATAATACACTGTACATTCTTTTTTGCAGTCACACACATACACACACACAAAAAAAACCCTTGAGTTCCTAGGGGGAATAGATTGTTTCTTCATTTGTTGCCCATAAGTAATGGTATTTGTCACAGAGGTGATGATCAGTGGTGGATGGATAAGTGAATGCAAGGGTTGAAGGGCAGGGTTCATAACGAGAAGAGTACTACACTATGGTTAGCTACTGTTGTTGGCTTCTTCAGAATGTTGTCACTATCGTACTACAGGTGAAGGGAAATGGTCTGATTTATCCCTGAAGTCCTCAGCTTAAGTTGGGTGGTGATGAGAGATGTCATGAGAGAGAATAACCAGGAATTCGAACCTGTGATCAGCCCTGGGAGAACCTGGGTCCCTGGAACTGTAGGTCCAGTGTCCAGACCCTGACTAGGCAAAGTGTGGCAAGTGTTTGAACTGCTATGTTGTTCTCTAATTTATGACTCTGTGAACAAGCTACCGACTCTGTGCAAAGCTTCCTTTGCAATATGACAATGGTTTGGCTTTTGAAGAGTGGCTCTAAAGTTTATAATAAACTCCTCTACATCACTCTCTTTATTTGGGCATGCTTAAACTCTTGGTTGTTGTATAAAGTAAAATATATTAATAATTAGAGAGCCTTTTGCAAGGTACAGGCGCTCATTGCCAAATACTGTGGCAGCCTATTTTCCCTGCATATCTGACTTACTAGAAGCAATATAATAAGCTCATTTTTTAAATTATTTTTCAATGTCATTACTTGGTGCAGAGAAATTGTACTGGACTTTTACAAGAAGGCAGTTCATGAAATGGGGTGTAAGGAGGATCTTGGATCCTGATCAAAGCATTGCTTGGAGTTTTAAATACGGGAAACTCGGTGCTGATGCTATTCCAGCAGGACTTTTGTACATAATCTCTTAGTTGTAATGACTGTAGGTTCAGTACCTATCCTGCATCCAAAGCAAATTAGATGTGTTAGCCATATTATCTGATCTTGTTTATTGCTCCACTGGGGTGATTATTTTTAAGGTTTTCTTTTCTATCCAAAAGGCTGAGGCTCAGAGACTTATTTAAGTGGGTGGAGTCAGAGTTTGCATCTAAAGATATATTTATTATATTATTATTATTACTATTTGACTTTCCTAGCATGTAGGTGGAACCAGGAATAGATCTCAGAATGGAAAGTTTTTAAAGCCAGCAGAGCTCCAGCATCCTTGTCTCTGAATCTATTTTTCTTTGTTTTCAGGTCAGGATCGCAGTGAAGCCACGTTGATAAAGAGGTTTAAAGGTGAAGGGGTCCGGTACAAAGCCAAGCTGATTGGGATTGATGAAGTTTCCGCAGCTCGGGGAGACAAGTTATGTCAAGATTCCATGATGAAGCTCAAGGTGCCGTGCAAGCATTTCTTTATGATTAGCTCTGGTTTTACACGAGGGAGGGAAACCAATCCCCAGCGTGTGTCAGACAGCCTCATTGCTTGAGGGATTGGCTCCTGGATAAATCACCATATTTTCTCTCTAGGAAGAAACTTCAGTGGCTTACAAATACTAACTGGACACTGTTTTATGGAGGTATTTAGTCAGACTTTGTTCATGCTGCTTAAGTGGGTCTCGGTTTCCTCTAGGTTAATGTCCTTGTAAAACTCCTGCAAAAATAAAACCCCAAAATTATCAATAAATTATGTAGTTCCTCACATATGTTGAAGTTTTGCTACTTTATTTTTTTTAATGTTTTCATAGCTTGTTTTCTAGCAACAGATGTGGAGGTGCAAAGCTGATTTCATTTATTCTTTGAATTGCTGAAAATTACCCCAAATATTTCACAGCAAAGGAAAGGCGGCCTGGCTGATGGGATATGCAGCTAGAGGCTACAAAGACAGCTTCACTTGGAAAGCCAGAGGAATAAGGGAATAGGTTACAAAAACTTAAACCCAATAAGCAATGTACTCTTTTTTCCAACCACCTTAAAAACATATGAAAAAGAACTTGTTCCCCAGATGTTGATTCCACATTTCTTGTTAACTTTTTAAAATGTGATATAAGACATTAGAAAAGCATAAGCTCTAACAAGAATTCCGTTTTATGCATCTAAGAGATGCAAAATTCATTTTTTCTCAATATAACTTCTAATTATAAAGTACTTTGAAAAGACTGAAAAATATAATGAATAAAAGTAAAATCATCCAAAATCCCCCCAAAATAATGAGAGTTGACATTTTTTGTGTTTGTCTTTCAATTGTTTTACTTATATCAACAATACGCATATAATAAAAATAGATTATAGTTTAGACAGTTTCATAAACTGGTTTTGTTTTCTCTCATCTAGTAATATATATAGTTAATCTTTCTTATACATCTTCAAACAGTCTGTAAGACACTATTAAGTCAGTGGAATATTTTTAAGTCTAAGAAAAGGCAAAACATACCCACATTCTACCAAAGTGCCCAAAAGTATTTAAATGACAGAAAATTGTTTGTTGCTGTCTACACCACATTTTCTTTTATGCTTAATGAGTCACAACTGTCCTTTTTCATCTGTGTTGTACAGTAATTCTTGGTACTTTGGCATGTCTGGCAGATGTTGATACCCAGTGGCTTGGCTTCAAATAACATGATTTTAAAAACCTCCTTAGTTTTCTATGGTCTGTATCCTTGTTTTTGCTATGTAAAATGTTATATAAACAAACTTTTAAAAATCAATGTGTACTTAAGGTATGTTAGAAAATTATATTAAAAACAATGAAATCAGGATTTCACACTTTCACCTTGGAAGAGGTTAGTGATTTTGTTTTTCAGATAATGAAGCCATGTTATGAGATTTCAGGGCAGCTCAATAATGAGCCCTCTTTCTCTTCTAAATTCTAACCTGAATGATGAATAGGGAGGCAGTCAGGCAAGAAGATTCCCACGGCCTGCTTTGTGACTGATGAATGCTAACCTAGAGGATGTGACTGGGAACCAGGGCCCCAGGCAGACCCTTGAACAACACAGGCTATGACGTTTGGCTTGTAGGGGAATTCTCTGTTCTCGCCACGATTGACCGCCAACCCAAGTTGAGTTCAGAGTCTGCTCATACATATATGAAATCAGAAGGCAGCCTGTCTGCTAGGATGAGGATGCAGCCCAGAGAGGCTGAGCCTCATGTGACATTCTCTCACAGAGCCACTCCCACCATCCCAACAGAACTATGGTCACGAACAGACATAACGGCCCAGAGCTGGATTCTTATTGCTGTAACTGAAGTCTAGCAAATCTGCTCTGGACAATGCCACTCCTTAATCCTCCATGTGCACAGACCTGGTTGTCACCCAGAGCATCCTGTGGAGGAGAGAGGAGTCCTACATTCCCTTTCTCCCGCATCCAGAAGAAGCTGTTCATCAGGTACCAGTGACTGAGAGCATTATTGGCCAGCTTCCTTCATAGAAGCACACGGGGTTTAAGTGGGTGTAAAGCAACAGTTTGCTTTACTCCTGGGAGTTTATTTTTGGGATTAACACTAGGCCATGCTAGCTGGAACAGATCTGGCTATGGATGCCAGTGTGTGTGTGTGTGTGTGTGTGTGTGTGTGTGTGTGTGTGTGTATGTGTGTATCCCTGTGTGTAATTCTGTGTGTGTGCGTGTATCTCTGTGTGTAATTCTGTGTGATGCGTGTATCTCTGTGTGTAATTCTGTGTGTGTGTGTATCTCTGTGTGTAATTCTGTGTGTGTGTGTGTGTTTGTTACCTGTAGTGAAACATTCCATCTGTCATCCCTTATAATCATGAAGTCCCAAGGCCCAGGGAGTTTGTCCTGCTATAGCACACTCATGTCAAATGCACTGAACACATTGAGAGGTCCTTCGTTTCCAGACGATTGTGTTTCATTATTTGCAACTTGCTGAGAAGAATGTTGACATTTCAGCTCCCAGTGGTTTTTCTGTAAGAAGCACAGAAATATAAATGATCGATTCTGCATTTGGCCACCTGCCCAGGAAAGAGACAGAGGAGTACAAGATTCCTTTTAGCCTTGAAAAAAGGCCCACTTGTACCTATTAGACCATATGAGAACTGGGAGAAAAGAAAGAAAAGATTGCCTTTGTTAGACTGAAGCTGGTGCATCACCCATTAGAGAATTTCCTCCTGCATTGCAGAGGTTCTAGACTGTGTGAATATGAGGGGCAGACCATCGCTGCATTTCACCTTAGAGCCAGCGAGGCCCCTTTACATACATAGAGATTGGTTTCTCTGTTTTGTAACTATAAAATGTAGGTTCAGAGAAGTTAAAGCATTCCTTCACATTCTGTCATAGAACTCAGAATCAGACCTCCAGAAGCCCCGTGGTTAACATGTAATAGTTTAGCACTCAGTTGTATTATATTCTGTTTGGTGGATAATCTATTTTTTTTCAACTTGATTTCATTCTTCTACCTCTGAGGTACTCCCTGGTAGCCATACATCTCTGGCTTTTAAAGAAGTTAACTTTCAGAATCCTTGTGTAGAAGAGTGATGATTGAAACTATGGGCCAAAAGTAGAGCCTGGAGAGCCAAGAACAGAACCATAAGTGTATGAGAAACAGAACTTATATTTGGGGAATAGAGCTATTGTGAAGTCCTTTGTACAGAATAGGAGCATAATCAAGTATTGTAAGGTGGAGAAGATTTCCAATATCCAAAGTAAAGATAATCACACAATTTCATAAGCAAGGCCCCTCCTAGTACCTCTAGATATACTAAGAGGTCTCCTCCACCCTCAGTTATTCCCCAAGTGAATTCTGGGAGTGCAGTATGCTGAGAACAGCACAAAGCACTGTGACCTATGCCCGAAGACAAGTGCTACTACTGCTGGGAGCTGAGCCTAATCCTAAACACTGATGCAGGAATGGAGACTTTGAGATTCTTAGTGATAGGTGACAGGCAGCCCATGTGGAAATAGGCACATAGCCCAGTAGGCACATGTGAAAGCTGTGGAATGACTTTACCCGCCTTGTGTGCCCTAGTTGAAAGTCCATGTTTCACCACAAAGTCTAACTTTAAAAAGGAAATGGGCTTACTCATTTACTTGAATCACAAGAACCCTGGTGTGGGTTGTACAGACCCATTTAATGGGCATCAGATGAGCACCTGCTGCCCCACCAGTAGGACAGGAAGGTGTCCTAAGTTCTAGGGCTAGACAGAGAACAAAGTAACGTCTCTACCTTCTGTGAGGTTTACCTTCTTGTGGGTTCATGTATATATAGCTTCAGTTTACAAACTATCCGGGAAGGAGGGAATAATGATTGTACTTAGTATGTGTTTTGCCCCAAAGTACAAGAATGACAAGGAAAGAATAATGAAGAATATAAATGTTTCTGAATAACGATCATAAGTGTCAGGCATAAATTATTATAATTATGTTTTGCCAAGAAGGTGGGAGGAGAAGGGGATAAGGTGGGGTCTAGCCTACCTTTGTTTTGTTCCAATTTTTAGAATTCATTCATACAAAGATGTTTCCTGAAGTATAAAAATATAATTTTGATACTATGCTGAGTAACTTACTTCACTTAAAATACTAAATCCATATTCAATATGAAAGCCCAACACAGCTGTTGCTATGAGTTTCATGTTGTTTCCATCTCAAGTAGTCTATTCTAACTCTGAGCCATGTATTGCAGCACAAAGTAGACATTCCCTCTATTGGGTTTCTAGGTTCATCTTGACTCCATGATAAACCAGCCAAGACCACTATTACCCCAGAACATAAAGCAGATGTGAGAACAGGATGGAGAGACCCATGGGAGGGCAAAGGAAGGGCGTGTGTGATTGGTGGCTCCAGCTGATGCTGTCTGACAAGCCTCTAGAGCAGAGGGAATTTTCAAATGAAAACACTAAAGTAAAAACCATGTTCTTCTTGTCAACAGGGTGTTGTTGCTGGCGCTCGTTCCAAAGGAGAACACAAACAGAAAATCTTTTTAACCATCTCCTTTGGAGGCATCAAAATCTTTGATGAGAAGACGGGGGTAAGTGAAAGAGTCACACGGCGATATGACATTGAATCCATTGACAGATGTGCCACTACAAGCCTCGTCTGTCTGGGCAGGAATATCAAACAGGCATAAAAACACATAAAGCCACTGACAAACCTGATCACCCATGATCGTCCATCAAAAGGCAAACCTCTCGCGTGACGCGGCCACAGCGTTAGTGCATCATGCTCCTCTGCTGTAATTGTGGTCTAAGTGTCACGCTGTCCCAGTCATCTAACGGGAGATTGATGAGCTCCGAAGAGCAGTGGTCACGTGGCAGTTTGCGTTAAATCTGTATATGCATTGGTGTCTTCACTGCCACACACGTGAGAAAGGCACATGTTGGTTTTGGACTTGGTCAAAATCTTATACTCCAGTTTGACTTATCACTGTTTGCAGTTGCCATTAATAAATGAATAAATAGAATTCTTAATCTAAAAAAAGTTCTTAATCTTAAATCTAAAAAGAAAAAAAATACCAGGAAAGTAAGAAAAGATAGAAACAAACCATCATTGTCTAACCAGGAACAGTGAAGACTCGCAAATTTATTGAACCCACCCAAGAAAGGGGTTTGTGTTATCATCAAACTCACAGCTGCAGCAGCCTCCCAGGCTCATCCCTGGAACTCATACCCCACTGTTAGTCTTGGTCATTAAGGGTGAGGAAAAACAGATAAGCTTTCTGTGACCTCATGGTTAAGAAAGCCAGAATGTTTTTTTGTTGTTGTTTTTGTTTTATCCATTCAGTGTTTCACAGCTCAGGAAACATCTCCATGTGCATCACCGCCTTTGAACTTTGCAAAGATAGTGCACCAGGCAATTTATAAACAGTACTCCAACCAGCCATACGACTTGACCTCAATCATGTTGTGTTATCATTGTCTCTTGCTTGTTTGGACTAGTAATTCAAGGATGGAAGGATGATAATTTAGGCGCTAAAATCTGTTTTCTTAAAGAAAAATACTGTAGTGAAGTTACTTCTAAATAAAGACAAGTAGAAGGGATCTTGGTCATAAACATAGTCACAGCCATCAGAGAATGGGAGTGACCCAGTGCATAAACAAAACGTGGTTGTGTCTCAAGTGGGATGCTCGGGAGCCTACACGTGCCAGGAGAGTCTGCAAGGGCTGCAGTCTGGGTGGGCCTTGAAGAAAACACACTGGATGGAATAAGCTAGACACAAGATGAAAAAATGCTGAGCGATTCCACGTGAATGAGGAATCTAGAATATCCAAAATCCTGGAGTCCTAGATGTGCTCATGACTGCCAGGCTTAGGGAGAATGAAGATGGGAAGTGTTTTGTAATAGCATGGGGCTTGGTTTGAAAGTGATCTAGAGAGCAGGTGATAGTGATTTGGGGGGAAAACATGAATGGGAAGTAGAAAGATGGCTCAGCAGACAAGAGTACGTACTGCTCTTGCAGAGACCAGAGTTCTGGTCCCAGCACCCATGTGCTAAGGGGTGCCTATATATGCAGCTCCCAGGGATCTGGCACCCTCTTCTGGCCTCCATAAGCACTGCACACACAAGAATACATGTGCATTGCGTGCACATGCACATAAATAAATACAAAACTTTAAAAAAGTATGAACATGCTTAATGGCACTGGATCATATACTTTAGAAGAGTTCATGTAAATTTTGCAATATATATTTAACACAATAAAAATAGTAATAAATGCATGCACTTATCCAGTGCCTCCTACATTTTATATGCTTTATTCAGTTTCATTGTGAACATCCAATAATTCTAACTGCTCTTTCCAGATACTGTAGTAAAACAGTGGTGACAAGCTGACTTTATACAAAAGAGAGGCTTATTTTAGCGACAGTTATTAAAGCTTAAAGTCAGACCTATGACATTTGCTTGGCTGAGGGGAAGACCCTCTAGTGTGGAGTGTCCTGGCAGTGTGAGTATGCAGGAGAGCCAGAGATCGCACCTGGAAACAGGGAGGCAACAGGACACTGGCATCTCACAGCTCCATCTGAGGGCATAACCGCAGTTAAAGAAAGCATTACTTAAGAATCTCTACCCCGTAAAGATTCGCACCGTTTCTGACATTGCCATCCTAAAGAGTAACCCTTGACACCTGAACCTTGGAGAACACAAGAGTTCAAACCATAACCAAACCCAAGCACTACACCATCCAGTGTGTATCCTGTTCCCAGGCATCCTCAGCCTTTTGTAAGTTCCAGGTTATGGAACCATCCTGACTACCAAGAACTGGGTGACATCATTGTCCCTGCTTTACCGCTTGAAGATGTCCAACGTTTGCTTGGCTGGGGAGCCTGTCACCTTTTAGGCTTACCGGCTGTTCTAACTTCACCTGCTCGCTTGTTTGTTTTTTGTTTTTGTTTGTTTTTTAAAATTAGTTAACGAGATATGTCTTCCATGGTCGGGAGGGGCTCCAGAAAAAGCAAACAAAGAAAACTTGACTACATTAACAAGTCATAAAAAGTAAGCAGGGCACACCACACAGGGCCACATGGGGAAGACGCGAGGGCAGCTGAAGACCAGAAGGTAGCAGTGGACGGGCCTCTTTGACCTCAGACCATGGTTTTGACAGGAATTCCCTCAGGAAATGCAATGCAGGGTGAGGGGACAGTTTGGAGCTCCCTGTTATGAATCTTTTTCTCTGGCTCTAAGCCATAGCTCGGTGGCTCTGGAGTGGTTAAAGAAGAGCCCATTTTCTTCAGTGGGATGTGAGCTGGAGAGAATGCCTGGCTCTGGATTGAAGTGTTCATCTAAACTGTTCTATTACCAATGAAAGTTCAGGAGTCAAATATTGGGCTGAAAACCTGACAGATCAAGAAAGCAATGGAGGAAGGATCAGCTGACCCTCTCCACACTTTTTAGCTGGACAACCCTGGGACTCTCTCCAAGCCCCTCCCTGTTCCTTCCTGTGTCTCTCCATCCTATATTGGGTCCTACAAAATCTCTATGGCTAATTGCAGTCAGCTTGTTTTTGACTCCACCTCCTGGTTCAAGGTTAGCTTTATTATCAGTCTTGGGGTGTCACAGTGTGATCGAATATCCCACAATGCTGGATTGGTCAGTTTGTCTGATAATCAACAACATAGCCCATGCTGGACTCTTTACTGTTTCTACGAATTGCTAGCCCTGCTAAGGGCAGTGCTTCCCCAGCCAGAAAGGCTTTTGACTTTATGGAAGACTGAAGAGTATTTACAAGGTAGTGTTCAGGAGGCAGAGTATAGATTTAACCTCAGGTTGCCCTGAATAGAAAATCAATACAATTAACCTCTATATTATTGGAAAAGATGGGACTGTCTGCTGAAGCCTTTGTGGAAGGGAGTTTAGGATGACGTCACAGGAGTCAGTAGAAAACAGACTGGAATTTAGCGGGACTAAGAGCCCAGCGTGGGCCTTCACTGTCTTCCTCAAGCTGTGGTTTCAGAACTTGAGAGTTTATGTTCTTCTCAGAAAGATTATACTTTTGGATATCTGTGTCCATCCTGGAATCTTACATTAAAAACAATTGAAAAGATATTGGCAAATCAGTGTCTATCCTGGTGGTCAGGACCAGGTACCAAGGCAGGGATGGGGGACTGGAAACTATGCTGGCCAGTGTTCTCAGCACACACTTGACCTCTGGGATCCTGTAGCCCAGAAGTGGAGAACTTTAGGTATACACAAACTTTAAGAAGATTTCCATCTTTCAGCACTCTAGGGGAGCCAAATAATCAGGGGAAGCATCAGAGATACTTATGCAGTAGCTTAGATGCCCCAATAGTATGACGTCATCTCTAATTCCTTCCAATTTCCAGCTCTGTCTGCTACCATAACAACCAGCATGTTCAAGAAACAGAGGCAGAAGCAGGAGCTTGGGGCATCTGGTATTTTTTTCTTGGTTGGGGACCATGTTTTGGGCTTTGCTGCTACTCCTCCCCTATGCCATGCCACTCCACCAAATAGACTCTACCCAGATAGCTATCTAATACCTTAAATGTTTACCAAGGAAGAGGGGTGGTTTACAGTCTTAGCTTTTATATACCTCCTCTAGCATCAAACTGTGAAGCAGTATTTGTTTTTATTCTTTGTATAAGAAAACAATAAAATAAATTTATGAGCCCCAAAGCAATTGATTTGGTGGGAAAAAAGTGGCCTATCGTTGGTAGAAAATCAGAAAAGGAGACAGAGCTGTAGAGTTTGCTCTCCAACTTAGCCTGTGGCAGTTCTGTGTTGTTGCCACTGGGCTTCTGGTGCATCCAGCTTCTGTAGACTTCCCATATTAATACATCATAAGTTCTGGAAAAATGGTAAAAGAATTGCGGCTTTATCATATTCTCATCATCATCATCATTATTAGATTTACTGATTTATTTTGTGTGTTTTGCCTGCATGTATGTCTAGGCACCACATACCCACAAAGGTCAGGCAGCAGATCTCCTGAAACTGCAGTTTCCAATGGTTGGAAACCAATGTGTGGGTGCTGGGACTCAAACCCAGGTCCTCTACGGGAACAACGTGTCCCCTTAATTGTCAACTCTTCTCGGCACCCCAGGGCTGCATTTGTTTAAATCTGAAGTGCAAATGATAGCTGCATTTGTTTAAATCTGAAGTGCAAATGATAGCTGTCCAACCAAAGCAGCCAACATGTCCTGCGTGACCTTAAGAATGAAAATCGGGCTTCTTGTTGGAAGTTTCTAAAAGGCAATTTTAGTATATCGATAAGAAGGAACCTTTCTTGGCAGGCTGAACTGCTCAATAGTGAAACCGAATGAGCGATTTCGCCATCACTGAGGGCAATAAAACTACACCTAGTGATAGAATCTTGTGAAGGAGTCAGATAAAAAGCAAGAAATATAGAACAAAGTCATGTCTGTTAATTTCTGAGCTGAATTTTAAGGTTCTGCTTCCCCCGAAAGTAAGAACCATTGGCGTTTTTGACTCGAAAGCCTTCCCTGGGAGACTGCACAGCCCGTTCTGAACCTCTGCCCTGGGCTGCAAGGGACTGGAAGTGCAGTGCATGCTGGGATCTGCACGTTGAGGAAATGGAAAGCTAGACTTTTTCATTTAGAATGACAAATCAAGGCTGTTGTTTTCCTCCGCCGCTCTGAGTATTTTTGCCCACGTTTGACTACTCTTCTTTTTAAGCTGAGAAGAGAAACATTTGCTGAAAAACATGACAATAGCTAGAATTCTCAAGACCTAAAATTGTCAAAAATGTTTTGATCCCAATTAAAAAGACCCTTTGCAGCAATTTACACCCTGTCTTGAATCTCAAAGAACTCCTGATCCCTTCCATGAATAAATTTTGTATTGTTATTATCATGTTGGGGGGGATAAATCATTGTGGTAAGCTGTTCGTATTCACGCACCTAAGACATAGCTAATCTATCAGGGATCAGAGAGAAGGCAGAGATGCCATCCAGTGCCTTTCTGTTATTAGCCCTAGGAACGGGAGCCCATCTAGAGCTGGATGGAGCTGTTGAGCAGTAAGTCCATCGTTCTCAGGACAGTTTGGGGACACTCGGGAGGGGGTCAGCCTCCTTTCAGAGGAAGAAACTGAACTGCTCTGAAGGGCCCTGACCAAGTGTGTAGACCCAGAGCACACTTTCCCACCTTGAGCGCTCCTCCATCCCTGAGACCATCACTGACTCTTTCTCTCTGCTTAAGATTTTATTCTCCAGAATCATTATAACGTATGCCATAAAAACTATAAATATTATAAGATCCAAAAGATGAGTCTGTCTCTTAGGATGGAGCTTAGTGGTCCACATCAGCTTGTCACAATGTTGGGACATCCTCGTTCCAATCACATACAGATTTTACTCTGAATGAATCGACAGTTATTCAAATGCTACCTTACATCTCATTCTGTGAACTAGTTGCTATTATTACTGCCATTTTGCAAGTGGGCTATTTTAGAGCCAATAGTCTCAGCCGCACAGCTAATAAGTAACAAAATCAGAATGCACTATCACGTAGCCTGGTACAGAAACCCTAATACCGGCAAGGAGTAAAACTAACAGTAACATGCTTAATTTTATAGATGATTTCTTTTAATATGTAAGAGATAAAATTCACGTGACCTCTGTCTGATTGTCACCATCGTTTTCATTCTGGTGTGTCCTGAATGGAGATGAAAGCTGTGGAGATAAACCTGCGTTGTCTTCCCCACAGTATGTTGTGGGCAGACAGAATGTTGACAGTCTGACTCTCAGGTGATTAGCCAGTAGCCTCTTGCGTCTGTGCCATGTGTGGCTTCGGTTCCTAGGGATTTAAAGATGAATAAGACATGGCCCTCGCCCCTAAGGCATTCAGAGCCTAGTGCAAAAGCAGTCTCACGAAGTGAACTGACAGCTGTCAAGGCGCAGACATGAACAAAGTTGTCCGTGCTCAGGGACTAAAGCCCAGCTTTGCCTAGAATATTCCCGACAGTCCTCGCGGGAAAGGACATACTGATTTGGCAGCGAGGGGGTTGATTGAAAAGATGACATGGGGGTGGCAGGGAAGGGAGAATAGCATCTATAAGTACACACCTTTCTCAAAGCAGAGGTATGTGTGTTCACTCTCTATTTTTGGGTGCCTCTAAACACACACAGATAAATAAGGCTTTATCTTCCTGTTCATCTCTGTTGTCTGTGTGCTTCATGGTGACTCTCACAAAGCGGGTTCAGGTAATATTTATTGCCGCAGAAACAAAGTGACAGGGTGATTAAAAACCACAAATGCACACGGAATAAGTAGAGCATAGCAAGTGAGAGGTGGGGAATGGCTGAGGACTAAACCCTCATGATAGATGGGTAGTGGCGGTTTAAATGCAGTGGCTGCACTTGAGTTTCAGGGCTAAGTTCCTCTGAGTAAACAAAGCGTCTCCCTAGTTGTGCTTCATCAGAAATCGGGCTGTTTCCAGTCCATTCAGATGGAGCATTTGCACATGCTCAGGAAGAGCAGCAGAGGTCAAGGGTGAAGGGTCAAGGGTGAAGGCTGGTCTCAGGGCCAGCAACTGTAAGGAAGGTGAAGGGCTGGTGAGCGGGATACAAAAACCCTCAAAGACAGTGCTATCACCTCCTCCAGTAAGATTCTATCAAGATGGATGCTGATAGCTGCACTCTAAATGGTATGGCTTATGGCGACTGAGTCCAGTCTCGTGCGACCCTAACGCAGTTTGCAGACTACCCCAGAGTTACCATTTACAGCTGAAGTAGATTTTAAAGTCGGCTTGAGCAACATGTAAACTAATTTTTTTCTATCAGCCCTGACTTTTTCCAACAGACTCAGCTTGTCTCCAGTCACAGTTCTTGGGGGGAGGGGTGGTAATGCAGAAACTGAATTGTTAGGGACTGACTGCTAAATGTCCTTACAGTACTCAGGACAGATGTACACAGCAGAAGATATTTTCCTGTGTGATACGGCTTTCAAATGTCTTGCCAGACATTCATGTAGATGAGAAACCTGTCTGCAATGACTTGAATCACAAACCTAGTTCAGTTTTACATATCAGCTAGGAATCTTGATGCCATATTCACGATAGGGAATTTTCCAGATCTGAACGGGAGAAAAACACGTACGTTGCTTTGTCACGACCTCAGCAAGACTGCCCATGATTTCAGAAAGCCATCCGTTGCCCTTGCTCATCACGGTTAAGTCACTCATCCCTGTGCTGCCCATCCTTCTTGTCACTTGTCCCCACTCTAGCCATCCCTTAGATGCCAATTGCTTTCATTGTACCCTTGCTTGTCCAGCCCTTCTTTGTTAGTCTACTCTAAGCAAAGGAGTGTCAGTGTTATGAGTTCTGTGTTCTCTTGAGCCCAAGTTTATTGATAAGAGCAGAGTACATACGTCATGACTGTGTTATATACTTCGATTGTAGTTGTAGCATTATTTTATGGGCTGGGATAGAGCTCAATGCTAGAGTGCTTACCTAACATGTGAGAAGCCCTAGATTCAACTATTGACACCACAGGAAAAGAACTTCATGTTATTTTAAAATCAGAAAATATGTTTTATATTTCCTTTATGTTATAATTATGATATTAAGATATATGTTATTTTTAAAAAGAGAATTGGGGGCTAAATAAGGTTGATTAAAACATATCTTGGCCATTTTAACTGGTATATTCATTTGTTCTTGCATTCCACAACTGTGGAAATGAACTGGACCCAAAACGAAATCTGGAGGCTAGACATTCAGATATTGGAATAGCTGAAAACCTGCAGAATTGTGAATATAAAGGGAGAGAGTGATACAATTAACATCAAAGGTCGGAACAAATGGGCATTTTCATTTGATAAAAGAGACATAGAAAGATCTAAAGAGATGTAGCTGAGACTTAAAGGAATTAAAGACATCCTGGAATTAAAGTGAGAGAAACCCAAACACACAGTCTTCACTGCAGTCTTTGAAGTGGGAAGGCCATGGCGGGGATAAACATGGGGAGAGGCAGGTTCACAATCTTCACCAGTAAAGTGCGGTCAGCACCTGCCTAACTCCAGCAACGTGATGCCGTGGAGGAACATAAGCCCTAGATCCACAGTGCCCGAGTAGCTGTGTGGATAGCAAGCAATGGTTCTTTTCAAGATTAGCATTTTAAGTTGTACAAATCAAATATATTTTGTTTGTACAGCATGATGTTTTGAAAAGACTTCTATACTGTAACATGCTTAGAACAAAGATCTACTGTCTGAAGTTTTCAAGCCTACAGACATTGATTATGCCCTATTGAAGGGGCGAGAAAACACATTCTCTACCCTCTGCTCTCAGTCAGTATTTGAGCCTGACAAAAACAATGCCCTGGCAATAGCCGACTGGCAGAAAGACAAGCAAAGTAGTTATGTACACATGGACATCTGGGAAGGTGAGTGCCAAATCAGCCAGTGAGATGGAGAAGCTCCCCTTCTCATTAGAGGGGATGAAGCTGGCAGCAATTGGAAAGGCCGAGAAGCAATTGCTGGAAGGGATGAACGAATCCAAACTTCAGGCAGAAGCAGGGGACAAAGTTAGACTGAGCTCTGGTTATGGAGTTTGCCTTACAGTCTCTTCTGTGGGATGAGGCTAATATTCCTTGGTTGATACAAAACAGAAGGAACACGGGCCTGCATGGCTCCTTCTTGAAAAATCCCATTCTTGAATAGGAAGGAGAAGCTGGCATCTCCCTGTCCCCAAGTACCTTCTGTTGGAACTACTTTTATGTACTTGTTTTGTGCATGACCTGATGAGTGTAATTAGTGTTGCTTGTGTGAGCATGGGTGGGAGGTTATTTAATGAATCATGAGCCACTCCACCCCTGAACAAAATGGCGTGATCCCCACAGCAACTGTTAAGAGGTAGAGCTCTTGAGCTGATGGTGAAGTACTGGCTGACTGAGCCCTGTTTAGGTCATGACAGTTGCTGGGAGTTCTTGAGTGCAACAGCCATTCATGATCAGAAGACGTGTGTGCGTGTGTGCGTGTGTGTGCATGCATGTCCACGTGTGCATGTGTCACGCCTCCTTGTCCTCTGTATCTTACATGGTTTCCAAAGCCTCCTCATCCACCATACTCCCTGTATCTTGAAGACAATCCAAGATTAACTCACTTTGTCCTTGGAAACCACCATTAGCTTCTCTTCTTTGATAGCTTTGCCCTTTTCAGGCTCCACAATTGCCTGGCATTCATGAAGTCCTGAATTCAGTTCTCAGCACTCATACTCAAGGAGGGTGGAGGAAGGAGAGCCAGAAATTTAAGGTCCATCTTACATGCATAGTTTGAGGCCAGCCCCTGGTGCACAGCAACCTGTGTCAAAAGCAAACAAAAGAACACATAGTTGTCGGGGCTGAATATTAGATGCCAGGATGGCACTTCAGAAAGAATCTGGTCTTGCAGTACAATGAATATAGAAAGCCTGATTCATATAGTTCAGAATTGACCAGCCTCAGGTGTCAGGGACAGAAGAGCCTTTACACACTTAAATTGAGCCTTCTTCCTCATTTACAGAGGAAGAAGCCTAGCACACAAACACAAGTGACACCTGAGGCCTCCTCACGAATTATTTGTAGAAGTGTCTGAGAGAGCATCTCCATGCCAACCTACTCAAAATCAGCTCCTTCATTCTCCATATCCAGGCTTCCACAGGCCCCAGAGCGACCCCGGATGTGTCGAATGTCATGGAAACTGGGTGTCTAAGAAGAAAAACAGGGCCTCTCTTGTTCTTGGATGTCTTATTTGAGAATTGTTTTGTAAATATTTTTTTAGCTTATAATGTAATTGCACCATTTCCCCCTTCCCTTTCTTCCCTCCAAACCTTTCCATGTATAACCTCCCTTGCTTTCAAATTCATGACCTCTTTTTTAAATTGTTGTTACATATATCTCTGAAAGCTAATTCAGATATGTTGTTACATATATCTCTGAAAGATAATTCAGAGAAGCAAAAATTGAGTATAGTTTCAATACCTAGAAGAATCTTTCAGTTAGATTGACTAACTCAGAAAATTTATCTTTTCCTCTGTGGATCGCTCAATCTTGTTCTTTAAAGAGCAAAGGATATAATGCTTAATTCAATCCTATAATACAACTAAATTATTCCCATTAGACAGATGAGAAAACTGAAGTTGGAGGGATTCGGCAGTTTCCATAAAAGCAAATATCCAGCAGCTGTATAAGTAAACTCTAGATCCATGGCGTGCTAAGGCCCATGTTCTTCCCATCTTGGAGGTGCTGTATCTCCCCTCTTCTGCTGCTCAGGGCCTCTAACAAGCAGGTGGGTGTTCATTGACTCACGAGGGGAGAAGCCATACTGCCCTTGGACTTGTCATCAAGCAGATAGACCCTGGCACTGAAGGTTTATGGGATAGAAATATCTCAGAGGTTCAGTTTAAAATTACAGTATAGCCATGGAATAGGTCATCTATCTCAGACAGAATAAGTAAAAAGGTATCTAGTCCGTAGGCCCTCATCTGCTGACTGTACTGGCTAATTTTTATTAGCCAGATAATTTTTATTGTTCAGACTTTTGTCATCCTTCTTCGTAGATGGGCCAGGAAGACCTTTAAGAACAGCAGGGTAAGAACCAGGTGGAGGCCTCTGTGTCTTCATCTCCAGTTACTTTGACCATTGGTCTTTTGGCATGACAGGCAAAGGAAGTGTTATTTATTCTGCAGTCTTTGAAAGATATGAAGAATGATCATCTAATTGAATTATATCTCTATATATCTAGAAAATCTAACTAACATGACTAAAAACTTGACTATTATCGATGATTATCCATTAACAACCTATATTTCCTAAGTATACATTACATTTTTATGAACTATACAATCACAATACCTTAATCAAGATAAGAAATATACATATAACAAGATTTACCTTAAACTTGTATCACAAAGCAAAATTTGTATCAATGCAAAAGGGGAAATGATGTAGGAGGGTTCTTTTATATTTTATGTTACTTTCATTGGTTAATAAAGAAAGCTGCCTGGACCTTTTGATAGGGCAGGACTTAGATAGGTGGGGAAAAGAGAACAGGAGGCTGGGAAGAAGACTGGTTCAGGGAGAGAGACGTCATGATCCTCCAGCCCAAGATGGATGCAAGTTAGACTCTTCCAATAAGTCAGCACCTTGTGGTGACATACAGACTTTTATAATGGGTTAGTTTTAGATGTGAGAGCTAGCCAAGAAAAGGCTAATGATAATGGGCCAGGCAATGTTTAAATGAATCCAGTTTGTATGTAATTTGTATATTCCCGGTATGGCTGGGAGCCGGGCAGTACACAGCCCGCTGCTTCCCCACCTTTTACAACACTCTGACACTATGTACTTTCTTTGAATGTTATTATTCCCCATTTTACAGGAGAGTTGATAGTGACTTCAAAGATAAAGATGAGATCACTTGACCACTGCTACATTTGTATCCATTTATTCATGAAAAGGTATTTATTGAATACCTATTGTGTTCTCTGAGATGCCGGCAGGGATTTGGATACATTTTGTGAACCAAAGGAGGGTTCCTACCATGTGGGGCTTACATCCTAACTTAAGGAGACTGGCAAGATACAATAGACATCAGCAAATCTGCCGTCTCCTAGAAACATTCAGTTCTATAAATTATTAAGGAAGGTATATAAGGTATTAAGGAAGGTCGGACATCCTCCCACCCCCTGCATCTCTCTTGTCCTTCCTTGATATGTGGTTTCGATAAAGCACCAATCTCACTATGTTACAGTATGTTACAGGACCTTCCTGTAGCTTTGAGGGTCACCTGTGATGCAGAAAGGCATTTCTGAGGTTCTCTTCTGAATTCTGGCAGCCATGCACCTGATAAATCAGAGCTAGAACTGTCCAGTTGCACTCCTTTTGTCCCAATGACTGGCTGATTGTTTTATTTGAGGCTTACTGCTTATTTTTCTGTCTCCCTCCATTTATTTTGAATTTTAATTTGAAACTCATTTTCTGTGACCACGACTTGGTGTTTAACAGGTGCTTGCATGTTCTGGAACACTTTCCCTGCAAGGGCTGTGGGCACTCAAAGGGCGACGTTGTGATTTAGACCCAGTACTGATAGGACGAGGGTTTCTGCCAAGCACTGTGCAGGAGTGGGTTTACTGATGAAAGGGTTCATGGTTGCAGCAAAAGAATGTATCCTCACAGCGCCAAGACTGGAGTCACACTTCAGGAGCAAAAAGAGACCCGCCTCCTGGAAGGGAGTTTTATCTGTGGAAATTGCAGGGAGGAGCCTACAGCCAGGTCAACAAGGACGGTCTCGTGGCCTGGTGACCACTGGAGCCCCTGTGGCCTTAAGTGATTGATATTGTGGGGACATATCTGGATTTGCTACTAGGAGACATGAGTTTTAACTGTCACTCCACTGTGAGGGCATAGATTATCATAATGCAACCAGCAGAGTGTTAATTGAGGTGGTGATGATGATGATCACACTTCCCGTTTCCTAGATCTTTCTGTAAACGCTTTACACGCGTGTCACTTCAAACTTTGAATCCTGGAACCCGTTAGCAGCTTCGTGTTCTCCTTTGAAGTATGCGAGAAGTAATTAACTACTACCCAATCTTCAAAATGATCTTGAGAAAGAGATGTATCACCTCCCTTTCAGTAGAAGATGACAGTAAGGTTCAGATGGAGGCCGAGCATTGCCAAGGTGTCTCAGCTAGGATAATGACGTGGTGCCCCACCCACCATGTTGTTTCATAAGGCTTCAATTCGCTCACTGTAACAAGAAAACCAAGGTGGGAAAGTGGCGAGCACTGATGCTGAGACATCTCTGGAGCAGAACTTGTCCATCATTGCCTGGTGTACATTTTCTCAACACTTGTGCTGTTGTAGACATGTTTACTTCCAGGATTTACAGTGAGGTTACTTTAAAGATTTTTTTTTAGACTTTTCTCTGCTTTTCTACAGAATAGAAACAACCATGCGAATATATAAAACATAATTTCATGCCCTATCATTTTCAGTATGAACTGTAGGAAGAGTTTCAACAAAGCAAACCAAAGTGCTAGACTCTTACTGACCTGGAGGCAGGTCTATGATTTGGGCATATGACTCTGGCCTCCTGGCATTGCCTTGGCATCCAGTAGGTGTTTTTGGAATTGTCCTGAATTTCTTGTACAAGCCATGAAGGCCCTGTTTTGCTTCCCTGTCTATTCATGTCATAGACCTTAGATCTCTGAGTAGACCTCTCAGTGATTATCTCTTGGGTCAAAAAATGCAATATCATGAATGAGACTCACTTTCTTCTGGCTGTGCAGGAATCCTTATGAACAGGAGTATTTTTAAAACCTGCATGCGGCACATTACACATCCGGTCTGCTATTCATGATCTTGCTGCCATCTTTTCTTCAATATCCATTTGGCTTGCAGTTCCCTTTCCTCTCCTCGCCCACACATGTACATAGATGTGCCGTTTTCTGAGAATCTCCTAAGAAGCCATTATAAGCACTTATAAGTTGCAACATATAACTTGCTGTGAAAGAAGTATAGAAAATTATGTAAAGTAACAAGAAAGAAAAGACTGAGGAAGAAACTCACATTTGCCGAGCTCCTGTGTGTTGAGGACTGTCTTAGTAGTGCAGTACAAAGTCCCACAGGTTAGGAGCTCTGACTGACAAGCCCTCCAGCATGTGCGTCTTGCCTCTGCTACTTGTCCTGCCCTGCCTGGCCATGGAGATATCTCCTTCAGGGCTATTAAGTCTCAGTTCGGGTTTTTGATGTCTGGCACCCTGGGTCCTGGGGCATGTGGAAGCGTGGTTTGATCAAGGGATGAGAGGGTAAAGTCTGTTCTGTGGAGCTGTAGAGGAGGTGAGAGATGACCAGGAGCAATACACGGTGCGTGCTGTGGTCACGTGTGGAGCAAACTGCGTATGAACAGTTCTGTCCTCGCAACCACACTGTTCGCGATAGCCTTGACAACAGAAGCCTGATGCTTCCTAGATCAGCCTCAAGCCTGGGGGTTCACAGTCTGTCCTCTGAACCCACGATCAGATGCAGTGTGCGGCCATGTCAGCTGTAGGCAGCGACTGTACCGTGGCTTCAGCGAAATCTTCCTGTAGGAGTGACCCCAGCCCCCTGCCTCCTCTCCAGCTTCCTTTGTTGCATCGCTCAGAGATTTGCCTTCTAGAATACATTTGACTTCTTAAACTATTTAGAAAATTGAGAGCTTTTTAAATTGAAAAAAAAATTACCAGGGAAGCACGGCCTCACTATTTAAATAGCAAATGTTAGCACCTCAAGAGACCGAGGTTTGCATTTTTCATGATGTCTAAGACATGTGCAGACTATCTGGAAATTGTGTATTTAAAATTTTGGGAAAAGAAAGATGGTGCTGGCCAATGTCTAAACTCAAGACAGCCCTAACCTCGCTTTTGAGAGGAAGGTAGTTCGTCTTCTACACAAATGGCTCCGATGAGAGTGTCTGAGAGCCTGGTACAAAGATGCATCACCTTGTGACTCAGACTTTTGGCTGTGATGTATTTCCCCCTGTGAATACACACACACACTCTTTCATGTTTATTTCTGTGCTGTCAAAGTCCCTCCCTCCTTAGCCATATCCTACAGCACAGCCCCACACATACTTAAACCCTTCTTCATGTACTACTGTGATTAACAAAACTCTTAGGTTTGCACATCTCTTTATAGTTTTCAAACTGCAATCGCTTTGTTTCTCACAGCTGATGCTCACACTGGCCTTACAAGGTGCACATTACACGTGCCATTTTATTCATAATGGAGCTGAAGTTCAGAGAGGTGAATTGCTGGTCCAGAGACACATGATTGTAATTGATGGAGCATTGTTCTTGTTTACATCCGATGTCTTCTCGTCTCTGACAGGAAGATATACTTACTGTAGAAAAGTTACAAAGTGTAAGAATGGCATAAGCAAGGAGAAATGCAGTTAATGGTTTACATGAGTATAATCTTAAGGTGCGATCAGAATTAATTATACATGCTGCTTTGTAATGTACATTGTTACTTATCTGCAAGTTTCCATATTGAATATTTCTCATTTCTATAGTTTTTTTTCAGCCATGGAAACATCGTAGCATATGAGACACTCATAATTGTTGTAATTTAAAACACACCATATTGTCGGTCCATGCAGGTTGTATCTATATCTTTGAACACATCTTTCTCTATATCTGATTACTTCTCTCAACTAAAATCTGGAATTAGTGGTTTGGTATGTACGTTTTTTTTTTAAGACTTTAGATCTAATTTCTTTGGTAAATTTTTATTCTGAAAAGTTGTTCTCCAAGATGTCTGTTTCACTATGTTTTTCTCCACCTGGAATATAAAAATAACTTTTTAAACATTTTGTTTTTTGTATTTTTGAGACAAGGTTTCTCTGTGTAGCCCTTGCCATCCTGGAACTCACTTTGTAGACCAGGTTACCTTAAATTCAAGTAGATATGCCTGCCTCTGCCATCCCATCCGAGCGCTGGGACAACACTCCACAACTTTTAATCTTTTTGATATTATGTTTACTTTAAATATCTCTGACTTCAGTACATGATTATAGATATTATAGCTCAATAACATTCTTCTTCATGCAGAATTAGTTTTTATTTACATATTTTTTCTTTTACATAATTCTATGTGATCTTGAGGAAATCATTTCCTCTCTGTGAGTCTGTTTCTCCATCATGAGTTGGACAGGGGGACCACCAGTCCTTTGGATACAGTAATACAGAATGGGAGTTTATGGAATACTTCTCCATGTGTAATGAAATAGTCTCTGGCAATGGGTCTTCTTTTTACTGTGATGGAAACAGAAAGGTGGTACAATACCAACAGATGATTGAACCCTCTCCAGAGTCCCTCATTCTACACACACACACACACACACACACACACACACTCAATTTCTGTGAATCAGCTTCAGGGAGCACAGGGCATAGCCTTGATTAGGACAGACTCACAGGCAGTGGGATTTCAGCACTCTCCCCATGGTCCTTATAATTGCTTTTTTTCTGCCCATTGCATCTCAGTGGCTTTGCACGGATGAGGGCATCCAAAGACTTGGGTGAATTTAAAACCTCATGAGACCATTTCTCTAACTTCTGAGTACTTTATGCACAGATCTGCCTTAGTGTCTTTTTGTGAACTCCGATGTAAGGACATCGTTGAGAAAATTAGAGTTCATTATTACACCAGGCATTTATCTCACTCTGAGTCCCACAAGCACTTTGGAGATGTTGTTTGCTTTATTGTCTTGTTTCTCTCTTTAAAGATGGAATTTTTCTATCAGACCTTTACTGGGTTCCTACTGTGCATCAGGCCCTGGGAGAGAAAGATGAATTCCATACCCCCTTCCACAGCAGCACAGATGGGCCAATCGTCCTGTCAACAGCTGATTATCCCATGGTGCAGTTAGCCACATCATGGGGTAGCAACCCCACCTCAGGCACATGTGTGTGCGGTTCTCTCCTGGTGGCCTAACCGGCAAAGCAGAGAGAGGATTTCTAATGAAATAAGCCAATAGGTGATATTTCAGCAATCTGTGCGAGCAAAGCTGGTGTATTGGAGACACAATGTAAGGATGATATGGAGAGAACAGACTCACAACACCATAAGTACCACCCTCGGCTCTCTTCCTTTGCCTAGAAGAGAGTCTCCCCCAACTCAATTCCCTTATCCAGTCTCCTCGTCTCTTCCTTTATCTGACTGATATCAAATAATTAGCAACAGGTCTTTCAGCTCAAGCCCTATTTCCTCAAGAATTCTTCCATGCCCACTCACCTAGGATAGATATATCCCCTCTATGCTCTTGCACACACAGCTGCTACATCTGTAGGACTTATTAAGTGTGTTGTATAAAGAATGGATATAACCTAAGTAACCACCAATGGATGAATAAGCAAAATATGCATATTGTGTATGTATATGTTCATACACATAGGTACACAGAATCAAATACAGCATTAGAAAGGGAAATGTGGCACATCCTTCAATGGGATGAACCTTGGAAACATTTTGCTAGTTACAGAATGCAGTCAGTAAAGGACAGATATTGTATGATTCATCTTATGTGAGTCCCAGCATTGTCAAATTCACAGAGGCAGAAAGTACAGTAGACGGTGGGAGATGGGCATGGAGGCAGAGTGACACGTTGTCATCTAGTGGGCATGTAGTTTCAGTTTGAGAAGCTGGCAGTGTTCTGTGTGGGGGTGGGGCTGATGTTTTCGCACAGTATAAATGTGTCTGAGGCCACTGAACTAAGTATCTAAAATAGCGGAAATTATATTTCGTGCTGCATAGATATGTTACAGTTGGATACTGCATAGCAGTGTCTCTTTCTGCAGTGTCAGTTCCTGCACCGCAAGGATGATTGTTTCTCTCGATGTCTGTGCAGTGCTGTGCTATGTACCTTACAGGAAGAAGGTGCTTCCTTCCTTCAGGAAAACTGTTGGTTATGTGCGTGAATGCAAAAGTTGTCACTTTGTCACCTTTGCCACATCAGTGATGTAGCCTCATTTACAGGTAAAAAAATTCAAGCTTAGAGATGACCTTGCAGAACTCACCTGGGTGATACATGTTCAAGTCGAGATTGAGAACCAGGTGGTGTCAGCTCCAATCCAAAAAACATTGTTTTCATTGTCCCAGCCTTTATTTGATGTCACCTTCTATACACGGTTAGCGGGCACCAGCAGCAGCAGAGTCACATGGGTACACGTGAAAGGCCACATCTTACATTGAGGATGATCTTAGTAGCCTGCTGAGAGTGGAAAGGGAGAGGTGACAGAAGCAGGCCAGGAAGCTTCATGAGACAGGCACCTCCCATTTGCCCTTTATTTTTTCCATGTAGCCAAACAAAATGGAATGAGGAGATTGATTGAGCCATCATCTGTTCCCCAAGGGCTGTGTGGAGTTCCCCCATCTCTTAGGTAATTTAACCTAGAGGGGGTTTTGTTGTAGGCAACAACCCACATGGCTGAGGATTGATGCAATGATTTAATAGGCCTCTTCCTGTGCTAATCGCTGGTCTTCCTTGTGGGAACCCCCTTCCCTAGCTGCATTAAAGACTCCATTAATTTGTTTGTGTATAAATTCAAGCTGCTTGGGTTCTGTTGCACTTCAGAGAGGAGAGAGGTCCTCGCTCAAGAATCTTCGGCTTGTACCGCTCATCAGGACTGTCCGATAAGAAAGATGTATTATACATTTTATTACCTTGTCTACAGAGCACATGTGATGACTCTAAAATACATTCGTGTACAGTATGAATAACTGTCAGGGTAATTGATAAAGCTGCCTATAATAAGGGTAGCTGAAATGGCCTTCCTAGAAACTGAGGGCTCTAAGTGCTTGGGGCAGGGAGGGGTACCAAATAAATCCAGTCCTTCAGAAAACACTGGCCCTTTAAAAAAAACAACAACAAAAATAAAAAACAAAAAACACAACTTGTCAGGGTCTGTAGACCTGCCTTTCACTTCCAAGTAAAAGTATAATTATTTTATGTTGCAATGCATGTCATCAGACACAGTCAAATCAAGTCAAATAAAAGAACAGCATAAATCTCACATTATTTGAATAAAGCACATTCCAGGGCTGGAAGGGGTTTGAAACAGAGAGAGGCTGCCCCTACATTCAGATAGTTGAGGAAGATGAAGATGCTTGGAGAGATGTAGAGCCTGTGAAGACAGTCAGCAGGCCAGCAGCCTATTGGCCTCAGTTTACATATCCAAAGCAGTGTCCGCTCTCTAGTGAATTCTAGGGGAACTACGGCTAGCTGTATGATAACCTTAATTACAACACATTTTTTTTTTGAGCACCCACCGTGTTTCCCGGTGTTTTGTTCTTTAAAGAGCCTTAGGGAGCAGGTCCATGTACACTATCAGGTGATGTCTGTTCCAGATTGTTAACCTGGAAATGATGATAACGTAAAACCCCAAGACTAGCTGGACAGTGGTGGGGGACGCACCTTTAATCCCAACACTTGGGAGGCAGAGACGGGGATCACTGTGAGTTCAAGGCCATCCTGTTCTACAGAGTGAGTTCTAAGACAGTCAGGGCTATACACAGAGAAACCCTATCTTGAAAATCAAAAAAAATGAGTAAACAAAAATAAGGCTATTGAGAAAAGTAAACAGGTCAAACATGCCTGGAACATTCCTAGTGCACAGTGGGGTATTTAAAAGTATTTAGAAGACTCTGACAATAGCCAAGTGTCTCGGAGATGCTGAGGCTTGGGGTGTAGGGGAAATGGAGAAGTGGGAAGAGAAGCAACTCCTACGAAGTTTGTTTGAAAAACACCATAATCGGTGCTAACTATTTGTAAGCTACTATAAAAATAACAAACCAAAATAAAAAACGATCGTCCCTCGCCTGGAGAGAAGGCTTAGCAGTTAAGAGTGCTCTGCTTTCACAAATGACTGGCGTTTGGGTTTGGCTCTGCACATCCGCATCAAGCAGTTCAGAACTGCCTGTGTATCTCCAGCTCCAATGGATCTGATACCCTCTTCTTGCCATCGAGGCCCCGTCCGCATCACACACACAGAAACATATCAATACTCGTTAGTGTTTTAAAACCCCGCTGTCTGGGGCTTAGGGTGTATGTAGTTCAGTGGTGATCCCTTTGCATCCCTACAAAGTAAATAAATATTACAGAAGCCAAAATATTTTAAAACCTGTCATGTTCACGAGTGTTTTATAAGTAGGGCAGGAGAGGTGAAGGATTGCGATGTCTTGGAAATAAGTTCAGTGTGGTGGTGCAAGCAAAACTGAGCTCAAGAGACCAGTATCCACTGCCAGTAAAGGGTGAGTAGAGAAATATGCTACAGGTGTTAGTGTGGTAGTCACCATGTTTCCTACGGGAATGGCCAGGGGAGGGCCTCTTCTTTGTCCTTGTCAATGCAGACGCAGCTGTGTAAATGTGACATTAAAAAAAAAAAAGCCCTCAAGAAAGAAGAACAAGAGAAACACCTACTTTTCACTGCAAAATGTCTCACTTTCTCGACCAAAAGATTCTTCTCATCTATTTTGTTTCTTAATTGGAGAGAGAATAGGGCAGAAACAGACGCCAAAGCCAGGAGTCACTGGGCTCTTTTCTGTAGGTACAAATTAGATCTGTGTGGCTGCTTCTACCCCTCATTTGGCTGTCTGTAGACTGGTGTTTGTGCGGTGCTAGAATGAAGTAACTCAGACTTCTATTCAAGATAAATGCTAGTTCTGTTTTGTGCGGAAAGATGTAAGTCTGAATGTAGAAAGGATTCTCTCCATGGCACCCCTGTTAATTCACAGCAGTCAGAGAGCTGTAAAGAGTCACCTAATTACTTCTTCCTCCCCGCTGTATATTTCAAGGATGGCAGGTATCCCAATAGGTTCAAGAGAGATCTGATATTAAAGTCATTGGACTATAATCTTCTCCTTTCCCCACCATCTTGTAGCTATTAACTTTGTGTGCAATAGAGAACATTTGTCCTTACAACTGCCGCCTTTGTCCTTGGGTTGCTTCTAAGCATCTATGAACTGGGGAGACACTAAATGTTCCTCTTTGCTCTGCTGCCTTC
The DNA here is from genome assembly GCA_028555095.1 of Dicrostonyx torquatus. Classification (NCBI taxonomy): domain Eukaryota; kingdom Metazoa; phylum Chordata; class Mammalia; order Rodentia; family Cricetidae; genus Dicrostonyx; species Dicrostonyx torquatus. The sequence goes on along the minus strand of JAQHUG010000012.1, from coordinate 7,699,571 downwards.
CATCTGGCCACTTGTAAAATGGGAGCAGTCAGTCATGCAAGCTGGTTACAGTTTGGAGAATACGGTAATGCCTTCTGAAGAAGTTGGTCGTTCCTGTTTGCAGTGTGATTAAGCAACCCTGTGACTGTCACAGCCTACCTTGGGAGGGAATCTGTGGGAAAATACTCCAGACTGGGAATCTGCTGAGCTTGGCAAACACTGGCCACACCTGCCATGGGTGTGTTTGCAGTTCATTGTATCCCAATGTGGGCAGTAACTTGGACTTGAGATATGGAGGAGCAAGAGCGAATGCAGTCACTTGCCTCCTGGTCTCATGAGGTCCCATCACTAACTTGGTACCCGGGGCCCTTTGAAGAAAGTGTCCAGTGCAACCCAGCTTAAGATGGTTTCCAGCCAGTTGCCTAGTTCTTTGAGAAGCACCCCAGGCCCTCACCCACAAAGAAAGGCCAGATTTGCCGCAAGTCAGAGACTGATAATATTTATGCACCCAGCTCAGAGACACCCTGGAGCTCTCATGGTTCTTCCTCCTTCGCCTTCTCCCACTGAACATGCCCCCTTTCTTTTCTGGATGCACAGGAAACCTCAGGACATTCTTGAACAGTACCATCCTGTATAGTAGCCACCAGCCACATGTGGTTATTTCATGCTTAGATCTAAATGACTTAGAATGAAATAAAAATCTGTAAACTCAGTGTCTCAGTCATGCCAGGAATGTTTTGAGCACCGTGCAGGGTCAGTAGCTACCACATTAGAGTAGATACAGGACTTTTTCCTTGTAATACTAAGTTCTATTGTCTCGGGCTGCTGTAAAGTGTGCCTTAATCTTTGCACTGTGTGGGGAAGTATGCCGATTGTATCCAAGTTCCTAGCCTGTGCTGAGCACGTAGAAATACTTCATGATCCCCGAAACAGCTTTCAAATTAGGTGTGATTTAATACCCGAGAAACCCAAGGCTCGGTGGTATTAAGCAACTGATCCAAAGAGGCATGGCTGGGGAGCAGGAGTGCTGGGTCTGTCCATGCTGAGGCTAACTCTGTGTTGACCATAGGTATCTTTGCATTTTGGGGTGTCGTCAGCTCAGTGTTTCTGATTGACATCTTTAGTGAGCCTATGAAATATGCATGGGACTGCAGAATTGGACTGGGTACTAGAGTATGGGAGGATATTGGTAGCCATCCATTTCACATGCTTTCTTTTATTGAGTTTGTGCTTCTCACTGGGTTGTATATGCCCTAATTATCACATAGCATAAATACAATTATTATGTCTTCTATACATTTTTTAAAAAAAAAGAAAGAAAGAAAATAGCAGGTAAAGGCAATCAACAGAGTGATTAGCAAGTGGCAACGTGATGTGGAAATTCAGAGGCTAAACTCAGAAGCCAGAGTCAGGACACTTGGTTTTGTTACCCCAACCGACTACAATCTGGTTTTAGCCTCAGTCTTCAAAGCTGTATTCTCAGTTTCTCCACATAGAGGACCCACATAAACCCTCTCCTTGCATGGGGAAGGTAAAGAGGGGAGGGTATCGAGAGGATTGGATGTCTGGGAGTATGGAACTCATGTGGTCCCAGGAGGAACAGGGCTTGAGTCAAGGCCCACCCTTCCCTCCACCGCTGAAGAGCTAATCGATGCAGCAAATACACCTGATTGACTTCCTGTCACAGCCCCCATTTCACAACAATGGACAGCATCTTCTGCAATCTGAAAACTGATTACAGGTCTACGATCCTGATTTGCTTGCTTTTATAAAAAAGCATAGGTGGAATAAGAGTAAACGCTTGCCTACTTGATTCCAATTCATTTCCGAAGAGGTGCCTCTGCCGTTCCTATTTTAAGTGAGTTTGTTAAATTATAGTAACTGAACTTGAAGATGCAGCAAAGAAAAATATTAATGCCATCTGTATTCCATTTTCATTTATTAAGAATGCTGAACAAAGGATGAAAAGATGAGCCACGATCAGAATACTTATTCTGTTTTCCGACGTGACAGTAGTGAGTCACCAACATTCACTGTGAAGCTGATGTATTTTAAATCCCAATGCGGAGGAATTGAGGAGAAGAGATGAGAACCCTGTGAGTGGACCCCACTTCCACATTCCCATTATGATCAGAGAAGGGAGTTTAAACAAGGATCGCCAAGGCAGAGAGCCCAGGTCAGTTTCCATAGAAACTGTGTCTTGCGGTCACTTTGAGGCATCACCAAAAGCAGCAGGAAGTGTTCAGCCTAGAGTTGAATTCACCCTAGGAGAGAATATATTTGAATTCTTCGGCCATCCTCCCTACCTTTGCATTTGCCACAAAGGGCAGGGACCTTGCAAAGAGAACTCTGCACTCAAGGCTCCACTGTAGCAGGCAGATCTGAGGTTTCACACCAAATCTGTTGCTTCGCACCCTAACAAAGTATACTAGCTCGTAGTTCAGTTTATCAGATCATCTGTTCCCGCAAAGGTGAAAAGTAAAAATAGCATGTACATTTTGAAGTGATTTTTTTGAACTAAAAGAATAATAGTTCATCATATGTAAATTAATTACAATGAGTATCCAATTCCCATGTCCACAAATATGAACATATTACAACATGATCACCCGTGCTCATTTACATATGATCTGTGGTTAGAGGCAGTGTGGAAGCCGAAGATATTTACCATCTAGCTCTTCACGGAAAACGTTTGCTACCCCATCCCAAATTTTTAAACATAATATTACTTATTTGTGCCTCAATATCCTCATCTGAGAAAGATAAAATGACAGTCCCACCCCATGGCAAATGTGCAGATTAAATATGATAGTAAAGAACTCCCCATAATTTCTATACACAGCAGACCCCAAATAAATGGTAATATATGACCACCCGATTTTGGTCAAGTTCGTAAACTGTCAGACTTGTTTCCTCATCTCTGTAATGTGGCTAGTACCAGCCTTAGAGCAGTTTTGAAGACACCGTGGGATAACCTGCAAGCAACATTAATAGCCTGTGTCTATTTGGCACTTACTTTACAGGTAGGAAAACCAACACTAAGAATCATGAAATGACTTACTGAAGCTGCTCAAGTAGTTAGTGACAGAGCTGGGACCTGGAACACACCATTTTCTCAGCCTGTACTTAGGTCTAAATGACGATCACCTAGCCTCAATGCCCACCATGTGACACATTCAATCCCTTCTTTCTGCTTACCCCATAGTGGTAGAGTCTCCATGCCTGTGGTTATCACTGCCACCACTCTGCCTTGTTGTACAACTCGTGTTTCATGTTTGTATCCATTGAAAGTGGTACTGCTATTGACAATGTCGTTTTGTTATCATCGCTAGAATGTGACTTCTTTGAGCTTGGAAACAATAAAATCTTTTATTCTTTTTACCCCCTATTGTCTAGCATGCTCCCTGGCCATCATTGGTGGTGAGTTAGTGTTTACTAATGCATTGATGAATGAATGAACACAAAAATGAGAGTTTTGATAATTTTTCTGTCTATCTTCTTACATGGGTCCTACTGGCCTCTGAGTGGCGGGTCTGGTTGTATAAAACATTTGGTGTGTATCTGCTCAGAGTTTAGTGAGCCTGATTACACCTGGTCTAAAACTTGAGATGGCACAATGGCCTCCGAGTTGAAAGAGACCTGGCCTGCTTGCTGTGAGCCTCTGCTGGACCGTCTCATTGAGAGATGCTCTTTCACTTACCAGCATTCAGAGGGTTTTCATTCACAAGACTGCAAGGTCAAGAATTGTCCCACTATTCCATCTGGGTGGTGGTTTACCGACTGTCCTAGAACAAAAACCCTCCAGGGGCTGATTGGAGGTTGCAACCAGCCACCTTACTGAGAGTTGACATAGACCGACTCGGTCTGGAGAGTCACAGTGGCAGTAACAGCAGTGCTCAGTCTGCAGCGTGTCCTTGACTCTCATTCTGCACACAGGTCCCCAAAGGTATTTGACACACTTAGCCTCTGAGATTAGATGCAAACTTTTAGACAGGCAGAAAGGAATCCTGAAATTAAACGGATAATTTTTCTTTCCACCTTATACCCCAGAGTAAAAGAAATTATGACAGCAATAATTTCATAATGACATCGCAGACTTTTCTGTTAGACACTTTTAATGTATCTGTAAGTGTTTAATGAGTATTATTCTTCTTATTTGGCAGGCATTGAGACTGAGATTTCTGAGGTGGAAACTATACATATTGAGTATTTCAGAGCCTGAATCAGAGTGTAAGATCTTTGATTTCTGGGCACCTACTTCAGCCTTACTACAAACGAAGTCTAGATGCAAGGGAGAGAGGATGTAGTCTATTCTCTACTCAACAATTCTTCACTGATCACCCAAAATAAGCTCAGAGGAATTATCAGGGAGGGGACAAAAAACGACAAGGTCATAACCCTTATTACCCTCTATCTCAGTGTTAGAATCAGGCAACAGCAGTGCAAACATATGAATAAAGTAATTTCTGGCTGGTTCAGACGGCATGTCTCTAAGGAAGGACACAAACTGAGACTTAAATTCTAGGAAAATTGAATATTAACGAAAGAGTATTAGGCAACTGTCGCCTGGTGCTTGTGATCCTGGGTGGAAATAGATGGAGAGGAGGTCCTGTCTGTTAGAGGGTGTGGCCCGCCCCATGGCTAGGACCATGCCTGCAGGTCAAGAGGGACTCAGGGACCAGGCGGGTCGCCCCTTCCTCTTATCAGCAGCTATGATTCTGCTTCTGTTCGACGTATAGTACACTCATCCTCAAGGCCTGGGCTTTGACGTCTCCCCTTCTAGAAACCTCCCCTGATTCTGAGTGAGCAGCCCTCCCTTCCCCTAGCTCTTACTTGCACCCTTCATTGGTTATTCTTATCTAATTCTTCTTATGTTTCTGCTCATTTATCAAGATTCCTGAGTACAGTGTAGTAATCAAGACAACAGTACTCGGGTTAGGCAGGCTCTGGACCAAGGCTCAGCTTTCCACTGTGACGGTAGACAAGTTGATCTCTTTAGATAGCTCTTATGTCACCTATAACCGGGCATCAATATAGTGCCTATAGCCTGAGAATATCCTTAAATTGACCCATGACATAGAGCACTTAGTTAATATTAAACACTCAGTGGCTATAAGTAAGTGCTATAGGCGTGGTGACTATATGCCTCATAGAAAATTGTTCACTCCCCTTTCTTAGGCTGAGGGTTTGTGAGCAGAAACTATGTATTACGTACCTAGTTTCTGACTACAGTTGGTACCAAATAAGTATTTTGAATAAATGAATGAAATTTTCTTTTTCCCTAGCAATATAATAAATGCTATCATTTATATTGTTTTAGAACTGGATAAGGGTTTTATTGTCACTAAAAATTATACACTACGCATTTGAATCAATGAGATGATGAGGCCAACAGCAATTAAGAGTTACACCTGAGGATATAAAAACTTGTTCAGGGTAAGCGTGAAAATGGGGCCTGGTCCCTGCAGAATGGCCATCAAGGCAGAAGATGGCAAGAGCCAGCTCTGCGTGCCAGAGAACTCCTCTCCCCGTGATGAGTCAGAACGTTCTGTGTGGTTAGAATACTCGAGTTCCTCGAGCATATGGAAATGGTGGCAGGGACGGATGTCGTGCATCTTTCTGTCCCTAGCTGAGGGCAGACAATGGGACAGAGCAGATGTTCTCTGCACATGTGATGAACGAGTGGACACATGTGGCCTCTTACTGATGGCTCATTAACCTAATGTGCCTCACGTGCAAATGAATGTCGAGGGTGATATGGCTCTGTTTCCTGTGTCACGGAGAGTCTTTTGTCATCTCAGGCCTAACTGTCACTGCGGCCTAGGAGGTAATATGCATTGATCCATCCATGATTTGAAGACTTGTGAGCACTTAAATGACACCTGGGGTTATTGACTTTGGCTAAGCAAATTGTGTTTAGAGATCATTTAATGGCCTGAGATTCATGTAATCATGCAGGAAATGCTTAGAAATGCCTACTATGTGCCCGGTACTTTTTTTCCTATCTTTATCCTGAGTGCGGAAAAATAATAGTGTCTTCTCCATATAGCTGGGAAGAGGAATGAACTCTGCATATGGGCCAGAGAGAGAGCAAATCTTAGCACGTGGTGATTGCTCAACATCTTAGTATTTATAAAGCAGATGTATGCGTGAGGTCATGGTAATGGCCGCAGTGATACAGAGCCCTCAGGAGCATCCCAGCCTTACTCTGTGTTCTCACCTCATCATGCTATGCTAAACTCATATGCAGTTTTCCATAGAAATCAGGTTGCTGGAAAAGCCCAGGCTTACTGAAGATATTTGTCCCCTGTGTGACCAAAAGAAGAGGTTGCTGAAAGGGCCTGATGTGTGCAGAAAATACAGCATTGTTTCCAATAAGCATGTTGGAGTGGAGGAGGATTTGGAAACTTCTGTCCTCATTGGTCACCAGATACAAAGCATGTTTCAAAACCAATCACGAGTGAGAGGATAGGAGTGGGGGAGCATCTGGGTTCAGAAGCTGGGGACCTTGGCTGTTGACCCTCAGATGAGAGATCTGGGGCTGACTGCCTGCTACGCAGAAGAAGACTCCCCATAGCAGTAGGAAAAGTCAGAACGGGGAGCACATGTCAGTTCATCTGAAAGAGTGGCATCCACGTGGGCAGTAGAGACCACATCCCAAGGGCACACACAAGGAGGGTAAAAGTTATCAAACCCAACAGCCAGATTGCCACAGGCATTGTTTTGAAGTGACATGAAGGGCAAGCTGAAGAAGATTTCATGTTATTGTCCCATGCTAGGTATGGTCATGACTAGTTGGTCCAGAGTGGGGTGTGACACCATGCACTGAAGCCAAACACGAGTCATCGCAGTCATTGGGGAAGGCAGCACTGTTTTTAACATAGCTGTCTCATTGACTCCTGGAGACACTGAAGATGGTGAGATCACCCTACTCTACCCAGCTAGTGAGGACCACATGTCAGGTCCTGACCAGTCAGAACCAAGTGACTTGACTACATCCATTACTCATGTGTATTACTTCAAAATGACCAATAGATTAATCTTGGTCAACAATGTGAAGAAAATCACTTTATATTTCTTGGCCTCGGTGACCTCATCTCCAAATCAGGCATAATTCTTCCATCCTTGTGTGAGCCATGCAGCTAGAACCCTGCTTCCCTAAGATCTGGATAAAATTAGTCTCTGACAGCCTCCTGCTATCTCCTAACTTCTGTCTGGTTTTATTTATTTTTTCCAGTGTACATATTCACATATTTACTGGTTTTTCCCTCTCTATCTTCTTTGTGAGTCTTGAGGACAAGAATGGAATCTTTTTTTTCCCCAAGACAGGGTTTCTCTGTGTGACAGTCCTGACTGTCCTGTAGACCAGGCTGGCCTCGAGCTCATAGAGATCTGCCTGCCTCTGCCTTCTGAGTGCTGGGTTTAAAGGTATGCACCAACACTGCCCAGCTAAGAATAGGATCTTACCTTAATTTCTCCCTTGCCTAACAGCTAAAAGGCACTCAGAAAATGGAGAGTGTGTGTAACATTTTTATCTCTTTGCCAACTTTCTGTCTTTAAATGGACCTGCTTTTCTATCATTTAACCAAAGAAAACCACTCCGTATTTCTCACACTGTTTGCTCTCTGAAGCATTTTACTGTACGAGTGGAAATTTAAATTTTTGTGATTTGCAATCCTGCCTGGCTGCCCCTAGACAAGACAGGAAGAGGAAGCCCCGCCCTACCAACTGGAGCCCTCTGGGGCCGATCCAGACCCATGTACATCAAAGATAGCTTGTGCTGGCTGTTTATAAAAGAGCTGCATGCCCCGCCAAACTCAGCGAATGACCTGAAATTTATGATGAAGCTTTTAAATTGGGCAAATAGAACACTCGCTCCTCCTACCCCCTGTGTAGGAATGGTTTTAATGAGCCTGTGCCTTGTGAAGATTAAAGGAACTAAAATCCTCCCACACACACACACCCGCCCCAAATTCTCAGTGTAGAGAAAATACTGGGGTTCAGGGAGGTGTTGTCAGAGGAATAACTGCACAGGAAGAAAGATTTCAAGACATCAAATAAATATCAAATAGCAGGAGTTCTCCGTGCCATTTAAGATCTTGTTTCTGTTGGAGTAAAGGTTAACCCAGTGTGAATACTGCTTCCTAAGGAAAGGAGAAAGAAACGAATAGAATGTAGTTCCTGCTGGGGCTTCAGAGAACATGACATTCCAGCAAGACAGGTGCTGGTCTCTGCAGTGGACATGGTCAGGATCCAGGGGCTCATGAGCTGAAGAGATCTGACAGCCTGGGGACACCAGAAAGACAGCATCAAGCCCGGATGCAACTGTGTACCCTTTTCCCCTACGCCAGTTGAAAAGAGGGTCAGGAATAGCATCCGTGCCTGCTTTGCTCCAGCTCCATGGATGCCCTAGAAGGAAATGACATCACTCGTAAAATTAGAACATGAAAATTAAAATGGAAAAAAATTTTAAAGGAAAAAAAACTTTAGGGAAAATCAAAGTAGCACAGTGGAATCATGCTGAGTGTTGGAGGCTGTCTCCACACAGACTGTTTAATTGGCGTTGTATTTTGAGGGTTAGATTAGAAGAAGAAAAAAGACAGTGTTCAACCTGATTTACATGAAAATGAGAAGAAGGGAAAACTGGGATATTAAAATGTGTGAGTTGAATCCTTAGATCTCTGAATTGTGAGTGGCACATGGTAGAACTTTTAAATTGGCTACATTGCTTTAATTGAAATATAGAATTGTAATAACACAATGTGACAGGTGCCTATAAGAGGGGTTGGGTAAGGGAAGAGGATGGGAGCTGCCCCCTCCTCTTCTTGGAGCAGCAGAAACAGAGATGGAAAACATATACAAAGATATACATTCACACAAGCACACACACACACACACACACACACACACACCATGAACACGGTGGCGAACACAAGGAGAGAAGCACTTGAAAGAGCTTTGTTCTTTTATAGACTCTTTGAGGCTTGCTTTATTGAAAAGTACTTTTTTTTTTCTCATTCGCTTCAGGGTCCAATTAATCCACCCTATTCCACCCCAATTCCCAGCATGATCTTGCCATGGGGATATTTTCCATCAATTAGGGTATTTGTTGTGCATTGAGTGGAAGGAAAGGAATGCGTGAAAAACATCCAGGTTTTTTCACAAAGTCCCCAAACCTGTTGATGCTCTGTCATAGGTTAGTTGGTTCCTGGGGGTCCCCTGTGACTCTGCATAGCTGTGGTTCCTTTCAAATATGAACAAAGTTAATGTATTCAAGGGCATTTGACCCAGAGGCTAGCTGGGAAAAGGGTTTAGGAATAAGGAATGATTGTTTTGAGGGTCAAGAAGGAGCCTAGGACCAACCTCCCAAAGTCTCAATCCGTACCTGTTGGCAGAACTCACTCCCTGGTAGACGTTTTATAACCGTTGATCATGGCCTCATAATCTCAAATCTTCTCCCCCTCCCAAAACCTAGCCCTAATGTCACCATGTCTGTGTAGTTCAAAGTCTGGGTTCAGCCATACACAACCTTACAGATGTGTGGGGTAGGCAGTGTGTGAACGCTGTTCTTCTCACATGAGCTTTCCTACAAAGTCTGGACCTGAGAAAGAGCTTACCATATACAGACAGCTGTCTCCACCATAAGGTGTAGCTTCAGGTCATAGACCATCATTTAGAGTAATTGGTGCCCTTCTCGCCCCATTTCCTGGCACACTTGCTCTCCGTGTCAGCCCACTTCAGTGTTAAAAATAGGTTAAATTTCATTTCAAATTAAAACTGCCCCATCTAGGCCCTGGCAGTATTCCTCCTTAGATGACTTGTGATGAAGGACTATTTGTTTATTTTTCCTGTCTATTGCTGTCCAAGTCCTTGTGTGCAATGGTGCACACTTCAGCTTCAACCATATAGGACTCACTGTGTGAATATGGCGAGTGGTCAGACCTAACTATGTGTCTAATGAGACAGACCCATGAAGAGCATCCTTGCTATTGCAGCAAAGGGCCAGGTTTCTCAGTGACAGTACACTGAGATTATTAGATCATTAGCTGGTTGCAGAGTAGTACTGCAAAGCATAAAACCTGTGTTGAGGACATTATTGGCGTCTTATGCCAAGGCCAAGGCTCTTCCAGGACATTTGTCTCTGACCATTTTTTCCTTCTGCACAGACCAGATACTTGATGTGGTTTGAAATTTCCCTATAGCCCTGTGGGTTTGAACACTTGATCATCTAACTCCTGACACTGTTTTGGAAGGTGGTAGAACCCTTAAGATCTGGTCCCTCACTGAAAGGAGTAGGTCAATAGAGGTAGGCTTTGGGGGTCTTATGATCTACGCTACTTCCTGTTCACACTCTGCTTCCTCACATCTCTCTTTTTGTTTAATTGTTTTTATTGAGCTCTATATTTTTCTCTCCTCCCCTCCCCTTCTGCCCTCTCCCAAGGCTCCCATGCTCCCAATTTACTCAGGAGATCTTTTTTTACTTCCCATGTGGATTAGATCCATGTATGTCTCTCTTAGGGTCCTCTTTGTTGTCTTAGGTTCTCTGGGATTGTGAATTGTAGGCTGGGTTTTCTTTGCTTTATGTCTAAAAGTCACTTATGAGTGAGTACATATTATATTTGTCTTTCTGGATCTGGGTTACCTCACTCAATATGTTTTCTAGATCCATCCATTTGCCCACAGATTTCAAGATGTCATTTTTTCCGCTGTGTAAATGTACCACGCTTTCCTTATCCATTCTTCGATCAAGGGCCACTTAGGGTATTTCCAGGTTCTGGCTATGACAAACAATGCTGCTATGAACATAGTTGAGCACATGTCCTTGTGGTACGATTGAGTATTCTTTGGGTATATGCCCAAGAATGGTGTTGCTGGGTCTTGAGGAAGATTATTTCCTAATTCCTAATTTTCTGAGAAATCGCTGTACTTCTAATGACTGTGACCAGTTATATCCTGTTGCCTGAACATATGTCCTGCCATGATGCACTATATCCTCTCAAAGTATAAGCCAAAATAAGTTCTTTCTTAGGAGTTATTTTATCAGAGCAATGAGGAAAGTAACTAATACAGAAAATTTATAATCAGCAGAGAGGCACTGCTGTGATAAACCTGACCATGCGATTCTTAGATATTTAAAATTGAGTTGAAGGAAGAATGTGGAAGAGTTGTGGAAGTTGGGTTACAAGCACCGTAGTATGTGATAAGCAGTGATTAATGAGCCTTTCTGATGTGTGTTTAGAAGAACCGAATGTTAACAGATAGAAACTTGGACAGTGGGGGCCAGTTCGTGATGTACAAGAATGATACTGGGAACTGGGATATACTGTTGAGTCTGTGTTCTGGCAACGAATCTCTAGTCTATTCCTACCCTGACAGCTTGAGTGAGGCTGAAGTAGAAAGTAATAAACTAATGTTTGGCAGAGGACATAGGAAGGCAGGAAAACACTCAGCGTGTGGCACGGATATGCTTACCACTCTCATCCAGTGTCTCTGCTACTATTCTGTTGCCTTAACAAAACACCATCATCAAGCCAACTCACAGAGCTTCAGTTCCAGAGACTGAGCCCAGGAGTATCACGGTAGGAGTATGGCACTGGGACAGTAGCTGAGAGCTTACGTGTTGAGACAGATACCATGAGGTAGAGAGAGCCAAGTGTGAATAGGGTGGTCTTAGGAGACCTTAAAGCCCAACCCCAATGGCACACCTTCTCCAACAAGGCCATGCCTCCTAAATCTTCCCAAACAATTCCACCAGCTGGACATTAGTGACCATACTCCCTAAAGAGAAACCTGATTTTCACTCTGCCAAAAAAAAAAAAATTCCATCATTCCCAAATGCTCCATATGAAAATTTAAATTTATTTGAAAGGGGAGGCTGGTCTGAGGATGCAATTGAAAGGTTTCCCTGCTCAAAAACAATTACCTTGGTAACTATGTTCCCAGGGTTGTTTAGACAGAACTGTGGTCTAAGGGAAGAAGACTCCATTCTAAGGTGGCAGCAGAATTTGGTAGGGTTATCTCCATATGTTCTTTCTAGGTGTAGTGGATGCAGTGTTTAGAGACTTGTGGAGTCCAGGGAACAATGGAGGCAGACAGTGTGTGGCAGGGTCGGAGTGCCATAAAAGTACATTGTGTGAACCTGGGATGGTCAAGCCTAAGTTGCAGTGGAGTCTCCAGGATGTTGAAGATGCCAGCACTATGGTTCATATGCTAAGGAAAGCTGCAGCTAAAGAAACGGGGCTGGTCCCAGAGAAGGCCCATGTATTTCAGGTGTCAGAGCTGGACGGTTGGCTCTGCTCAAGCCTTTTGGAACTCACATGATTCCATCATGAGTCCCAGGTGCTGGACATGGAGCTGCAGAATTTGGTGTTTTTTTCTACTGAATGTTGACCTTGCTTTGATAAAATGTTTTCTTCCTAAGTCCTATTTCTTTTTTTTGGGGGGGGGGTGAGAATATTTACTCTTTGCCATGGTGTACTAGAACTAAGTAACCTCTATTTTGATGCTTTATGGGCGCCTAGTTAAAAGATTGCTTTGAGTCTCAAAAGAGACATTGGATTTTGAACAGTGTTGGGTCTGTTAAAGACTGTGGGGAACTGTGAAAATTAAAATGCCTGCATTTTGTATCATGAGATGATCATGGCCTATGGGAGCCAGAAGGTGGAACGCTGTGCTTGGAAGGGAAATGTCTTCCATAGTTCTGTTTTGAACACTCGGTCCTCTGCTTGTTCTGAATATGTTGTGAACCTTTAGTGGGTGGCGCCTTACTAGGGGAACTGTGTCATTTGGGAAGGGCTTTAAGGTTTTGTAAGTCCTTGCTTCCTCTTCACTACCCGCTGCCTGACTGCAGATGTAATAGGAGAAGCTGCCTCCGGTTCCTTCCATGTCTTTCCTCATCACAATGGACACTACCTCCTCAAATTGTAAGGCAAAATGAACTTTCCTTTCTTAATGTCAGGTAACTATCACAGCATTGAGCAAAACAATTAATATACTTGATTACCACACTTAAACTGAGCAAAATAGTTAGTATACCTGATCACCACACTTAAATTTGCTTCTCACCAATGTCTCAAAGCCACCCTCATTTCCTCATGACAGCTGCTCCTTCCATCATCATCCTCTTGCCATGCGGCCCTTCTGAACTCATCTAAATCTGTTCTTCAGAAACAAAGACACAACAATCTCTTTAACACACACTTAGCACATAGAAATTAGCTCTGAGACCAAAGTCTGGAGATGCTCTAGTTCGTTGTATAAGATGAAGCAGTACTGCGTGTAATCTATACACAGGTTGTTTATAATACTTGGTACAATGTGAGTGCTGGGAAAATAGATGTTACAGTGTAGGGACTTAGGCTAAAACAACAACAACAAAAGAAAATACCGCACTGTTACATTTTTTGGTGGGAAATTTGGGTCCTGTTCATTGAACCCATTAATGTAGAGGCCCTGTTGTGCTTTCTTTTTGCACTTGATCTAAATTCTGAAGCACTTGACGGGGTACACAGAGTGCTGGGGCCCTAGCACCTGTATGACTCCTGTGCCCAATGAATCCTGTGCCTCACTTTTTATTCCACCCCCTCTGGCCGATCCTTTTAGCTTAGCATCTCACCCATTAACTAATGGGAGCATCTAGCTCTCTGCTCCCAGGGCTCCGTGTGAGCTGAGGAGAGGCTAAGATCAACTAAATATAGTAGCACTTTGTCCATTTCCCCTGGAAAGTCCTGGTGCGGGATGTCTGCAAGCCAGCCATAATGCTGGTGGCCCCCGTCTCCTCTCTCTGTGCTCTGCCAGCTCAAGGACTGACCTGCCTCCTTCTGTGTCTGCCTCCAGCCTGTGTCTGCTTCCTGGGCTGAAAATTCCTTAGCCCTGGCATCAACCAAAAATAACTGAGTCCTGTTTCTGGGAGGCACCAAGTGCATTCTGGCCTCTTACAATGGGAAGTTCAATCAGAAGTCTACTTCTGGGTATAAATAAACTAGTCAAGAGATGAAAACCATCTTTCCCTTTTAAGACAGTCAACAGAGAACCCCTGAACTCTGCATCCTCGTGATACCCTATACTTTGTGTCACCGGCCTCCACTGGAAGCAGGAAAAGCTATGAAAAGGGAATGAAAGCCTCTCGATGAAAATGGTTGGGCAGGCGCTGGCAGCAAGAAAAATCCACATGCTGTAATTATAGATTTTTGTTTGTTTTAAATCCGGGCGCTCAATCCATGAGCTCGGTTTAATAATAAAATACTAGAATTATGCATGCAAGTGCAAATTTGGTATCATGTCAGTCACTTCCAAACACTATTTACAGGATGGAATCATTACAGTGCATTAATATAATGAAGAGGCAGGGTAGCTCAGTGCCACACAATCTCCAAGCATTACGACAAGATGCTGGCTAGAGCCCTCCTCAAGAGTTCTAAGTGTAGTGCAAGCCATCTTTACACCACATGAGCTTCGTTGCTGAAAGTTTGTAGTTCTCATTCTGCTTTTGCCAATGTGTGTGGTTAATTGTTGCTAATGACTTTGAGGAGGAAAGGAGAGAAGCAAAACTGCAGCCAGTTATGTGTTACTAAAGCCAAGACTCTCTGTCCACTCCTACATGCAGGATTCTGTCCCGGTAAAGCTCAGTTCACTGGCATTCCATTGGCTCTGGGTATACCAGTACAATAGCTGGAGGGGCTGGCTCATCGAAAGCCCTGGCTCTTTATTTCTGTCTTAAGTGGCAGTACATTGATTCATTTAATATTATTATTGTTGTTGGTTAGTTTTATTTTGGAGACAGAGTCTTGCTTTGTAGCCCAAAGCTGGCCGGGAACTCCCTGTATTTCCCAGGCTTGCTTTAGACTCAATCCTCTTGTCTCATTGTGCTGTGTGATATCCCAGTGATAGCCTTGGTACTCTAAAGCCACCTTGGAAACAAGCCTTGAGCATGTTGGTCAGGACTTGTCCATGTGGGGGTTAAGTGAGGTAGGAAGAGCCATCTTAACTGTAGGTGGTACTGCCCCATGAGTAGAGGTTCTCAACTCAATGTACAGGGGAAAGAGAGCTGAGCATTCATTACTTCTGTCTCCTGACCAGCCGGCCTCCTGCTCCTCTGAAGTGCTTTCTCTGCTATGAAGACGTGTAACCCCTAGAACTGTAAGCCAGAACAAACCCTTTGTTCTTTCCTGAAACTGCTTCATTAGGTGTTTCGTCCCAGCACTAGACTCACAAGCGCACACTGTGGTACCGGCCTTGCCATCTCTAGTTAAAGCAAACATCTGAAGCTATACAACCAAGATTCAACTCTAGCCATATTAGGCACTGTCTCAGTGGTTTGGTGTTGGTATTTGCCTTTTCTGTGCCTCAGTTCCCTTTTCTGGAAGCTATGTTAACTTGGCAGTAGCAATGCTTGTCCCATCGAGTTTTTATGTGGACTAAGTAAATAGAGCCCTAGAAAGGCTACCGGCTCATACAGAATGTTCCCTGAATGCTACCTACTTTCTTTCTCTCTGTGTCCACCGTGCCCAGGATGGTATTTTGGGAAGAGACAGTGAGTAAGCAGTGTATGGGGTGAGAGGAAGCATCAACAGCAGCACAACTATGATCCACCACATGAGTTCCTTCTCTGAACCCATCGTTTGATTTTGATGTTGGTGGCTCTGCCAGAATCCAGGCCTCTCCTTTGTTAGAAGTTGAGGCTGCTCAGAGATGATTGGACCTAATTCAGATAGCTATCAAGGGAGACAAAGAGGTTTGCACATCAGGGACCAAAGTCAAGCCTTTGAGAATGTGCAAAACTGAGAAAGGATTCAGAAGTCATTATTAACTCACACATCTAACAGGATGTTTGCCTTTCAACAAAAGGGTGACTAATTAATGTAGCAGTTGATTATGTGGCTCCCTTAATTTGTTACTGGTTTTCAAATACCAAAATAATTACATCACCAAAGGAGGACAGTTGCTACAAAGTCAGTTTACAAAAGAGAACCAGAAAGGGTTGTCTCTGCGGCTTCCAAGTCCTGTTTGGGCATAGCTTTGTATTTCGCTCTGACTTGGCAGCAGTTCACAAGTCCCAGGAGTAGAAATCAAACCCAGTGGCTGCCAATGGTGGGAAAGATGAGGGTCTCACACACAGTGAGCTGGTGTGGAGGAACTGTGGGATCATGATGCCTGAGTTCAAATCCTGACTCTGCCACTGGCCAACCCTGGAATTGCCCATTGACGGGAAAACAGTATATATTAACTATTCCTGACGTAGCATAAGGAAGGACTTAAAATGCTTAGTATAGTTAATAACTATCAAGTGCCTTCTGATTTTTCTCTCCAGGCTCATCTCCTGACATTTCCCACTCTGATCATTATTTCCTGTGCATCCCAGTCCTTCCTGATGGTACCCATCTCTCAGCAGTTCCTGTTCCCCACTACAGATTGCCAAGTTCTCGTTATCCTTTAAGTCTTAAACAGATTTCTGAAGCTTTCATTCCTCTTCCAGGAAGAACTGGACACTCCTTCTCTATGGTACTTTAAAAATAATGTCTCCTTGATTTAAAATATTATTTCCTTATGTTTTGGCATCTCTGTATTCAGGGTCCACTCGATACCCCGTATGCTCTTTGATTCAATGCCAGACAGTTCATCCATTATTCTTTCTGCATCTTATGTCCTTCTTTTCCATGCCTTTGTAACCTGAAGAGAAAAAAATCTGTGTGCTAGCTTTCCACTCTCAGTGACTAGACGAAGTAGTCAATCAACTGAGAGTTCCCCTCCAACCTCTTCGTACTTTAGTATCCCCTGAAGTGGTAGGGACTAAATGAAGATGCTTTCCATAGGGTTGGTTTCCTATGAGAGACCACGTCTATATCATACAACCTGCGGTAGGAACGTCTCACTCATTTGTCATTCAACTTACATGTATTCAGAACTCATGCCCGAGGACTGGAGCTGATTACTGCTGACCCTCCAGCTGCCATGGTTATTAATAGAAGTCACTAAAATGTACTAAGGACTTGTTGTTCTTCAGACATCTTGCTGAGACACATGTGCACCTTCAGTTCTCCGCTAGCCCCCTCCCTCTAAAGGATATGAGCCCAGGGCAGTTGAGATTCTGTGTACTGGTGTGTATGTCTAGACAGTCCCATTTCTGTTACTTGACTTTCAGTTTTTTGATAGACTCTGGAATGGCTTCATAGTTTGTAGAATGTTAATATTTCGCTTCTAATCCTCCACTTTTCTTTTCAGAACTTTCACCCACACACAAGCCATGATTTATTCAGGATAAACAGGAGAGGGTTTTTTTAATAATTATAATACAGATAATTACACACTACAAATACACCATGCATATACATGCACACAACACACACACACATATATATTTATGTGTGTATTTATATATATATATATACACACACACACACACACACACATACACCACACACACCATGCACATATCCACACCACACACACACACACACACACACACACACACCATTAACTTTTACGATGTTCTTGCAGGCTGGAGAGATGGCTCAGAGGTTAAGAGCACTTGCTCCTTTTCCAGAGGTCCTGAGTTCAATTCCCAGCAACCACATGGTGGCTCACAACCACCTGTAATGAGAACTGGTGCCCTCTTCTGGACTGCAGGCATACATGCAGACAGAACAGTGTATACAAATAAATAGATCTTTAAAACAACAACAAAAATAGATGTTCTTGCAAGATGTTGGAGACCCAAGGACAGTAGGACTCAGTCCCAAGGCTCACATTCCTTGTTCTACAGATACAACAATAGGTTCCAGCATGAATGGTGGATAATGGGTTTGGGAAGGCAGTCTGTAAAATCTTTTCACAGAGTCCTGAGTTTAAGTTCAAGTTAAACTACTGTGAATTGTGATCTTAGACAATAATAATAATAATCCCTTTGAGTCGGTCTCAGTTTCTATTTTGTTAAATTAAGATAACACTATTGTGTGGTGAGTGAGCAGTGTTGGCAGTGAGTGGTCAGTACATGAGTTCATTTCAAAGAGAAAAAAGCTGTGCTTACGTTTAAAATGGTATGAATAGTAAACTAAGGGTGGATTTTCTTTCCATCTTAGGTTACAGCTATAGAAACTCGGTGACATCACATCTACCAGCACAATACACACACACGCAGCTCCTATTGCTGGTCAGCTGTGTTCTTGATAAATAAATTTTAAATAGATAATGATGAATTAATACATAAGGTAGACTGAATGATATTTCAATCACCTGAACCTCATTTTTAAGGATAGAAAAAGGACCCGTGAGAGGCAACCTGTGAAGGCCAGTTTATCAGCCTCCGTGGGCTCTGGTGTGGAGACCTGATCAGAAGGGAGGCTGTGGGGCAGAAACAGACAGGCTTCATTTTTATGTCAAATGTTGCCAGGATACTCAACTTTTCTATTGCTGGATTTAATTTTTCTTCATGTACTCTTGCTTGCAGCAGGGAGTTTAAATATATCTCTTCCAGAAGAGGTATCTATTATTGGACTTGAGTGTTTTTATTTTAGGCATTTCTGAGAGCAGTGTTCTGAGAACAGGCGAGAAAGATGAACAAATAAGCTTTTAAGCAAAGAGGTTGCCGATAGAAAATTGATGGACTTTCTGGATCTGCAAGAACTCTGAGCCCTGGAGTCCGAAAGGCCTGCTGGAAGTCCCAGGGCCCTTTATTCCCGCTGGCTGACCATACGCCAAGGTCAGCCTTGTGGCTTCCACATCCTTGTCGTCACCTGCTGGTGTGAGTAACATGAGTCCTGCTGGCTTGTTAGGCTCTGGTGACATAATGCCTGCATCTTGTGAGTACGGAACGTATCCGCTGTCAGCTGTCATGGGGGACCTCTCTCACTCTCGGCTTCATCTTCTTTACCGCCATCATCACCGCTGGATTTATTTTGTGAGAAGCATTATTCTTCCCTGTGGAAGCAATACATTTTCTGGGGGCTTAGCTCTTACTGATATGACAAATTACAGGTAGCTTATTGTCCCCAGCATGTCAAGTTGTAGAGCCTCAATCTGGCATTTGAGGCTCTCTCTCTCTCATTTGTGTCTAAAGAGTGTTTCTCCTTCTTATTGCTGCTTACCTCCGCCATGCACCAGACTTCCTCCTCCCACTCCACCTCTGTGCTTTTAAACATGCTGATTCCTACTCATTGTAGAATGCCCCGCTATGTGGGGTAATAAAACATGGTGAGCCTCTACTGCCACTATTAAGGCAGACACTTATAGAAGTGATCACAATTTAACCCATGAGAAGCAACTAAAATCCAAGAATTTTATTCTAGACAACTAGGACACACAGTTAGGGACATCTATGTGATTTCTCAGAATATTCTAGGATGGTCCTCAGGACTATTCCCTCCACCTCTCAGACAAAGGGTGAAGAGCCATAGCCTCCCTGGGCATCAGTTATGATAACCAAACCAGAAAGACAAACCTTTCAGATGAAGAAGGGCACACCTGTGAAGAATCTCTGGAAATACATGAGGCCCTGCCCCATGGTAACGAGGATGGAGGTAGTGTCCCATTACTGTGAAGGGGCCACGTGGCCTTTCTGGGGCACATCTCCTCTCACTGGAATTCTGCCCTGCATCTGGTCTTGGTGAACATGCAGGGGGAGTGCATTGTGAGACTAGAGTTTCCTCAGAGCCGACCAGGTCAGCTCAGCCTGAGGGAGAGGCTGAGTTCCAGCAGATAAGGGCATTGTCGGTCAGGACTGCAAGGCTGTGGCCAAGAAGAGCTTTGAATAGGAAGTCACTGGTTGGTTAGAAGAGCCAAGGTGAGTGAGGCAGCCGAGCATAGGTAACTCAGGAGAACAGACTGAGACAGAGGCTGTATGTGCTCAATGCTATAATGTATTGGTTAATGTTTCTGTCAGCTTGACACAAGCTGGGATCATTTCGGAAGAGGGAACACCAACTGAGAAGATGCTTCCATCAGATTGTCGTATAGGCAAAACTCTAGGGCCATTTTCTCCATTAATGATTGATGTTGGAGGACCCAGCCCACTATGGGAAGTATTACCCTGGGCAGGTGATCCTGGGTATATGAAAGCAGGCTGAGCAAGCCAGTAAATGGCATTCCTCCATGGTCTCTCCTTCAGTTCCTCCATCCAGATGCCTGACGATTTTCTGTTGGTTTCCCTAGATGATGGCCTGACTTGTAAGCAGATGAACCCTTTCCTCCCCAAATTGCTTTTGGTCTTGATGGCTTTAGAACAGAAATAGAAACCAAACTAAAATAGAAGGCAAAAGATGCTGGCTTTCCCGTGGGGGAGCAGCTTTGGCAAGAGACCTTCACCAGCAGCTACATCTTGGGATCCAAATCTGTAGAAGGCTGCAGTGTGACTACCTAGATCAGCCTCCAGATTTGCCTCTTACCATACGGTTGTATCCTGGGAAAGAGAGACAGGAGCAAGCACTGAGCGTTGTGATCCTGTAAGGAGGGGCCAAGAAGCTAACCACAGGAGAAACTCCCTGATGTTCATTCTAGATAATCTAGGAGTCACAAACCACTGTCAACCCAAACGCCTTCTCCTCAGGCGTTTACTATTCAGGAAGTACATCTATTCTGTTTACTAACCCACAGCTTCTGACAACATGCCTGGGAAAGCCTGTGGCCAGAAGCTGTTGGAGGAGAAGGTTGGAATTTTGGATACAGTAATTTGGAACTGGGAAATGCTACCTGTAAATTACCACTACCAAGTATGTTTTGGGTGGTTTTTTTTTTTAAGTTTTGTTACAAGATAGTGAACTTCTATATGGTATTTTCATACCCCCCCCACTTTGCTTTGGTTAACCTCCTCTTCTTCAGTCCCCCCTCACTGCTGAATTATTTGCTACTAATAGATTCAAGAAGAGGGAGTCATTGCCTTCAATCCTGACCCCACCGGTCTCAAGCAGAATTCTAATCCAATGGTCATACAGGTGGCCCTAGTTAAACTAAATAGGTCACACAGGAAAACCCAAAACCCTGTGACTCTGGGAATGGGACAGCTGGGTATGGGAGGAGTAGTAGGCATGGTGAGGGAGATAAGAGAAAGTGTTGGGGAGGACCATAGAATACACTGTATACATGTATGAAACTGTCAAAGAACAAAATTAATGAGAGGGAAAACTGTTCCACCATCAAGTCTCTGAGCTCTGGAGATGGGCGAGGAGAAGGTGAATTTAGGAACCAGTTCTCCCTATACGTTCTATAAACCAAAAGTGGAGTTTGTGTTTTGACATCAGAATGACTGAGATTTGGGACTTGGAAGATGGTTAAAGCCCTGCTGTATAAACAAGAGGACCTACTCAGTTTCCCAGTACCCACATGAAAAGTTACTGTACTCTTTATGTACATGCGCAAGCATGGCTGTGTGCATCTATAATCCCAGCATTGGAAAGGAGGAGAGGAGACAGGAGGTTCCCTGGAGCTTGCTGGCCAATTCCTGAGCCTTGGGTTCAGTGATAGAACCGTTCTCAAAAACTAAGGTAGAGCGCAGTTAAGGAAGGACCCAACAGCACCCTCTTAGCTCCACACACATGTACCTGCACAACAGAGAGAGAGAGAGAGAGAGAGAGAGAGAGAGAGAGAGAGAGAGAGGAGGAGGAGGAGGAGAAAAAGAAGGAGAGAGAAGAGGAAGAGAAGGAGGAGGAGGAAAAGGAGGAGGAGAAGGAAAGGGGAGAAACAGAGAGACACAGACAGAATGGCTCAGATGTATGACTAAAGGAAAACGCTGTGAGGGTGTGTGAGCTGAGATGGGGCAGTTCCTTCCTATTAAAGGGGTTCATAGAAGAGATGATAGTGCTAACCAAAGTAATCCAGCAGGTAACTGGGACTCAATAAATTTTGCCTAACGAATGAAAACTTGAAAAGAATTGACTCTCCGTTAAACATGGGGGTGGGGGAGGAGAAAGCAAAGGCTTGGACATTGCAACCGCAGTTCTTGAGTTCCTGCGCTCCCTAGCAGTGAACACATTGACCCTCTTCTAGGTACACAGCCAGCTTGTTGAATTCAGGATCTGGATGCGTAGGTTGATGGCCCACTTTGGCTTTCCTGAAGTGGGGTGACCCTAGGCACCCACATGGTAGCCATACTGTTCATTTGCAGGCTGTGACTTGCTTACCCCAACAGTTTATCAGAAACTTATCCTAAGTCTAGTAATGTGGTTTTATATATAAGATCACTTTTTAAATTTAGATTTCTTAATTATGAATTTTAGTGAGCATAAAAAGTTATGGGTTTCATTGTGACATTTTCACACACGCTTCCCAGTTTCAGGGAGAAGAATCGAACTGTACTAACATCACTTTCACCATGCGTGGGCACACTACACGGGCCATATTTATCATTCCAGTTCTTTAGACTGTGAAGCTGAGGCTCTGACGCCTTAGCAATGCAGGTTCCCACAAGCAGGTTGTCATGACGAGATGGCTTTGGAGCCTAGAGTGAATTGTAGCTATCGGCCTGGAGCTGGAGTCACTGGCCGTTCCAATTATACACACATGATTTGTGCGGTGGAAGATTTCAAGGCTGAGAAAGTTCAGGGTGACACTCGGAGCAAGTGAGTGTCTCTCTATGCTCTGGGAGGAAGCCAGAGTCAGCCGAGGTTGCACCTTGATGACAGAGATACAGGCAACAAGGAGCTGCTCACCCCTGCTAGAAGTTCTCCCTAAGCCGAGATGGCCTTTGTGGTTCATCTTGGGATGCAGAACTCACTCTGGTTTGGAACAACACTCAGCCCTATGCTGGAAGAGTCACTATTGAAGGTCAAGTTTACCTGGCCCTTTCCATATCCCCTGATGACTTCGGCTTGCTCGGCCCTCTCTCCCATGAGCTGCAAGACTGAAGCTGCCCTTCTCAGCCACTCTCAACCATTCTTTGTTTGTGTCTGGGGATGCTTGTTCACTTTTAAATTGGTTTTTGTGTTTTGAGGATGAGAAAGCAAACTATAACAGTTTCCCAATGTTTCTCCCATTTGAAGCAGAAACTTGGAACTTCCCCTTAGCATTGTCCCATCACAGACACTTCATGTGGGCTCTTTTCTAACCCCATAGCTTCTCTGGGACTCCTTGGGACACATGAATCTTGATCATGCTGGGTCCCCTCAAGCCCGTGAACATGGGAGGTGCAGGGACCATGTCAATTTCAGCACTAGATCTACAGAATCTTTGGGGGAGTGAATGATGTTGACTCAACATGAATCTATATGGTAGACAGATACATACCTAAAAAGGGTAGGAGACGAGGTATATTTCCTCATGTTGAGTCAAGACAGACAGACTCAGCCCATCCTTTGATGTTTGTAATCATGGACCAAAGGCAAAGGAAAGCAAGCAGGAGTCTCAGTAATTCGGTTCAGAGAGTCAGACCGCCCGGATTCTAAACTAAACTCCTCCATTTCCCATTACTAAACTCCTCCATTTCCCATTACTATAGGGCTAGCAGCAAGATTCCTCTCAACCGAAGGAGGATTTCCCACAGTAGTGAGAAAAAAACGCAAAGAATATTCTGAAATAAATTAAAAGCAAAAGTCCAACATATCTCTCTAGGTCCCAAGAATTATCTTAAGCTTAGGTACTAATTCTATTGCCGTTCATAACACAGCCCCGTGGGGCAGGTATAGCTCTGTGCACATTTAAAAAGCTGTATAAACTGGGCCATAGAGCACGGACAAAACTGGTAAAGGATGGAGCCAGTGCCCAGGCATTCTGGATACAGTGTCCATATTTTTAGCCTTTACTCTCACCGTCTTACCAAAGGGATCCAATCCCAAGGCCTGTGAAATCGGAACTTGAGCACACTGGTTTCCAGTCTGCAGCTTCCTACATGTGAGTCTGGGCCAGCTACTTATCCTCTCTGAGCTAAGTAAGTACTTGCTTTAACATGGGACCATAAAATGAGATAATAAATTAGAACTTGAAGACGCAACAATCATTTTTCACATATAAATATGAAATGCTTTTAACTATTAGTAGCCGAAGAGCCATGAATGATACAGGGAGACATTTGCCTTTTACGGCTGTCAGAATAGGGCAGGATGGGTAAGTGGGTAGCTGGACACTGACATGCTTTATCAGTAACTTAGAAGACCTGTTCCAATTAAGTTATATTAACAAAGGACATGGGTAAGAAGCAGCTCATTATCATGCTGGTGAACTTGGGACTGGGGAGTGGACTGGGAACTTTGGAGGCAGCTGAACTTGGGTCTGCAAATCCACCTCTGCGAGCCTCAGAGATCTTCCTGCCAGGAAAGAGATTGGCTCGTGGTGAGAATTAAATCTGATCTGCAAGAAAGCATCAGGCAGGTGGGACATTCTTTCTAGCTGCCTGTCCATGCACACCCCCAACCCAGCCCCTTCCAGACTCCTCCTGCTGTACCCAGGTGATGGGAAACTGCCAGATGCTCCCCTCTGGGAATTGGTTTCCTCGAGTGGGATGAGGGTGTTCTGAATAAACAGCCATATTTTCATCCTTGTGTTTACCTGCTTACAGGTGCAAGGAGAGGGAGCCTCCTCCTCAGCGGGGTCTTTGTTCTGCAGCAATTAAAGGCGCCTTGCTAATCCTTCTGCCTCCCAGATGCTCTGAGAATATTTTTAACTCCTCTCTTTTATATGCCTCACTCCGAAGACATCTTATTATTCATTTCAAAACTCGACAGCTCTTCTCACTTTGTCCCCCATCCCCTTCTGATACACAAAGGGAGAGTGAGTTCTAGCAATCAAGCCAAGTTCTGCCTCTGTTCGGTCTAGCCCAGAGCTGCACGATTTCTTCTGTCCCCATCCCCACACGGCGGCCCAGCTCAGGCTGTTAGCCGTGCCCTGAAACTCCTGTGCTTCATATGATAGGATGCTCACATTCATTTTGTTCACGGTAAGCTTCAGGTGCCTCATATTCTGCTGTGGACATCAAACTGACAGGCATAGATGGTAGGAATAATTCCTAACGCCAGCTCTCTGCCGACACAAAATCCCAATCAAGCCAAATCAAAACAAGCCAGATTAAAAGATGTCCAGGTTTATTGGGAATTCTGCACTCTCGGGTAGCCCTGAGAGGGAACCGGGAGGCGGCAAACGCGACCACCAGGAGGAAGGAAAAGAGACCACGTCTTCCTCTTTTGGGAATTCACTTAAATATTTTGTGGGAGTGGTCCTGACCCCCCCCCTTCCCAGGGAGGGGTCAGGACCTGGCCTGCTGTTATTTGGAGTCCAGAGCAATACAACTCTCAGCCCTGGGATAGATGTGAGGGGCAGGGGTCTATGCTCCCAACTTAACAATGTAGATAAGAAAACAGGGCAAACCATTGCCAATACAGAGTCATCAAGTCCACGAGTATCATTACCTTACCCTTACCCAGATAGCCACTAGGACTAGGTGAGGGGTGTGCACCAGAAGGCAGTGGCAGAGCTCTGTGAGTTCAAGGCCAGCCTGGTTTACAAAGCAAGTTCCAGAATAGCCAGGACTGTTACACAGAAAAACCCTGTCTTGAAAACCAAAAACAAACAATCAATAAAAGATGGCCACGAGGTAAGGAGATCATTTGCATAATGAAGTAATGGTCTCTTGGGATCTGCTTTAAATCACTTTGAAATGACATAACCTTTATTATGCACTTCCTGTATTCTGGGGTGACTGGCTAAGCTTGTCTTGAGTATGAGTTCACATGGTTCTCATAACTACTCTGGGGTGGGGAGAGTTATTCTGACCATACGGTGAGAAAGCGGACTCGCTGTCAGTGCCCAGCCCAGAGGTGCACAGCTGGCTCTAGAGTCTGCACTGTTAGCCAGACTGCTTCCAAGTCAAGGGTGACCATAGGTTAAGTAATTCATAAATTAAGTTTAAAGCCTGCACCTCAAGCTGCAGGTAGAGATAATGAAGACCAGACATAGCAGCAAAGAAAAGCCCAGCCCTGTGTTAATTCAAATGGCTAAACAGATTTAACTTGTAAACTATGGCAGAGAAAAGAGCTACGCTTCATCCATGCCTGTGCACAAGGGGACTAATGGGATTAATGGAGCAGTTAAGAGAATAAAATATTGCAAAAGGCTCAAGGTAGGGCTGATCCTGTGTAACCCAACTGGGTTTACACACAATGATGGCCGCCCTGACTCTCACTAAGAGGCTGGAGACAGTTGCCCTCTCTGTAGGTCATAGCTGGAACAAAGAACTTTTGACATCCTGGAAGGTTGTCAGGCAGGCCTCTTAGGGAGATGGGCTAGGGTCGTCCTGGGAAGATGTCCTTGACCCTAGGGAAACTCTACCAATATTTATTCACGTCTTTATGAACCAAGATTGAGACCTAGTCTAGAAGGCTGATGAGAGAACCCGAGCAGTGCATGTGATGTCGAGGCTTCTGGAAAGGGGCTTAGAAGGGAAGGGCTTAGAGACAGAGTGGGGCGGACAGAGTTGGAGGCCACAGTGGCAGTCTTTTATTGTCTTGTCCTGAAATTGCCACTCCCAGCCTCCCTCTCTCTGTCTCTTTTATAGTATAGTGGTAAGGGGCTCTGTAAGGAACACATGGATGACGTCACACTGATGCACACTTGTCAGTCACCCTGGGACCCCTCAGAAGTCCCCAAAGCCAGCTGTAGTCTACCTTGGCTTTGGTGCTTACCGTGCTCTGAAGAGGTTGTCTGTCTCTTCCTTGCGCCTCATCTTTTTTTTATTGACCTAAATATGTCTTCCCAACAGTCCTTACTAGTAAGGCCAGCTACCCAGATTTATGTCCCTTGGGGCTGGTCTTAGCATCTCCAGGTTCTCTTAAGAACCTGCTAGACTCTACTGTAGCTATCCAGACCATTCCCCAGATCATGGGCACCTGGAGTGTGGGCTGCCTTTATTCACACAGATTTCCTATGTCCTGTGCTTCTGTGGCATCCTATTCATGGGGTCACCCAGTGATTGGGAGGACAGGCCAGTTAGCTCTGTGTCCAGTGCTGTTTCTGGCATGTCGAGTGTCACTCAAACTCTTATACCTTCTAAGCACCCAGGCTTACCATGCAGTCTTCAAGGTGATACCCCAAGATAACTTGACCTTTTGCAACTTCCCCACTCACTTAGTGGGAAAGAAACTGGAGACCCAAGCCAATTCAAAACCACTGGCACTTTCCACACCTCGTTCCAATTTCACTGTAAGGTAACCTAAAGCTGTATAATAATACAAGGTCAGGAATCACCTAACTGTGTTCACCATGTTTCAGTAAGATAAATCCCGGTCACCTGTTGCTAGGAGACTTTGGATCTCTGTGGTCACAGGTTGAGGCCTGACTAGCAGGAATAAGAAGGTCTCAAAGAGCAGTGTTCATCCGCACATTCCTAGACTGTCCCCAAACCAGAGTCTGCCTGCACAGCCCAGGGCCTGAGAGTGGTGGCCAGGCTCATCTGTGCTCTAGCTGGTGCTTTAGACAAACTGCTCCAGTAGGGGGAGCCCTAGGAAGTGACTGTCATCCTGGTGGCACTCCAAGAGTCACAGCAGAATCAATTCACCAGGAGCTGAGCTGACCATTTCCCCAGTGCTAGGTTTCATCCTGGCCTGAAACTCCCACATCCCCTGGCCCTTACTTCCTTTGTCAGTGTGGTAGTTTGGTTATAAATGGCCCCATAATCTCACAGGGAGTGGCACTATCAGACGATGTGGCTTTGTTGGAGAGGGTATGGCCTTGTTGAAGGACACATGTCACTGTAGGGGCGGGCTTTGGGGTTTCCTATGCTCAGGATACCACCCAATGTCAGTCAGCTTCCTATTGTCTGCAAGATGGAACTCTCTCGGCCCCAACACCACATCTGCCTGCATGCTGCCATGCTCCCCATCATGATGCTAACGGACTGAAATTCTGAAACTGTAAGCAAGCCACCAGAATTAAATGTTTTCTTTATAAGAGTTGCCATGGTCTGAACTTGCTTTTTGGAGCCCATTCACTATGATGGGATACCTTGCTCAGCCTTGATATAGGTGGGAGGGACTTGGTCCTGCCTCAACTTGGTATACAAGACTTTGTTGACTCCCCAAGGGAAACCTTATCCCCTCTGAGGAGTGGATGGGGTATGGGGTAGGAGGCAAGAGAAGGGGAAAGAGGGGGAACTGGAGCTAGTATGTAAAATTTAAAAAATTTTAAATAAAAAAAAATTAATTCACACACACACACACACACACACACAAAGAGTTGCTATGGTCATGGTGTCTTTTCAATAAAATCCCTGAGGCAAACACATTCAAAAATTGCCACCCTTGCTCTCACATTCCTTGGTCACAGACTGTTGCAGCTCTCTGTCCAATGTGGGTTTTTTTTTTCTTTTTTTTTTTTTTGGTTTTTCAAGACAGGGTTTCTCTGTAGCTTTGGAGCCTGTCCTGGAACTAGCTCTTGTAACCAGGCTGGTCTCGAACTCTCAAAGATCCGCCTGCCTCTGCCTCCCAAGTGCTGGGATTAAAGGCGTGTGCCACCACCACCCGGCCTCCAATGTGTTTTATAGTTACGTGACTCTGTTTTCATCTGGTTCGAACTTCTTGAGACCTAACTCCTCCATAGTTTCTAACTTTTACCTACTAAGCTCCTACTGTCTTCTCACTTCAGGCCTCTACTCCTACCTTGTCATTACCTCTATTATGATCTAAACCCAGTATTTGCTTACTCATCAACAAATTATTACTAACAACATGCACGCGCACACACACACACACACACACACACACACACACACACACTCTTCAGACATTGTGCTAGGTGCTGGAGATACCAGAGAGAGAGAGAAAGAACAATGGAAGTACTTCACTGTTTCCTTGGTTTCTGTGATCTAAAGGAAGAATCAAATGTTAGCCAGGGAAGCAGATGCACGAAGGGAGAATTATCAACCGTGGTGTGCTTTAGAAGCCAGGGGAGGGGATCCCGTGACAGCATTAACTTCCCTGTCTCTGCAGTGGAGAATGAGCTGCCAAAGGGCAGACATCTTATCGGTCCAACCTCTGCATCCTCAGCCCCACTCCCTCCACCATCCCGAGGGTCATTTACTAGGGTCAAGCTAGATGTCTACTTAGGATGACCAGGCCACTGCAAGGAGGCCTTTGCTTCAGAAGGTCCTCTTCTGTCTACCTTCACTTGGGCACTGCTGCCTTGGGGTTAGGCACAGAAGTGAGGATGGGGGAAGAAGGGGAGGGAGGGATAAGACAAGATAGACAACTGGACAGAGGCGGATGACCTGCTGTGAGCAAAGGAGCATGAAGCCTGCCATCACACTGTCCTCCATCCCCAGCCTCTTCTTCACTATTGACTGAAAATTGATTAGGCAAGTTGTTTAACCACGCTGAGTCACAGTCCTCTCCTCTCAAAGGATGCAGGGAATATCAGAATTTGTGAACTGATAGCCATTTTACCTCTGAAATCCTAAGGTAGCTTGAAGATGGCGATGGGATTGTCCCCGATGCCTTTCCAAAGAAAAAGGGGGCAGTTTTGTGCTAATCTCTTTTACTGACAGTTCATTTTCCAAGGCAACAGCCTAACAAATCATGGGGCCAATTAGTGTAAGAGAAACAATTGATCCTTGTGCTCTGTGAGCTCAGCCCACCGCCTCGGTGGTTTGCGGCGTATTTGGGGAATGCGGCACAGCACTAAATGGGAACTAATTGGACAGATGCAGCTGTAAATTGCACGCCACTGCACTACACTGCAAGCTTCCTATGGCAGCAGCATGGTCAGACAGCAACAGGAAAACTGTTACCGGGCTCACCATTCTGCACTGCAAGCCAGCCCAGCTGGAGTCCCAGTCCTGCCTCCTTGTCTTATTGAGGGGAACACGGAGACTCACCAAGGGAACAGAGGCTAGACATGATACTGGAGCATCTGTTCAGTGTTGGTTCCCTGAACCCTGGCCTCAACCCCTTGTGGTCCTGGCAGCCTTCTTAAATAAAAAGCCCTAGAATACAGTCTAGATGTCAATGATTGAAGGACAGTGCATCAAAGTTCTGGCACACTGGGCAATGGAAACAACCAGAGTATTGTCTCCTGTGCCGGAGTCTGGGAGTTCATGGCCAGTGCCTAGAGGATGATTCTTTCTTTGCTGTGAAGGGTCCCAGTTCTTGTGGCTTGCTTACCTCCTTTGATACCTGTTGGGCTGAGGACAACCTGATTTTATGTGGAGTTCTCTATCTGTGTGTGTCTTTCTCCAGTTCCCCCCTTGTATAAAGATACCTGGTGTTCCGTTAGAGTCTCACCCTGCTCCGATATGGCTTCCTCTCGCTGGACATGTAACAGGTGTTCCGAAATTAGGCCACACCCCAAAGTGCTGAGGCTCAGGACGCCAGTGTATGCCCTGTGGAGGAAGGGCAAGGCATAGCTCGGCATGCAACAGGAGCATGTCATTTCCAGAACAGAATTGTTGAGCTGGGTGGCAACTGCTGATGGTTAGGCATGCTGTGTAAGGGCAGAACGCCAGTAAGTTTGCCTGATCTTATTTAATTGTTGACTCCATTCAGAGGCTGGGCAGTCTGTCCTCTATGACAAAAGCCACTCACGACAGACTTACATTTCAAGTTCTGATGTGCTTGCTTCTGACTGAAGTCACGTCTTGCCTCAGCTCCCTGGTGAGTCCTCCTCTGGCCCTGACATCATCAGCTCTCCACATCACCTCCCCACTTTGTAAATGAAAGCCTTGCCCCCCCCAGATTCTCCGTTCTAGCCCTCCCTCCAACGGCTCCACTGTAATCAATTCACACTCTTGCAAGTTTCTGTCTGCATGCCACGCTTTCTTGTGACCACAGCAAAGGTTAATTTCAAATTGGTAACAACATAAAAAGCAATTTTCCATTAAATATAATGACCCCATTCCCGAAGTGACTTGTGGCAAAACATGCTGTTTCGTTTCATTCGTCCACATTCATTTACCTACTTGCTACAATAATTTTTATACCGTGAGTTAAAATGTTGAAATCATCAGTTATATTACTAAATGCCTTCATCGGCTATTAGGATTCCTCGTGCAGAAAGAAGCAAAAATAAAGAGTTTTAGAAAAACAGAAATAGAGACCATTGAAGACCATTAGGAGCTATTTAGGGGGCACAGAAAGAACTGGGTCTTAGAACCAACCATGTCTGGTAGCAACCCATATTCTATCAGCCGTGTGACCCAAGAGAACCCATTCTGCTGATGGATTTATGTCAACCTGACACATGCTTAGACATGCCTGAGAAGAGGGAACCTCAACTGAGGAACTGTCTCCAGCAGATTGTCCTGTAGGGAATCTTCTTGATAGTTAATTGATGGAGGGGGACCTAGCCCACTATGGGTAGTGTAATTCCTAGGCAGGTGGACCAGGGCTGTAAAAGAAAGGTAGCCGGGCGGTGGTGGCGCACGCCTTTAATCCCAGCACTCGGGAGGCAGAGGCAGGCGGATCTTTGTGAGTTCGAGACCAGCCTGGTCTACAAGAGCTAGTTCCAGCGCAGGCTCCAAAGCCACAGAGAAACCCTGTCTCAAAAAACCAAAAAAAAAAAAGAAAAAAAAGAAAGGTAGCCAAGCTAGCCAGAAGAAGCAAGCCAGTATGTATCCCTTAGTGATGGACTATAAAGTGTAGATGAAGATGAACCAAGCCCTTTCCTCCCCAAGCTGCTTTGGGTCATATTGTCTATCACAGCAGGAGAGATGCAGACTAGGCAGTTACTTACCTCCTCTGCCTGGAAAGTTATTGCATGGGTGAGATGATGAGGGTTGCATATATAGAGTACCTAGTACCTAGAACAATGCCTAGAAGGTAGTGTGGACTCTTTGCATAGTATCATTTGTATAAAAAATATAAAGTCTTGGAGAAGAAAAGATACAAAGTCTGAATCCTTATACATACTGAGAACTTCCAAGTGTCTCTCTCTCCCTCTCTCTCTCTCTCTCTCTCTCTCTCTCACACACACACACACACACACACACACACACACACACACACACACCCCAGCTATTCAAGAGTGTAAATTACTCCCATGCCCATTCCACCTGAGCATTTCAAAATGCTCTTACAAAACGAAAGGCCCTGGCTTATATCCTGCTATCACACCTGGGACAGGGGCACAGAAAAGTGGCTGCTGCCATGCTTGGCACTTCTCAGCCCAGTGTGTCTTTAAAGTCCAACCCCCTCCCCTTGTCTTTAGGGGCAGCAGTTGCTCGGGTGAACAGGACAAAGACATTTTCTCTAACTTACTTTCAGTGAAATCACAGGTCAGTGCCCTAGTTTCTCCTGTTCTTGGGAAAGAGCCCTAAAATGTGTTAGCCCCTCCATCTCTGATCTCTCCATCACTTGATAAATGAAGACGTCAAGAGAGAGCGAGGAAGAGGGAGGGAGCGTACTGCGATCTGTTTGCTCCCAACTTATTATCATGGAAACGTTTAACCACACAGAATATTGTGAAAGGCTAACTCTCAAACTGAACCTTTTGTTTCTCTATCTCTATGTGGGTTAAGGGATCAGTAACTAAACAGATAGTAGCTGCATCAGAAGGGCTCAGAAGGGCAGGGAATTCATTGCTTCCAGGCCCCTTTCAGTAAACAGTGCTAGTAACCTATTTTTTTTATCATAACCCGTGATTGATGTTTCCATTTCAAATTTAACATTATAGAATTTCTCTTTAAGTTTTACAATTATCTGTCTCCCATGGACCATCTTGCTTACTAATGACAATATATTTGTGTACTTGCTTTATTCTAATATATAAGCAAAGCTATCACCAACATTATAATTTAAATATGAATTACTGCTGTCAATGAGCCAGCACACACTGGAGTTTTCCTGGTCCCACGTGTCCTAAGTCTGTTTCCTCTTGTGACAGGAATAATGATGGTGGCTGGTATCAGAAATCCCTGGGTTCAAGCACTAGGAAACTTGACTGAAATAAACCAATTTCTCAAAGTCTTAGTGACCAAAGGAAATTACTGATATCTATAATTGAAAATTAGATGGTTAGATTCCCAGAAACACTGGGATCCAGGTTCTTAGATCCCATTCTAAGGTCAGAAACGAACCCTCATATCTCTTCTGTTTCTGTGACTTGATCTCCCACTCTCTTCACTTTTGTCCCTCCCAGACGTTATCCGGTTAGCGCCATGGCAGCCTCATTGAGTTTGTGAGCTCTAGGTTCCAGCATAGCAGCAATGTAGCTGATCTATATTGTAGAGACATTGGATTGAGAATTTTTAACCCATTTGCCTCCTGGATGAAAAAAAAAGCGCCTTCCATCATCTGGAAATGCTGTACACATTAAATGGTCTGCCTCCCCGCGCCATGAGGAAAGGAGTCTTCTGGTTGTACAGACAAAGGAGCTGAGGCTCCGTATGAGAAGGTGGCTTTCTCAAGGTCACAAAGCCATGGAAGGGTTAGAATCCCTCCATCACATAGCATCCCTGATGTTTACTGTGCTGCAGCTCCAGCACCTGCTGAATGTAGAAGCGTGAGAGCTGAGACCAGGACATCTAGGCCAACCCACCAACTGCAATGATGCTGTAGTCACCCTTGCTCTTGCACCCTGGGAGGCTGGCCCACCATCTGCAATGATGCTGTGGTCTCCCTTGCTCATGTGTCCTGGGAGGCTGGCCCACCAACTGCGATGATGCTGTAGTCACCCTTGCTCATGCACCCTGGGAGGCCGGCCCACCATCTGCAATGATGCTGTGGTCTCCCTTGCTCTTGCACCCTGGGAGGCCGGCCCACCATCTGCAGTGATGCTGTAGTCACCCTTGTTCATGCACCCTGGGAGGCCGGCCCACCAACTGCAATGATGCTGTGGTCTCCCTTGCTCATGCACCCTGGGTTTTTGAGTGAACCTGTGTTAGGAAGCTACTGTTTAGGCCGGTTTACCTGGTTGAGTTTTTACTTCTCTCAAACAGCAATCAGCTTCCATGACACTTTAGTGATTGCTAAGTGATTAAGCACACCTGTGTCTTCTTTGCCTGTGAAACGCATCTGAGGCCAAATCACAGGTCTGGGACGCTTTCTGCTAGTTGACTGACGCATCTCCCTGTTTTAAGCAGGGTCCTTGTCACACCTCTCCAGATCTGTATGTTTATGCCATACGACTAGAGAGCTGTGAAGAAACTGTTAGAGCTGTTGTCAGGTTATGAAATCTACAAAAGAATTAAGGAGATGCTGAGGGCTAAGAAGGAAACGTGCGTGCACTGAGTCCCAGCACCTCATTTTAACTGCCAAGGCAAATGAAGGTTTAGGGCAACAGATAAAGAGTTCGTGGGGCTAGAGAGTGGTCCATGACAGGCTTGGACCCCAGATCTTGCTAACTGATTTGTTGCAAATTCCCCCTTTTAAATAGATACAGACAGATGCATAGAGGCAGAGCGGAGACTTGCAGTTGCCAGCAGCTATGGGGAAAGGCGACGGGCTGTTTATTGATACAGAATGTCAGTTTGGGAAGATTAAAATTTTGTGCAGGTGGATGATTACAGAACAATGTGAATATGCTAAATGCCACAGACTTGCATACTTAAACTGCCAAATTGTATGTTATGAATATTTTTAAAGTATAAATGTACTGAATCCTGACTCGATATCAGGGGCTATATTTGATCAGCAGAGGGAGGAGACAGGACATCATCACCTTCCAGGAGCTGGCTCTCATGGGGAGAGATACTGATCAACACAGTCTCATCCACAGAGTGGCAAACTGTGCGGTTCCATGCCCACCCACCCCAGGGAAAGGCACAGCAACTGAGAGGGCTTGGGTTTCTTCGGGGCTGTCCTAGGAGCTTCGAGAAGCTGTATCTGTATTAAGTTCTGAACAGGGTGGGGGAAGATGCAGAGTGGGAGTGCTTTCTATGCACGTGGAGCATGGGGGAAATGCTTGAAGGGGTCTAAGATTAATTCAAGTGCCAGAAAAGGAGCCACATGGCATTAATTGGGGGGACTATGGTGACAGAACCCAGGGATACCCCAGATCACACAGGTCGGGGTGTGCAGGCCCTGCTGGGCTTTCAGTCTTTTTCCCCAAAGGCAGTGGGAAGCCTTTGGTGTGTTTCAAGTACTGGAAAGTCTTGAGGGAATTTACCACTGTAGGAAGACAAGGCCTACATGGCCGAGAGATGAGCAATCTGGTGTCTGCCACGTAGACCTCATCTTCCTATCCACCACATTTTTTTCTCAGTCCCTTCACACTGTGATGTGACTCTCACAGGAAAGGTGTGTGTGTGTGTGTGTGTGTGTGTGGTGTGTGTGCGTGTGTGTGTGGGGGGGTGGTGTTGCTGAGTATGTGAGGAGAGACTGAGCTACTATCTTAATCTATGTATGATACAATAACTGTGTGTCCTGGATAACTTATTTTGTTATGATAAGAAGAGAGAAGGAGGCAGCCTGAAAAGCCACAAGGGAAGGGAAAGAAGATGGCATGTGCATTAAGTTTGTGGTAGAAAATAAAAGCATTTTATATTTTTCTTCCATATATAAAATATTTATTGTACCAACAATTAGTGTAAATAAAAAGAGTCATATCTTAAAGTTCAGTAGT
This sequence comes from Dicrostonyx torquatus, assembly GCA_028555095.1. Taxonomy (NCBI): domain Eukaryota; kingdom Metazoa; phylum Chordata; class Mammalia; order Rodentia; family Cricetidae; genus Dicrostonyx; species Dicrostonyx torquatus. Next base: position 7,664,129 of record JAQHUG010000012.1, on the reverse strand, counting down.
AATTCCACCAAGAGACAGCCTTCTTTAGATTGTCAATTAGATAATCAGTAGACTTCCAAAGTTCCTGTACAATATAAATAAGCATCCTTGTCTTTCTTCAGAAACAGGGTCATTCTGAACATACTATTTTGAATATGCTTTTTCAAACTCAACAGGATGCTACTCTTGCATTTCCATAGCAAAAAAAAAAATACTTACTTGTATGGATGGTTTTTGCAATACTGCGTACTGTTTCACTATATAGAAACATGATTTTTTTTCTCCTAGCTAGTCAGTGAGTACTTAAAGCTTTGGATATTTCTAATTTCTCACTGTTCTTCGACACTGTGGGGAGTATCTCATATCCAAGTCTTTGTCCGCAGGTTGCATTATTTCTGGATAATTAATTCTCTGTGAGGGGAATCATAGGGTCATTTTGTGCATGATTTTTAAGGCTCTGAAACATAGTCAACAAGCTCTCCAGAGAAGTTGCATTTCCACGGATAACAAGAAAGCAGCCCTCCTCCCCAGGTCCCCCGCACCACGCTAAGCACTTTATCTACTAACTTATTAATCTCTTCAAAGCACGAGAGAGATGCTGCCATTATCCCTGTGCTGCGCCCACACGCTTGCAGCGACGTGTGTCTCCACAGCCTCTGGACTCTATGCGTCATAGTTATCCTTCCCTCCACTGTGAAGGGAAGAGAGCCTGCCACATCTGTCTGGCATCTTAGATGGCTCAGTTTGCTGTTTCCAGAAACATTTGGGGCTCTGTGTCCTTCTTCATCGTCTGCAACAATTAGAGAGGGGGCGTCTGAGAAAGTCAGAGTGACGCTTCAATGCTGCCTCCCTGGCAGATGGTAGACTAGCTGTGCTCTGAACTGTGCTCTCCCTGGCTCAAGAGCACTTGCCTTCTCCCGCTTATCACATGACCTCTCCAGCTAGAGACCACGCGATCTGTGCATTTGGTCTTATCCTTGGCAAAAATCTGATACAAGATTTCAGGGTGCCAACCAGGGAGCAGTTCCCCCCGACCTGCTCCATTTAGCACTTGATGATGGGGTGCCCAGGAGGCTGATGCAGAGGTTGCCTCCCAGCCTTGTTGGCACTGCATCATGGTGAATGCATCCAAAAATATGTTAGAAAAGAGAAAGGCTTTTATAATGAGCCCAGGCCTCCCTTTGTCTTGTGAGGTCCTAACAACTGTAATTGCTTATCATGTGAAACAGCGTGTTGTTGTTCATGGATCTATTTTTATTCTGTGTCTATCTACTTATCTGCTGTTTTGTTGTATTTTGTTTTTTTGTTAGCATACTTGAATCCTGGTGGGTATTTTTCCCATGAACAGTATTGCCTCAAGGAAGAGAGAGACAGAGAGGGAGAGACAGAAAGACAGAGAGAGAGAGAGACAGAGGGGGGCACATACACACAATGATTCTATGAAAGCTAAATGGTAGAATTTATTCCTTAAAAATAGCTAATGGGAAAGACTTTCGCAGATGACTTTCTAATCCATACTGTATTTAATTGGCTGTATTGAACCATAGTACAAATTAAGTCTTCTCTGTAATTTATTCTGTCAGACAGTAGCCCCCCAAACAATTTGATACTTCATTTAAACATTGTTAAATGGCTCATGGAAATGCAAAGAAAAAGATCTAATGGTGCTAAGAATCCCTCTATTCACAGAATGAATCCTATGTGGAATGTTGTGAATGAACCCAATTCATCCATTTGCTGAGCACGTATTGGGTACCTACCTTGAGCAGTGCACATCAAGATGGCTTGGCCTGTTCTTCTGCCCCTTCGGTGCTCATTGGGTATCAATTACTGCGCCAGGGAAAGCTCTTTGGGAACTGAAGAGAACCCACCATGGAATGTTTCCTGCAGGTTTAACGTTCCCAAAAGCAGAGAGGAAATGAGAACCCGTGCTTAGGAACTAGGTGCTTTCTATACACAACCTTTGCCCTACTCTTCTGGGAACTTCCCATTTATCCTTCAAGACTTAGATTGAGTCTATGGCCTCTTTTGTCAAGTCTTCCCCGTGCCCCTTCCCTGGTTCTACTCCCAGCCTGTGCAACACAGATTTTATGTAAGTCTCGCCATGCTATATATTTTAGGTTTTGTCACATGCCTGTTTTATGAGACCGCGAGGTTCTTGAGGAAAGGATGATGTTTTCATCATGTGTTTAGATATATAGCATGAGGCCCTGATCATAGCAAACCCTCAATACATATGTGATGTGACTAACTGGATGAATAGACAGATTTTGGGCAAAACAAATCAAAGAATCTTACTTGAAAGGGAAAATGTGATGCTATGGGGTATAGGGAGGGAATTAATAAAAAGGAAGGAGTCAGGGAAGGTTGCTTCATGAGCAAGATACTGCAACAAGACTTTGAACACGGGTGTGGTGAACACGGGTGTAGTGCTGTAGTTCTGTAGATAGTGTGGTTGCGTGAAAAGCACAGGGGGGAGGAAGGCAAGAGTGATCCTCAGAGAAAACCACATGGGCCGTGGTACCAAGGTGGGAAGGTCCAAACTTCAAAAGGGAGGAAAGAACTCCTTGGGTTGTTTGTAGGCCAAGGCACCTAAAATTTGTGTGGAAGATGGGGTCAGACTGATCTGAGGGTGTTGGTACCTGGATGGTCCATGGTATAGGGAAGAGGTTGTAGGTCCTGAAAGCCCTGGTTTCAAGACCAGGAACTACTTTAATAGTCAGAGTAAGTCCTTCTGAGGCACTGTTTTCAATGAGAAATACAGACGAGGCTGAATAGCGTGTGCCTTCCTCCTGCCCTCGCCCTCCCACTCAGGTGGCATCATCTCAGCTGGTCAACCTCTGCAGCCTCTGTAACAATCTACCATGGCCCAGAATTCCCCACAGAAACACACGCTGTGGGTGAGCTATCCTTGTCAGCCATGACCAGTGGTAGCCTCTCTTCGCCATTTTTAGTGTTGGCTCTGCAGATACCACACAAAGGAAAGTCAGACAGCATGAACTGGAAATGATTCCTAAGAACTAGAAGTAAACTTCCAGGTCAGGCTTCCTTGACTGTTTTCCCTGTGGCCCCTGTAATTCACCTCTATGCGCCTTGATTTATTTCCCTCTCTGATCTCAGACACTTGCCAGAATTACAGACCACCTCCGTTCCTTCCTCCTATCCGGTGCCTTGTCTCACTCGCTTCTCTGTTCCTTCCTCCTATCCGGTGCCTTGTCTCACTTGCTTTCTCCTCCCTCTTCAGGAGTCTCAGCTTTTGCTTATTGAACTAGAGAACCAGGAAAAGAGAAAAGACACCTAGCTACTAGACAACCCTGTTCTTGTCAGTGCTTTGCACCCCTAGGGAAGAAAGACAAGTCTACATATAGTAGTGCCTAGGACACTACAGTCTCTGATTTTTGGTCTTTTCATAAAAAATAAAAAAATAAAAATAAATAAAAAAAACTCAGCGTCAACCTATGTAATGTTTAAGGTTCCTTGTGGCTTCAAGTGCCTTTGGTGTGCTGTGCAATTGAAGCTCCACTTGAAATTTACCGAGGTCAGTTTCCAGGTTCAGCGAATGAACGCTTGTAGAGTGCTCTGAACTGCTGAAATGAATCTGATAGTACAACTGTAGAATTAACTAAATCCTCCCGTGCATGTATTTCTCCATTTCTATATTGTGTCTGCATAGTGGAAAGTTGGGGAAAGTGGAGACTTTTCCCCCTCACTGTCAGTTTTCAAGTGAATGAGACCCTTGGAGAGCACAGATTTTTAACATGTCATAAATTAACTACAGGAAAAGATAACGTTACAGATATCTTGAAGAACGTTGTGCACGCACACACAGCTAACACTTTGCAAGGCAATATTAGGTATCATCAAGCATTAAGAATGTTTTGATTTTAAAATACTTAATGAGGATTTGTAGATAAATTAAAACATCTCCATCTGCTGTCTTCATGGTAGGTGATATTTTACCATTGCACAGTCATCTCTAAATCTAATTCCACCAGGAAGACTTCTAATCACTGTTTAATTTTAGAGCAATATTCTGCTTGGCAATCAATAAGGAAGTGTCGTCAAACTTGGATTTAATAGGAGACATGGATTGCATCCTCTACAGGATGCACGGAGAGAAATACTTTCGGGCACAGGAGAGTAGGGTGTCTTTGTCTCCCATTTTTCCCTGCCACATACCATTGTGGCTCACAAAAGCTTATAAATCAATGCCCCGTGTTGCGTGAATATAAATCTCATCAATTTTACATCATTAACACCATGAAAAAGCTACCACTCTCGGAGCAATTTCCCTCTGCTAGCTAAATCTGTCCTTTTGATGAAACAAAACAAGCAGATTCCGATTGTTTTGCTAACAAACCCTTCCTCCACCAACTTTAATCATGCCAAAATCCACTCCGAGTACAAAGTTGTCATATTGCCAGTTGAGAGACTGAGGGTGTGAGGCAGTGACACCACTCTGCTACGCAGGGGACAACAGGCCATTAGAAAGAGGATGAGGCTGAAGACAGAGCTCTGAGGGTCATCAAAGAGGCAAGTATAGGTAGGTTATATCTTGGCAGATGAAGGCAAGGCAGAACATTCTAGAACAGCAGATGATTCTCATAGCCAGAAGCCTAGTTAAACAAGAGGCCAGGGATTGACATTTTGTAAGGTCAGTGATCTCTAGAATGAAGGTCATGGCCGTCATGAGAACCAGAGGCCCAGTGAGCCAACTATCCTTGTGGCTTCTAAGGTACAGGAAACCTAGACGAGAACCTTGGAGAATGTCTCCCCTCATGGTTGGGGAGGGTTTTGTAGCAGCGCTGCCTGTGCTACCTGTATTTCTCCCTCCCTCCTGGTGATTAGAAACAGGAAAGGTCTTGTGCACCACCAATCTCATTGATGTTTCTTTCGTCTTGGGCTATTTGAACCGTAACCACTTGTTCAAATGTAAGCTAGGGAATCTAGCAGCAATAAGCAGATGTGATTATAAATAAACAGTTGCACGTACAGAAATATATGAATTTATTGGGAATAATTGGAAGTTTATGACTTTTAACAACAAGCCGACCGCCAGCATCACTTTAAAGAGAGAGGATCTCAAAGCATTTCCACTAAAGTCAGGAACGAGACAAGACTGTCTGCCTTCCCCATATCTGTTCAATATAGTACTTGAAGTCCTTTTAGATTTTTGAAATTTGCCTTTTCATTGCCTTTGCTGATCCCTATAGAGCCAGGACTTTTGAATTAGGAGCTTTTGGTCTGGTTTTTCTAGGGGGATAAATTGTGGTCCAGAGATGTAGGTGGGTGGTTTGCATTAGTACAATGACTAGAACTCGGGCCTCTTGATGTAGGAAAAAGGCTCTTCATTAGGATTCTGGACTGACCACCAGCATCTTTTTGGTTCTACAAGTCTTTATAGAGTACAAATTAAGATGATATATGGGATTATTGTAGGAAAATAACCATAAAGATCTCCATCACCTAATAGGATGGGAAACTTTCTTTTTTTGGCAGTTTGGATAACAAAAACAGAAAGGCCAATTTCAAATTCCTGAGCATCATCCAAATTGCTTCAGTTCAACAAAGTGGATGGAGCTGATGTTAGATGGCAGAGGTTAGGAAAAGAGTCTAGTGTGGGGGAAAAGGCCACGAGTCAGGCAAACTTAGCAGAGCAAACCTGTGAACATCTACATGTAAGGAATCCATCAAGCGTTTAAGGGAACATTCCCGCAGTGAGAGGGAAGGCTAGACCCATTTAGGGGCCGCTTAGCAGATATGGTGCCATCTCATGTGGTCATCAAAGGAGCTTTTTAAGAAGATAATGAGACCAGACGTTGCAGACAGAGGGATTCAACTGATGAAAAGGGTGTGTGTGTGTCCCCTCCTCTACCCACAATGGTGACTTTGAAAAAGAATAGAGGAAGTCTTTCATCCCTCAATATCGCTTTTCACCAGCTGCTGGAAAAACTCAGTAACCCTGCAGAACTATACTGTGAAGTTCACAGCACCCCCTGGAGTTGTTCAAGGGACCGTCTTTCCCACTGCATGCAAATGCCTGGCTATGAAAGTGTGCTCATTATCAAGACAGATTGTACTGAGCTATGCTGGGAAGTCTGCAAGCAGAAAGAAGCACGTGGGATGGGTCAGACTCGGAAGCTTCGGCGGGTGGTGTGAAGCCACCTTTGCAGATGCTCACGCCCATATGAGCAGTCCGGGTAGATCCTGGTCACAGCACTGCGACCATGAAGGGAGGCCTCCTTTTCTCAAGGGCAGGCGTAGCTCTTTTTCCTTCCATCTGTACCAAACAGCTTTTCCAAAGCCCCTTGGGCCTTTCACACATGGCAGAAACATCTCTCTTATTCATCAACAGCTCGAGGGAAGTGTTCCCTGAAACATGCTCTTCTTTTGTGTGTCCCCAGGCCCTTCAGCATCACCATGCTGTTCATGAAATTTCCTACATTGCGAAGGACATCACGGATCACCGGGCTTTTGGATATGTTTGTGGGAAGGAAGGGAATCACAGATTTGTGGCCATCAAAACAGCCCAGGCAGTAAGTATTCCTGTCTAATATGGGTGTTTTCCTTGTAAGTGTGCAGGACAGAGCTAACACTGCTAATTTTCCAAGGCCCAGTCTGGCCAAATGATGTGCCACCCAGCAGCAGAATCCTATCTAGAAAAGGTAAACAGCCTTGAAGCAAAGAAACATGGTCATACCCATTCATTTTTTGTTTTGTTTTTTATCCTAATGGGTATGTCCTAATGACTAATTATTTCCCTTTCTGATTAAGCTAGATAGAGACACGTATACAAATAAGTTTTCTTGTGTTCATAGCCTCATTTAAAAGGAAAATAAGAGAAAACAAATAGCTGTTTTGCATATGGCCTGCCCTAATTTTATTGTATTCAGAATCACTAATAAATAAAAAGAAATGCCTTTTCTGCTTATGATTATTATGAATTTGAAAATATAATTAGTTGAAGAAATGAACTTTAGCCTAGAAGCAATTTGCTAAACCAATATAAACAAGGTAGAATTAATTAAGAACGGAATGCTTTCAGTTTAATAGAAAAAGGAAGTGCTGCGGGTTGGAGCCACAAACAAAAATTAGTAGCTGCAATTCTTTATTAATCTGCCTCCCCACCTTTCACTCCAGGCTGAACCTGTTATTCTGGACTTGAGAGATCTCTTTCAACTCATTTATGAACTGAAGCAAAGAGAAGAATTGGAAAAAAAGGCACAAAAGGATAAGCAGTGTGAGCAAGCTGTGTACCAGGTATGCCTAGGAGTTCCTCCCCGTGCTGCAGAAGACAGGGCCCACAATAAGCAGATGGGAAACTGACAAGTTGGGCTGTCTCCTGCTGCCAAGCAGAAATAAACAAAGGTGAAAGGTTCCTGTGCAGGTTACAGGCATCCAAACTAAGCCATTAGAAGTGATCCCTTCTTTCTTTCTTTCTTTCTTTTTTTTTCTTCTTTTCTGAGACTTGAGATAGGTTAGAGAAAGGGGAACCTTTAATCCACGGGAAGATTTCAGAGGAGGAAGACTAAAGCCCATAGCAGCTTCGCTTGCTCTGCTGTTGTTAAAGCAGGGAGTGGGTGGGGAGGGAGCTGCCGGATTCGGAGTTTCTTTGTGTATTTCCTGCGTTAATGGCCTCCTAGCCTATCCTAATCAATGCTGCCTTCTCCGCTGTGCTGTATTATCGGAAGATAATCTCACATCTCTTCCTTTGTATCCTTTGCTTTCACCCTCCCACCCCTCACTGGGATAGACAATTTTGGAAGAGGATGTTGAAGATCCCGTGTACCAGGTAATTTCTAAACCACGTCGGGGTTTTGCATGAACTTGTGCCCATGGTAAGGCTGTTTTGACTGACAGTTGAGGAATCTGTTGAATGCAGAAGGACTGAGGTGATTTCCAAAGGTCAGGGCTGCCAGCCTGTGCAGAGAGAGAATTTGCACATGGAGAGAGGTTTAGCCAGCACTACTAACAGGTGATCTGGAAATCCACTTCCTTTTTCATGCCCCTGCCTCAGACGCTTCCATGATCTGGAAAAGTTTGATCCCAGAAATGAATGTTTCTCAGGAGTCTCTTGACTGTTCTGACTTGAAGCATGATGGATAATTAAGAGGGCTCTAGGAGCTAAGAATTAGGGCTAAGAGATGGCATTTGGGTGGCATTTGAACACAGCCCTAAATAATGGCTTATGAGCGTTAGCAGGGATGTAAGAAGATCTCTGAAGCCCTGATGATGCAGGGTAGCCCTCTGATTATTTGGCTCATGGCACAGAGCTGTCATGAAGTGGGAGAGAGAATCCCGAGACATCTCTGTCCAGGGCTTTCTCTGCACTCTCTCCATGGTCTACAGCACAGGGGTGGGTAATGACCTCTCTTGGGGTCAAATCTAAGGTCCGTGCAAACAAGGAAAGAAGTGGCTTTTCCCCCTCCTATGCTTATTTCTAAGGAGGAAAAAGTGGACCAAAAAGCATGCTCACTTCTTTAACATAAAAATCAATCCTCCAGCTTTTATTTCTACAATAAATTCATAGGGATGGTTTGTGTCTGTGTTACACAGCCACTGAATATATGTGCATACCTTCACACCAACAGCTGCTATGGCTATGATAAGAGTAAAATGATAAGTAGAAACCTGTTTAGATACATAGATCTGTGGTAGACACAAGTCAGAGCTCCATCACTGCAAACACACCCTTGCTTTTGAGGGATGCAGAGGAAGAACTTGCTTACAGCAGGAGCTTCAGCCCCTGATTAATAAGCTCATAGAGAATGAGAGTGATGGCCTTTGGAAAATGCCCCAGCCCCTCAAGTCTGGAATGTGCACATAGAAATGTTAATTTTCAGTATTTTAAACCGATAAGATTCTCTTGGGGCTTCTGGGCTCTTGGGCATAGGCCCAGGACCTTAGGAAGGCAATGGGACTGTAAAGTGAAGTTTACAAGGCTGCATTCCCATGACAACCATAGCATCATTCTGCTCAGCTGCCACAGAGGCCAGACCCCATTGAATGAACATATTACCTCTCTGCAAAGACTGGCGGTGGCCCAGTGTACTCACAGCAGCCAGAAAGGTCTGCAGGTTTCCTTAGCGAGGCCCATGTTATCCCAGTAACCCACATCATTTCGGATGTTTCCTCTCGTGCCTGCTTCTGCAATGCTTGCTGTGGTTTGCATCTGAATCCCAAATGCTTTTTTCCTCTTTCTTATTTTGTTTCCTTCTGCCCTTTCCTCTCTGGCTGCTCCTGCAATAGTACATTGTGTTTGAGGCTGGACATGAGCCAATCCGTGATCCCGAAACAGAAGAAAACATTTACCAGGTATAAGATCTTTGCTTCTTCCTATGCCCCCTCCACCAGCAAATGCTAGCATACTGATAGTCTCAAGAAGCCAGGGTCTTTTGGTCATCCAGGATCACATGATGCCCTTGAGTACACTGACTTCTGGTTCCCAGCAATTTCCTGGCAGTTTCCATGCCTCCATGTTGAAATCTTTAATGGCCAGTTGGGTACAGTAATTTAATCTGGAATGGATAATTGGGTGTTTTAAGTAGCATCCAACCCAAGCATTCTGTTGTACTGGGATAATGCCCCAGAGAATTGCAATCCACCAAGTAGAAGGGTCTTTCACTTCTCAAAGCAACGCATGCATCCAGTTCGGTTAAAAACCCAACTTCCCTTCTGTAAGTAAGGGATAGATCTGATAACGTTGCATGAAAGCTGCATTGTGAGTATGGATGGAATAAAAGAAAGTAAAGCTGAAGGCTTTATCCTTCCTGAAGGAGAGGCAAGTTAATATTCATAACTGAGAAGAACACTTAAAACATTTTTGAACTCACTCAACTCTTACAAATATGTGATAAAAATAGACATTTTAATGCTGGGGTTTTTTTGGGGGGGGCAGGGTATTGAGCAGATTCTCCAGGCTTCCACAGCTCCTTAGAACTAAGGCAGAAAACCAGACACAAGTGAAGACCAAACCCCAGCCTCCTCAGGAATGCCATCCAAGTGTTTGGGGCTTGGGTCACAGTAGCATGGTCTAGTGGCACATCAAGTAAATATGATAATTTTTCTCTAATGAGAACCTGAGTCTTCATCTAAAGCATAAGTATGGGAGAAGGAGCGATGTGATGTATTTATTTAATCAGGGGTTTTAATTTACTTAGTTGTGTGTTCTATTATTCAGCCTTGGGCATGTGCTAATTGTGAAATCAAAATAAAACGTATTTTCAATTTCTCTCAAACGGGTAGAATTCTAAATGAGCAAGCCCAATGCTGTTTCTCCCAACAGCTCAGTTTAAGTGGGTCTTGTAGACCATCCTTTATTCATGCATGCCTGGTCCACCCAGACCCTTCCCCCTGGGCCTCCACCAGGAAGAGCTGGAGCAGGGAGGGCTTCCCAGAGCACCTGCTGAGAGTGCAAGGTGTGGTTTAGTCTTCACCTACAGAAGCTTTGCAGTTGTCCCCAGTGTCAGCTCTGCAGCCCTGTACCATCCTGCAGTGTCTGAGCAGCGAGGCCAAAGAGCCATTAACTTGCCATCCCAGGGAGAGGGAGCACCTTCACTGTAGCAACTGGGGACAGCCAAGTGCCTGCAAGTGCCTTCGGGGGCAGAGCTCTCAGTTTGGCCTTCTCACCAAATACCTTTGGGTCATGGTTGGAAAGCAAGGCCCTTGCTGTTTTTCAGACTCCATTTCTCCAGTTATAAAGTAGTGTGTGTGTGTGGGGGGGGGTTCCCATCAGTGTGAAACTGAAACAGGCTGTGTGGGGTATAGAATGGGGCAGCATCCTGAGATCCTGAGGCACAAATATCCATGTGGGTCCAGACCTTTGTACCAGTACCTGCTCCAGCCGTTGATTTAAATTGTAAATTTCTTTCCTATCTCTGGGCATCACCTGTAAAATGAGTAAATAAGATTCATAGATCTCCATGGGTAGGCTCTTTCCTGCTGTCTGCAGCACACACCTTACAAGAAATAAAACTGGGGTTCTTTGCAGAATCACGCTAGCTTGCTTTGTAGGCAGCAAGGCCTTTAGAAATGGGCTACACATGTACCCACGGATGTCCCCTCACGTGGGGTAGTACATGGAACACCTTTCATCTCTCACAACACCCACTATGGTTTTAGTTTCCCACCTTACAGACAAGGGGAGTGAGGCTTGTGGGGACCAGGGATCCTGTTGGGGTCCCAGAGCCTGTGAGATAGAATCTCTAAGGCAGGTGTCTTTGTCTGGTCTCTGTAAAAGCCCCTCAGTCCTGCAACCCTTTCCAGCTCAATGTTATGTGGCACTGGGTTCCCCAGTTATATTATGTATCTTAAGTCACTATCAAAAAGATCACGCTTGTTTTAATAGCACTGGCCTCCTGATCTCCCCATCTGTCCATCATTAACAGGAAGGCATCATTTACGAGAATAAATACTTTATCCCATCTATTGGAAAGGCTGTGGCCATGTTCCTCTCCTGTAGTGCAGGTCCACCTGGGCTCAGTGCACTTAACAGATGAGCCCTTGGCCTATAGATTACCAGGCTAAAAAGGCGCTGCCATTAGACGTCCTGTCCTTTTTTTTTCCTTTGGCAGACAAATTCTACATAGCTGGTCCTGCTGCATACATTGCACCGTTCCTACTACGTTCAGTCAAGGTGGCCTTATTTTATTCCAGCCCTTGTTTCTAGAAGGAGACACACAAAACCGCGGCTTGCATCCTGTTAGTGTTTTGTGCCTTTAGATGATATACATAGTTTTTGCCATTCAGCTTCCCAGGCTGTGAACTGGGTGGGGCTAGTCCAGTGTGGATTCCTATGATGCCGTGGTGTGCCTGGTCCACAGAAGCTTCTGTGTAGACATCCCTTCCTTTCTCTTAGGCATCATTGGCATCATTGGGTACCACTTCTGATGATGCTGTGCTAACAGCCCATTTTGTTGGAGAGCCCCACAGAAAGCTGCAGCCTTGCTTTGCTGCTTGTACCCAGCATGAGGATGATGAGGCTCTGACACTGAGACATCTTTCTACGGAGGAGTTATGTCCCCACAGCCATGTGAATAATCTTAATTGTCTCTCATGTCGTGGGCCTCAGAAAACATGATCAGTTCCCTTTAACCTAACACAGGGCATTTTTCTACGTGACTTAATGGTGACCTTTCTGTCACTTGGTGAGCAAGCTCCCAGGGCTGTCATTTTCAGCACAGGGACTCCAAGTGCCAGAATGAGGGACTGTAATTCCAGTCTTGACCTAGAGTACCTTAATCAGGTATTACCCCATTTTCCAAGTGGATGTTTTTCAAATTCACTTCTTCAGAACTCACTGTTAATTTCCCCCATGTAAGTATCAATGTGAAATGGAAAAGCAGATCCTGTGTCACCTGCCACCACACTGCTGGCACGGATGTGCCCTCCGTGTATACCACTTCAGGTATAGCTTTTAGAGTCATTGAACACCTATTTAACTTCTTCATTCAGAAGTCTTCCTTTGGGCACCTCAGTATCTTCTGGGCACCTAGGAAAATAACAGCGACCGCTGCAAGGACCCTGTCCTTGTTCATAAATAACCCCTTAGGTGTTCATGTAAACCTGAGGCTCAAAAATTAAGAAAGCCGAGGCTCAAAATGCAACACGACTCCCCTAAGTCGTGCAGCCTGTAGGCAGTCCTGGATGAGGAGCCAGATCCTCACCTTCCCCCTCGTCTAGAAGTCTGAGCACTCTGCATCACGGTGGTACTGCAGTGGTCCCTGTAGTTGAAACAGACAGTCTGTGCAAACACGACAGAGCCACAGACCTTAGCCCTCACCTGGGAATGGTTGATGAGACATGTCCTTGTTTAACATTGTGTGCCCTGTCTGGAGCAACCTTACGGAGCTGTGATACTCCAGACACACAGGCAGCATATGCTGTCTGTCATACCTCCCATGGACAGAAAGTTCCTTTCCACGCTCTGCATTAGTAGTTGGTGTATAGTTCCGTCTCTCCCAACACAAGGAGCTCTGCTGACTCCGGGCCATATCTGCCATTCTCACTGTCCAGAAAAGACACAATCCCTGGCATATAGCAGGTGCTTGGGAACTTTTCTTCTTCTGTAAAAGGACACACCTGAGATGGGAAACGAAACAAACAAACAAAACACTCCAATCCGGGTCCGTGGAGGCAGGCAGGAGTCGTGAGAACATGTCCTTGCACAGATAAATCTTAAAGGACAAACAAGCAGATTGATATCTCACCCATGGGAGAGCCAAGTAGAAAAGCGTTTTCAATTATGCACAGTTTGGGTTTCTCCATCGCATGGCTTGTTCTCCATTTGCAGGGATAATTGAGAAGCAGCCGCGGTTCAACTGCGCTAAGTGCCCATAGTGAGCAGTGAATTACAGGCAGCAGAACACTCTTCCTTCCACTCCATTCCGCTCCTAAAGGACAGGGTGAGCTGGTGAAGACAAGAGTGAGGGCTGGTAATTTATTGGCCCTCGTTAACAAGGACTCTGTAGACATTCAGGGAGGATTCCTTCTAAATGGCGCTCAGTTAGCAGGATCAAAGAAATGACATTCTTCAGTGAATACCTGCAAACCAGGGTTCTGGAAGGGCATCTTCCACCTGGCCTTGCTCAGTCATAGTTCTGTTTTCTGCAAGGATGCACATGGGCCTCTGGGAATGCAGGGGTTTTGTTGTTGTTGTTTGGCTTTTTAAGGATGCACCTGAAGCAGCCACCCGAACAGTGTAGCAATAAACAGCAAATGACCTGAGCTGCAGCACCTAACTGCCCCACTCCTGACTGTGGGACCCTCTCCAGGCCTGATCTCCCTTCCCTACATCACAGGGAGGGATGGCTATAGTTCTAAAAGACTTGTCCTGGTTATTCCACCACTATTTATGGATAGTAGAATGTTTACAATCCTGCCTGCTCATGGGGCATGCCTAAGTGCCACATTAACTCATTATATTAAGAATAAAAGTCTTATTTTGGTATCTGGAAAGATTTGGATTGAACACAGCCAAATCAAAGGTTTGGGGCAAAGTCCATAACATCCTTCCCTGAACCTCACTTTCTATAGATTGAAGGTAGTGTTGGCATCGGGAGTTTGAGTTAAATGAGGGTAAAAATAAGAGAATTCAAAGGGTCGGTTGAGGTTCTTCCTCTCATGGATAAGGATAGCTCGCTGGTCCATGCTTGGCGGGCGCTTCTTTTCTTCGGTTTCCCTCCACACTGCTCTATGAAAGATTTATCCAGCGGGTATTCATAGGGGGCCTTCTGGGTGTGACACCCCTGTCTATTCCTGAGAAGCATCCAGCCTGCTGGAGAGACAGCCTCTCTGTCAGGACATTATAAATCTGCTGCTGTTTGGTCTCCGCAGTGGAGAGCAAAGCTGCGGCGGTCTGGGGGAGGCGCGGTTAGTGAGTGCTTCCAATCTGGAATGTTTCAGTGCGGGGCCCTTGATTGACACATTAGAGAAGTATTCGACACTATTAATATCGCAAAATGTGTTCGTATACATATGTATATGATGTATGTGTGACAAAGGAAGTCATCCCCCTGGCATATTGCAGAATTCTGGGGCTTATCTCCTATCCAGTTTCTCACATTTGCATCTTCCCATCACCTGAGTGAGTTGCATTGCTGATCAGACCTATTGAGAGCAGTAGAGCCAGAGGGGCTGGATGGCCTGCTCAGGGTGTTGCACATGACAAGTAGCCCCAAGAGACCAGCAGCATGAGCAGGGGAAAGAAGAGAAGGGATATTTGGAGGGATGGCAGATCAGTCACAGACTTCTGGATCCTGGTGTCTTACTTCCCCTATCATGTGGACCCTTTCTATGATTATCAGGTGGTGATCAGGAGGGGGCTGATAGATACGAGGCACTTGACTTTTGATAGCGCGTCGATCATCTCACAGAGACATGTATGCCCATACACAAACTGTTTCTAGTTACTTCAAGGGAAATTATAGCACCTGGACTCCCCTTATGATTAACCAAAAAAAGTTGGATTTTGTTGTTGAGGTTTGCGATCTCCACAGCTGTTCTTTGACTCTGGGAAAGGCTCAAGAGCATATATTTGTTTTAAGATGATACCCATGTCCTCATTGATTTTCCCAGGGGAAGGAACCTGGCTTAAAGCCTTCATGGCTAAAACCACCCCTTGAGTGCTAGACCTGTCTTAGGCGCTGTCTCACAGACAGTCAGACTTGCAGACACATCTGACTACTTTGTTCTTTGAAAGTGGAACAGCAAGCCAGGCAGTGGTGGCACACACCTTTAATCCCAGCACTCGGGAGGCAGAGACTGAGTTCAAGGCCAGCCTGGTCTTTAGAGCTACAGAAGGAAGGAAGGAAGGAAGGAAGGAAGGAAGGAAGGAAGGAAGGAAGGAAGGAAGGAGGTAGAGCACCAATGTTTTGACTGTTGGATTTGATTTCTCTCTAGGTTCCCACCAGCCAAAAGAAGGAAGGTGTTTATGATGTGCCAAAAAGTCAACCTGTAAGTGTAAGTACATCCGCTTCAGCAGCCAGGTTCGTGCAGAGGCTGCGACTGGTGGGAAACTCTTTTTCTGCTCCTAGAGTCACGTGTGGTTTCTCATGGGTATAGGGACATAAGGGAAGAATGATACGGATGAGCAAGAACCAATCACAACAAAGGTCTGTTCTGTGAATGAATGGATGGGGTTGGATAATGCAAATAGTTCTGCTTGGGGACTCAAGATCCCAGTTGTTCCAGGACATAGGTCTCCAACCAGGCCTTTAGAAAGTACATGGTCAAGTATAGGACACTGTCGTTTTCTTCTACCTGTCCCATCTGAAAGTGGTTAAGAAGTTCCAAAGGAACAATGAAAGGGCTGGCCAGAGCCACGGAGGTGTCTAAGGACTCACACATCTCATTAGCAAGCACTTAAAGAAAAGGCCTTGTGTGGCATGCTCGCAGAGAAACTAGCAGGTGGGTGTGCCACAGCCAGGACAATGATGCCCAGTGCATCTGGACTCAGGAATCTGAGCCAGAAAGGAAAACAGAGCCCTACCCTGGCAGTGAAAGCAACCTCTTATTCCTAATGCCAGCAACACTGAGGGCCAGCCTGCTCTTCAAGGTTTCGATTGGTCCAGCCCCCATTACATAGTTTCCTTCAGTTCAATTTGTGCCCAGATTGACTCACTTGCCCCTGACAGGTTTAGATACACGAGGAAATACGCTCTATTTGCTGCCCTAGTTTTTCTGATTTTATTAGCCATTCTGGTCACCCCCTCTCCATGCTTAATAGCTCCAAGGGGAATAAACCTAAGCCTCTTAGCCTGGCAGACAGACCATCTAAGGGCTCCATCAGCTCACAGGTCCATCACTCCCCTTCTGGCCCAGCCCTCCGAACCCTCCCCTCCCCCTGCTCTGTGTCCTGCCTGCTATCCCTACATCTAGTTATCAGGGAGACTTTTGGGGTTTTTTGCTCTGAAAGTCAGTCACAGATCACCCCTATTTTGGTGGTCCTTTGACAGTTATTCCCCTACGAACAGCACGTCTTTCCCCATCACCTCCATGAGTCTCCTGAGGTCCTTGTATTACCAAAAATGAGCCCTGGTAGCTGAAAACAGGCAGGAAACAGCAAGTATAGGAATATTTAATGGATAGACAATTGACTAGCCCCTGAAGGAGGATAGGGGTTCTTCCCCTTAAAGGGGATTCCCTGTTTTTCAGAACCCTAAAAGGTCATTGCCCAAAGACACTAAAGTCTTGCTTGGGGGATACCTGACTGTATGAATGAATTGCATTAACTGCCCACTCCGTGTTCTCTAAGGCCTACTCAGTGTGGTAGCAACTTTCCATGCTTCCAAAGGCCTGAGAGAAACAGGAGGCATGAGGCTCAGGCTTGCAGACATGAGCACAGGTAGATCCGGGTCCTGCTCATGCCCACCCCTATGAACTTTGGTGGAGTTTCTCTATCCCTTGGTCCAAGGTTTGTCTTCTACCCAAAGAAGTTACTGACTGAGAAAATAATGTGTATGTTGAAAAGTTCCTCTGAGTTACCTCAGCCTCAGAGGGCTGTATGAATTCCTCTGGGTCCCTCTCTGCTCTACTGTCTCAGTGCCCTAGATTCTGCAGCTTGAAGCCCTGCCCCTCTGCCAATGCACATGCCACAGGGCATCTCTCTGCTGTGAGGCTCCGTCCCTCATATCACCTTGGGTGCCCCATTTGTCTCCTTTCCTTATTGTGAAAGAGAAAGGAAGCAGAGAAAGGGAATCCTGCTTGTGCATGTTAGGTAGCTGCCGGGAGCTGTGGGGCCCCAACAGTTCCCACAGGAAGGCAAACTGCCCAGTGGCCTGTCACTCTAAGTTCCTCACTAGTTTCCTCTGGCTTGGGTCCAGAGCTACACAGAGTCTAGGTGAGAGAATCAACCTGGGGTGTTCTTTTGGGAAATCGACCATAATCCACAAAGGACTAGTCAAATCTTGTAGTACCCAAGTGTAAGGCTTGGGTGTACTTGTCACCAGTGGGCACTCGCTGAGGGTCTCTGAGTAACCCTTTGACTCTCAAAGGCTCTGTATCTGTTAAAAGCAGGTACCGCCTGCCTTTTATCTTTTGAAGACTGAAGGGAACATCTTGGGAAAGTCCTTAGCAGAGGCTGGAAATCTGATGGAATGAGGATGTCCCTGGGTGTTGCTCTAACAAGCGATGCTTGAGTTAGCGCTTTTGACTGATCTTGGATGGTCGGCTTCTCAAAATGAGTACGCACCTCCTTTGCCCCAGACAGGTCACCTCAAATTCCTGTGGACTTTTGTCCTTCCCTTTGCAATGATAATGGTGAATGTTATTTTCCTCTTACTATGTCTACGTGAACCATTGGATTTTGTGTTCCCCAAAAAAGTTAGTAAAATCATAGCTCTTGAAGTCCAGCTCTGTGCCTAAAGTTTAGCTGTCTCTGAGCACAGAGGTAATGTCCCAGTGTTATGAGACAGAGCTGGCTTTGAGTTCTGGCTTCATTACTGGCGTTGTGACCTTGAATGAGTCCTTTTCTCTGTTGAGTTTTTAGTTGCTGTGTGTTTGTAATGGTGATAGAAAACCATGACCACCAGATTCTAAGAATTTATATTAGCCACTCAGTATATGGTATCTGTTGGTAGATCCGAGTAAATTTGCTTGAAAATACTTCCCAGGAGTGGTCACTCCCTCACTGTGTGTCTGCCGAGGACAGAAAGCATGCCCTGCCCGTGACCTGATTACCAGGGAGCATTGACACAGAATAGCTGCACTGCAAATGCATTATTGAGAGTGAAATGAACAGAAGTGAAAATGAACGATTGTGTAAAGGATAAATGTCTTTGGATCCAAAGCTCATGTCTTAAGTTCTCTTTCCTCCTGGAGCACCATGTCGCATGGAGACAGTGTTTGCTGTCATAGCTGTCCCTGGCCCAGCCCCTCTTTGCACTCTTCCTTCAACAACTCGTGCCCTGTTCTGCCTCCAACCTTCATAAATATGCATGATTTTTCTTCATAGCTTGGATCATCAAGCTGACAGATGGCCTTCTGAACACACACATGGAAACGTGTGTGTGTGCGCACACACACACACACACACACATACACACACACACACACACACACACACACCTGCACCTCTCACCTCCCACATCAGCAGCTCCGCAGCAGTCAAAGCCAAAGGCATTTTGCTGACTGAGCAAAGTTATTTTGGGGTTTGTTTTGTGTTCTGCTGCCTCAGAGTGGGCCCAGAGCTGGAGCCCCATGGAAACTGGTTAGCATCGTCACAGTGTTTAACATTTTCTGGAGAGAGACCGGTACACGATAACATAGTGAGGACATGGTCTGACAGAATTAAGAATCTGCATAGGCTTTTTTTTCCCAGAACCCCTTGGAGCCATTTATATGTCACAAAGAAGACCAGAGAAAGGATGAGGGTTCATTGATTTTACAACATACTCGCCTGAAGACCACTATAATTCTTGCATTTTAAGAGCATATCAATATATCTCTTACCTAGTGATAGATCATCTAAAATTAAGGATAATAATTACATGGTTTAATTTTAAACCACACTTAGCTGAAGACTTTTCTTCAAAAAATTAGAAGTGTCTGTGGTAATATATAGGCTATGAACAAGATAAAAGGAGACAGGCAGACCTTACACCCCAAGCAGTCATTTACCTGCCTTCTCATCAGAACAAAGAAAGCTAGCGTGCATTTCCAAGCTGGGGTTTCAAGGAGCACTGACCAACGAGATGTTCATCAGTGATTCCAAAAATTAAAACATCGATGTTTTCAGGTGTTTAATACATTTAAAAATATGCTATGAATGTTAATATGTATTTGTATATGAATATGCAAGAGGAATATATTTTGATTTATGAATATATATTACATAAATCGAGGAGGTCTCAATTTTTCTTGACCTAAATACTCTTTTTAATGCAACCCCAAATACATCTCAAGCAGAGAGTCACTCTGTTAAGGACCTAACGGGGACACAGGTATGGAAGACAACCCAGGCATGCGTAGTACTAATACCAGACAATCTAGTCCCAAAGCTCAGGTGGAAGAGCAGTGCTGTCCTTTACTGCTCACAGGTCCATGAGCTGTCCGTGTGGGTCTGCTGCTGTCTGCCTTTCCCAGAGTTATTTGACTGACGTGTCTCTGGTTACCTGTGGGTCTGGAGGCAGTCGTGCCCATCCCTGCAGAGCCGGCTCACAGATCGGGGATGTGGTTAGCTTTGGTCTGAGGTAGCTTCGGGAAAGGCCACAGCATCCTCTTCCATGGAGTGTCTCTTCCTTCAGCAGGGTTATCAGGTTGCAGTCACCTTGTGGTGGCACGGGTTCTAGTGTGAGACTATGAGTAATTCAAGTCTGTCCTGGATTCAGGTTTAGAAAACAAACTCTACACTTTGGTAGAAATTGTAGCTTTCCTGCAAAGGACGGAGAATATATGGAGAGTGTAGGGGAGTGCCTCTCATACAATCTCTTTATCGCTGTCGGCGAAATCACTACTGAGTGATAATAATCAAGTTGAAATATGCTTGCTTCTTTGCTACTGCTTCCTTGTCATAGTTATCTTGCTTGTATTCCTCTGTCATCTGAGGAGGTTTCTGGTGGGCTCCCTCTGTAGGGCAGCCCATTGGGTACCCTGGCTTCTCGACCCCAAAGTCCTCAGCCATTGATCCTCTGCTTCTGGAGATGCCTTGGTGATCAGGCTCTCAGGTGCCCTCCTTTCTCTCACCACAAGCCTCTCCTTCCTCTCCTCACACCTCCCGACTCTTGCTAAAAAACACTCGGTCCAACAGTCAAGATTCAGTTGAAAATATTTTCTCTGCATCTTTCCCAGAATCCCTAAGGAACTTGCAGTTGTGAATTCATTTCTATGGAACTTCTAATGATGTTTTCTCATTGGCAGAGAGCAGGATTCTCCAGTGACTGGAAGTGTGGGCTTTGTGATCAGAGGCACTTGGGTTTGAGTTCAGCCTCACCACTCCCTAGCTTTGTGACTTGGGCTGCTGTATTAGCTTTTCTAAGTCTCTGTTTGTTCATCTGAAAGTGGAACTAAAGCTGGTGTCTGCCTTAGCAGGTTTGGTGGGAGGCTGGAGCGAGCTAGTCTCAATCGGCATGCAGCATAGGGCTGAGCCCGCTGAGGATTCAGAAGTTGCAGGCTGTCGTTCCATTTCTTTTACCTAATTATCTGTGAACTGCCAGGGGACAGGCCTCCTGTCTCTGAAGGAACGCTTCCTGGGATTTCTGGTCTCCTTGAGATGTTAATGGTAAATTATCTTTTCCTAAGAAGGCACATTCACACCAGTCAAGTTCTGTGGGTCTTGTCTGTGACACAAACCCCTCTCCGCTGTCCCAGAACCCCAGCAAGCAGCTCATCATCACACATCAGCGGAAGTGGCCTTAATGGCAGAACCCATCTGATGGAGCAGGGATTTCAGAGTTTGAGGACAGAAATTAGAATTTCGTGTTTCTTAACGCTCACCCTCTGTCTCACCTTGCTTAGGGCCTAGCTATTGGCAGAAAGCTGGCTGCCTCCTTGCTCTCCTTCCTCCTGCTTTGTTGCCTGTGATTCCAGCCTCATCTCCTGCCTCACTTCACAAATACACCCAGCCCTTTCTTGCCCTGTGGTCTATTGAATTTGTTGCCTTTATGTGCTTGCTTTACCATTAGCCTGGGATGTCTTCTTCTGGCAGATTTCTTCTTAGGGTCATCCTACACCCCCCTCCACTTTTCCTGGGAACTCTAAGCCAAGATAATTATTAATGCCACCCTCACCTAGAAATATACCTCTTTTCCTGGTCATGACAACAGGAAGCTTTTCACAGGGGATAATCTCCTTTATAATCTTAAACACGCAGGTATATATTTATGGAAAGGTCTGACAAAGCCAAGGGCATGCATGCTTGGTTATGGGAAGTTAGCTGGCTAGACAGAAGGTTTTAGGAAGGAAAATGTAACGAGCAAAGCTCTGTGGATGAGCAGATTAGAGCAAACCCTGGGCACAATGCCAGCCCCTTGGAGACGAAATGGATTGCAAGGTATTTTTGAGTCCTGAGCCCATATTGACCTTACCTAGAGCCACTCTAAGCTGATGAACTCATCACCAACACCCTTCTGAACAGAGACGAACTTTAGATGCTCTTTGTATCTGCCGGTTCATAATTCTGGACATTTTCGAGCCAAACATCCTAGCACTGGGGGTGACTATCAGGGATGTACATTCCTGAGTGGGGACACCGGCTGCCAAGGATGGCATTATTGCAGTCATTACTGAGAGCTTTTTATCACTGCATTAGCCTTTGAGGATGGTTCTGGTCCCTCTGTGGGGTTGCCAGGGAGAGAAGAGCACTCAGGCTGCGAGTGCCCATTTCAGACGCTGTGAGCGAGCAGAATGAGACTTACCCTCTACGCTCACTTGTTTCAATGACACAGACCCAAAGCATCATGTCATTTCAGATGAGAAACGGTGCTTTTCTTTTTGATGGTCCTCATTCCCCTACATTAATAGTCTTATGCCTGAAAAAGACCTTTTGTCCTGAACCTTTTAATTGCCCCCACTTAAAACTCTTATGTAGTTGTGTTAGGCACAAAAGACTTTCTGATTATCAGTAATAATTCTGGATTCTATCAGAATCCACTCCCCCTGCCCAACCTTCAGAATCAGCTTCAGTGAGAGTCTTAAAAGTTTAGCATAGTGGCAAATAAGCAAATGTTCAGATTGATATCTTACATTGGACATTAATGGCACTGAAATGCACCATGGATTCGGAACAGAAGAAACATCAGATGCCTCCCGCAGTTCTCCCTGACTTTGGTTGAGATCTTTCTCAGTTTCTTCAACTTTCTGAAGCTGTTTCTCCCTCCTCTGTGTAATGAATACACTGGCCATCCTCTTCTGACACCCAGGGCCCTGGGGAAGTTCGGTGTGTATGAAATCAGTCTTCGAGGAAGATGAAGGCTGCACCAAGGAGGGTACTGGTAGCAGTAGCTGGGGATGGACCTGGTGTCTTCCAGGTTCTTGGCATCTAACTCAAGAATTAAAATAACGGTTTACATGGTTTGCGAAAGTGGCAGGGAAACATTCAAACATAGCAACAGCACAGATTAGTAAAAAATACACTGTCAAGCTTGACAGTAGACAATGAGTGACAACACAGGGGCCCTGATTACTGTGTGGAGCCTCCTTTCATGAGGTACGTAAAAGGAAGAGTTTGGTCATTAAGAAATGTGGTTTGGTGTAACATGAGGGGCCTGCCCAGTACCCCACAGCCAGCAAGCCCCAAAGAAAATCACACAGAAAGTCTACATTAGGTTATTAACTGATTAGCCCATTATCTCAGTCTTCCTACCAGCTCCCATAAGTTATATTAATCCATTGTTCCATCCATGCCAGGCACATGGCCAGTACCTTTTCTCAGCGAGGGAGCTTACATCCTGCTTCTCAGATGGACTGCACTGGAATGCCAAGGGAGCTTCCAGGTTCCCAGACATTCTCCTTGCTCTGCCTCTACTTCCTGTCTGGTTGACCCACCTATACTTCCTACCTGGCCAATCAGCATTTATTTAAAACATGATTGACAGAATACAGACACATCTCCCGCACCACTTCCCCCTCTTTTTTAAAAAACAAAGGAAAATATACATAGTCCATTTTGGGGGG
>JAQHUG010000012.1:7591843-7622612 GCA_028555095.1 Dicrostonyx torquatus | reverse complement strand
CTGTTTGAGCCATTGTTTCCTCTCTAGCCTACATTGGATGGTTTGTGAGGTTTGTTTGAGGTGTGTGTGTGTGTGTGTGTGTGTGTGTGTGTGTGAGAGAGAGAGAGAGAGAGAGAGAGAGAGAGAGAGAGAACCAGAAATAACAGTGCCAACAAACTGTGGCCCTACCCAAGATACATAGGCTGCTTTTATTTAAAGAGTCTCGCAGGACACACACGACAACATGTGAGGAAGCATGTCTGTGTAAGATCAGTGACCCCATCTTTATTCACTAGCTGCACAGTCCTCCAGAGGAACCCAAGGCCAGAGAACAAGCAGGAAGCGAACTAAAAACAGGAGCCCAGGTTTCAGAATGGCAAAGGTGGACTACCTCGTGCCTGCGGGTGTGTGCAGTGTGTGCTTGTTATAACAGTACCGTGTCTGCAGTGCTGGGACTCACGTCCCGAAACCACTCTTGAGGCGTTTACCTATCACTCTGTCAAGCGTTCATCCTTCATCTGTTCCACATAGGCTGTTGAGTGTCCCCTGTGTGTCAGCTACTGTAGTAAAGACTTAAAAATCAGCCCATGTTCCTTCTTGGATCCAGATCTCCGTCCATGCTAAGACCACTAACCGGTAAACAGACAAGCATCAGGGAGTGATCCCAATATACCAAACATAGTAGCACAGAGAAGTTTCTCCCAAAAGTGATAGCTATGCCAAGGTCTGGATTCGGACAGCAGACCAACTAGAGAAAGACTGGCAGGATAAGGATGGATAAGACAAAGCCCTGAAAGTGCAAACACCTGTCGGGTGGAGAACAGAGGAAAGATGGGGCTTTAGTCTGTAGCTTGGCAGGAAAGAGAATGTGGTGGAGGAATTCAGAAATTGTGACATCCAGCCTGGCAGTGGTGGTGCAAGCCTTTAATCCCAGCACTCGGGAGGCAGAAGCAGGCAGATCTCTGTGAGCTCAAGGCCAGCCTGGTCTGCAAGAGCTAATTCCAAGATAGGCTCCAAAGTTACAGAGAAAGAGAAACCTTGTCTTGAAAAACCAAAAAAAAAAAAAAAGGAAAGAAAGAAATTGTGACATCCTGCTGTGTGTGCACAGTCCCTGGGTTGGGGGGAGGGGTTGGATATTATACCAAGTGTGATGAAAAACCCACCAGATATAGTCTAAGGTCACTTGGTCACTGTGTGTGATGAATGTAAGAACATAAGAGTGGAAACACCAGCTTGGCCATAAGGGAAGGCTATACCCAGACAGAGGCAGATAGACCATGGTCTAGTCAGAGCATCAGCAGCTCCTTGTGAATGCCTGGAGGTCACAGCAGGGGTGCGTGGAAATCAATGGTAATGTTACAGCAGCCCTGTTCAGTGTCCCCCAAGGGCATTAAAGACTTGTTTGCAAGAACAGTGCTATTGGGAGGTGATGGTGCCTACCAGAGGTCTGTAGAGCACTGGCAGTGTGCCCTCAAAGGGAACTGTACGCTCTTCTCCACACTTGCCTTTGGCTTGCTAACCATAAGGGTGTGGTTTATCTCTGTCACACAAATTCTTCTACAATGGGTCATTGGCCGAAGGCAAGGGGTCAAAAAAACATAAATGGAACCTCCACACTTATGAATCAACATAAATCTCTTATTGACCTAGATAGCTTTCCTGAGACAATGTCTGAGTCAATAGCTCAGGCTAACCCTAAATGTGTGGTCCTCTTGAATGCTAGCTAGGGTCACAGGCAGGCTCCACTACGCCCAGCTCCACCTTTTCTAAGCTGACTTTCTCAAACTCTTGATGCTGTAACAGCAGGAACCAACTCACACACAAAACGTGTCCACCTGGAGTCTCAGCTTCTAGACAATGTGTTGGCGCCTGTGTAGAAACCAGAAGATGAGCCAAGAACAAGTTTGGGAAATGTGCCGGATAGTTTTGTCTACTCAACACAGCTAAACTTATGTGAGCACTGGGAAATTTAACTAAGAAAATGCCTCCATATGATCTGGCTGTAGGACATTTTCTTAATCAGTGAGTGATGGCAGAGGACCCAGCTCACTGTGGACAGTGTTGTCCTTAGGCTGGTGGTCCTGGGTTCTATAAGGAAGCAGGTGGAGCAAGCCAGTAAGCAGCCGCTGTGGTTACTCTTGCCCGTAAGTAACCCCTCCGTGGCCTCTGCATCAGCTCCTGCCACCAAGTTCCTGCCATTTTTTGAGTTCCTATCCTGACTTTCTTTGATAATGAGCATTGATTATCAAAGTGTAAGCCAAATAAGTCCTTTCCTCCCCAACTTGCTTTCGGTTGTGGTGTTTCATCACAGCAACGAAAACCCTCGCTAAGACAGGAAGATCATGTTCAACACGACCTCATGCAATGAGCATCTTCCTAACGTTACCACCAAGAATCCAAGGAATGAGTGAGCTTGAGAGATTCTGTTCCAGCAATGACAGAAAGCTTTCTTTGGCTGTTCCCAGGGGCTAGTGTTGGCTTCTGTTCTGTGAGTGGCATTGTGACTGGAAACGGCACATTCTCTGTGAAAGTGCTCAATATGGTTCCCTGTCACGACACTCCCTGTACCGTGACTTGAGTTAGTTTTCCCTCACCTCACTTGCCGCAGCTCAGAGGGGCAGCTCAGGGTCCTCTTGGTGCCTGACTCATGCTAGAGGCTCAGAGGAGTTTACAGGCTCTCAGATCCATATTCTGTGAAGCAAATCCAAGCAGGAAGACCAAATAGTGAAATGAATCCTCATGTTTGTAAGCTGCTGTCCTGTGGAGAAGGCAGGGAAACCATGTGGCAAGGAGCGGCTGTCAGAGCAGCAGGCAGGGGCTGCTGGCTATTTTTTCCCCTCTGCAGTGACTTCGCTCTGTTTCTGATTGCCTCTGATTTGCTCGCATTCCGCCTCTGCCACTCGGTTTGGTCTCAACTTCATCCAATATTTCTGGTTACCATTTGGGGACCATCTGGACCTCAGCAGTGGTCTCCCCAAGAAGACGTAGCATCAAGAGAAGTGACGGACTCTGCTGTGTATCCTGCCCTCCGCCTGAAAAGTGGGCCGAGAGCCTGTCAGCCTGCTGACAGGAGCCAATTTCACATCCCTGTGGCTCCAGTTTGCTCCCTTTGCGAGTCCTGAAGCCATGCCAAATCTTGTTAGGAGGTTTTGAAAACTCCTTGAGTTTTGGCTAATGTGGACACAGGATAATAGATTTTTAAAAGGAGAAGAAAGGAAGAAAGAGTTAGGAAGAAATAACTGCGGGCTTTTGGAAGCTGTTCCCATTTGGTTTCTAGTTTTCTGATCTCATTGCCCCTGTAAAGTCTGCTTGCTCTATCTGAAGCCATTCAAAACAGAAGAGCCATCTCTGTCTACTCTTCCAGCCAAAGGAAGGGAACAGGAACCTCGGAGTCCTCCTGTTGATGTCAAATCTTCTAGCTTCCAATGAGGTCACAGATTGGATATAGGTCCCAGAAGTCTATGGGAGTGTGCGTACACAGTTCTTCCTAGAACTCCTCAGTACTTCTGCCTCAGCCCCTTGCTAGCCCTCTTACTGTTCCCACTGAAATAGCTGCGTCACCCACTGTGCCCTTATGATCCCACCGCCACCACCATCTGGTCCCTGATGTGCCTCCAGCTTCACTCGCCTATAGACCGAGCTGGATGCTCGTGTTTAATGGTACAGACAGTGGGTGGGAAGTAGTACTATGTACTTGAATCAGGTCATGACTTTTCACTGGGCACCGCATAGCAACTACCGAGCATGAATTGTTTCCTTAATAACCCTGGCTGCATGTAAATTGCCTGGTTTCTCTTGTTTCCCTCGGCTAGAAGGGCAAGACAATGGTAGAAACTTAGTGGATAGACATGGGATGGAGGGACACATGACTCTCAGTCACCTTAACACTAGTGCCATCATTTCTCATGTCTCAGTCACGACAGTCCACAGTTCCTTCACTTTGACACTGATATTCAGCTTTTTTTTATCTCACCACGGAATAATTACCAGCCTGTAGATGGTTCCATAAATCTCATCCCCATGTTTATTTTTATATTGGGTATGTTTGAGAAAATTTAGGCATGAAAGCCCGGAGTCTCTCTTTGTCACATCCAAAAGAAACTCCGTTTCCCCATATTCTGATGGTTAAATAAAAAAAAAAAAAAAAAAAAAGACAGACAGACAGACAGAAACAAAGGAAGGAGAGAGAAAAAAAGGAACAAAGAAAGAAAGGGGAAAGAAAGAAAGAAAGAAAAAGAAAGAAAGAGAAAGAAAGAAAGAAAGAAAACATTTTTCAGGAACTTGTGAAGCAGGTCCCCCTTTGCCAAAGGAGTCAGGTTCCCTCGTCACTGGCAGAAGGGACAGATGACTATCTGTGGCATCTATTAGCACACCAAAGCACATGCTATCCCCCATGCTCCCTCAGCATCACGAGTACCTAGTGCTTCTTTTGCCCACATCCTCTTTGTCCTCATCCCCACGCCCCACCCCTGCCCATAGCTCTACCTCTTTGCTCTGCTTTTCTGCTGGCCATGTTCTGTCCACTTCTTTCTCCCTCTGCTCTGGACTCTTCCAGATGCCTCTGGCTGTTCTCTCCCTCACATCTACAGAAAACAAAAATCTTCCCCTCATCCATACCATGGAGCAATCCTGTCATCAACTTATACACTCTCTAAATTTCAAAATAGATGTCAGAGGTGGAAAGAAAAGGGCGAGACAGGGCAGATCCAGAACAGACCGCTCTAGTCCCTGTTCAAAATTGGGGAAAGTTCTCAAGCAGAAGCTTGCAGTGTCTGTATTGGAACCGGCCTTTCCTCTCTTCAGTGTCTTCTGCAGTGACTTTGGTGTTCCCCTGGACCAGTGCTCCCCATGCCTGACACCTGCTCACCCCCATCTCTTTGCTTTCGACAGCAAACACTGGTAGCAGCTGTTTTGAAAAAGAGGAAAGATGCATTTTGCTCATAGCTTTTGGGGGCTCCTGCTGAGTGGCAAGGGGCCACAAGGAAGCAGATGTCAGAACAAGTACTTGAGCGGAAAGCAGAGAGAATGGCTGTCTCAGCACATTAGGGGGTTTATTGCTGTGAAAAGACACCATGACCATGGCAACTTAAGAGTTAATTGAAGGGTGACTGGCTTACTGTTTCAGAGGTTCAGTCCTTTATGATCATGAAGGGGAGCATGGTCGTATGCAGGCAGATGGGGTGCTGGAGCTGAGACTCCTACATCTTGACTCAGGCAACAGGAAGTCAACTGACTGTCACCTGGAGTGAAGCTTCAGAAAGAGGTGTCAAAGCCCGCCCACCACAACAACACACTTCCTCCAGCAAGGCCACACCTCCTAATAGTACCACTCCCTTTGGGGGCCATTTTCTTTCAAACATTGACAGCAGAACTACTGAAAGAGCTTCATGAGAAAGACCCCACTCCTGAGTGTCCTAAGACTCCTGGCAGGGACTCTACCTGGAGGATTTCCTCACCAGCCTCCAGGGCCACTCTGGGGTCCAAATTCTAAGACTTCCACTCCCACCCTGCAGGCACCCTCAGCCCTGCACGCACAATAAACTCCTGGGAGCTGGGAAACATTGAAACCATTGGACCTGCCAAGCAAAAGCTCCCATTCCCTTCTCCCTTCCTTCTTCCCACCCTCCTTCTATCCCTCTTTTCTAACTTCCTTTCCTTTCTCCTATATCTCTCACTCTCTCTCTCCCCTCCGCTTCCCTCACTCCATCCTTTTGTCTCTGTCCTCCCCTTTCTTGTTCCCCTTCTCCTCCCCTTCCCTTCCCCCCTCCTTCCCTCCTCTTATTTTCTTCCCTCTCCTCCCTTCCCCCTCCTTTCCCTTTTCATTCTTCCCCTGTCCTCCCCAACTTTCC
Source organism: Dicrostonyx torquatus (assembly GCA_028555095.1). NCBI lineage: Eukaryota > Metazoa > Chordata > Mammalia > Rodentia > Cricetidae > Dicrostonyx > Dicrostonyx torquatus. The sequence goes on along the minus strand of JAQHUG010000012.1, from coordinate 7,616,784 downwards.
CTTATCTTTCCCCTATAATCTATCCTTCTCTCCTCTTCCCAGCCTCTTAGAAAGGGAACTGACACACTGTGGTTGTGCTCTGTGCTGTTTGCACAGCAATCTCTACACTGCTTGCTCTGTGCACACCCATCCTAAGGGCACCCTCAGTCTTGCACACTCATCCTACAGACAACTTCAGCCCTGCACACCCTCCTGCAGGCACCCTCAGCCCTGCACACCCATCCTGCAGGCACCCTCAGCCCTGTTTCCTCAGTTGCCAAACGGAGCTTTTCTTGACTGTCTCCTAAGAAGTAGAAAGTGGCCATCTCCTCTCTGCTAAAGGTGGTGTGGCATGCATGCTGCTAGTGTCCCAGTGAGAATCGGTCTCAATTAGCATGTGCCTTGCTTGTTAAATCGTGCACCCGGGAAAGTAGCATGCATGCGGGTGCCTGCAATCTCTAGGTGGCCTTAATACTACCCACCTGTGCACAGTTACAAATCACTTAAGTTAATCCATTTCTCCTGGGCCCTCTAAATGGATAATCGAATTGATTCCTTTGCAGCCATGGCCTAGGTCCTAGTTTAGACCTAAAAGCCTTGTGCCCTCCCGTATACACACTCCTGACCACTGCAGACAACAAGCACCACACATCGTGGCCCTACTGAGAGCACAGACCATGTATTATTAGTTAGTCATCATTGTGTCTCCAGCACCTGCCTAGGTCCTGGCAGGTGGGAAATACGCTGGCAATGCTGAAGGCATTAATTAATCCGTTACCTAATCAATCAAGATGCCTTTGGTTCTCCCAGTAGGATGCTCCCTGATTATTCCTGAAGTGAATGCATTCCCCAGTACAGCAATTTGAAAAGCCAGCAGCACGTCAGAGTCACTGAAGACCTGTGAAAGCCTGGTAAAAAAAAAACAAAAAAAAAACAAAAAAAAAAACCCACAGCCCCCCCCATACCCTCCCCTCTAGCAGAATTGGAGATCAGAGGCTGGGGCTCAGGTCTTAGAGTTTTGTAAACGCCTCCCCACAGGATTGTGTTATGCAGCCCAAGATTATATTATAAAGCATGTCAAGTTCCTGACTTGTCAGCCATAAATATGATTTCATCGTTTCTGATGTTTGTGCCCACATCCTATCTCATCCACAGTCATTTTTACTGCAAGAGTACCATCAATCTGATCCCCCTTCCCCCTTCCCTCAGTTGTGGAGACGTCAAACCCCTACTATGGGAAAGGAAACTCCCCATGGGCATCTTATTTCAGTGTCTTTCAGAAGAGTTGGGGTACAACTATGCTGAAAGAGTGTGGGAGAATATAGTCTCTTAAATCTCCTCTCGGGATGCTCATGTCCTGGTATATTTGTCACTGTTGAATTTTTAAGAGCGAAATACAAAGTAGATAGGGAAAAAATACTGAAGGAAAGTCAAGAATTGAAGATAATTGCTAAGTCAAGCCTTAACTCAGTATTAGGTGTGAATAAAAGCAATGCTGGATTTGTGGGAAGCAAGGGGCTGGAGCCCAGGCCCTCGACACAAGTCTTAGCTGGGAAAGGGAACATTGCATAGAAATCCCTCTCCACTGGCCAGATGGAGTACACGGGAGGAAGGAGCCTGGAGCATTGGCCAAGCCGGAGTCAGACAGCAGAGGACCACAGGTGTCAGAGAAAACACCTGGAAGGAGACGGCCTGGTGACACTGCCTATGAACAAGGCCAGGAGGAGGAAACGGAGTCGAGACTAAAGGTTACTCATTCCAGTCCCAAACACCTTGGAGCAATAGTTTCCTCACATTATAAAACCCATGTAGACACATTGTTAAAATGAACCAAGAGATAGGAGATGATACTGAATAATGGCTCTGACCTATTGAACATCTACATTATGTGCAATACCGAACAAGGCTTATACACAGCTAAGTAAGACTCAGAGAATGGCTCCATATCACCATCTAAAAATGGAGAAAAGTGAGGCCCCTTGACTTCCAGAGTCATTTGGCCAAGAGGTGGCATGACCAACTCCTGGATGTATTTATCATCTAGAGGTGGCATGACCAACTCTTGGATGTATTTATCACCTAGATTCCTAGACTGAACTTCTTCTGAATGTACAGAAATCACCCATCATGCCTCACCTCTGTAACTCCCTAGAGGCCACTCTTCTGTCACCAGGAAGGTGACAGCCACACGCCTATGCTAGAAGTCCTCCCACGTTTTCATTATGTGGGACATGGTGAGGCTTTTATGAGACTCCACCACGGGCTGTTTTTCAAATTTATTTAATTCATCCATCATGTTCTGAAGCCATTTGCTTTTTTATATTGGACAGATGTAATGAGATTTTGGACACTAAAAAATGTTTTTATTAAAAGTTATGACCCAGAGCTAGTGGGTAGGGGCCCTGCCATAAATCCCCAAGAGTGTGTGAATTTATAAAGGATGTAGCGACATAACCTTAACCTTCTAGGCCACACCACAGATTACATGGTCTCCTAGACTATTGTTCTTGTACTGCAGCCCCACACACCTGTGGCTAAATAACAATACTATAGTGATCAGCACCAACAGTAGTGGAAGTGGTATTTCTGTAGCTCTTGGACACTGTGACTTTCCATCTCGTCATCACCACAGGTGAGTCATGGTGAGACAGACCCTGGTGGAGACAGGTAACAGGATTATGGATGGTTGTTCTCAGTGGCAGGGTCCTGGGCGTGTGGATTCTCCTGCCCCGCTCTACATCCTGTGGGTGCGAATGAGGAGAGTGGTATTTAGGATTTCTGTGGACAGAGCGAAGGTGACGTTGGCAAATGAACAGTTTTAAGACTGGACAATAGTCCCCCCATTCCTCCATTGCCAATACAGAGCCCTACTCAAAATTAGGAAGCAAAGCCATCTCTCTGTACTTGTGCAGTGCTTCAATTGGAACACTAGTAGACACAGATCCTATTAGCGTCGAGCCACTTGGAAATAATCCAAAGAATAATTAGCTTGTATGTATAGACTAAAACAAGGTTATTAAAATATGCATGTGTAGTAGATATACATTTTGTATAATACAGATTATAGTCAATAGAACTCCAAGTTAAGGGACTAGTTCGTTTTGGCCAACTGCCAGCCACTTGTTAAGCGATGGATTCATTCATTTCTGTTGGGCAGTGCTAATCATTAGACCCTTGGGAGCTGCGGGGCATCTGGGAATGAATTGCACACACGAGAGAGCTCTCAATAGGACAGGTGGAACTGAGGTGCTGAGGACTCCAAGAGGAAGAAGTTTCATGGCATAAGTGGCACTCAGCTGGGCTTTGGAAAGTAGGGAGCACTGAGCTTACTGGGGTGGGAAGAGCTTGCCGAACAAAGAGAACAGCTGGCCCAAAAGATGGACATACATGGTTGATGATGGATGTGTGTGTGTAGATAAATGTTTGTGTATGAATACAGATATGAAAATATCAATGGAACCCATTGCTTTGTATACTATTAATAACTAAAAAGTTTGTCGATAACAAAAGTTGAGTTTGACATCACACGATGGCACATCCCCACTGTCAGTGACAACTGCACTGTAGACACCTTGCTCTTACCTAGCAACACTGCTGCACCTCGCTGAATGGCATGCACAACTACAGGAAGATGGACTTTAGACATGCAGACATGCTGTCGCTGTATCTCCCGATCAGGCCTGTGCTTTATCATCTGGTTATGCTGGAAACACATCCCAGGGTTTTCGCCATACATCAGCATCAGCTCCCGCCTCCTGCGACCACGAGAGTGTAAACCATAGCTACCGTCATCATTAAACCCATAAATCCATGTCATTTGTGTGTCATTCACTCCATCCTCATCCATCATCCCTTGCACTTGCAGAATAGCCAGCCGCTGGAGGATTTTGAAGAGCGTTTTGCTGCAGCCACGCCGGTAAGACTGAGAGGGCCCTGTCTGTTTAACTGTTTCATGTTGCTGGACCATCACTCATTTCATGCTCATCAATCATGCCTTGTGGTTGCAGAACAGAAGTCTGTCAGTGGACTTTGATGAGCTTCTTGAGGCAACCAAGGTAAGACCTCCAGGGTCCTGTTAAATTGGAGTTCTTCTCATTATCCTCATGTGTCCCATGATGTCCTCATCCACCTGTGTAAATGGCGATTGCTCTGCTCTGTGCTGCTCCAGTAGGTGCCCATTGCAGTGTTCACAGGAAAAGTAAAGATGCCATGGGGTCCAATATGTACAAACGTGTGTGTGTGTGTGTGTGTGTATGTGTGTGTGTGTGTGTGTGTGTAACATAAGGGGAACTGGAAAGGAGATAGCACCCCTTAGTTTCACTCAGCCAGTATTTTAGAAGCCTCATAATACATTCCATACATTCCAGGGGGAAGGGAGCATACAGCAAAATCTTTATTTGTGTCTTGACAGAGGTAAGGAGGCAGTAAAGAAAAGAATGGTGAACTTGGGAGGAGCTCACGCAGAGGCCCAAAGATGAATTTCCTTTCTGATCCCCTGTATTCTGCCCTCCTTAGCGCTTTGTGGACTGACTCTGTCTGTCTTCCATAAAGCATCTTGAAAATAGAGGCAGGAGCATGCTGTCCTCGGGCCTGTGTCCCTGCTCTTGGCTCAGTAACTAATGTACGATAAGAATCACTATACACTTCCTGAAGGATCCCAGCATCTCCTGCTGCCAAAACATAGGGATTGAGCCTGTGAGAGAATGTGCTGTGGGGGTCAGTCTGTGGCATTTCATCCTTCTTCAGTTGTGTCACCAAAACTTCCCTTCAGAGGGCTTCTAGGGCTACTCAGTGCAGTCATGTTGAAAGAAGGGCCAGGGGACTAATTTTGAACCGGCAGTTTTAGTGTCTTATATACCTGGGAAACTACCACTTGTCTAAATAAAAGTGGCTGGGCAAGGGTCAGGCCTGATGGAGATATTGAGGGGCTTGACCCAAACCTGTCAACTCCTTATCTCCCTCACTGACCATGGCAGGCTCAGCATCACTCCACCTACTGTTGGAAAATACTCTGTATCTTCTAAAAGAAACACATCTGCTACACACAGCTGCATCTCTGCAGAAGGCCTTTGAAAGGCTTGTGTGGTGGATCGGTCCCTCCTCTATCATAAGCAGACATCTGGAGCTGAAGCCGCAAACAACCTCCCATGGATGTGCATCCCACAGGTCTCTTGGGAACTGTGGCTTCTGGTGGGAAGATATCGTAGAGCTAACTACCACCGTTAAACAAGGCTGACCAGGGCTTTGTGAAATCAACAGACAGATTGAAAAGGGGTCTGGTTGCTCCGCAGGGCAACGCACCCCAAGCTCCTTTTCCATGGCTGATCCCAGGCGGGTCACTCACCTCAGCCTCAGTGAACCACTCTGTAAAGTACAGACTGTGGCGATGGAGCTGACTTTCCCGGGCTCAGGGAGTGTCAGGCATGATGATAACGTATGGGCGAGCTTATTGTGAGCTGTAAAGTGTTTTACAAATGTGAACTCTTAGCTTTATTCTCTTGAGGCCTTTAAAATGATGGATGAGGACAGTATTTTCAGATGGAACATGGTTTATTAGGTTACAAATAAGCGGCTGGGGTTCACATGGGGGAGGGCTGTGAAAATAGATACTGTTCCTGATTCTCAATCATATGTGCTTATTCAGATTATTTTTAATTTTATGGCCCAAGAACCCCCTTTTTCTATAAAATTTAATTAACTCGGGGTTCTATTTAAACAGCAAATCCAATGAAACGAAATAACAGCCTATGCTTTATGCTTCCCCGTGTTTTTCTCGTTTAATCCTTGAGTGAAAATCATTTGGCAAGAGGAAGGGCTATATCTCAAGAAAGAAGGTTATTTTAAAAGTTGTGCTTAAGGAGAAAATTAGCCAATAAGTTATCTTTACGATGTTAGTAAAAGTATACCACGAGTTCAACACATTTGAGATGTAAATTGTGTGACTTAATTATTAACTTCATTTTAATATTTTCCCTGAGCCATTTTATAAGCATGGAGAGCCAAACTCCAGGAAGCCCAGAAGCTTCGGCTGAATTCATTAAGTAGTCAGTGTTTTATGCAGAAGCAGAAGGGACCAAAGGGTAGCCTTCACCATATCAAGTGTGATGCTGTTGGCGTGCCAAAGAAGGTTTGCAGAAGAAAATTGGAGAGTCCAGGTTTAGGAGCAAACCCTGCATGCCAGAGACCATCAGCTGCTGGGCTGTCCCTGTGTGAGAGGAAAGCTGTTGGGAGAGAGTCAATGGGAGAAAACTCTGGAATGTCCACAAGTGCCTCTCCAGCCTTGCTCAGTCCCGTCGCCCACCTCTTCTCCCAGAGGAGGTTCATGCTGGTAGCACCCAACAGCCTCCCCCCTCCCCAAGTGTTCTTCCTGGCTCATGGAGTTTCACGTGACTTCAGGGTCCTTCCTCGTCTTTGTCACCAGGATTTGGAGACAGGCTGTTTCCTTTGGAAAACACCGACTAAATTCTCTGCCCCTAGTAGACTGGGTTCCAGCTGCCCCACAGAGACTATGGTTACCCTTTCTGTCATGTTACCTTGAAGGGGTCGGCCATCTGTGGACTGCCATCCCCAAAAGACCATTACTACCTGCAGTTGGGACTTGGCAGTTCTCCTTTCTATGCCCCTAACATCTAGTGCAGTGTCCAGCACCTTATGCTTCTTCAAGGTTTGTGGGAAGAAGGTTGTGTACTTGGGTAAAAGCAAAATACTTTGTCTTGACATATTCAGAACAGCACACCTTGGGAACTGAACCAAAGTCTAAATACAAAATTCCTTTCTGCCTCATATATACCTCTGCTCATACCTTGCATGTTACTTAATAAAGTATATTTAGTGTTTCTCAGAATTTTTTACCATGACCCTTACAGAGAGTCAGGTATGGAATCGTCCACTCACGGCATCATACCAACACTCAAAATGCGTGCAATTTGGACTATGGGAGGTTTCGTGGTTTCAGGTTAGGGGTGATAAATCTATAACATGTAAGGAGGTATTATCAGCTCCATCATCCAGCTGAGGAAGTAAGGGTTGGAAGGTGCCTACAAGGGTAGGGCTCAACAGACACACCCAGCTGTGGGACCTTCTCCTGAACTCAGAGCTGGCTCATTCATCAGAAGGAATGATCATTCTGGTTTTGGTATAAATCCTATAGATCCAAGTACGGCCAAGCTAGAACTGAATGCCTGTGGGGGACCAGAGTAGCAGGGCAGCAGCCTCTTCCTGGACCTTCTGTTAGCTGGGGGTTGTGCTTGCCTGCATCACGAGCCCTCACTTAAGGTCTGAAGATGAGTGGAAAATCGTGTTTGCTCAGTGGACAGGTTCACACGAAGTGTGTGATTATATGCTTTGCATAATTAAGTCAGGACATTTGGTTCCTGGCCAAAGAATCCCTACGGTCCCTGAAGCTAAAGTGTATGCAGATTAATTTCTAAGTGTATCTTAAAAGGGTTCTTCTGCTCTCTGGCCAGACTTTCTCCCACACCCTGCATGATGGATGGGAAGATGGATGGTCCAGTGTCTGCAGGGATGGAGTTCCTGGGAGTGATTGATAGTGTGTGTACTGGGCTGGTGTTGACGCCCTTCCTGGTATTAAATGAAATGTTTTCTTTTCATCCAGTCACATTTTTATCCCAAAGACACACTTGGGGAGGAATGCACGTTTGATTGCATGTTCTCTATATAGAAAATACAAATCCTGCCATCCCGACCGTATGGTCTTGGTATAACCTCTGTAATCTCTATGCAGATCAGTTTCTTTACAGAAAATGTGAATAAGGACTAGTCTCAGGACTAGGGCTGCGGGAAGCATGAACTGAGAAGGGACCTCACAGTCATTTCTTGTCATTCTTCAGGTGGGGGTTTTGGGATGGGTGGTTTCCACTCTTGAGAGAAACCAGTCCTAGGGCTGCATTTCTGCCCATAGTTTTTGGCTGCATTTGATGGTACATGAGGATGAAGAAGTGCTGTTAACGCTGCTTTATAGCAAATGAGTACCACTCATCAAGCCCAGATCGACAACTAGACAGAGAAGTAGACTGATTCTGGTTCTATCCAGATGTGTTGCCTTGGGACCAGGAGGTGTAGTCATGAACGACAGGTCCCACCATTCACATGGTGGTCACAGAGGAAAGGGTGGCTCTTCTCACATTATAACCTTTTAAAGCAAGCCCGGCAGCTTACATGATTCTCTCTGTCTTTTCAGGCTGTGACCCAATTAGAACTTTTTGGAGACATGTCCACCCCTCCTGATATAACCTCTCCCCCTGTAAGTATGCCCTGCCCTCCGAGTCCCACTACCTGGCCCCTTTTCCCCAACCACCCAGTGGCACAGTCTGGGCTTTCGTGAGAGCGCCTGGCTGGTAAATTTCAGCTAAGGCTCCTGAACCTCAGTCCTTACAATGAAGGAGAAAGAATTCGGGTGAATGGCTCTGGTGTGAGGAATAAATGACACCATGCATTCAGCAACCACAGGACCTTGTGGCTTGCCCTTCAGGCTCTAAGAAGAGAGATGGGAAAGATAGACAGTTGTGCCTACCAAGAGCAGGTAGATGAGTTGGGAATATGGACACGAAACTCAACAGGGCAGGAAGCATGAGAGGGTATGTCAGCATCTACCTGATCCCCCATAGCACAGTGGGCAGCTAAGGAAAGGAAGCCTCATCTTTCCCTTTCCCTCCTCACTTCCCGCTTCACTCTGTGATCACTTCCCACTGGCTTGCCTTTGAGCCTTGTAAGCCATTTGCCTCCCTGAGCTACTCATGACGCTCTGGATTCACAGCCACAGTTCAGTTATGGCATCTGGGGCATTGTTTCCAAGAGGATCAAGAGTGCATGGAACAGAGAGAGAGGGGAAGAGAAAGAGAAAGAGAGAGAGAGAGAGAATTGAATTAAAACAAAGCAACCTCATAGAACCTCCAGTACTGAATACTTTCATTGGCAATCCTGTCCCTGCAGTAGCCACTGAAAGACCAGAATGCCCTCTTCATCTCCCACCTCACCCCACCCTGCCTGCTCCCCAGAGATGTGGAGAGAGCAGTCAGCCGCAGCTGGAGCAATTGAGGCTGCTGGGGATGGACTGCTCCTCTGCGCACCACACAGTTGTGCAGAGGCATACTGCTATGGTTTGCTAGCGAGGTGCACCTCCCAGAGAAAGGGCTGTGATCTTACCACCAAGGGCAGAGAGCCTGAGACCCCGCAGCCCACAGTTTCCATTGGGGAATCCGGGCACAGCTGCCCTACACCCTGTCTTATTACCAGAGAAGCCAAGCCACTCTCGTGAGCCTTTTTCTCCTACAGCAACTTCAGATAACAGCTGGGGTCGGAAACTGGCAAGAGCCAACCTAAAGTACTCTCCCTTCCTCAGCCCTGCATATGCACAAATGAGCAAACTCAGACCCAGGAAGGACATGTGACGTCTTCGAGGCCATGTGGGGGAAAGAGAGCAGCTCTGACTATGTGCAAAAATGCTTAACACAGCAGCTCAGGGCTGCGTTTCTGGCCCTGAACCCAAGCGCCATCCAAATGGATGTTTAGTAATCCTCCGAACAATGCCATTCGTCCCGGAAGCTGACGGTCTAAAAATGGCCCTGTCTAATTGCCATGGTTTCAGGATTAATTGCTTGCCCCAGTCTGTTCCAGCGGAGGGGGTGGGGACCAACAAGGATATTATGGCATCCAGCCGGCTTACACTTCTTAGGCAAAAGCCTATATGGTTAACAGGTGCTGATATTCTTATTGATAACTCTCACCTTACCCAGCATGCATCTGACCTTCCTAGAGCTGCAGCTTGGGCCAGGTTGGTTCTAGAAGTTCCCAGATACACTGAGGTTTTTAGGTGATCATCTCAGAAATATTTCCTTCTCTTTTGCAAGTGGGAGGTTCAAGCAAGAGTCTGCAAGGCTTAGGACACTTAGGCCTGCACTCCAGCCACTCGCCAAGCTTTGTTTATTTAGCCAACTGTTTGCTGACCACCTAATCAACAACACGCTCTAAACTGAGAATACAGTAGGGTCCAAGTGTGTATATTTCAGATTGAATTGACCACTTGCAAGTGGCTAACCATATATGATGGAATATGTTGGTGGCCTGAAAACCCCAGAGGTAGGGACTCAAATGGATTTTCATACCGGCCATTGTGTGCTGAGCATCGACTATATGCCCATGCATGGTGGCTTAAGGAAAACTTAATAAAAATAATCATTTAGACGCATAGTTTCATTTAGTCCCCACTGCAGCTCTGGAGGGAGAGGGTAAGCTAATGCTTCTGTCCCCAGTCCACAGCCTGTGGAGCACATATGTGACTTAGACTGTGTCTGGTTGTCGCTCCCACTCCTCCGCCTGTGTGCACTGCTAGCAGAGCAGGTCTCACGTGTCTGTTCCCTTGCCCCTCTCTGCCTGGCAGACTCCTGCAACCCCAGGTGATGCCTTCCTCCCATCGTCATCCCAGACGCTTCCGGGGAGTGCAGATGTGTTTGGCTCTGTGTCTTTTGGCACTGCTGCTGTACCCTCAGGTAAGCCTCCTCCCTCCTGCTTCCTGTAGGCCTCACAGAGACAACTCACAGAACCATTCCTGAATACTATTAGAACATCTGAGTCTGATTCTCGCCTGTGGCTCATCAGGAGACATGAGGCAGCAGTGTCGGTGGGCAGGTGGTCAACACAAAGCTGTGGGTGCTGGAAAATTCCAGACTTAGGGTTGTTTGAGAAATAACGCATCGTGCATACAGACGTAGAAATCAGGTCTGTTTCCTCCTGATCACTTCAGCCAGAGGCAGGGAAGATGGTGCCCAGGAGAAAGGAGACAGACCCCTTCAGTCCTTGCTGGGCTCAGGGAAAGAAAGGTTCCCCACCCATGTGCAGAGCCAAGTAGTACAACAGTGAATTGTTAGTGGCTAATTGAGAGGGGAATATAGTTTTTAGGGAGTCAGAAAGTATCTTTTCATTTTCCAAGTATCCTTTAACATGTGTCGAATGTATTTATAACAGGGTAAAAATGCCTATGGCCTCAGTCCTGCAGGTAAGTTACAAATGGGTAGCATTCTAGGGGGTTATACTTTGTGTCCATGGTATCTGCCACTCCAGGGAGCCAGAGCATTCCACTTGGAAGGGGCCACTGATGGGAGAGTCTAGTTCTTTTAACTGTCTGGGAGCCTAGAGGAATATTGCATGTCCTTCTACCTACCTTCACTGAGTTGGAGGCTCACTCTTTCTTTCTTGGCTTTATTTTTATAAACAACAAATGAGAGCTTGAATATTTTAGAATACAAATCTGCTTGTGCTTTTTATGTAAATAATTAATTTTAATTATATAATGTTAGAAGCAAATTCTCGCTGCTAAATATAAACCTTGCTGTTATTGTACGTAAATTAAAAATTCATAGGCTGTGCTGGAATACGGCTCCTCCTCTTGAGTCTAAGGATCATCACAAACTTCTAGAAGCTGTAAAGTTGGTAGTGACTGGCCCTTGACTGATAGCTTCCTTAGTACCTACAGGCAGCCTCGACATGTGTTCATTTCCAAGCTCCCCAGTTGAATTGTTTTGGTTATCTCTGAAATGAGATAGTGGTGATGACTTATTTTCTGAGTATGAAATGGACATTAAAATGGTAAAAATAGAATGTGTCATTTAAATATGAATAAAAATATCTATGGGAACTGTGCCTGGGCTTGAACCTTACCGCCACATACCAGTGCTTTGTCCCCATCGCTCTGTCTATAAAGATCAGTGATAGCAATGATAGATCCCATTCTTACCCATCTTCAGGTGTGCCTCCTCTGTAAGTGTTCACTGAGTGCCCACTACATGCCAGCTCCTGTTCCAGACGGTTGGGGAACATTAGCAAACAGAGGGCTTCCCTCTAGCCGGGGGCATAGTGTAAATCAGTCGTGCAGTGCATTAGAATATAAGAGGTGTGGGGCTGAAAAGATACAGAAGGCAGAGACTGAACACCAGAATGCTGGCCAAATAGAGTGTGGTCAGAAGGATGTCTTAAGTAGGGCAACACCAAGAGGGTAAAGGACCAAGGAAGCCAATAGGCTTCTTGGTTAAGGGTGTTCCAGGCAGGGGGAAGAAGTTTGAGCCCTCCTACTTGCATCCTCTTCTCTGTCAAGAACAAGATGGTACTAGATATGACTCCATGTCTTCCCCTGCACTCATATTTGATCACACATGCCCTGGAGACCTTTGTTAGACACAGCACTGCTCTGCTTTTTCCCGGGCCAGCTTCAAGCATGTAGTCTCCTGCTACTTAACCAGCTATGTTTCAAGCTGTCTGTTTTTGTGGTGCTGTCGCTTCGAATTATTGAAAAATCTGCACAGCCTCCAGAGCATCATTCTAAAATTAATTTGCATTAGTATATTTTGCTTTTTGTCTTTACATAAAGTATACTTGAGGCAGTCCTTGGGTGGTGATCATGGGAGCCTTTCCCTCTTCCCCTGCTGTTCCAGTGTCACCAGCTGTTGTGACTCCGTCCACCTTGCACAGATTATCTGTCTAGCCAGCAATAGGGAGAGAAGGTCAAGAAGGAGACCAATCCCACAAAGAATGGCTGCAACTGAGGACCCCCGAATCTTCTGGCTGGTCTTGAATCCTGACTTTAAGATGTTGGGGCAGATAATCTGTCAGAGGCAAAATTTCATCTTCATACCTGCATTGAAAAGCGATACCTTGTGTCAGTATCATGAGAGCTGAATGAGATAGCTAAGCGCTTTGGTAAATGCTGGTGTATCGTAGGCACTCAGTGTGGAAAAGGCTGTTATTATTTTATTATCATAGCTCTGATTACAGAAATCAAATGGCATATTCCCTGTCCTCCCCAGTCTTTGTTGTTGGTTTTTATTTCCTTTATCTTCTTGGAACTTTTTAAATGCATATAGTAAAGTTTAGGTCATTAGTGTTTTGACTCTTATGGCAGAGGTAGCCTGGGTGGATTGGAGAATGCAGGCTCTCCACCAACCAGGTGCAGATGACCCAGCCCGATCTCTGCTGAGCCTAGGCCCTTATGGGTGAAAATGAGGGATGGCAATTTGACTTCCCAGAGCTGTGCTGAGAGCCTTGTAAGTCGTGATTTCTAGAAGACTTTTGTAACGTTGTGCAGAGATATGCTCTAAGGAAGAGCTCTGTGGATGCTATGTGCTTCTTATCAGGGGTCCATGCTTTGCTGCTCATATAAGTAGCTATGCCCTCATGGAAGCAGGATTTTATGCATACAGATTAAACAGATAGTAATCATAGCTACCCAAGAGGCTTACTACAAGGGCCTGCTCCCCCACCAATAATCTGGGGACTATTGCTTTGTTCTCTGCATCTCTAGAGATTGAGTCAGAGCCAGGCATCCAGCATGGATATTTTTGGACGAATGAATGAGTCAAATGGGGCAATGTGTCTAGGAGACACCATAGAAGTTCTATACAAAGACCCTCTGTTTTCAATATGCTTCTTATAGTTTAGTCTGGTTTTGTTTTCCTTTTCCTCAGTCATGGGTAGGGATGTCTCCAGAGCTGGCATCTTGTTATAAAATGCAATTTTTAACACTTAAAAAAAATAGCCCCTAGCTGCAAGGTGGGGTTGCAGTTAGCTAACAGCAAAGAGGTCTGTGTTACCCAAGCTTTGTGACACAAACAGATGCTCGTTGGCACCTCCTCCTTCCACTGCTGCACACAGTAATAAGTCTGCAGCTAACAAATCGTTAGGTGACTACAGTGACTGCCACAGAGCTACTTGCTGAGACAGTGACACCATAGCCCTGATGCTGAGCTATGCCTTCAGGCATGCGGAAGACCTGTGGCTGGACAGCAGTAGCCTCCAGGCTTGGGAAGAACTCAGGTTACACAGCCCCCCTCCCTCAATGAGGAAGATTGAATATGATCTGTAACCCCCCCAACGTGGTGCCAATTACCCAATGCTGCCTTTTTCTCTTCTGAATATTGTACTGTGGTCTGGAGCAGATGGCTTGAAGCCAGAGAGACATGCTAATAGCTCTCTCCCAAAAATTGTGCATAGCCCATCTGTTAGCTCCCTGTGGGGGGAAGAAAAGAAACAAAATATGGGACAGGGGCTGCCATCAGCAGTAGAATCATCAGAGATCACAATACTTGTGGATCTTACATAACGCTCTTAGAAAAAGATGGTCAAGATGTCGGTCCTCTTGATCCATACATCACCCGGTGCTCATGAGCCAAGCCTTCTCTGAGCCTTCTGCACGAGACAGTGAAGTGCCACATAGACTCCTAACTTGTGGCTCAGAATGCTTCTCCTTAGGATTTTTTCCTTTGTTTTTGTGTGCTGACAATATGCATTCAATAGAAACCACACTGTGAATGTTGATCTTTCCCCAGGGAAACGATATGTGGTTCAGTGCTCTCGGTAGATGCTGGGCAGTCATCGGGAGCAGTGGCTCCCAGTCAGCCGTGCAATCAGAAGGGAAAAGGGTCACTCCCTCCCCAGTGTACTGGGCCACTAAGCAAGCTGTTCAGTAGGGTAGGCCCTGCAGTCTCTTGAGTTTACTGTGGGTTTTCTTAGGTTATAACCCCATCATCAAGGAACAGATGGATTTGTGTTTTAGAATAGCAGTGGGAAGGAGGATGCTAAGGAAGTGTGGCATGGCTGGGTAGAAACCTCCAGTTTTTCCCCTCTCACTAATGACCCTCACCAGAGTCGCTGAAAGTCCATGGATATTTAAGTCGCCACTGTGAAGCCTAGATCATTCTTTCTATCGCAAATATCTGCAGTGTTGAAACTCACAGATAATAGCATGATGTTCCAACACCAGTTTTTAATCAATATAATGTCATACTGCTAGTATGGAATTGAAATGAGAAATGATTTATAATAAAAGCATGTATTTCGATTTAGAAATACTTAAGCATGACCATACTTCAGGACATAATGAGTAATGAGATGATCTGATAATAGAATCGCCAGTAAAAGCTACTGCTGAAAATACAGGTGGAGACCAGCCTCCAACAGACATGTCTCTGTCTGTGACCACCATTTTCAAAAAAAAAAAAAACTCTTGAGCATTCCAGATGAAATGAAATATATATTTTCCCTTGAGTGTGCAAACTTGTTTCAATTGTGGGTAATCATGGGTGTTGATGCTACACAAAGAAACTGAATTTCTGAGTCATTCAGTCCATCTAGGCTTTACCCATTCATAGACAGAAGGTGGAATTGTTCACTGTCCTGTGCACTGGTCTCACAAATTATGTAAATGCTGTAAATGCTGGTGGCCCCTTAAATACCATGAGACCTGTAGTTACCTTAACTTCCCTGTAGTTACCATAACAACTAAAACATCTCGCAAATTTCCTCTTTACTCCTAGGCGGCAATCCCTCTGAGGATAATTTAGGTATGTCAAAGTACATCAGAAACGAGTGACCCACTTGTCACTGAGTATGTCGGGGGGTCAAGTCACTGCGTTAGTGGGTAACAGATGAAACAGTGAACAGATCTGAACTTTGAACAGTATCCCTCATGCTCGGGGATAATTGGACTTGTCTGTTAGGATATATGTTTCATTGTTTAAAAGACTTTAACACTGGTTAGATTCACCAGCAAGAAGTCCTTGTGCCCTATCTAAAGCTTCCTCCTGGGGTAGAAATGACCAGACTGTGATTGGTGCCTTGCCCCTGAGTCAGTCTATTGAGGGACAGTTAAATCTGGGACTAGAATGAGGTATTCTGCACACCATCACTGTGGGGCTCACCAGAGATACTGATATGAACCATGATGTTATCATTGCCACAGCACCTGCTCATCATCCCTTTAGATGTTGCTAGGATACCCTGAATCCTCCCCCTTTTTCATTCTGATCTCACTGTACTGTACCTATAGCTTCGTTCTGGCAACCATTAAAGTGCTTCTTTGGGCAAAGCTGGCTTCTCTACCCTTTGCTGTGACTGAGTGGCCACTTGTGTCTTAGGCTTAGGTGTCCATGTAAGTGGCATCTATGCCCATGAGGACCGCTGAAAGAATGTAAGGATTTCCAGTTGATTCAGAGTATGCTACATTCCATGGTAGCCTGAGCCACGGTGATAGTGAACAAATTACCTTTCCTCCCTTGAGCTCAGTTTTCCTCATCCCTAAATGGACATAACAGTATCTAACATGCAGGGATTTTTTGAGGATGTGGACCAGTGGACAATGCATCCCCAGTGCTCCATGTCCCTGTCTATAAGTTGGGCATCCATTTTCTTCGATTTCAGCAGGATGATTCAAAGGCAAAATGATTCTATATTCAAGGTGTGGATGACTGTACCTGACACAGAGTAAACATGGCCAGACTCTGCTAGGACTTGGGTGCTAGGACTTGGGGTAACCACATGAGAAAGACATAAGCCTCCTGACCTCAGGACATCTACCTTCTGGAGGCAGGGGGCCAGGCGACCCTCTCATCAGGAAGCTCATATATAGGGAGTGAAACACAGCTTGAGTTGGGGAATAATAACATTCTTACCATTGCTGTGCTTTCCCAGAGTTCATAGTTCAAGAGCTGGAGTGTCTCAGTGGAAGGCAACCTTTCCTGTGTTTTCACTTTGCCTCTGCTTAGTCAACTGAGAAGAGTTTCAATGGCTGAAGTTAACTTTCCTTAAGTTTCTCAGTTGGAAGGCAGTGGGCAGCATGAAACTGGAATGCTAGAACTTCAGAGGCTGAGGTGAAAAGTCACACACACCTCCGCTTCCTCTCTGTGAATGGCCAGTACATATCTGTCAATCACTTAGCTCCATAGACTTTTCTTATCCAGGATGCCTGACCCTCCCTCTCTCCTGTTCCAGGTTATGTCGCTATGGGCGCCGTCCTCCCATCCTTCTGGGGCCAGCAGCCCCTCGTTCAACAGCAGATTGCCATGGGTGCTCAGCCGCCCGTTGCTCAGGTGATGCCAGGAGCTCAACCCATCGCATGGGGCCAGCCAGGCCTCTTTCCTACCACCCAGCAACCCTGGCCCACTGTGGCCGGGCAGTTCCCGCCAGCCGCCTTCATGCCCGCACAAACTGTTATGCCTTTACCAGCTGCCATGTTCCAAGGTCCCCTCACCCCCCTTGCAACCGTCCCAGGCACGAATGACTCTGCCAGGTCAAGTCCACAGAGTGACAAGCCCAGGCAGAAAATGGGGAAGGAAATGTTTAAGGATTTCCAGATGGTCCAGCCTCCACCCGTGCCCTCCCGGAAGCCTGACCAGCCCTCCCTGACCTGTACCTCAGAGGCCTTCTCCAGTTACTTCAACAAAGTCGGGGTGGCACAAGATACAGACGACTGTGATGACTTTGACATCTCCCAATTGAATTTGACACCCGTGACTTCCACCACACCGTCCACCAACTCCCGTGAGTGTCCTTTCATTGGGCTCTAAAACCTGATGGGTATAACGCCCTTTTCCTGGTAACTAAGCTACTAGGGTTAGAATCTCTCTCACTTGCATCTCAAGCTTGTTAGTACCACTGTTAACAGTCCGCATAGCCACCAACTTAGCTACCAGTAGCACACATACACACACACACACACACACACACACACACACACACACACCTCATTCTCTACCTCTCTTTCTACATAACTCTGATACCAAGTTGCCCCAGATCTATGTGACAGGTAATGGCAGTAAGGCTCACTGACATGCCTGGTGTTTGTCCACAACATTACTGTGCTTCTTATGGGTTCATTGATATGCTCATTTGTGATTCATATATATAGGTTAATGCCTATGGCAAACAAATTTTAGCAGGGCTTATTAAATTGAAAATAAATGTAATGTTTTCAAAGTAGAAACAAGGGGCCAGAAAGATCTCAGAAAGTGAGGGTGTTAGCTGGGCGGTGGTGGCGCATGCCTTTAATCCCAGCACTCGGGAGGCAGAGGCAGGCGGATCTTTGTGAGTTCGAGACCAGCCTGGTCTACAAGAGCTAGTTCCAGCGCAGGCTCCAAAGCCACAGAGAAACCCTGTCTCGAAAAACCAAAAAAAAAAAAAAATAAAAAAAAAATAAAAAAAGAAAGTGAGGATGTTTGCCATGAAACCTGAAGACCTCAGTTCAGTGTCCAGAACTCATGGTAGAAGGAGAGAACTGATTCCCAAAAGTTATTTTTCTGACCTACTCACGTGCGTGTGTGCACACACACTTAATTAATTAATTTAATTAAATCTAAAAACAAGGCTTACTAATTAGAAAGGAAATTAAGATCAGGGGAGTTGTAAGGCAGAGTTTATAGCCATGAGGTCATCTCGGGGCCTGATGATTGACACCAAGTTGAATGAGATGAGAGTGGACAGAGCCCCAGCTGGGAACAAGAAGGGCTTTTTATTCCTATTGACTCTGTGCTTTGGAGTAATAGTTTTACCTCCACAGGCCCTATGGTTCTTAACACTCTACAGCCAGCCATTTAAAGGCATTACAACATAAAAGGATCTTCATCATGGTGATCCTGGTCAGGGGACTTTTGCAGGCTCCTGGACCAGGTTTCTATTGCTGGCTCTAGCGGGACAAGCTGTGTCTTAGGACAGAGCAAATCATCGCTCTGAGTCTCTGGACCCCTTTGGGGAGCAGCACCTTCCTTCTGGCCTGAGCATGTGGGGCCTCTGCTTCCACTTATTTTTCCCATTGCAAACACCAAAAATAAAAAGTCTGTTGACAAGTCAGAATCCAGATACACTTGAACACGCGAGGGCTTGTCAGACAATCGGAAAAAGTGTTCCAGTGACTCAGCCTGGGCCTTGACAATTGATAAGGGGAAAGAAAAGGCTCATGGTACAATGATTTTGGCGTTTTCATTACTGTCACCGGTGATACGGATCACTGGATGGCCAATACCATGAATTGTCAAAAAAAAAAAAATCTAATGTGAATACAATTAGATTGTGTCATTCAGCCAGGTTCAGAATGCTGTTCTGAAAATGAAGGCCTTGCACTCAGGCCATGGGTGCTACATAGTCGAGGAATTTCTATTAAATCTAATCCATGGGGTTTCAATGAGGAATAATGAATAAAAATGAAATGCTAAAGAAATAACAGTCATGCATAAGTGAACAAGAGTCTTTTAAAAGCACATGTCTCATTTTTCAATGAACCCCACGGGCTGCCTACAAACAAGGAAGTTCTCTGAGGACAGGGACTGTCTTGCCATCACCCCCACACGACACTTCTCAGCAATGCTAGCCAGGGTGCCTGGCACATCCAGATGTTAGGAAAGGTTGTGTGGAATGAAATGACCTGCCCAAAAGGCCAGCCCACCATCACTGTGTTTGAGAGGAAGGTTTAGCCAATGGATCAGTGTTGGCATTTGGGGACAGATGATTGTCGCAGGAGGCTGTCACGTGTAGTGTGCGGTACTTACTTCGCAGTCCTCTAGCTCCTACCCACCAGATGCAGACAGCATCTTCCTTCCTTTCTTCTACTTGTCATAGCTGATAATAACCCCAGACATTGCCAATGTGCCCTGGGGGGAGCAAAGTGGCCACCCACCTTGAGAAAACATGGCCATAAAATACTGAAGTGCTCTGCAAAGCCTTGTGACAACTGAGAAGCTTGTGCAAATAAACCCTAGCTGCATTCCCGTTGGTCTCCCTGGGGAACTATGATCAGTATACTGCTCGGACTGATGGCTCAGCCTGGATCCTCTGCTTTTTGTAAGCAATATACCACCTCAAACACAGTTCAGAACCCAATTATTTAACATTACCCACTCAGCAAGGCAGCCTTATAGCATTAAACCTAGTGTAGCCAGCTTGCTCTCAAACCAACTCACAAAACAAGATCTACGTAATGTTTTATCTTAAATAAAATATGTAAAGTCAGGTTTTGTACCCTCTTCTCTGTCCGCAACCCTTCAAGATATGTGCAAGACATTAACCGTTCAAAACAAAACAACCCAAACAGAAAAGACTGAGGAGTGTCAGATGTATCTGTGCCATCCCATAGCTCATACACACACCTCTGTAAATGTGAGTGCTTGCCCATGCCTCTCCGGGCCCTGGTTCTGAACACTTGAAGGAAGTATAGATTACTGCACGTAGTTGTATCAGGAGCACGAGGAAGTTAGCCTCGTTGGCATACTGTGAATGATGAAGGAGATGGAAATAGTGCCCATGGGGTAAAAGATCGACAGTAACTTTTGCAGTCACTCACGTTCTGATAAAATACAAGGATTTTGCTAAGCTCTGGAACAGTGGGTCGGGGAGTGCTTATCAATGGCATTGCTACTCACCTGTTCAGTCGACCCATACCTGGGGACTGAGCCAGTGGGTGGAGTTTTCTATGCTAAGTTAAAAAAGAAAAAGCTTCCAACGTCATCTGTGGTAGAAACCTCTGGAAAAAATAAGAGGAGGAAGAAGACTTAGGAAGGTCAGGGCAGCAGGTGCATAGTCTTCACAACAAGCTTGCCATCGCCTACCATGGCTCTCCCAGCCCAGCCTGTGCTTACTGAGTGTATGCAAGAATCCGAAGCCTGGCTTAGCAGTTAGTTGCTGTGAAGACATTCGCAATCTCCAGTTTTCTGGAAAACATAAGCAACCTCTATCTCAAAGGAGCTTCACAAGTTTGAGGACTATTGCTCTTAAATCTAAGAGTGACTGATCTACGAAAGTCATTTTAAAAATGTGTCCTCCAGTAAAAGAGAGAGAAGAAAATCAGCCTGGCCCAGCAGCTTGCAGCTTGCTTGTGTGGCAGAAGCACTGTAGGAGTTGTTCAGAGTCCCCCGTTCACTGTCCTGTAGACTCCAAGGGCTGGCATCCCTGAATAGACATAGGAGGATTCATTTGCATAGACTTGGTCTGAGATGGGGAGAGGGCAGACTTGACTCAAACATCAGGGGACCCCAGGTGTGTCTGCGGAATATAAATGGTTGTGGCTTGTATTTCTATTTACCACGTTTCCTCTTTCGGCATAGCTCCAACCCCAGCGCCTAGGCAGAGCTCTCCCTCAAAATCATCAGCGTCCCACGCCAGTGATCCAACCGCAGATGACATCTTTGAAGAAGGCTTTGAAAGTCCCAGCAAAAGTGAAGAACAAGAGGCTGTAAGTGATCCACTGATTGCCCTACTTTTCTTTAAAATTTAATTTTTCCCCATAGTATATGAGGATGCCAACATAAAAGAGAATGCAGTCTCAGGGCTGGTGTCCGAACGGCCTCGGAAAGGACTTTGCTGTATGCTCAGATGCATCAGCCAGACACTGACCTTTCGTTAAGTTATTAGGAGCTCTCGCATCTGGGAGGTGGCATCCTCCGGCGGAAGTTTCAGCCCTCCTTTAAATTAACTGATTGCCTATGCCACGTGAATATAATCTTAGTTGCCTTCTGTTTTCACTTGTTGAAGAGAGAGAAAAAAAAAGTGTTATCTTCTTGTGTTCTAGCCTGATGGATCACAGGCGTCCTCCACCAGTGATCCATTTGGGGAGCCCAGTGGTGATCCCAGTGGCGATAATATAAGTCCACAAGACGGTAGCTAGATAGCGCAGGTCTGGGTAGGTATCCGTCCTTTTAAATCTCCTTCACCTGCAAGGTTTTCCCTCTTGCTTGCTGTTTGCTCTGATGTCATATTCCAGTGTCTGTGCTTTGTCTGCTTGCCTGTGCTGTATTTTAGTATCCATACCATCTCCCCTCGTCTGTGCCTTTTCCTAATGCCCGCACTGTTTTTCGTGCCTGTTACTATATTGCCAATATTTCCCCCCTCAATCCTTGCCTGAGCCATCTCACCAGTTACCAGTGTTTGAACGATCTCCCTTTGCCTCATTTCAATTTTGCACTTTGCTTTTTCACGTGGATGAATGACCTTTGACATACACCAAAGGTAGGGTTGGAGGGAATGTGGCAAATAGTTTTATCATTTAATTAATGATGCATTCCGAGTTGGTGATGGTGATAGAGAGACCAAATCAACACTACCTAATGTGCATTGAGATTCTAAAAACATTGGCCCTCTGGGATGGGCACATCATTTTCTCTCTCTCTCTCTCTCTCTCTCTCTCTCTCTCTCTCTCTCTCTCTCTCTCACACACACACACACACACACACACACACCATGACAATTTCTCAGTGAGAGGTGCTCCAGACGCCTTACTCTTTTAAGCGAAATGTCACTGCATTTGCCTACATGCCACAGTTCTAAAGAGGTCACTAATCAAACGCACCGAGAAGCCAGACTGTGCAACAAAAATAAGCCATGCTTGAAATAAGATTGATCAAGATGTGCAGTTATAGTCGCCCTTCCCATCTAGCCAAGAAGGGCTCTGCACCCTTTCCAGTGTGTCAGTGAAATTCGAGGCCCAAAGACATGTAGCTGTCACTCTGGAGGCTCTGCTCTTGGCAGCTCTGCTGCAGCCTGTGCTTTACCACCAAACCACTGCAGAGTCATCAGCACCTAACTGGAGAGAGGCATCCTTACATTCACTAGAAGTGCCTTTTGGAACTCAACTTTCAGTACCTCTGGTTCGATCAAAATAAAGAAGACCAGATGAAGCTAACCTTCTCAGGAGACAAAAGTATACCTTGCTCCTTAGACATAATTTCTAAGGCCAGCTTGGACAAACGTGTCAAACCTTCAGACATCTTCCTGGTTTTCCATAAACATGGAGGACTGCAAAGCCAAACTCAAAGATTCCCTTTGTCCTGAGCAGCAGCAGCATGGCCACTCACATGGTGAACAGCTTTCACCGCGCAGGACTGGGTTCTGTGGCCACGACAGAGTTATTCATAGTGCACACCTAGTGCACACACAAGGTCCTGTGGACAGTAATTGAAAGCTAACCCAGGGTTTTGAAAGTCTATTTTGTTAATAGGCTTTTTATGATTAAAGAATTTAGCATATATAAGTTTTGTCACATTTTATATCAGTAAAATGTAATAATATGCCATACCATACAAAACCCAAATACCCATTTAAAAAAGCCAATCTTTCAAAATCACGATGGGAATTGATCTCTTGAGAGCAAAGTCGGTGCTTTAGGAATGAGAAATGTTAGGGATTATAAGAAGATTCCTTAAGGTGATTCCAAGGAGGTTTTGGAATCTTCGTATGCTTTGTTACACTTCATATGCTCAAAGTTGCTTTAGAAAATTTGATCAGTGAACTAGAGGTGATGAGTTCCATTCACCACGATGGTGGCAAACATTGTCCTAGAACTGAAGTATTTGGACTTACCCCTTGGCAGGTCAACATCTCAAGCACTCATCTTCACGAGCTTGCTTGGCTTGAGACTCTTACACAAACTGGACTGTTTCCCAAGGCCTTGGTTCATTTCTCCTTTGATGTTCCATCTGGCTTTGTCCATGGCTGGGTTGTAGTCATCGCATGGTGCTGTGAAGAGCTCAGGATTTGGAACTTGAGTTCAAATCTTAGCCACATAAACGTGGAAAATCTTGGGCCAGAGACATTCTTTCATTTCTGATTACGTTTCACCTGCTAGCAGAGGGTTATGTTACCCTTGATATTAACTAACATGCCATTAGTCCAATTTGTGGCATAAAGTCAGACCATGCAAATTCAGCCAAAAATTATACCTGTTTGGGGATTAATATTGTCAAAGTTCAGAGCCTGGATTCTTCCTTCTTATCTATATCATCTTGATAAGGATTCACGATCACTCTTTTCATCTGAAAAATAGGGATAAAAGTAATACCCATCTTATAGGACATTTGGGTGAAGTCATGATGTGATGTATATGGAGTTCTCAATACAGTGTCTAGCAATAGATTATCTGAAAGCAACTATCCCTACCACCTCTACCACCCTTGCCATCATTAGCGGCCCTGTACCCTCTTCACTGTCACTACGATCACTGTCACCACCATCACCGCTGTCACAACGTCACTATCACCACCACTCTGCCGTCACCACCATCACTAATAGTATACCATTACCACTATTACTGCTAGCTTATCCATCACCGTATCACTAGCAGTACATATCAGCATCAGCACCACTGCCATCGCTGCAATCATTCCACCATTATGACAACTCTTCACACCACCAACACCCCTTCACTACCACCCTCCTCAGCATGCACATCAACGTCCCAACTATTGCCCCATCATCACCTATATCACCAGAATCAATATGGTATGAATTCAGTATATATTGGTGCTCTCTAGTCTTAGATTTTGTGCATTTAGCCCCATGTTGAATGAAGTCCATATCTAGGGAGTTTTGCTTGATATTTTATGTTTTTAGATAATTTTTGTATGTCCCATAATAGATTAAAGCAAAGGGAGGGAGGTGAGGCCTTTCTAGTATCCCATAATCAGAATAACTTCTATTTGAGCCCCATATGCCACCTCTCCCTGCCCTCCCCTGAAAAAAAGCAATCTTGGGTTCCTATGAAAATCCTATTAAGACCCTCTCAGCTTTGAGGAGAGCTACATTATACTGTATGATGACATATAAGTTCAGCCTGGCCATTTTACAGTTCCCTATCAGAAGCTATGCAGTGGTTTTAATGCCCACCTTGCAGGCAGGTCCCCTATGTCACTCACGGGGAAACTCGCGTGACTCTTTGTATCCCTCCATCAGTGTCAAAATAGCACAAGCCAAATGCGGTCTTTCTGTCCCCAGCCCCTTTACTCGTAACCAACTGGAAATTTACTGACTGTAATTTCTTAGTGCTTTTGCAGACACTTGGAAAAAGGATTATGCAGAGATAGTTGTGTCCGTGGCTTCATTTTCCCCTCTGCTGTCATGCAGCTGGAAAGCAAAGTCCCTATCCCTCTTATCACTCCTGCAGCCACAATCTCCAGCTGCTTTTTTTATTAGAAATAGCCACCCAGTTCTGAGTAAGCAAGGATGACAACTGTTGATAAGTTAAAGCTATATCACTCTAGAATAAGAGGAAACACACAGACTCAATCCCCACAGGTGGAAACTTCAGAGCCAATACCAAACGTTTCTGTTTCAACAATAAAGAAAAATATCTTTCAATTATTTCACTTTTCCCCCCTTGCCTTCCCATCTGGGAGAATCATGTATCTTTGAAAGACTAA
>JAQHUG010000012.1:7575245-7591718 GCA_028555095.1 Dicrostonyx torquatus | reverse complement strand
AGAACCACAATAATATTATAATGGCTGGTGTGGGGATGGCAGGTAATTTGTACTTCAGTGATGTGTTGCTGGAGCAATTTTAAGGGCAAAATGTAAGCCTTTGAAGGGATGAAAGAAAAATGAAAACATTTATTTGGTTAAATGGCTAAGTAAATAAACTGCCTATCAGACTTTCCCAGCTGTCAAGTCAAAGTAGCATCTATAACAATGGGAATCGTTTGGTCTGTCTCCCTTTGTAACAATAGAGACTGCCATAAATAATAAGTCGCTGTCACTTTTTTAATACTGATCTCCGTAGTGGGGACCCAAGGCGTATAAAGTATTACTTGATAGATGCCTAGTGTTCAGGGAAAGATAAAGATGAACTTCAAATGCTTTGGGAGAGTGAATGTTTGGGTTTTGGTTTTAGTTTTGATTGACTTGTTGTTTGTTTGCTTGTTTGTTTGTTTTTTGGTAAATAGAAGAGAGAAAAACAGAAGGCCAAAGTCGAAATGAGGCTGAGAAACAAGTAGCCTTAGGCAAGCTTGCCTCTCCTCACACGGAGAAGGGCCGGTAATACAGCAGTGCCCTGTCTAGGCTTTCAAGGATCACATGATAAGAGTATGACATGAACATGATCCCCAGCAGCCACATATAAAGCCAGGCATGGTGGCAAGTACTTGCAGTCCCAGTGCTAGGAGGTGGGGACAGAGAGATCCTTGGGACTCAATGGCCAGACACCAGCCTAATTACTGAAAACCAAGTCCTGGTGAGAGACCCTGTCTCAAACAATAAGGTGAATGGCCTCAGAAAGAAGAACACCCAAGATTGATCTCTGACCTCCACACAGACCCATACATACACATATCTACTTGAACTCACACATACATGGGAGGTAATTTAGAAAATCTCAAAGTAAAATACATGTATTTGGTATTATTATCACTCTTCCAAAATTTTTTTATTGAACTTTGTAGCTTAGAATGGCCTTGGCATCTGAGTGCAAGGATTGCAGCCACACACCGCCAACCTAGCTTTATTACCTTTTAAAATAGAACTGAACAACAGAACCTTAGAAATAATGTACTTGTTCGTTTATTCAAATATGCCTATTTGGTATATGTACAAGTTAGAAGCAAGTCTAGCCTAAGTTTTTGAAGTGAACAGTCCCACTTCTCAGGCCTTCGTGGAGTGACATTCTTTGATGACCCCAGCTGGAAAACATTTGAAGTAGGAAAAATTACCAGCGTCTGGCTAAAGGCAGTTTCTTCTGAAAGGGAAAGCCAGACCTGTTGCCAAGAGGTATTTAAAGATAAAGTAGGCTGGAGATGAGACTGAGGGGCATGGGGATACAGAGAGGAAGATGAGCTAGATTCGGAGATGCAGAACTATAAGGTACCAGTTGTAGAGCACAGATTTGCTCACTTAAGCAAGAAGCAAGCTAACCAAGAAGACAGAGTCCCTAAATCATGGCAACTTCTTTAAAAAGACATTTAAAAGACTGGAATACTGAAAATAGTATGAGGTCTCCATGACCTTGCCAGAGCCAGGCTAGAGTTTCTGGATCAAATGGTTTCCTAGCTCCAACAAGGAAGGTAAAGTGATTGCCAAAACGAACAATGCATCACAGTGTGAGACTTTGGGGCTATCTGCTGCTTGGGGTTTTCCACACCCCTGTTCCCCTTCATTAGTGGGGATAATTGAGAGCTGACTGCAGTTGTTACCACTGTTGTGATGGGTATATTCCGGCAAGCAGGGGCTGTGTGAATATTTATCCCCGCTGCAGAGAGTTAATGCCATGCGGCATGAATTACCCTGTCTGAGCCTGCTGTCGTCTTCTGGTTTTAGGTGTCATTCTTCGTTGGGTAAATTGGTTTCCAAAATTGGAATAGAGAAAATTGTAGGGTGAGATCAAGGCAACTCTGTTTCTAGGGGTATCCAAAGAGAAGAATGGAGTGAGTGAGGAAGGTCTCACGGGAAGCGTGGAGGTGAATGGTGATGGAAAATGCTCCTTCCTTCTTTGCTGTTCCTAACCAGTTTTATCCCGTTCTTATTTACTCAGTACCCCTCATCCCTAGAAAACATGCACACACATGCACGCGCGTGCACACACACACACACACAGAGAGAGAGAGAGAGAGAGAGAGAGAGAGAGAGAGAGAGAGAGAACAGAAAGCTTCTATATAGTCTAACAGCAGTAGTTCAGCTATTGGAAGGAAATGGATTAGGACTTAACAGATCATCCTGCCACAGAGTTTGACAAATTCAGCCTTTGGAAAAATAAAGCCAAATTTGAAATGTGTTGAAGACAAGAAAATCAAAATATCAAGGATATTAGAAATCATGTCCTAGTCATACACTAATTCACCAGATGCCCCACCCCCTACTATGTCACATTTCTACATGTAAAAACCAGTAGGGTTGCTCAGTAGGGACGGGGGGGGGGGGGGGGAGGGAGAGACAGGGCCCTTGCTGTAGTCGGGCACCCCAGCAGATGGCACTGACTTAGCTCTCTGTTTCCTTCAGCAGGATGAATTCCATGGGTGGAGCCTGGAGTGTGGGGAGCAAACCGTTTTGCTCTATTGCAGCGCAGGACAGGGTGACTAGATGGGCAGAAAGGGCTCCTTCTCTCAAGGGAGCAGAGCTCTAGCCAGTCCCGGAGGAGAGCTCTGGTCTGACTCTGGTGTGGTCCCTCAGCGCTCACGTGACTCTGGGGAAGCACAGACGCACCGTGCTGCTCTGTGGATCCCGGGTCTCTAGGCCATTCTCAGGGTACCACAGGGAGCAAATGCAGGATGCAGCACACGGAGGAGGCAGCACAATGACCTTGAGGTTGTTAAACTTCTCTCCGCCTCAGTTTTGTTGAGTGCTTTAATTCTCATTCTTTGAGAAGTTTACACATAAATATGATGAGTTTTGATCAAATCCATCTCCCCATTTGCTCCGTTTCAATTCCCCTCCCATCTCCCTCTCCAGTATCTTTTCCCAACGTCATGGTTTGTTTTGTTTTGTTTTTAATCACTGAGTTCACTCAGCAGTGCCAGGGTGTAGAACCCTCTACTGGAGCTCGGGTAGCCTCTTGGGGGCTGCATCCTTGAAGAACACCGACTCTTTTCTTTCCCAGCAGCTAGCTAATAGCTGCTAATGGCTTCTCAGCTAGGGGGTGAGACCTCGTGCCCACCTCTCCGCTCCATGCTGGTATTTTGTCTGGCTTGAGCTTGCGCAAGTCTTGTGTATGCTGCCACAACCAGTGTGAGTTCGTGTGTGCAACTGCCTGTTGTGTCCTGAAAATACTGCTTCCTCGTAGCCGCCCACCGCCTCCAGCTCTTAGATCTTCCTGCCCCTTCTTCAGAGATGATACCTGAGCTTTGGGAGGAGGGGCTGTGGTGTGGGCGTCCTATTTAGAGCTGAGTGGTCCACAATCTCTTATGCTCCGCATGCACATGAACTGTGAATTTAAGTCTTTTGTCTCCAAAATGAGGACGAAGGAGTCTGCTCGCAGGACTGTTAGGTAGATGAAGGTAAGACCCGGGGGTGGTTCACAAACTCAGCATTCTGCAGTCAGGAGGACTCCTGTCTTGTTTCCTCTTTGCCCTTTTCTCTCCTCTGCTTTCTTCCAGTACTTCCAAGTATTATGCTAGGTACTTTCTGTGAGTTATCTACTTCTCTCAAGACCTTTGTAGAATTAAACAATACTATTCCCATGGTATAGTTGGAGAAACTGAGGCACAAAAAATATCAGTATCTTTCCAGCAACACAGAACTTAGTGAGCTCACTCTTCTATGCCATGCTATTATTAGCCTAATGGGGAATCAGCTTCCAAACCAAAGATAGGCCTGCCTCTAGGAACAGAGGAGGCTGCTCAGTCTTTGAAGTGTGCCACACAAACAAAAGTTCGATCCCTTACACCCATGTAAAAACCAAATCATGGCCGGAAAGTGGTGGTGCACACCTTTAATCCCAGCACTTGGGAGGCAGAGGCAGGCAGATCTCTGTGAGTTTGAGGCCAGCCTGGTCTACACGAGCTAGTTCCAGGACAGGCTCCAAAACTATGGAGAAAAAAAAAAAAAACCCAAGGTGATGGCACACCCTTGTAATCCCAGAGTTGGGAGGTGGAGACGAGCAGGGCTGAGGTTCTCTGGCCATCCCATCTGGTCTGCTAAGTGAGTTCCAGGCCAATGATAAACCTGATCTTAAAAACAAGGTACTCAGTGCCTACTGAATGAAACTCAAGGTTGACGCTGGGCCTGCACTACATGCACACATGCATTAGACACATGTGCACTTGTATAAAAACAGCAAAAGCGGTGTGCGCACGCACACGCGCACACACTCACACATGCACACTAAACTCTGGATGTGTTCTTAGGCAAGGCTGAAACCATTGCCAAAATGAAAAGCACCATGCTGAGACAATACAAAAGTAACCTAAGGTCATTCATCCGCAGCTACCCCTTTTCTGTTTTCATTCCCAAGCCCTCCTTCCTAAAGCCGTCTGGCAAGGCCGGTGTGAGCGAAGCAGGCCTGACTGTTGTGCCTCTGTCCGCAGGAGCCAGAGCCTCTCTATGCACAGATCAACAGACCTAAGAAATAGCATCAATGCGAGCTCGTGGTGGGTGCTTCGAGACTGGCATGGGAATCAGCAGTGCCACAGGCTCTCTTGTGCTCTCACCTCATCTCATCCCACAGAGAAACTCACAATGGCCCCGTGAAACTGTCTGAAGAGAGAACAGAGTGGTTTTTGGCAACCAACAGCAGATACCTATGGCAGCACAAAAAAAAAAGCAAAATAAAACACAACACCCCCACAAAGATATTTTCAAAATAAATAAAAAATAGAACCCAACATTGATCACCAGTCAAGCTGATGCTTAACCAAGAAATACCTTGAGCTCTCTCAGCTGGGCCTAAAATGCCCCGGATATGAAACCATTATTGTGCTTTTATTTCGCTACCTGTTGACCACTGTAGAGACCACAGATGTGGAATGGCAGGCATCAGAGAATTGCAACAAGGTTGGCACTAACTCCTTTTAGGCCAAAGCAAGGGATCCTCTGTGACCACAGTGTCATCATCCATATGCCTTCTGGCTGTGGCGATGTGCGTGGCATCTCTCCACAGGGCCTGGTCTGCCATCCTGTGTCCCCTGTCCTCCTCTTGTCATGTTTGAGAAATAATGAGTGTACAAATTTTTGTATTGCTTTTGGCTTTTTTTTTTTTTAGAAAGGGGTGAAGTCTACGTGGGGGAGGGAAAGCCTCTTATGAAGTGAATTCACTCAAAATCACAAAGCAAACAAGTGGTTGGTTCTTCATTATAATCAAGAATGTTGCCAAAACAACCCTTTAGTTATCCTGCATCCTGATGAAGCAAGACAGCTTTTGGATGGAACCTTCATCCTGGGGGTAACAAAGGACATCACATCCCATTGATGAGAAAGATGGAAAATGCATCCAGTTCCCCAAGAAGCTGTGAACTCTTGAGTACAACAAAATGATCTCTTTATTTTTCTGATACTTCGCTGCTGTGATGCTATGCAGACAAGTGTCTTCTCCATGCGCCATTTTCAAAGAAAAGTCATTTGCCAAATAATTCTGGTACAGTTCTGGTAATACGGTTTTGGATCTTAGAAACCAACTTTCCAATGGTGACATAAATATTCAATGTAACAAACTGACGCAGTGGTCAAATGGTTCATCTCTATCTCTTTTTGTACATCAGAGAATTCAAATGGGATTTTTTTATTTTCTAACTTGAAAAGGAAAACCTTACCATTAAACTCTTTAACTGTTGAAGAGAAATGGCTTTAAGGAGTTCTGATGATGTAAATATGTGAATGAAGATGCTTTTAATAATGCCATTACACAGTAGAGAAGGTAGCAGATGGAGTGTAAGGTGCAAAAAAGAAAACATGATGGGTGGGGCTCACTCTCCAGTTGTTTTTCTGGGATGGCTTATAGGAAGTTACAGTTCAGAGAGAGGCAGAAGTCTTGGGCCAATCAACAACTAGTAAACAGGAGGGGGTGGGGCTTCAGAGCCAACTTTTCTGGCCCAAGGGAAGAGAAAGGAGGCCATGCTGGTTTCAGAAAGCACTCACCTCTCGGCTCCCACTTCCGCTCTCATCAGTTCTCTGGAGAGATTAGATGTGAGACAGAAGGAGTCACTTCCCAATTTTACACATACGGGACAAAAGTCTAGTGTCAGTTAATATGTTCAGCACACAGCTTTCATAAAGAATCTATATATTTTTACCCTATAGAGAATTGTTATACAGGTCAAATATGTTTTCCTGATGTTCCTATGCAGTTACATGTTGGATTTAGTGATTTAACGTAAAGAAGGAAACCCTCAAGAGTCGTGTGATTGGATCTGGGAGTAATTATTAATTTGAAAAGTCAGATTTACCTTGATATGATTCATTGACATTGGCCTGTATGCTTTGGCTTCTTCCTATCAATAGGAACTAAAATGGTTTTGAAGATGTTTTTAAAGTGACTCTCCACACAAGACTCACAAAGCAATGTCAAGCTAATTGTTATTATTTAGAGATGACGTTTTACACTGGAATATAATTTTCCCGAATAGATAAGTGAACCACGTGTCCATTAGAAAATCTATGTCAATGCTACCCTACTGTATAAGGTCCCAAGAACTTGAGAAATGGGAAGAATTGTTCACTGCCCTCTAGAGCTGCTTCCTGTCGGTACAGGGCTCCTTCCACAATGTGTATCCACGCTGTGATGAGGTGCCCCTCTCATGCAAAGGAGAAATAGGAAGTAATAATGGCTAAGAACTGTCCTGAAAGCCGTTCTGCTTCCCTGAAGTGTTAGCAAGATAGGTGGTTGCCACAGGAAACAGCTTCGGTGGCTATGATGTCATGGTGCCAAGTCTCCATGAGTGGTGCTGTCGTCTCCCTCACTGTGGCTGTCTGGGTTTGTCCATCAGGGTCACACCCTTATCCCCACTCCTCGGGTTACTGTGACATGAAGTGAACTGTGACTGATGTTGCCACTCCAGGTATACCTTTTGCAGCCAGTGTCCTAGCAGGTGGTGACAGCCCAGCCGATGGTCACCCCTCACTGAGCGTGACTGGGTTGTAGCTAGATCTGAGCTGAAGGAAGATGCCCAGCTGAGACATTAAAGTGAGGAGGAGAAAGCTGAGATTTTTAACTGCCTTCTGCACTGGCAGAATACTGATGTTTTCCCCCCAAGCACCATTTGGTGAGTTCAGAACCACTGTCCCCCTACTCCAGGAATATAGTGACATGTCCAAGCAGGAGCTGGGGTACCAATGCTGAAAGAGTTTGGGGAGTCTGCGCGGTTCTGGTTAGGCCGATGGAAAGTTTCGTGTGTACAACTCACTTCCTCATCCTCTCCTAAGCACTGAATTTGTCACTTTAAATTTTGAAACCAGGGAAACGCCACCTGTCAGTCTGTCCCCAGTCCCCATAGCTTCTCGGTCTCTACATGCCACAAGACGTTTTTGATAACTCGTGTTCATCCTAGCGTCTCCAGCAACCCCATCATGTAATGTACCGGGCACCTTCCTTTAAGACAATGTTTACTCCGTGGGTTCGGTTCCTTTCAACTTCTGCGTTCTGACACATATTTTTTTAATAAAGATGAGAAAGAGAAAATGACTGTCACAGTACGTTTCTAGACCTGCTTTACCTTTACCTCACATGACAGTCCGTTCACATATATGGACACGTTATTTTTAACTTTATGTACAGTGCATTCAACAGAACAGCAAAATTTTTAGAAATTTTCCATTAATTTCTGTAACACGCCATGTAAAACAATTACAAATAAACATGTTTGAGAACAACAGCTTAGCCTGGTTTTATTCCACAAGTTTCCAGCAGCCAGCCGGACAAGGGATTAGACGAGGAACTGGCGTCTGGCATTCACTTTCCACCATACCAGAAAACAACCTCGGTTTCCCTGGCTCTGAGCTGGAAAGAGCAAGCCTCACTGATGGTCCATGGTCAGGCCTCAGTGGGATGCTTTGGTTTGTTTGTATCCATAGAAACTGACATCGTTTGGAAAATAAACTAGAAAGAGAGAGGTGTGGTATCTGGACCACAGGTAGTGTGGAGCAAAGTTGGGGAAGTTACTTAAGTGTGGACCAGCAAACCGTGGCTAGTGACAACCATGAGATTCCCCGCCTTCATCAAAAGTCATTTGCTCTAAGGATCTTAAAGGAGGAAGCATTTAGTGTCTTTCATGTATTCTACATGTGCACATTTTTAGAAAAATCTGAGTCTGGGGAAAGGGAAGATTTATATTAAAGAACCAAAAACATTTACATATTAATGCGATGTGTGTGTGTGTCTTTTTGTAACTAAATCAGTTTACATATCCAAGAATGAACCAGATTTCAATTAGGTGATTGAGATGCCAAAGCCCACTTCTGTCTAACAGTGGTTGTGTTAATGACTGCATAAACAGAAACCTTCAATCTGGCCATATTACACTGAAGGGACTAGACAGATGTTATCACCGATTTTGAGAACAGGAGAGAAATGGCATCGATTTCAGGAAAGTAAATTTGGAGCAGACAGAGAAGCAGCTTCCATATGGGAAGAAATACTAAATCCTGGGTGGAGGAACTCAAAGGTGCTTCCCTTGGTGCTGGTGTCCACGCACACCCGAGCCACTGGTGTGCCCTAATGGGTGCTGGGTGCTTTGTATATGTTGCCTCCGTGCCTGCCCCAAACAGTCCAGACTGGGTCCATGTCATTACCAAAGCCTTAGGCAAAGAAACTAAGAAACGGGGAAATCACTGCCTGGTGAAAATGACAGCCTGGAGAGTTTGAATTCGGAGTCTCTCTGCTTAAAGCTGGTTTCTATTTTAAAACAAGTTGGAGAGTGACTGTTTTAATAACCTTCCACAGGGCTGTTGAAAACCGCTGGCTTCCATGTCCCCCTATGAACCTCTGGTTGAGCTTTGGTAGTAAGTTTGAATTCTAATCTCCTCTAGGTTAAAGTCAAAACAAAAGACATTGATTGTGCCTATCTGAAGTTGTTAAACAAGCACTTGCTTCTTTAGTTTGCACCTTAGAAGAGGCAGATGTTCAAAGTGTAGGGGAAGGAGGAATGATCAACCTTTCTGCCCATCTAGTTCAAAGTGAGCTGAAACCAAGCCCTGGGATTCACTTTGCAAGCCTAAGAGAATCTTTAAGAAGTGACAAATTAAAAGGTGCCCTATTTAAGAGTGAGGCACATGCCAAAATAAATCAGGCAGACATAACTGCGTTCCTTCTGTGCTTGAGAGCAAGCCCTTGTTGTTTTGACAGTGAATGGTTTTTGTTTTACCTGAGAGTGACAGTCGGGAAAATGCACAGAATAAAAACAGGTTTCGTTGAAATCAGCCTTCAGAGCTTTGAAAGCCTTTAAAAGATGTTTAAATTCCAGGGAAACATGAGCAATGATGCCTGAAAGATGAGGTGGGCGGGGGGGTGGGGTGGGAACAGATGTGAACAGCCTCCAGCCACTCAGTGACCAGCTCTCAGTGTTGGTGTGTATAGCAGTCACCACTGTCCGCTTCTGCTGTGCTCAGGCCACCTGTTTCCTTCCTGTCACTCACAAGTCCTTAGCAAAGCCTGAGAGGAAAGAAAACGTCGCCCCATCTCACAGGCTCCGAAACCAAACCTCACGTTGTAGAACAGCTCTGTGCTGATAGCAAAGCCCAGGTTGAGAGTGCCAAGCTCTGTCCTCTGTCCTGAGCAGCCTCTCCTCCAGCGTCAGGCTGCTGTGTCCTTGTAGAAAAGGCCTAGAGTCCTTGGGTATTCAGTCCCAAGTTGTGGCTATTATATTAGAAAAATCACAGCACACATTGCTCTGTCTGATTTGGTACAAAAACTGATTCTTAAGTAAAATGATTGTAGTTATTTTAAAACAAAGAGGGGGAATCGAGTTTTATTCCTGAGAACAATAACAGCTCTAACCCAGTCCAATGAATATTTAATTCCCAAACAAAACCTTCACACTCTCTTTATCTTTCAAGGTACAGAAATCTGAAGAGGTTTTTTTGAGCAGGCTTCCTGCTCATCTCGCCTGAAGAATATTAATGACTGCCAAGTGGAATACGTCTAAATGGTCTTGTGAGATGACAGCCTCTGGTGACTTGGGTCTTTAATCTGCTGAGCAGCCTCTTTCCACTTCTGTCATTCAGTCTGGGGTCATTGCCTGGAGTGGGGAACTGGCCAAGTGACTGGGGGTAGAATTAGCAAGTCCAGGAGCTGACATATTGTCACAGTCAAATGTCAAACCATCTGACTTTATATTGTGCTGGTAACAGCTCTACTGTCCCCAGCCTTTAGGGCAGGTGGTGGAGGAGCCCAAGTCTCCCTCATCTCAGATAATGGGATAGTAACTAAGAACTGAGAGCCTTGAACTCAAGAGTCTAGGCCAATGGCTCTCAACCTTCCTCGTGTTGTGACCCTTCAATACAGTTCCTTGTGTGTGGTGACCCTCCAACCATAAAATTACTTCATTGCTACTTCATAATTGTAACTTTGTTTCTGTTATGAATCATAGTATAAATATCTGATATGCAGGATAGGTGACCTCCAAAGGGCTCACGACCCACAGATTGAGAATCGCTGGGCTAGGATGTTATCGACGACAGAAAGGTGTTTCCTCTTATCTGCTCTATCTTGTGCCCTTTTGGATTTTCGTGGCAAGAATGAAAAAGTGCCAAAGTGTCCCACAGCTGTTCTTATCCCTTCAGGACAGAGCACATCATAGCATGAATGAGATAGAGTGAGACTCAGTGATTAGCCTGTGTTCAGACAGAAGAGTCAAGGAGGTAGTTGGGTCCTAGCTACCTTCCTAACAGGCATCAAGATTAAGCAAATCCTTATTAAGGAATTAATGTGTCTGAGCAAGTGATCACCCTCTCCTTGTCAGCTGTCACTTTTCTCATGGATGGGGGGAGTCGCCATTGCTGCTGGCAAGTCACAGAGAGTTGTGAACCCAGAAAATCTAGCTTTAGATCCTGGCGCTTTGGCCTGCCACATTGTCCAACCTCAGATAAGCCACTTAACCTCTCTCTCTCTCTCTCTTTTTTTTTTTTTTTGTTTTTTTGTTTTTCGAGACAGGGTTTCTCTGTGGCTTTGGAGCCTGTCCTGGAACTAGCTCTTATAGACCAGGCTGGTCTCGAACTCACAGAGATCCACCTGCCTCTGCCTCCCGAGTGCTGGGATTAAAGGCGTGCGCCACCACTGCCCAGTGCCACTTAACCTCTCTACAATCCACATGTCAACCTGAGGGCAGTTAGAAGAAATGAATGTGATGATTCCACACCCACGGCAAGTGCTGCTCAATGCACATCGCCTTTCGTTGTCATCCAAGAAAGGATATTAGCTGTGGTGTGAATTCATACTTAATCCTTTCACTTAACACTTTATCCTTTCGCACCCATTGTCTTAGCGCAGCAACTTTGAAAGCATGCAGAATGCAGAGCGATTACTACCCCTCTGTTACTATCAAAGAACTACAAAGAACTGTACACGTAAGTCTTTGAAATTTTCACTGCCGCGATGTGTCAGGGATTTATTCATATAAGAAAGAATCGTTAAATGTAAGCTGTATGCCAGCTCCTGTGATGATCCCTGGAGATTAAAAACCTAAATGTGTGCATGAGTGTCCCAGCTTCAAGAGCTCAGAGCCTGGTAAGGGTTGGGGGGAAGTTAGGAGAGAAACTATTGTATGGTCAATTCTCAAATGTGCTAATAAGACACTGGCTGAGCTGGGTGCTCAGGGAAGAGTAGTTGAGCAGGAAGTGATCCATGACGTTGGGTAGAAGAGCATCTGCAGAGATGACAGGGCCAATGGACATGGAGTACCCGCAGTAACTAAACGTGAAGCCAAGGAATAAAACCCCCTTTAAACTGTTGAAAAGCACAGAGTTTTTTTAAGTTCGTATTTGAATGCTAGAACAGCAAAGCATCAAAAGACTGATACAAATGATAGCCTCATCGTCTACTAGATCATCAGAAATGTCTAAATTAAATTTAGATCAAACATAGTTATAAACCATGACTAAATAAAACTGATTCTTGGAATGCAAGTAATAGGTCTAGAGAAGCCAGCTTGTCAAAGACATTTGATAAATCTATTAACCTTTTCTAGAAAAAGACCTTAGAGAGTCAAGCCTGGTGGTAGCAAGCCTATATAACCCCTAGTTCTCAAGTTGGGAGTTCGGGGTCAGCCTGGGCTCCAGAGTGAGTTAAAGAACTCACTAACTTAGTGAGAGCTTGTTTAGTATTGTCAAAAAGGGGGTGCGGCTGGGGATGTATCTTGGTGGTAGGTAGAGTGCTTGTCTACCGTGTCTAAGGCCCTGAGTTAAATCCTGGGGATGAGGAGAGAAATGTTGGGGCCCAACCTTGACAGGTTCATATGTTCCAGTGTAGGGGCATGTGGATTAGAAATGTTAGGCAGAAAAACCGGAGACACAAAAGAAATAGAGACACAAGATAGAATCAGGAGGGCAACCTAGTGACTACTGAATCTGCCTGTGTTTATTTCTCCTGAGCTTTAAATACTACAATCCAAAAGAGGGGGAAGAAGCAAAGACTTCATTACCATGATACAAACAAGGAACAAACCAAATGTTTACCATCTTAATACCCAGAACACCAAGTAACCACACCCTACGTCAAGACTTCAGGACCTGTTACTCAAACCTCCTTGAAGGAACAAGAAAGGTCCTGAGCTCTCT
This sequence comes from Dicrostonyx torquatus, assembly GCA_028555095.1. NCBI lineage: Eukaryota > Metazoa > Chordata > Mammalia > Rodentia > Cricetidae > Dicrostonyx > Dicrostonyx torquatus. The sequence goes on along the minus strand of JAQHUG010000012.1, from coordinate 7,579,013 downwards.
GACAAGTCAAGATGGAATGGATCCACTTCTCTGGGCTCCGACAGAGAAAAAGGAGCGATATTAAAAGTCGAATTATAGTAATATTCCCTTAGCACGCTGTCTCAGTCAGAGTTACTATTGCAATGATGGAACACCATAATCAAAAGCAAGTTGGGGAAGAAAAGGTTTATTGTTTGCTTTTACATTATGACCCATCATTGAAGAAAGTCAGGAACTGATGCAGAGGCCATGGAGGGAACTGCCTACGGCTTCACTCTGCATGTTTGTTTGTTTGTTTTATAGAACCCAGGACCTCTAGTCCAGGGTATACTGACCCACAATGAGCTGGACCCTCCCTCATGAGTCACAAAGAAAATGTCCTATAAGCTTGCCCACAGCCTCATCTTATAAAGTTGTTTTCTTAATTGAGGTTCCCTCTTATCAGATGATGTTAGCTTGTGTCACACTGACATAAAACTAACCAACACACCTAAAATAATATTTACCTCAAACAAATAACTGATATGGACCTTAAGGGTGCCCCTACTGAAATCAGAGCTCAAGGATGGGTACGATAGCACATACCTTTAATCCAAGCACTTGGGTTGCAGAAAGAGGTAGATCTCTATGAGTTCCCGGGCCACATTGTGAGATTCTGTCTCAAAATAAATAAATAAATAAATTAGAGGTCAATGCTGTCATCTTAGCTGTTACGTGTTAAATTGATGTTATTCCCTAGTTAGAGGCAGTACAAAAGGAAATAGTGTGTGTAAATAGCATCAACCTAGGCAAATTGTCGGTAGAGAATAGCCAAAAGAGTCTCACTGCAGCATGCTCGCCTTACCTGGGGAAGAAGCTGGCAGCGTGGCCCAGCAGAATGTACAGCCATAAAAACCAAGGCATGCAAAGGGGGTGAACCTCTAAAGGGAAAAACACTGAGGAGGTGAATAGAGAGACAGTCATCCTTGACCACGAAGGTAAGTTACGGGGGTGTCAAAGATCAATAGCAGTCCAGGACTGAACGAATCTGCAGGTCGGAACACAGTAGTCCTGAACCACAATGCTCAAACGGCATTGTTTGGAGCTGAGTGGTGTGGGAACCAGCACGGTTAAGAGTGAACAGACTGTGCAGAATGAAGGCTGCAGCGAGGGCCTGTGATATAACAGAGGAGTGCACCTGAGGGCACTGCCTGTAGGACTCAGGGTCTGGTACAGATGTGAGTTCACCAAAAGTTTTGTCAAATTTGAAGGTAGTGAAAAATTTGACAACAATGAAAGGTTTCATCACTTCCAAGTTCAGTTAAAACCCACAGTTTAAGAAGCCTGGTTAGAAAGGAAAAGCCAAATTATCTTTGTTTATTATGCACCTTTTGTCTTTGTAAACATAAACCCCCCAGTTTTTTAAACTGTAAGATACATGCATATGAAATATTCATAAATCTGCTCCTGGGTCCCTCCCAGGAAGCCCACTGACCCGCAGAGCCCCTCCTGCATGCTCCTGAGTGTACAGTTGTGACTGTTTACTACAGAGGTGCTTAGCATTGTCTCATAGGTGTTTGCTTTTGAAATACATGCTTTCGTGCACTCTGCGCAGTAAGATTTTCTTCACTGAAGCATAGGCCGGAGTCATCACTCATCCACCCTCTTTGGAACAAGCTGTAGACAACCACGCAGGTAGGGACGTCACTAGGGACTAAGTGGTAAAGACCCTTCTTTCCAAGGTTCTGTTTGGGGCAGCCCACATGGCCAGATTCTCAGCTTTGGCCTTTATCATTATTCTCAGCTCTCTGTGGGTGTGTGTTGGGGGAGGAGTCGATGGTGAAGTAGCTCTGCCTTCAGGGCAGGCTCAGGGACAAGGGAAGAGGTGGGCCCTGACATGTGCTGGGTCTCTCTGCTATCCCAGCTTCCTCCCCAGTCTTCCCAAGTACATTCTGATCACTGCACCTTGCCTGTGTGTGTCCATCTCTAGTCCTTCTTCCCACATACCCCACCACTGGAGAACTAGCCTCCCCTTGTCCTTGTCCTTTGAAACCCATCTTGAACAATGCTTCCCACAGTTCTATTGACTTACCCTGACTTTCTAAGGCTTTCTGTCCCCATGTTACCTATAGAACTGAGTCTGTGGGACTCCGATAATCTACCAAACATTCAAACCCAGACTAGGAGGGGTTCCAATTACTAGTGGCAGAGCTCCTGAAGCCTCAGCACAAACTTACGACCTGAGCAGTTGCTGATTCTCATAGACATCCCAGGAGACTTGCTGGAATATCTTCTTGTCCATATGGGAAACAGGATGGGGCAGGGAAGCGTTTTTCAGGTCCCTTCTCCCTCTGCCCCGTGTTCATTGCCAGCAGCACTCTGTTCGTTACTGAATGGGTTCCAACTACAGAGGTCCGCATTAGCCATCTTACCCCACCAGCAGGTAGACTTGGAGATGCTGTGTCATCCCAAGCCAGAAAGGGTCTCCAAAGAGCCAGGGTCTTCCTTTCAGATGTGGTTTAAATGCCCATCCCCAGACAAGTTTAATTCCAGTGTGTGATGTTCGGGAGACCAGTGTCCCACACAGCATCAAACTGGTCTGCCTGGGGCTCCAATGGGACTTCTGCAGCAAAGCCTTTTGTCCCTGGAAGACCCTCCCTGTCTTAATGTGCTGGGACTCTGCTTCAAACAGTTGTCACCACTGCCTCATAAGCCCCCTTGGTTTGCTTGATGAGAGATATCAAGCTTCTTTTCCTCTTCTCTCTTCCTGCCGTTATTTGGCATTTGACCAGGTCTTCTTATCTCCTCATCTCCAAATGGCGAATACAAGAATCTGTACTTTAGTCAGTTCATAAGTCACCTTTATTCAAGTTACCCTCTTTCCACGGGGTCCCTCCTTCCCATATCTTTTCAGTTTTTTGTTTTTGTTTTTGTTTTGTGTGTGTGTGTGTGTGTGTGTGTATTAGAATTAACCTGTCTACGATCTACGTTCTTGTTTTGCTTTTCTCTCAAGAAATATGTATATTGTCTTCCCATTTTAATGAAGGTAGAAATTGAAGCTCAGGAGAAACAAACACGAAGCCCAGATAAATGTCACAACCAGTAGTTGGCCTCTGACTCAGAGATTCCAAAGCCCTCACTCTTTTACTACGCAGGCTTTCAGGAAGCGTGGGAGCTCTGGTCTGTGTGTTCCTTGAGTCTTTCTAAGTCTGCCTGACCAGAGGATGGAGACTGCTGGTCTAACTTGTTATAGGTATGGGTGGGATTCACTGCCTACCATGCCACCTCATCTGAGTGGAAACACTGGATTTGCAGGACACAAGGAAGAGGTTTTATCAAACCTCAAATGGGCATCTTTTAAACAAAGATAGTAGTATGAAAGCCATGTACTCTGCTGGGCGATGGTGGCTCACACCTTTAAACTCAGCCCTTGGGAGGCAGAGGAAGGCAGATCTCTGTGAGTTGGAGGCCAGCCTGCTCTACAGAGTGAGTTCCAGTACAGCCAGGGCTGCACAAAGAAACCCTGTCTCAAAAAGAAATGAAAAAAATAAAAGAAAACCATGTATTCTAAGGGTACCCCAGGTAGAACATGCATGTGGTCTTGCAAATGATGGTATAATTGTGCTGCACCTGAAGTCATCATTTCAAAAAATATCTTTATCAGATTCTCCAATAAAAAATACCAACATAACAGAGCTGCAAAGAAAGCTGGCCCATGGATGAGTATCTGAATTGTGTCAGATCAAGTTCATCTCTCTGTATTGGATTCACCAGAGTAAGAGAAAAGACAGTGGCAATAAGAATTGGTAC
>JAQHUG010000012.1:7460433-7575221 GCA_028555095.1 Dicrostonyx torquatus | reverse complement strand
ACACACACACAGAGAGAGAGAGAGAGAGAGAGAGAGAGAGAGAGAGAGAGAGAGAGAGAGAGAGAGAGAGCTTGAAAAGAGCCTCGGGGCCATGGATGAGCCTAGGTACAAAATGCCAAGAAATTCAGATAAAACCCTACACCAGTAGAAAACAAAGTCATATGGTGAACAGAAGCGGTTATCAAGAATACAGAGCAAATGGCTCAGCACCAGGGTAAGGAAAAAGAGAACAGATCTTTCCAAAGAACACCAGCATCTCCATGACCCACTCTTATAGGATGCTCAGGCCAATGGTGGACATTGATCCTTGAGTGAGGACCAGTTGTGTGGATGACTACAAAGCTTTGGAGCAGAAAGATGGCTATCACTGCACGGGACATCATGCCTAGCATCAAGGAGGTGAGCTGTAATATGGGATGCAGCTGACTGAACAGGTAAGGCTGAGAGGAAGCCTGGAGTGAATGTGAGAGTCTTGCAGCTCTGCCTTTGCATATCTGCTTAGGAAAATTATCTTCCTCCTTTGAGCCTGGGATTCTGAGGACAGTGGAGAGACTGGGTGGTAAGTATTATGTCTTTACAATGTTATAGAATAGTTCATGCCTGGGAATAAATGCATTGATGAATATGAAATTGGTGTCAACAGGATTGCTAACCTCCTATTAAGCAAGACTGTGTCATACTAGAAGGACACCAACCAAAGGACTCCCAAACATTGCTTCCTTGCCTGACCCTTGGACTTCATCACCAGGAGCAACTGAGACATTTGTGTTCACATAAAGAGCTCTCGAGTGAATGTCACTGGGGATGGGGATGGGGAGATTCTAATTTGTTTCCAGCAAAGAGAATGGAAACCTGAGGTTTGACATAAAGTTCTTATCTTGCCATTATCAAATAATTAATATAATTACTATGTTAACACCATACGTGTCTTGTACTGATCTCCTCCTGGGTGTCAGGTACTGTGGGGGTGGCTCTCACACATCATCCTTAATCCTGACAAAAATCCCAGAGAGGAAGACTTCCTGTTGCATGGATGAAGAAATGCACTTCAGAGAGTCTGGGCTTCATAGCCATGGTGACACAGGGACCCTTGGCAGCACCTGAGGAACGGGCTTCCTGACTCCATGCCCTATCTCTGAGAGCTATGCGACCTTGGGCAGTGCAGACCCCTCATCTGTGACATGGCAGATAATGATAATAATTCATGTTGTAGAAGGACTCTGGGAATAAATAAATCAAAATGAATAAAATAACTCCAGCCCATTGGGACTCCTGTGAGGATTGAAGAAGTTGATATGGGAGAATGCTTTGTAAACAGCCCTGCCCCCTACAAATGGTATCATCGTTATTACTATTATTCCAAAAATATGGCTGCTCCCAGGGAACAAAACCAACTGTGGTACGTATTTATGCCAACATGCCTCCGAAACAATTTCTACTGTGACAGGTTGCCTCCCTAGCATGTTATTAAAAGGTTAAGGAAAATGAACAGTGGAGGATTAAGATTAGATCTTTCACACATGAAACCACAAAATCAATAGAGCCCCTTAATCTATCCGGTGATATGAAGAAATATACTGAGGTGCCTGGAACAATTACTCAGGAAAATGTCAACAGGTATTGACAAGAAGTCTGACAAGAAGATGGCGGCCCAGGCTTGGCTACTAACTCCCTCACCTCCTGGCCAACAGAGACTAATAATGTTCAGAGAACTTCAGAAGGACGAGGGAGCCCTGCAAACAGGCACTCTGCATTCCCCAAAGTTCTGTGTCCGCTCTGTCTGTTTCCGCAATTGGGTCAGAGCTACGTGGGGGGGAAGAGAACATCCCAGAAGCACCATGGGGAGTTTGTGATGACACCTATTTGTGGTCACTATGGGGCCTTGTTAAAACCTGCTATTAGTGTCCTTATGCAATGATGGTCATTATCACTGCAACCGAAAATTATTTAGCATTGAGAGAATGCTAGTTATTTCCAGCTACCTGTGGGATCAGAGTCTAAGGCTGGAAAAGGATGCTTGGAGATAGCCGAGGACCGAAGAATGTCATGAGTATTCCAAGAAGGCTTTTAAGCCAACAATTTAATATTGGACGAAGTCTCAGACTCAAGTCTGGCCCTAGGGCACCCCGAGAGAGAACAGCCCTAGATCAACTTGAACAGGTCCATGGTTCTCTATCTGCATGACCATTTTCCTACTGTCGGAGTTGCAGGACAAAAAGCAGCTTCACATTTGGAAAAATTTGTCCAGTGTCAAGCAAGGCCCACGAATTTATATACAGCATCCCAGATCCTTACAACCCTGTACAACTCTCCTCCCTTTGCAAAAGAAAGATTTGGGGATCCGAGAAGCATAGCACTTTGCCTAGAGTCACACACTGATGAATGACAGGACGAAGTCCTACTCAGGCTGCTGTGCTTCAGACGTCCACAGTGTGCCGCTCTTCAGCATTGCTTCTCAAAAGCACCAGCCCCACTGGGTGTAATGCATGCCTGTGATCCCAGCTCTCTGGGAGCTGAGTCAGAAGGATCTCAGATTCAAAGACAGCCTGGACCACCCAGTGCATCTGAGACCAGCCTAATCTGTGTAGCAACGAACTGTCTGGTAAATAAAATGAAAACCCCAAACCAGAGACTGGGTCAGAAGTAGAGGGCAGAATTGTCAGCTCCTTCCAAACACAGCCAAATAGTGGGCCTCACAAATGCTGAGGGTACCAGCAGCAAGGGCCCTAAAAGAAACAGACAAGATGAGCAGACCCTGGAGTTGGTCAGGGAGACCTGGACTAAAAGTGCAACGTTTGGAAAGAGGCCCCACTACCAAGGACCTGCATGGAAAGCCCAGGGTACGCATCACTTATCTCAGGGTACACTCACTGGCTGTCCTCCCACACTCAAGGGCCTGGAAGATGAGATTTGAGGGTCTAGCCGCCCCAGGCGTCCCTTCTGGAAGCAGATTAACATAAGCTAGTGCAGCTTCCAGATCCAGATGCATTTTTGCCCCACATTAAGTCACGACAGTGATGGGCTCCGATCATTGTCTTCTTTCCAGTAGCCAAACAGACCTAGGTTACTCTGACTTCCGCACCTGAGCGTGGTAGTGATATTTTAATGAATAAAGCTTGCCTGAAAATCAGAGAGTAAAGCAGCTGCCCTGGTCAGCCTTACAAACCAGGCAGTGGTGACACACACCTTTAATCCCCAGTAGCCACACTAGTTTGCCATAGAAATCAGGCAGTGGTGGTCCATGCCTTTAATCCCAGCCCTAGAGAGGAATATAAAACGGGAGGAGACAGCTCTCAGACACAGTCTCATTCTGAGGATTCCTGGAGGCAGGATCGCCATTTTGGACTGAGGTAGAGGTAAGAGCCAGTGGCTGGCTGATTTGCTTTTCTGACTTTCAGGTTGAACCCCTGTCTCTGCGTTTTTATTAGTCGTGCTACAGAGCATAAGCAGCTCATACTGCCTCAGTGAGCCTGCCTGACTCTAAAATGCCCAGGGAATCCCATAAGGATGGCTATTTTATGATGGCAGTGGGAACCCACCCCTACATACGTATGTGTTATGCTAGCCTAATTCCATGTGTTTTATTTGCAAAGTTAAGAAGAAACATACAGAATAACCCAAAAAGTCCTGGCTAAGGTTCTGATGCCAGGTTGCAGTGACATAATTCTCACTTTGGTCAGTCAGGAGGTTTGCCAATTTCTGTGAATACATACATACATACATATATATATATATATATATATATATATACACACACATACACACACACACACACACACACACATATATATATATATGAAGGAGTGTGTGTGGTTGTAGCACAAATTCTAACTGGTTTTAACAATAAAAACCCAGAGTCAGATATTAAGGGGTGAAAGCTGAAAGATCAGAGGAGCAGAGCAGTCAGTCACTAGATCTCACCTCTACGAAATCCTCAGACTGAATGGCATATCCTGTCCATACAAGTCCTCAGACTGAATCCTGAGCCCCTGGCTCTTCCAGTTATACATCCCTCTCTCCCCCTAGCCATACCACTTCCCATCTCTGCCTCCCTAGTGTGGAGATTAAAAGTGTGAGCCACCACTGCTTGGCTCTGTTTCTCTTTTCGACTGATTCAATCTCGTGTAGCCCAGGGTGGTCTTGAACTCACAGAGATCTGTCTGCCTCTGTGCTGGGATTGAAGGTGTGTGCCACCACTGCCTGGCCCCTATGGCTGGTGTGGCTAGCTCTGCACTCTGATCTTCAGGCCAGCTGTAGTTGTAAAGCATAAACAAAATATCACCACATGTGGTGTCCGCAGTGGCTAAACAAGGGCATTTTCAGGCTCTGGGGGAGAAAGCAGCACTTTCGATTGATGCATTAACTCATTTGCATTTCGTTATTGCGACCAAATACCTGACAAAAACATTCTAAAGGGAGAAGGCTTTATTTTAGATCATGCCCTCAGAAACCCAGCACAGGGTTAGTTCTGCCACACACTTGTGTGGAACACTGTGGCAGAAGAATGTGGAGAAGGGGACTTTTTGTCTTCGGGACCAACTGGAATGGAATACAGAAAGAATCACAGACCGAGTACAGTCACCAAAGGCATTCATTCACCCAGTGACCAATGTTCCCCCAACTGGTTCCTACTACCTACAGGAAACAGATAGTCCCCAAAAAGCACCACCAACTAAGGACCAAGCATTCAAATTAAGAGCCTGGGAAGCACAGTTTATATTGAAGCCATAACTCTTCACCTCTGGTCCTAAATGATGGTGACTTATCACAATGTGATATGTATTTCTTCCTTCTCCAATAGTCTATGAAGTCCTAGTAGTTCCAAAATTGTTCAAGAGTTTAAATTCAATGTTTCCTCTAAGGCACAAGGTAAATTCTTCCAAAAGGCATAAGGGCATAGAAAAGAGATGGATCCAAAGCCCAACAAGGAAAACAAGCGACCCTGTAACTCGCCATGCACAATCTGAGGCACATGGTCTCTTAACAGTCTTGGAGAGCCCTGCCCCATGGCTTTACTGTTTGCAGCCACATGGCCTCCTTTGTTCTGCCAACCCTTCTAACTGTGACTTCCCTCAGCAGGACTTCCACTGTCCTGGGCACCTTTGGTATCCCAGGGCTTTCATTTCAGATTAAGTTCCACCTCCACGGCATCTCTCTCTCTCTCAGGGATTCTGGCCCTGTTACACCTACCCTAGCCCCCAACCCAGCAATCGATTTACAGTTTCTAATTTATCATTGTAGATCTATGCAATGACTTACTTTATTTTCTCTCTACAAATGAAGGCTCTATGAGTGCAGTGAACATGAGCGTTACTGATTCACCTTCCACCTTAGCACAGAGCTTGGTCCAGTGTGCAGTGAACGCTGAAAAATAATTATTTTTAAATGTGTAAGTGAATCGATGGAAAGTTTAGGTTTGTGTGAAGTTGAGATCATTGGAAGCATGCAGACTGAAAAAATTGTTCATTTGCTGGGCTAAGGAGTTTGAACTTGGTCCTGTAATGAGTGAATGAGCAGACGAACAAAGTGGATTAAATTTCACCATTTTGCAGCTAATCCGCAAAATCAATGCAAATACATAATCCATCCAGTTGTTTAAAGTCCCCCAGGCAATTAGTTCTGTGGCACGTTGCCAGCTACTATCCCATTTTCCCTCCTCACACATTGGAGCATTCCTGGAGATATTTGAAGTAGAAAATGAGTACTCTGAATATTTTTATTATTTTTAAATTCAGTTGCCTATACTTACATATTTTGATTTATTATTATTATTATTAGTGCATGTGTGCATGCATATGTGTGCATGCCCATGTGCTTATAGACACACATGCCAGAGCCCAGAAAACAATGTGGAATCAGTTCTCTCCTTGCACATACATGATTTCCAAAAGTTAAACTCAGGTTACCAGGCTTGCACAGCAAAGGCTTTTGCTGTCTGAGTCATCTTGCTAACCCTGTACATTATATAAATGTATCTATAGATACATCTTTAAATATACAAAAATGTGTGTTTCCCTTGGTTGAACTCAAGTCTATGCTGATTACGTCAATGGTCATCGTAGATGGGGTTAATAAAATATTCAAATTTAGAGGAACCGGAAGAAGTGCTTGCTAAAAGACATAGTGTGCTGTGCCGCCAGCATTTGGCAATTAGCCCTAGAGAGACACTAGGAACTACATGGTGGCCTGTGAACCAGACGGCATGTGAAGCCATCACTTAGGGATTATGGAGACCATACTGCTCTGTGGTTAAGGCTGACACTTCCCCATGAGGAACACTACCCACAGAGTGCTTTTGATCACCAGCATGGCCCACCTGCCTGTTCTAGTGTTGCTTCCTGACCACTTCTCTTCATACATACTGTTAAGTCCTTTCCGGACAGCAGTATGGCAATGATTAGGAGCCAAGCACCACACCCACTCTTGGGGCTAAATCGTATCTTCCTGCAGAAACCGATTGAGTTTGGCAAGCATGCCCTGAACGCTGGGGCGAAGCTGCAAAGTCAGCTCTCCTGTCCACACGCCGAACACTTCCTCATCGCGTAACTCACTGTTCCTTACTTCTACCTGGCTATCACAGTGCATGGCTGCAGCAGTAGTAGCAGCAGCAGCAGCAGCAATGCTGTTCGCGTGTTCTTGGTGCACTTCCTGCTTTTTCTTCACCAATGGGACTTACACTTGGTGTTGTCAGTCTCTATTACTTTCCCGTATATTGTTATAACAATACACCATGGGCTGGGTACTTTATAAAACAAAGAGGTTTATTTGGCTTACAGTTCTGGTGACTAAATGTTCAAAGAAGTATGGCATATAAAACAGACCAAGGACATGAAGTTGCCTGACTCTATAACCAACCCATTCTCAAAAAATATAAATAAATAAATATGTGATCATGTCTTTGAGAGCCATATTAGTGTCTTCCAAGAACAGTTCAATTCCCCCATGATTCCTACTAGCCCTACCTCACAAAGGTTCTATGCCACCACCACCACTACCACTGACATGCTAGTGACCAGGATTCCAGCATGCACACAATTGGGGGTCACACTGAAGCCATAGTACTTGTCTCTGTGTTTGTCAGGGAGATTGGCCCAGCACCTAATACACACTAGAAGAAGCCTGTGTGCATCCCCACAAAACCACCTGCCCATCCTCCACAGGAGATAATACAAAGAGAGGACGCACAATCCCCCTCTCTGTCAACACAGGGGGAAAAACCCTAGGTGGCAGTGAATCTCTCACTAAATAGATACCACCTTTGTGCCCCTCCAGAGCAGTCACGACTCTGAGATGGCTCTTTCTCAACCACGACTCTTCCAATGAATGTGTACCATGCTTTGAGGTGAGGAATGAGAATTATGGGAGGGATACAATATTAGGTTAGGTAATTCTAGCCAATATAACGGAAAATCCCTGGCATCTCCGTGGCTCAGAATAATGGCAGACTCTATTGAAGACCCACCTGTCAGCAAAGAGTGGGAAGGACTCTGCTCCACTCAGTCACACTGAGACCTAGACTTCCCAGCTACCCTCTTCTGCATCAGCTTCTAGGTTCATGCCAGCCGTCCACACCAATGGGAAGAAGGGGAGAGTCTGTGGGATCATGCATGTCCTGTGTACATCTCCTAAAGAGGCAGCATCACTATTGCACACCTTGCCTTGCCTGTTATGTCAGTATTGTAGGCACAGGGTCCAGTGCAGGGCAAGATCATTGCAGCCTTTCCTCCCCAGTACCTTCATAGTCCCTTCTGGCTCTATGAACACTAGTCAACATGAGCTATCTTTCTCAACTGTCCCTGTTAGTTTGAGATTGATTTCTACATGGGGAAGAGCATGGGAAGCCCTACCCATAGCTGAGGAGCAATTGATGTTGATAGCAGGTAGGGGAGGGGATAGTTGTTATTTGGGGATATAGCCACTAATAAGTTGTCCATGCTCTCATGGGTGATCTCACACCCATGCAATACAGGCAACACTAACTGGATACAGTGGAGAGACAGAGAGAGGGGGGGGAGGGAGGGGGAGAATAGATAGAAGATAGGTAGATGATAGATAGATTATAGATAGATAAACAGACATATAGATAAGGTAGAAAGAGGAACATGTTGAGAGTGTCTAGGGGTTGGAGAAGGTGAATTTGATCAGAATGTATTGTCTATAACTACAAAATTCTCAATAAATTTTAGATGATAATGAAGAAAAATAGATGGAGAGGCATACATCACTCCTTTCTCTATTTCACTGAAGAGATTTTAGATCCAAAGCCACACATAATGAACAGTCATGGGAGCTGAGAAATGTAGCAAAATCTGACAGGAAGGGGATGTGGCTTCCTTCAACAGCTATTCTCTGGGTCACAAAGGGATGACACTCTCCCATAATACTAGGGCCCTGATTTGCTTTCTTTTTATTTTTTTTCCCTTCTTTCTCATTTGGATCTTACCTTCTTCAGAGTGTCCTCCAGGGAGCTTGCTGCCCACTCCACCCACTATGCTTCTTCCAGGAGCAGTTCTAAGCCATGGCGATGGTACTTTGCACGGCATGTGTAAGGGGTTGCAGGATGCCCAGCCACCTTGAGGGATGGTGTTAGCACTGCCAGCCATCTGCTAAGGGCTCTTTTAAAGAAGGTGCCCTGGACCTCAAGGGAAATCTTTCAGGCAATCCTGCAGAAATCAGGAGTTTGCAGACACTGTCTGCAACCAGAAGGACCCACCACAGTGGCCCTGGAAGACAAGGAGCTCTCTTGCAGGGGGACTATGCTGCCGCCCACAGGTGTGTGTGTGTGTGAGGCAAAGGAGCAAATGTGTTCCGCCCAGAACAATGCTGCTCGGAGGAGCTGCCACTCTCAGCCGGTGGAAGTTAATGTGTCTTCCTTAGCAGAGCCACTCTCGCACAGCAATCCCCCTTTGTGCAGAGCTGTGCAGTATCCAAAGCCGCTCGCAGAGAGCATGACATTGGCCTCTCCCGGAGACTGCCTCGATACTTGCTCTGTTCCTATCTCAGCGGTGCCTCGGGGCTCTCTGCTCCAGCGCTTTTCCGTAATCCATTCTCTACACTGCAGCCGAGAGACTATCACAAGGCCGGCTGCCCCTTCCCTCAGCCCCTGATGTTCAGATGCTCTCTCTGCACTCAGAATAAAGCACATGTTAGCAGCACTACCCATGAGGCCCCGGTAGTATGATCCCAACCAACCTCCCCCTTTTCATTCCTTTCTACTGCTGGTCATGCTGATTCCCTAGGTGGTGACACCTTTGTGTCTCCATGCTGAAACTCTCTGTCCCTGCAAGACTACACGCCCTCCCTTGGGTTTTCTGACTTCTGATTGACTCTTAAGACCAGCTACCTTCAGAGAATACATTGCTTCTAACCACACACACATAAATGTACTTATTGTGTGCCCAGACAGCTCCAGGAAGACCTCTGTCACAGTGCAGCTTCCTCAGGAGGCTGTTGGCTCTCATGGGGAAGGGCTATTGCATCTTAGCACTATACCCATTGTCCAGTAGGTGCTCAATAAATGACCACGGCAGCATTATTTCAAGAAGTCTGCATTTGCGACTCAGATAAGTATTGCTCAGAGGCTTTAAAGGATTTGTTCAGGATATAAACCAATAAATAATATGAAGTGATTAACCTTGATTGGATTAAGGACTTCCTGGGAGTTTAGTAAGGCAGGTCCCTGAGTGTGTGAGGAAAGGCATCTCTAGAGATGGTTGGATAGTGAGGGCACCCATGGAAGGAATGAACATAACTGATTTTGGGGGTTCAACCCAGGATGGCATTAGTGGTAAGTAGTGAAAGGTAGGGCTTGGAATCTAGTTGGATAAAGCAGGTCTCTAGGGGCCTTTATCTTGTTCTGGCCTCTTCCTGTATGCTGTATGATCTATTCTTTCAAGAAATGGAGACTCTGCTACGTGCTTCTACCCCCATGATGTCCGGCCCAAGCATGTGAAACATTTTGAAACTACGAGGCAAGCTAACTTCCTCCCATTAATTGTTTCTGTCAAGTGTTTTGGTAACATGGACAGATAAGTAAACTCTTTCCTCCAAGTTGCTTTTGATCCTGGTCTTTATCAGAGCAATAAAAAACAAACTAAAACACACACCCGGCAGGTGATTGAACAGACAGAGTTATCAGCTTTGCCCAAACCTCTCTTAAGCTACATGTAGCAGCTGTATTCCAGGAGAACGGTGCTACTGTGGTAAAACCGTGAAAACTTGGCAAGGGACCTGGGTATAGGCCGCAAAATTCCATCAGTGGAAGTTGGCAAATGGGTTCATAGAATGGTGAATTAACACACAGTTTAAGGCTTAGAAACACACAACTTATTTTAGAGGTTCCCCTGTGACCAGCAATAAGAGGTCCGGCCCTTAGGACAGCAGCTAGACCAGAGGACTGATGCGGTATTATCTTTTCATCTTTTCACCAGACCTGAAGCAATGCTGGCACTCTCTAAGAGTCTCTGTGAAAAGACAGAGTCTAGAGGTCAGAAAAAAAAATTCTTGTATCTAACAATGGATTTGCTGTCAGCCAGCTGTGGAAACAACTGTAGAGCCCCAACCTACAGGCATGGGGGCAATCTTTGGTTTGTTGGTTTACTGTTGATCTCAAACAGGATGACAAATGGGAAGACTATGACATTGTTACAATCCTGGCCGTGGAAATGTGTGTTATTATCTCTGCAAGTGCAGGCTACCATCCTTCCACACGCCCTCAGGTGAGCAGCCTGGGAAACCGTGGAAGGTGTTATGAGGTTAAAATTCCAGGAGATCTTTTAGGGACCAAAGGACCTGACATTATTATAAAACAATGAGTAGTATTTAATCCCCTGTGGCATCTATTCTGGGCAAGCACAGAGGTGAAAACCTGTTGACAGAGGTTTCTGTCCTGCACAGTTCCCACAGTCACTAAGTCCCAAAGAATCACACAGAGGTCTACATTAGTTATAAATTGATTGGCCCATTAACTCAGGCTTCTTATTAACTAATTCTTATAACTTATATTAGCCCATAATTCTTATCTGAGTTAGCCACGTGGCTTGGTACTTTTTTCGGCGAGGCAGTTACATCTTGCTTCCTCTGAGGCTGGGTCACGACTGCAGACTGCGATTCCCTCTTCCCAGCATTCTCGTTTCCCCTCCTCTACCTCCTGCCTGGTCACCCTGCCTATACTTCCTGCCTGGCTATTGGCCAATTAGCATTTTATTAAAAAAATAATACAAGTGACAGGATAAAAGACCATTGTCCCACAGCACTTTTAAGTCTGCAGTTGTGACCCAGACACAGAAGAAACAAGATGTGACTGCCTCACCAAATAAGGTTCTGAGCCATGTGGCTAACATAAACAGGAATAATGGGCTAATATAAGTTATAAGAGTTAATAAAAAGCCTGAGCTAATGGCCCAATTAGTTTTATAATTAATGTAGACCTCTGTGTGTTTCTTTGGGACTTAACGACTGTGGGAACTGGGCAGGACAGAAAGCCTCAGTCAAAAAAAACCCATGATTCACTCATGTAACTTTGACTTTGGGTTCCTGCATGGATGTTTGGCTGTGAGAAGGTCAAAAGGAGACTCTTGCTGTATGAGGATTTGATTCCTCTAACATGTGCTGTGGTCATTAGTTTTTGCTCTTTGAGTTTGGTTTTGTTTTGATAAAATGCCTCCCTCATGCAGGATTTTTTTTTTTTTTTGGTTAACGATAGATATTAGAGGGTCCAGCCTGCTGTGTATGGTACCACTACTGAGCAGATAGGCCTGGGCTGGGTTGTGTGGAAGAACAAGCTGAGCAAGCCATGGAGACAAGCCAGTCAATGGCATGCCTCCAGGTTCCTGTGTTGAGTCCCTGCTCTGACTGTTCTTCATGATGGACTGTGATCAAGTTGAGTTAGCCAAATAAACCCATTTCTCCCAAGTTGCTTTTGGTCAAGATTTTTTTTTATCATGGCAATAGAAAGAAAACTAATACACACATGGACGGGAACTCAATTTTCTGCCTGTTTACCAATGATTAACTGCAGCAATCAATTGTGTCAAAGTTCAGAGCAACTGAATCCTTGGTGACATTGGTGAGACAATGCCTCGTGCTCGCTAATGGTGACTGCAATATGAACAGGCTGATCTACTGTAAAGAACTGAGGAACCATTATCTTCCCTACATGTCCCCACACACCTTTTCTGGATGCCTGACTTTAGTGCAGGTACTCCAGCAGACACGGAGAGGTGGTAGGCTGGGAGAGCACCACAGTCTATATTTGGAAGTAGGTTAAAACATTTAAATCTGGAGACAACCTATGGAGTGGATGTCAATGAATGGTCTCTATTTCATAAATAAGACAGTTTTGGAGAAATGGGTAAGAGCAAAGAACAGCAAATGCCTTTTCTTTCCCATCCTCATGATACCTGTCACCTCTCCCCTCCGAGGTTCCTCACCATGCTCCCAACCCATCCAACATCTACTCTTGAAAGAGTTCATTGACGTCATTTGATGAGGATAGTTTGTTGATTCTTGGGAATCTGGAAAGTGCTTCTCTAAGCCTCAGTATTTGAATCTTGCCTAAGCATTGCACAGTGTACCTGTCACACACACACACACACACACACATACACACACACACACACACACACACCAGTGCTATGCTCTTTGCCACTGTCTCCAGGTTGGAATCAGGACCACAGTTTAGGGAACTGGAATGTTAAATACCCACCTCACATCTGGTCATGGGCAACCTAATAGGTGCTTCATTCTTTCCTCCCTCTCTCCCTCCCTCCTTTCTTCCCTTTTTCGTGTGTTCTGTGTGAACGATCATGTGTACAGAGATCATAGGAAGATATTGAGTGTCCTCCTCTATCACTGTCTCTCATTCCTTCAAGACAGGGTCTCCTGATCCTACACAGGTGCTTGTGACCTTACCTAGTAGGTTTCTGTTGTTGTTTTTCACTTCATACATAGGTACTGATGATCTGAGCTTAGTCTTTCTGTTTGCACAAGCGCTCTTACACACTAAGTCCTCTCCCTCAGCCCTGAGAAGCATTTCTAGTGGCTGAGTAGATTGTACGATTTCTAGAATGCTTCTCCCTGGTCTTTTCCTTTAAGGTGACTGAGAAGAGAGGGGTGCCAGATGAGCCTGGGAGCTATCCTGAGCATCAAAAGTCTGTGGGTGGGGGTGCCTGTCCTCCTAGGCTCAGGTAGTATACTGATGGTTGTGAGTGATACCTGTCTTGGCTGTGTTCAACCCCAGAGAAGGAATTATGGTTTCTATAACCTAGCAGATGAGGGAAGTGGTAGGTAAAGAGTGTGGTAGCCACTCAGTTGTATCAACTGTGGCTCTCAACAGTTCCCAGCAAGTATTAGAAACAAATGTTGAAATTTCCTGCATCAATCATCTGCTAAACTTTACTTCCCAGCAAGGTCAGCGCTGATAGCCCCATAAATAAGACCCAATAGAAGCTGTGTCAACGCAGCAATACATGTTAGGATATTTTCGTAAAATTATGATTTTTTTTTACAATACCACTTTGCATGACATTAGCACATTTGGCATCTCATCTGATTCTTCCGTTCTGAGGCATTTTACCAAGAGGAAATGGACACTATCAGATGCATATGGAAAGTACATGGTACCCGCCTGGCTATCTCAATGAATTCTGAATATCTAGATTTACTCATGTTTTATTTGCATGTAATAATCATCATAATAATGGGTTCCATTGTGACATTTTCGGGCATGTTTATAATGTATCTCCTATCACCCTCCCACTGACTGACCCCTTCAGTATAGCACTGGGTGACGGTCACTGTTGTTATTTGTTTTATACAGAGGATAGTTATGTGTTCTGGTAACACAGCTGAGAATCATATAGAAAGAATTTGCACTCGGGTGGAAATCATATAGAAAGAATTCAAGCTTTAGTAGCTGAGCTCTAGAACCCTACTCAGAGTTAACCTGGGACCCAGCTCCAGTCCCATTTGACTCCAGACCCTGCAACTCGATTTGTTGAGAACCCAACGAATCTCTGAGTACCCAACATGTGACTGCACACACTACTTTCCCTATATGAACTTACCTAGCACTCCCTGTCTCGGGGAGGCTGTGGTGTGTGGCTACCTGAATTACTCAGGTGAGGTAGCCTGCATGGAGTTACTGTGTTCCTCGCTGCCTTTCCTTTGCAGAGTCACAAATGAGTACATTTCTGCTGTGCAAAGTCAAGAGCAGTCCCAGGCACCGGCTTCTGTTTGCTTTGCTGAGCTGTTTGCTCTATGAGAACAGAACCGAAAGTAGCAAGAGTGAGTAGGCTTCTCAGGCTCTGGGAACCTCACCGCAGCGCCTGTCACAGAGACATGAAGTCAGGGACCCAGGCTTGGAGGGCACTGGCAAAGTCATATCTTCTCTGTGCTGCCCTGGGATGTCTCCATTTCTCTGGTTCCAGGTAAGTGATGGGGACACATGATTTCCTGATCGGTTACATGGCAGAGAGCATGAAAACCACACAGTGCTGACCATCCCTACCACATGCCTGTGGGCAGAGGAACATCTCTTGAAGCAATTTGCATGTGCCTGATAAAATAAAATCAACAACTGAATTATTGTGGGCCCAAGTGGCGGGCTTCAACAAAAGTGCCTATTAAAGAACTGACATATTTAAATGAATTTTGTCATGCTGAGAAGAATAGGATACATGTTCTATATTCTGAGTGAAGCTTTAGTCTGGCTCTTCATGCAAAAGAAGGATTATTATATATGAAAAACGAGCCAGTTCACATGAATGACCTTAATAAATGGCAGTTTCTTGCTTTACCCACCCAGCAGCCCCATGTTTCTAGGGTGAGTGGGTCTCAAACTCTTCCTCTCTTCACCCTCCCCCTCGCTCACAAATGTTTGTTCCCAAGAGCTAAATAACTGAATTATTGCATCCAAGTTTCTATTCATAGGATGTAAAAAGAGCTAAAGAAAATAATCTTAGTTGTGTCTCAAACTTGAATTCTAGAGAAAAAGATGCCAGAGCATTGGCAATCTGGAGACTCTCCTTGTGCCTGAGCAGTTCCCATCATTAGAGGTGGAAGTGTTCAGGTGCCTGGGTGCGCATGAGCACTGCTGTGGGAAGAGAGAGGTAGAGGTTTTCCTTTACTGTCCACTGCTCCCCGATAGTAACCTCTGAATAGCGTGCGCAGCACCATGTTGTGCCTTCTATCCTGAGCCGGGCATTGTGCTAATCATCCTCTGTTGAGCACCTTCCCAGGGATCAAGATCATAAGTTTTCACCTACCAGACACCCCAGCACTCACTCTTAAAATCAGCATGACCCTCAACTGTGCTGCCAGGGCTTTCCAAGCCTTTACTTGTGGGCACAGAGAACCCTGCAGTGCCGAGGGAGTTGGGCTGGGAGGAGAGGGCTCATACAACCCTCCCAGAGGCAGCATGTACTTGCAGGCAGCCCCTTGTTTATGATGGAGTATGTAGAGCTGAACAAGACCCTCACTCGTGTTCTCAGGGAGCAAGGCAGTGTGTGAGCAAACACAGAGACGTGAGAGATGATACAGGCACAAACAGCAATCAAGAGAGAGAGCAAGAGTGACTAGTTCTCCTGACAAGGGATATGGGGTGCATCCATCAGGCATTGGTAACAGCATACACAAAGGCATGGATGTGTGAGAGAGCCTGGCTTGTTCCCAAGGCTCCAGGTACATTTCAGTCTCACTGGGTGGACACCAAGGTGAAAACTGTGGGGAGGAGGAGGAGGAGGAGGAGGAGGAGGAAGAGGAGGAGGAAGTAGCTAGGGCATAGGGCATGGAACCATTAAGTGAAGGGTAACACAGTGGGGTGTGTTTATTGGCAAGTTCTCTTTCAGCAGTTCCACCAGGTACGAAGTGCAGTCTATGAAACTCGCAGCTCTGTCCTAAGAGGAGCAGGAGTGGCCCCTTCTTCGCACTCTGTAGAAGGACAAACTGATCCCCAGAGGGGAGAAGAGAATGGCTCGCACTCAGTGAGCCTCCAGCCCTTCCCTGAACCCTGGTTGAATATTCTGCTCTCTACCCAGGCTTCCTACACACCCATCCCGAACACAACATGCCTTTCAGTATCAGACACTGAAAGCAAAACAGAAGTATCCTCTGTAGGAGCAGAAAGTGTTGCAACCTCCTTCATATCATAAACTTTGTCATTTCATTGCTCAGGCCACACTGTCACGTGGCCTATTGATCCGTATCGATCATCACTGTGTTCCAGGCCTTTACTCTCATCCCCGCAGTCATTCTCTCACAGTTGTAGAGAGAAGGAAACCGGGGCTTAAAGACCATGTGGCTCTCAAGGCTATTCAGTCTTTTGGGGGCATGTGTGCAGAACGCAAGCGTTCTTTCTTCTTCCTGCCTCTCATTAACACACTTCCCAAATCCCCCTGACTTGCT
Source organism: Dicrostonyx torquatus (assembly GCA_028555095.1). Lineage (NCBI taxonomy): Eukaryota > Metazoa > Chordata > Mammalia > Rodentia > Cricetidae > Dicrostonyx > Dicrostonyx torquatus. The sequence continues at coordinate 7,558,817 of JAQHUG010000012.1, read as the reverse complement.
GGGCACCCAGGATGTTTCTCTCGGACACGTATTTGTTTCTTTGAGATGTTGCTTTAAATTCCGTGTCTGCAACAGCAAACGACAGAGAGAAATGGGAAACCTTTCCCCCAGAAACCACTCCCCCACCCCAGCAAAGTGGAAGATGCTGTTGGTACGGGGATACAGCTGCCGAACAAATTGCGGGTGACAAGAAAGTTGTTGTGTCAGGGCATTTCCACAGAAAGCCAAAATGTATTGATGTGCCCCATCCGTATAAGCTGAGGGCTGGAAATTTACTGCTGACCTAATCCTGCTGTGCTTGGTGGACCCATCTTTATCTTGATCAGAGAAAGAGAGGAGGAGACCTGGACCTAGACCGATATGTCCTAAGGCTGGCAACAATGTTCTGTGCACCCCAAAGAAAGACAGGTCCTTGTTGGCACTTCCTAAAAGGGACATATTTCCAGTGGAGTATAAAATGCTGCTTATGCTAACTTATTTTTTTTTTGAAATTGCAAAGTGTTGTTAGGATATAAATGTTCCTCAAAGGAATCAATGGCATGCAAGAGATGATGTAGGAGATAGCATCTGGATGAAAGAGGCATACTAGGTCCCTTTAGGAATGAATGTGGATCTGGTTGGCACGGGGGGGCAGATGCCCCCGCGTCTGAGCAATAGTAGAGAACGATGCACGAGACCAAAGCAGAGCACAGGAAGGTGAAGCTGCAGAGTGCACAGATGAAGGAGATCATTTGCAAGATGCTGGAATGACACACAGCATGTCTGCGACAGTTGCTGGCCTCTGAAGAGGATGCCAAACAAACAGAACTGGGGCTAGAGTGGTACCCAGATGCCCAATTCCTGGAGATGCCTCTCCGTTAAAGACTACACAAGTGTGGCAAAAGATTGACAGCCTCAGTGTGGGTGTGGGGCCCTGGGTGATTATTAATTTTGGTACTTCTCGAGGCAGTTTTATGTTACAGACGAGTTGGGCTTTGCATTCGTGTCTGCTAACTGCATGTCGGGTTTTCATTATGGCGCTTCCATCCATGCTCCTAATACACTTTGACCATATGCACCCCCTCTATTACTCTTTCTTATCTACTTTCCCCATATGGAGGCATCTCAGCAGAAGCCAAGCCAGTGGGCTTGTTTCCATAGAAATTCCTCAGGGTGGAAGGTGCACGTAGCTGCACGCAGAGGCCTCGGTTGAACCTGTCGTTTGTGCCACTCCATGCCAATCCCAAATTCAAGATGGGACTTGACAGTAGCCTTTCTTTTAGATTTGCATTTTGCAGCACTAATGAACCACACTTACCCAATGTAATTTACAAACATACTATTTATTCTGCTGATTATTTCATTATATTGCCACCTCCGTAATGGAAATTGGGTGTTAAAATGAGAGAGCTGGTGGTTATAGCTACGTCTTGCGCGGTCCCTCTGTAAGTCATCATCTTGCCCATTAGCAGGCTCTCAGATCTTGGTGAGGAAAATAATTGTGACTCTTAATAGCGACTGTGCATGTTACTTATCCACTTGGTCTCCACTGTGGTCCCGAATTGGGGTGATACTTAGAAAAAAACACAGCGTAACTGCTTTGTAGTTGAAATAGGAAGAAGGTACCCCACAGAGCTGTCAAATACATACTTAGGAGAAGCCAAATCACAGACAGTATTGTTTTGTCAAACCCAAGCAAATTAGTAGATAGGAGCCCATCGGAGAGCCCCCGCTGGGGTGCAGCATCCTGCCTCAGTAACCACTTTCAAGTACCCACCTGTGGTTTCCAGTACAGTCTTTGACCTTTTGTTAAAGATCCAACTTTACTAGACAATTGATTTTTGCCAGTCTCTCGGGCCGCCATGGAAATGGAGCTCACAGTAGTTAATATTATCCTCCTTTTAGGACTTCTGCCAAGTGAGAATGTGTCGTTAATGACCTTGTTTGGAGTGATGTCCTGTGTGTTTGACAGTGGAAGTTTTGTGATGTTCCCCCTAATGACTTAATCTTAGAGACAGGGATGAAACAGGCCTTGCAGACACTTATAGAGAGAGTGATGGGAGGTGACAGGAGTGGATGCAGCTTGGATCCGCTCCCAGATATCATGGGGCAAGGGGCAGAGTGTATGCTCAGGCTCAGACAGACCTAGGCTTAGATCTCAGGGCAACTATAATCCTGGTTCACAGCAGCAGGCTTGTTGTGTTGCTTTGAGCCAGTTCAGCATCTGTCCAGGTGACCTCATTCCATAGCTGCCTTCTAGAATATCTGTGGGATGGGATGAAAGCATCAGAAAACATCTAGTGCAATGCTTAGGTCTGACATCCTAGGCCCTCAATAAATCTCCATTCCTTTCTTCCTCATACCTCCTTTTTAGCTTGCAAAGTACAAGGTCCAAGGGCTCTTAAAACTGATGTACACACTCACAGAAAGAGATAACAAGAGAATAGTAGTACATCTACCATGTTCTAGGTAGGGAAACTGAGGCTCACACAGATGATACAATGAGCTCATTCATTTACTTGGCCCAGCTGTGTGTCAGAGACTCAACAAATAGCCTGCCTTACATTTCAGACATATTTCCTTTCCCACGTCACTTGTTGGCTCTTAAGATGTGACTCCTCTGTCCTCTGCCCCATCTTTGTGCTTCGCTCATCTTCGCAGATGTTTCATGACCTGCACGGCTCAATATGACACCAGTTCCCCCTCCTCTTCTGTGTCCCTGATGCCCCCACGCACATTTCATGTTGTGGTAGTTTGAATGATAACGTCTCCCATAGGCACAGATGTTGGAATACTTGGTCCCCAGTTGGTGGTGAGGTTTTTGTGGTCTTAGGGAGTGCAGTATTGAGGGAGTACATCACTGTGGCCTACTTTTGAGGTCTCACAACTTCATGCCATTTTCAGTTAGCTTTCTCTGTGTCCTGCTTCTAGTTCAAGCCCTCAGCCTTCCCTCCAGCTGCTGTGTCTGCTGTTAGCTGCCATGCTTTCCCACCATAACGGACTCTCAGTCCTCTGGAAATATAAGTCAAATAGACCCATCTGTAAGTGGCTTTACCCTTAGTGTTTTATCACGATGATGGAGCAGTAGCTAATACATTTGGCCTGCTTCTCTCTAAAGAGACCAGTCACTGCCCCTCCTCACCTTCTCATGATCAGATCTGTTTCTTCAGCACAGACCTCTCTTAGTGATTTCAGAGCCAGGTAAGAACTGTGCCTTGAGTGAGTTTCTGTGGCTCTCCCATGAGCACCTAGCGCTTAGCCTGCCTCCACCATCCTCCCCAACATCTCTGTCCTCCTATGTCCCCACCACTAGGCATTCAAGTAGGATACCAGCATCAGCCTAAACTCTCTCCTCCCTCTCCTCCCCTCCCAGCCCATCCATTTGCTGATCCCTTCCCATCACTTCTGCTTGAGATCTTAGTCCCCCATTCCTCTACCTTAGCCCTGCAATGGTGCAGGTTCCATCATGCATGGGGATTCCTGCACCAGCTTCTCACCTTCTCCCCAGCTACCAGACTCAATGAACTCATGTCTAACCTCTACACATCTTCAAACCCAGCTCTGGGCATGGGGCCTGCGTGCGTTAAAAAATGCTAAGATGCAAGGCATGTTTCTCTCTTAAGTAGACGCCGTACCATATCCCCAGAAGCCTGATGTCTTCAGTACCAATTGTTCTTAGCACATGTTTCATGGATATTCAATCTGAAAAGACATCAACTAGTGCAAACCTTTCAATCTTCAGAGGATAGAAATGAGACCCAGGAATAGGGAGTGTGTTGCTGTGATGGATCCCCTGTATACCCATAGTTCCTAAGAGTTTAAGTGCTCACCTAGCAACTATAATTTGTAATCTAGAAACAGCCATGTAAGGGAATACATTTCAGCCACTGTATGGAGGAGAAGCATGAAGTTCATACAGACCAGAAATTGGATTGCGTAAGTGACCGAGATACTGCCTTCTCACTAGAGTCCAGTACTTTGTACCACAGTACTCCTAATGTCAGGCACTTCCTGGGGGCTCAGTACAGATTTGTTAGATGAATTAGCAAGCACTATAACGATAAATGACCCACCCTGCCCTCATGATCTGACCTGCATTTGTGGAATGGGTGATTGACGGGTGGCAGGGAGTGACTGTAATTCCTTTGGGATACGCGACTATTTCCTTACGATGATTTGTAGAGGAGAGAAGCCGGATTTCTTTGACACAAATGCAGCCAACCAGAGCCTCATTAAGAGCAGACAAGTACGGAGTGTGGATGTCCCCCCAGCGCCCGTTGACTGTGAGCTCTCCAGCTGGTCCTCCTGGACGGCATGTGACCCCTGTCAAAAGAAAAGGGTAAGATCTCAGGCCTTGGGTGAGCACTAAACTTCTGGGCAGGGGTGGGAGGTAAAGAAGGAGACTCATCTTCAACATCTGGCAGAGGTGCTGATGGTGGTGACTGGCCATAGTCTGGCCTTTAAGATACAAGCTGTCAGAGTGACTCTCCTTTCTCTATGCTTTCTCAAACAGCAAGCTGGTGCTTTTTTGGGTGTTACCATGTTTCCCACACAGCTATCTTTGCCACGTCCTGCCTCTGACCTGCTCTTTCTATCCGCCATTCATGGTATAGCCAGGGAAGCTACCACAAAGCTACATCAGACCAAGTCTTTCCCCAAAATGAGCCCTAAGAATCAAAGCCAGACTTCTGTGTCACCTACCCTGGCCTCATCTCTGTGATATATCAGCTCTTGAAACCTTCCAGCTGTGTCGCTCATTCTGTGGCTCCATTCATGATGTTTTCTCAGCCAGCAACGACCTCTCCCACTCCCTTTACTTTCTGATGACTCAGAACTTGATTCTCTGCTCCAGGCAACCTCTTCCATGAAGCCTTCCCTGACTGCTCATCAGCCCTAGCTCCACTTAGATAAAGCAACTTTTACAGGCTTCTCCAGGTCGCCCCCTACCCTATATCCTAGCATATATCATGATGTGGCTTTTATCATTTGCTGCCATAAACAGAAAGCTTGTAAGTGTGCATGCATGTAACAGGTGTTCCATAACACTCTTATATTGGATCTCATTCTGCTTTCTGACATCTTCGCAAGGAAAAGAAGGTGGCTGCCACATATTCTGTTAGACAGATAGAGAGACTTAGAGCAGGTATAAGTGGCTTCTTGGAGCCCTCTAGTAGCAGATAAGCCTTTGTTCAGGCCATGGGGTCCGTCCTGATTTTTCTGCCAATAGAGTTTGCCTCCATTGTGACTATCCTTTGGCTCCCTTGAAATGAGAGAGCTGACCTAGGACCCCAGCTCTGAACAAAGCAGATATGCCAGGAAAAAAAGAGAGAGAATGGTTGCCCATCCCTTGGCTCCTTGGGAAACCAAACCTATCATGGCAAAGACTCTGAAAAGGCTGAGGAAGTCAGCCCAGGGCAATTGTGCAGTTATGTTAACTGGATCAATGGGGAGAGCCAAGCACTATCATTCTGTTCCCAGAGTAAGTTTTCTTGCTGAAGTTATCAACATTGATCCAATTATCCGGATAATTGTTCCATCTGCACCATAAACCAGAAGGACTGAGCGTGAGCCAGTCAGTCAGAGCTGGTCCCTGTAACTCACTGTGGGCTTCTTCAGCTGGCACCAGCCCTGTCTGCAGGCTCCATGGCTGGGGCTCAGGAAAACCTCTCAACCCAGACTTAGAGGTGCATTTCCATCCTTTCCATTCTTACCTACTTTGCCTTATGAGCCTGGGGATAGTCTTCTGAGAGCCTCCTACATACGTGTGGCTTTATTTCTAGCCTTTAATTGACTTCCAGTATTTGTGCTTTTTTGTGAAGTATAGTTTTATAATTTGATACCTATATGCACGGGGCAATGATCAAGCCAGGGTAATTAGCCTTTCCCTCTCTCAAACATAATGGTTTTCTTCTGCTGACATGTAGAGAAACTTCAGCATCAACACTCCTAGTTACTTTGAACTATACAATTATTGTTGACTTATCTTCTATATTATAGGACATTAGAACCCCCACACAAAGTGTTTTGGTAATCAATAGCACCCCTTCTCTGCCCCTCCTTTCTTTCTAGCTCCTCGCAACCTCTAGTCTATTCCCTTCTTGTGTGATGAACTAATGTTGCTTCTACAAATGAGTGGGAACCTGTGATTGGTTTTCTCTGTCTAGCTTATTTCCCTTAACATGATGTCCTCAGATTCCATTCATGTTGCCTGCCACAAATGACTGGATCATCTTTTTATAGATGACTAGCATTCCATTGTCAATTATACCATTTTAATCCATTCATCTCTTAATGAACATCTTTGTTGATTTCTTACTATTGGTATGGTGAATCTTGTTGTAAGAAATATGGGAGTTATGATCTATTTTTGATAAAATGCCATTATCGCCTTTGGATATATACTCAGGATTTAGACTGATGGCTCATATAGTAAATCTATTTTCAGGATTTTCAAAATTAAAAAAGAATTCTTCTTTCTTCTTTGTTCTTATCTTCATCCTCTTTCCCCATCCTCTTCCCTTCCTCCCTCCTTTGTGGAGCCTCCAGTACTATTTTCTGTAATCCATGATGGCTATATTTACTTACTTTCCTATCAACAATGTGTAAGGTGTTCCATTCTCAGTCTTTCTGCTATTTGTATAATATCATTTAAACATATTTGTAGGGATCATAGATCATTTGCCCCTTTAAACTCAGATTATTAGAAATCTTTCTGTTCTTTGAATTCCTTATATATCCTGGAGATTAGCTTCTCGACAGATGAAGTTTGCAGATATTTTCCTCATTCAGTTTGTCTCTTGACATTTGTTGATCATTTCCTTAACTGTACAGACACTTCCTAGTGTGACCTAATCCCATTTGTCTAGCTTTGTGTTTATTGTCTATACTGTCTAAAATCTTGTTTGTTCTATACTTAGGTATTGAAGTGTTTCCCTTGGTTTATTTTAGTAGTTGCATAGTTTGAAACCTTAGATCTTTGGCACATTTTAAATTTTCTTTTGTTTTATTTTTGGTTTGGGAGTTTGTTTGTTTGTTTCAATACAGGGTGTCTGTGTGTATCCCTGGCTGTCCTGGAACTCACTCTGGAGTTCCATAGTGGAACTGTCCTCCAACTCAGAGATCTACTTGCATCTGCCTCCAAAGTGCTGGGATTAAAGATATTATCCACCGCACCTGGCAAATTGTTTATATATATATATATATATATATATATGCCTTTCTAGTTTCAGTCTTCTACAGATATGTGTTCAGTGTTCATTCATTTGTGCTCTCTCTCTCTCTGCTCATATGTACTTGAGTGTGCCTACATAAACAAGGAGGTTATTCTAAGTCTCTATCTACATTTTTTGACTAAAAGTCAGAGAGTTCAGGCCTATTCTTGCTCCTTCAAAGTTATTGACAGGAGGTTTGACCCAAGTTGTGGCTACTAGCAGGATGTATTGACCTAGTAGGATGTAGTGTGGTTACTTGATGCTTTGCATATTGAGAAGGTGATTACATTTTTTGCTCCTTGTATTGTGGTAAAGAAGTCTTTTGTCTTCCCCCTCCTCTTTGGATCAGGGTATATAGAGTCTATGAGAAATATAAGTGGGCAATTTCAGTTTTTCCTGGTGCATCCTCCTGACTCTATCCTGTGTCTCTGTCTTTTTTTAATCTTTAATTTTCTACCTGCCATTTCTTAATCATCATACTTCTCTCCAAGCATGGATGGATAATCTAGGTGGGACCCAGATGATGTTCCTGCCCTGACACGGGATACAACAAATGGCACCCAACATGGGTCTTATAAGAAATGTGCTCAGCATGGTCCTTACAAGAAGTGGAGCCCAATGTGGGGCTTATGAGATTTAAGGTCTCTTACTTGCCTGAAATCACCAAGTAGGGTAGACTGCTGGCTGGGGAGTCCCAAGGTTATATATGCCACACACACACACCTGGCACTACAAGCATATACTACTACACCTGGCTTCTTGGAAGTGGGCTTTGGCGATTGAGCTCAGGTCCTCAAGGTTGCAGGGTAAGCATATTACCTACTGAGTAATCTCCCTTATATGCCCAGTTTCCAACACCACGTATTTTTTTTAAAACACACCACTTTCTAGAGTATGTGTTATTGTTGCCTTGAAAAGCTATACTGGCTCTAAGTATGTGGAGTTACCTCTGGGTTTTCTCTCTCTGCCATCATCCTTGTGCATACTCATATACCTGTCCCATATTTTTTGATCACCCTTGCTTTGTAGTATGTCTTAAGTCTTAGGTTGTGATGCCCCTTGCTTGTTCTTTTTGTCCAGGATTGTTTTTACTGTATTTTCTGGATGGTTTATGTTGCTATATAAATTTTGTAATTTTTCCCCCACAAGTTGTATAAATATGGCAATTCATGTTTTATAGGGATTGCATTGAATCTTAGATTACCTCAGGTAGTGTGGACATTTTAACATTATTTCTTCTAACTTGTGAAAACAAATTGTCTCTCGTCTTCTTCATTTTCATTATGACAGTCTTTTACTTCCTACATTAAATTTCTTTCTACATGCCTTACCATTTTTGAGGATGTTATAAGTGGAATTATTTCAAAGCTCCTTTTCAGCCTGTTTGTTTGAAACATAAAGAATGCCTTTGGATTTGGTATGTTAATTTTATATCCTGCAACTTTATTGTACTTATCAGTTGCAGCAGTGTTTTGGTGAAATCTTCAGAGATTTTACATACAAGATTGTCCTGTTGACAAACAGAATCCTTTTACTCCCCTTTTCAATTTATCTGCCTTTTATTTCTTTCTTTTGCCTAATTGGTCAACCTTACACTTCCAGTTCTATGTTGAATAAGCATGTTACTTTGTCCTAGATTTTTGAAAATATACCTTCAACTTTTCCCCATTTAGTATGGTATTTGCTGTGGGTTTGTCATTTACAATATGGACATTCTATGTATATTGTATGTACAGTATATGTATATATTGTATGTTCCTTATGTACTTCGTTTGTTGATGTTTTCCTAGTTTGTTTATTTATGTTTGTTCCTCAATGTTTTATTTAAGGGCTAAGTCTACCTTCTAGGATGAATGCATCTCCAAGGTGAATGGCTTGTCTATTCCCTTTTGAGTTTCTAGATCCACAGTACAGATGTCATGAGGAGTGCCTTATGCCACACTGAAGGAGGCGGGTACTCAACTTATTTCCCACATGTTGTGTACCAAAACCTTGACTGCAAGCATTGGAAAACCACTCAAATGTAATCACTTCCTTCTGTGCCCCCTCTCTCAGCCTGGGATCCCTGGTTGCCAGCCCCACTCTGCCTCTCTCCAACTTCCCTCGCTCTCCCTCTTGCACTCCTCTCCATCTATCTATGGTTTCTGGAGTAAGATGACACATCCTTTAGTCTATTAGTTTGACCAGAAACCTTCCTCTCCCCAGGTTATTCTTGGCCATCCTTTTCCTAACCTCTGCGTCTACCTGATATTCCTCCTCAACTTCCAGATCTCAGCCCCAATATGCTTACTAGAAGCCAGTCACTGTCTCTTATCTTTGCACTGGGGATTTCTCTATGAGATTACAAGCACACTTCATTTGCCTAGTCTTGCACCCACTGCACTGTGTTTTCACTGTTTGTGCCTCTTGCCGTCAGCAGTAACCCTTTCCTTTTGAAGGCAGGTCAGGAGACTTAATGATGATTAAAAACCAACCAACAGGCAAGCAAGCAAAAAATCCAACCTTTTAAATATGACATAGATTAATCAATATTCTCAGAATAAATGAATAAGAAGAGAGAGATAGCAATATTGACTCCTAGAACAGTGGACAATAAAAAGAATAATAATGACAGAAAATTGGGTACCTATTTTGTGCCAGAAAAATATGAGCTTGAGATGATATATAATTATATATGATAGAAATTAATACATAATTCATAATATATAAATGATGTCAACAAATATAGAATTATAGAATTTACATTCTAAACTGTACATTTAGGTAATTCATTGCCCCCAGTTTACCGATGAGTAAATTTGGACTCCAAAGACAAAGCTATTTGCCCAACATCATACAACTAGGAAGTACAAGCATCAGTTGGAGTTTCAGAGCACATACTTTTTCATTTAAATCACACTGATGCCTTCACCGTGTACATGGCAATACACAAATCATCCAATGGAATAATTAAGCTAAGAATTAGTTTATTGTTGACTGAAGTGACTGTATGAGACTCTGTATTGACTTTTTATTCCAACACTCATGCCTTTTTCACACTGAGCAAATCTTGGCAGACCACTGCCGAGACAGAGATTCAAGACAAGTGCCCCAAACTCAGGAAGCTGGCGGTGCAATTGAAGAAAGAGTCAGAGAATTGCCAGTCTTGCATAGACACTCGATGTATGTGGTGAAGGAAGCATAGGAATTGCCCGAGTAGCAATCAGCCAGCTGTGCTTTCCGTGCGCCCACAGCTCGGTGGGTGACCATTCTACCACACGGTACTCCTGAGGTCTCCGAGGTCCCATCATTGGCTCACTGTTTCTGTTCACTACAGTACAGACACGCTTACTTGCTCCGGCCCTCCCAGTTCCTTGGGGAATTGTGTGACTTCTCTGACAAGGAAGTTGAAGACTGTGTTACCAACCGACCATGCAGAAGTCAAGTGCGATGTGAAGGCTTTGTGTGTGCCCAGACAGGTATGAGTGAGTGTGGGCATGGGGAGAGAACTTGAAAAGCATGTGATGATGGAGGGACAGACATTGGGTTCATGATCAGGGTTGTGGGACAGGTCAGGGAGACCCCTTACTGTAAGCCTTAGGCCTCCTTTTCTGTGTATCATCCCATGAAAGCATGCCTATGGTAAGGTGGTATCATTATTATTCCCATTTCGCATCCTATGAAATTGAGGCTCGGAGAGGTTACTTGTCACACAGCAATCAGCAGGTCAGTGGAGGACCTGCACGCGAGAATCTGGAAGCTCAGCTGCATTCCCTGACTTTAGAAGTTAGACGTGCTAGAATCACGAGTCCTGGGTCAGTCTTAATGTGACTGTGAGACATAGAAGATCTTCTTTAACCTCTTTGGATTCTGATTACATTAATGTAAACTGAGTGTTATATTAGTTACCTTTCTATTGCTAAGGTACCATGACCAAGGCAACACCTCTTAATCTTTCCCAGATAGTTCCACCAACTGAAGACCAATTATTCAAGCATATGAGCCTAAGGGAGACGCTCCTGTGCAAACCACCACAGGGTGACGTTGATACCTTACAATGTGGTCATGAACATCATGTGACAAATGGAGGTAAAAGCCCTCTGTCACATATCAGCTCTGCCATTGCTCTTAGAGCCCAGGGTGGGGAGGGGACAGGGGGAGTAAAGGTGCCCAAACCTGGAACAGGTGAGAGCTGTGATCACCATTACTTACCACAGAAGGCTTCGGAAACTTGGGCCTTGTCGTTAGCGCTTCTGCTTCAGTGAACCTACCATGTGCCCAAATGTGTGATAGAGTGAGTAAAAATGTTGGCCTTTACAAAGGACAGAGAATATAGACGAGAGGGGGGGAAATGGACAGAAGGAAGGAAGCAGCACACAACAAATGATTATCTACTGCAGAACCTAGTCAAGACTACCCAACTGATCCGCTTGTCTGATCCCAGGAAATCTGTCTCCGTTTCTTCTCTCACACAGAGATACATCACCCTGAAGTCTCTAGAGGAAGTTCCATTCACTGTGGCCATGTGGATTGTGGTCTAGAGCTTCCAAAAGACAGACAGGGATTCTCAGAACGATCCCTAGGTCTCACTGCAAATGTAAAATTCCATCCAATAAATCTGAGAGGTTTTTTTTTTTTTTTAACAGTGTACCCAAGGACTCGTTATGGCCAGTGTTCCATGGTTTTGCCTAGAGCCATGATGGCTATTCATGTGGGCTTTACTTTAAATGCCTTGTAAGAAACATTTGAAGAGCAGATTGTTATTTTTTTTCTACCTTCAATAACCGAAGGACATTGGTTAAAATGACCCAATATGTCTAAGGAAGCAGACCTGTCATGTGGGCTTTATCTCCCCGAGAATGCACAAATACAAGAGAAAGTGAAGTCCTTGAGAGGAAGTTGTGGGGAGGGGGATGATGGCGCTGAAGGCGATGTGTGTTAGGGAAAGGATCCCAGATTAGGCAGGTAAAGGGCCCATTTGTGCTGCAATGACTTCCTTCCGATGTGCCCTTGACTCTCCAAAGCACTTTCTCCAGCCACAGTCGGCTTTGCCGTGGTTTCCGGGAGCAGGTTCTGGTTTATTCCATCACTCACAACAACTGTGTCATGGCGGGATGATTGTGATGACTTCCGCCTTACAGATGAGGAAGTGGAGGCCAGGAGGTTGGTTCCTCTATACAAGATGTCTTAGCTGGTGCCATTCAGAGATGCCATCCACCACTTCTTCCTAGCCTCGGTGACAGGAGGAGGGGTAGTTTCAGATACCAGCCTGCTTCTCAGGGACATTGACTTCCCCTTCACAGGTGGTTCCAGATAATCTCTCCTCAGTGCTTTCAAAACTGTGGCACTGATCTTGTTGGGGGACAGGAAGGGGATGTACTGTTAGCATCATTTTCAGTCAGGGCTGAAACACGAAGACTAGTCAGAAGAGGCCTAGCCACACGCCTGGCACCAGCAGTGGCTTTGCCTCTCATCACAGCCACGTGAGTGTGGTCCCCTCTCTCCATACCAGGGAGGTGTGTCAATCGCAGACTCCTCTGCAATGGAGACAATGACTGTGGAGACCAATCAGATGAAGCAAACTGTAAGAGGATTTATAAAAAATGTCAACAGGAAATGGAGCAGTACTGGGCGATTGGCAATCTGGCCAGCGGGTGAGTTGCTGCAGTCACACTGGGCAGATGGAAAGGCACAGTGTTAAATGGAATTCTGAAGGATGGATAAGAGGGTGGAAAGGGATACTTACTTGCTCTCCTTTCTAGAATAGAAAGCCTGTGGTGTATCCCATGCATTCCCTGTAGTCTAATCCACGTTGTTCCAGAAACACATGCCGTGAATAGACATGGGTCACAGGAGGGTTGACCTAGGAACACTAAGACAGTTGAAGGGCTGGGGTGAACCTTATTCTTAACTCTTACAATTTGTTGTATCGGGGGAATTCTAAGCGTGGCTCTAGAATCCTACAGACAACATACATCATAGGTTTGATCTGGTTCTGTCCCTAGTTCCCAGCATCCTCCATGCTGAAAAGAAGGGACTTCTGAGCACTTTGTGAAGCAATGATTTTCCAGGCTAGATCTGTAGTCCGTGTGTGTCTCAGCTCCTGGGTTATAAGTATTAGTCCAATCTTCTGTAAGGTCAAAGGAGCAATGTCAGAAAGGGCCAAATAGGCCCAGCATTCATCCTACTTTCTTGTCACACCCTGTAGCATCTAAGCCATCTAAGCAGATGGATGGGTGAGACCATCTCTTTCTGCATGATAAGAACCACCAGAAAGGATGCCATGGGAAAGAAAGGCAAGGAATGCAACTAGAATTTACCTCCTCCCTAGACAACTGCCTATCTTGGCCCTTAAAGGTCATCATTAGAGAGAGAGAGAGAGACAGACAGGCAGAGAGACAGAGAGACTCTTCACTTACTAAGCAGAGAAGGCATTCAAAGGCAGTAGTGGAGTTTCAACTAAGCAGATAAGAGATACTTCCCCTAGAAGAAGCAGAGCACACTGGCAGAAGAACAAAGTCCTGGAGACAGGGCTGTGTAGTTAGCTGTGTTGGGAGAGGTCTGAGATGAAAATGCTAAGCTGGCAAGACTATGAAAATGGCTCAGTAGTTAAGAACTCTGGCTGCTCTTCCAAAGGATCTGAGATCAATTCCCAGCACCCACAAGATGGCTCACAACTGTCTTAGAGGATTTGATGCCCACTTCTGACCACTACATACTGCACCAGGCATGCACATGGTCCACAGACACATATACAGGCAAAACACTGATACACATGAAGTAGCAACATGAAGTTCTAAAAAGAGAGGGTTGAGTTGATGTGAACCAGATTCCCGGGACCTTGCTTGTGGAACCAGGAGTTCTGAGTTTCATTCAGTGGGATCTGCTCAGTTCCAACAGAGGTGACACAAGCCCGAATCCTCAGCTTTCCACCCTGTCTGTGCCTCCCTTCCAGGATAAACCTGTTCACAAATACTTTTGAGGGCCCAGTTCTTGATCACCGGTATTATGGTGGCGGATGCTCCCCTCACTACATCCTGAACACCAAGTTTAGGAAGCCGTACAATGTGGAAGGCTACACCCCACAGGTAAGGGACAGCCAGGCAGCTGCTGCTGGCATTGAGGGAATCACTGACTGAGCACTCTGAAGCCTCCTAACCCTGTAGCCTTTCTTGTGCCCCTTTCTCTTGGAGCCCCAGTGTCTTCTGGTAGCAAGTGGACACACCCTAACACAAGACCTTGTGCTGACAATGTCACATGTAGCAGCAGCAACAAGAGCTGTGAGAGCGGTGATGTCAATACAGTGTATCAATAGCTACACTAAAGACAGAGCATGGGATCCAGTGTCACACAGCTGTACCTGCTTGTCTGCTTGTCACCTGCACAATCCTAAATGCTCAGCACCTCTATTGTCCCGCCTTTATATGGAAGTTACAAGCTTCAACAGTGACGTGACACGGTCAGTGAGATGAAGTGGCTGAGCGGACAGCATCACACATGTGCTGTCACAGAGAGCCCTCGGCTCATGCTAACACTGGTTCCCATCACTACCATGCCCTTGCCTCTCAGGCCAGGCCTTGAGCTAAGTCCTGAAAGTTAGAAAATGCTCTACCGCCAGAGCTGGAGCAATGGCTCAGGGATTAAGAGCAGTTGCTGCTCTGGCAGATGACCCGGGTTCGGTTCCCAGCGCCCACATCAGGTGGTTCACAACTGTAACTCCATTCCAGGGGATCTGACAGGCTCTTCTGGCCTCTGTGGGCACCTTCATTTACAGATACACATACACACTTACACACACACATGTATGTACGTACACACACACATACACACACACACACAAATAAACCTTTAAATAATTAAAGATAACGCCGTACCCATATAAATCTGTACTCTGATTCATATGTGCCCCAGACACACCAATCGCAGAGTAGAGTATGGAATACACCGTGCACATGCACTACCAGAACCTTGCCATTGTTCCTTTCCCACTCTGCCCTCGGGTTCCTTGTCTGTGAAGTAAAGAGGGTGGACTGAGAAATTTGTCTAGGTGGTGGTTTCCGTTACCAAAGATGCATAGTTCTGAAGCATTGGCAACTTCCTTTCTCCTCATTCCCCCTTTCTAGTCTTTTCTGCAACACATACTAGTCTAGGTCCAAACAGAACTCCCATCAAGTGTAGTCCATCTCTCAATCTCTGCTTTCCAAGGACATGTTGCAGGAGCCAGATCCCAGCCCAGACACCATATGGAGCTTCCAGCTTCTATTCTCCTTAGCCAGCATTGAGTGAAGGCTCTGACAGGCTCCTGTGTGAGCCTGGTCCTCAGAACAGGTCTACGGAGAGGGACAATTGTCCTCTCCATTTTCTACGTGGGGAAACCGGGGCCTGGAGAAATCAATTGTCCCAAGTCATCCGTTAGAGGGAAGCAGCGTCAGGGTTCCACAAGCCCTCTTTAGGCCACATCTGCATCATCACTGTTCCCTTCTTGGGCTGCGGATTTTATAGCAATTTCAAATTTCCAGATGCCTGTGGAAGTGGAGATGAAGATGCTGGTCACTCCCGGTCTATCAAGATACTGGTCCTAGCAGTTCCCCTATGCAAAACAATGAGCACTGACGATTTAGTGTACAGCTCTGCCGAGCTCTCTAAGACAAGTGGATAAATCGGTCTTCACTCCCCGGCTGCTGCCCCAGTCCCACATCAGTGCACCACGCTCCTCACACCTCCTTCTTCTTGGCTTGTGACTCCACCTTTAGATTAACTCCTTCCAGCCTAACGGGCATGCTGTCCCAGAATGGCCACCCCACTCCTTCCTCTCTTGGTCATGTTTGCAGTAAGTCACAGTTTAGAATCGAGAGTCAAAAGCCTCCATAGTCCAGAATGTTCCTTTACAACACCCACCCTGTTTCCCTCACTCTGACACCTTCTGATTCAGCTACACCAGCATCCAGGCACTTGCTGAGCCCCTCCTGCTTTGCTTCATGGCTCCATACAAGACCAATCCACAGCCCTGGACACCCCCACACCCTGCATTCCTTCCAACCTGAGCATGAGCTGTGGTACTGAATATGTCTGTCTCTCTGGCTGGAGCGGGGGTCTTGAGGGAAGGATGTGAGCTGTCTCCGATAGTTTTGTCTGTCCAGAGTCGCCAGCACGGCTCTGCTCTGCTGTGCAGTAAGAACACAGTGACCACCTGATGACGATTTCAACCAAAGCATGTTAAAAACACATTTTCTTTTCTTCATATAGACCCAAGGCCAATATGAATTTGCATTTACAGAATATGAATCATATTCAGATTTTGAACGCAATGTGACAGAGAAAGAAGACAACAGCTTTGATTTCAAGTTCGGTTTTAAAATCCCTAGCTTGTTTGAGTTTGGAGTTAAAGGAGAACGCAGTAAAGACCAACATTACATGAGCAGAATCAAACGATTCTCCCACACTGTAAGTACCTGTCTGAGGCTTTTATTTCTTATTTTTAAAATTGTTTTCATTTATTCTATGAGAACTTCATAAACATATTTTGATCATATTCATTCCCATCCCCAACTCCTTCTAGGTCCTCCCTCACGCCACTTCCCACCCAACTCAAAGTTCACTCTCGCTCTTGACAAACATCAGTTTATTGCTTTTAAATGTATGTGTGTTCTTTTATGCTCACAGATGTGTCTGAATTCCAAATTATTCTGGTCCAAGAAAATAAAACAGTTTCTGTTGTCCTGAAAATCCTCTCAGAGGTAGCATCTTAGTCTCACACTGACTTACTTTTTGGAGACATCAAGCCTTGTATTTTCTATTTTGTGTAAGCCTTTTCCTTCGGTTTTCAATAAGCTTCATGTGCTGATTTTCCCCCAGGGAAACCTGTCTGGACATATTTTCAACCCACTGTAATTTGACTTTTGTTTGAGATAAATGTCTGTAAAGTGACCCCACTCTTCTGTGACTTCCTAAAAGTCCAGTGGGGTTGTCTTTACCATCACCCCATCTTTGTCCTGCTTTTTTTCTACCTCTTATCAGTTCCCCCGCTTCAGGTTTCTAGCCCAGGCTGCTTTGCCTTGTGCTGCCCTGATACACAGTCTCTTGGCTCCCACCTTGCCCCAGAGATGTTCCACAATACCAATCTAATCATTGTCTATTCCTTGCTGACCACGAGGTAAGCACAAAGCCAGTGACTTGGTGGGAAAACTGCAATGTGCAAGGGAAGTGACTGGGGTAAAATATTAAAGAAACAGGCGATTGAGCAAGTCGCTGAGAATTTTCACCTAGGAGTCATATGCTAGGCAATTAATCCAAGGAGATATGAAAGAAAAAAGGCCAAGACACAAAGTCTACAGTGGTTTATGTGAAAGCAAAAGAAACCATAAGAGATTCCAAAAGGCCTCTGCTAGAGATACAGTCAATGGCAGGAAGCAGGTGGTCAGCATTTATTAGTCTATAACTGTCTTCCATCTCTTGGCTTGTCTTATGGGCTGGGTACCTTTGAGGTACAGATCTGGTTCCTTCATCTCTAGACAGGATGGCACATAGCAGACACTCACATTCCTCTCTAGACAGGATGGCACATGGCAGACACTCACATTCCTCTCTAGACAGGATGGCACATAGTAGGCACTCACATTCCCCTCTAGACAGGATGGCACATGGCAGACACATTCCCCTCTAGACAGGATGGCACATAGTAGACACATTCATCTCTAGACAGGATGGCACATGGCAGACACTCACATTCATCTCTAGACAGGATGGCACATAGTAGACACTCACCACTGAGCAGTAGGAATGAAGAACAGACCTAATCACAGAAATTGACTTTATTACGATGGAAAACGGTGGGTACCATCATGCCCGCCTTCTCCTCCTCCTCCTCCTCCTCCTCCAAACTTAGCTCATTTCCCTGACTCAAATAACCAGTCTGCAGTGCTAACATGTATATAACCTGACATGAGCCTTGGGTCCTAAGACAAATTTTCAAGGTTTCTTTTGTTCAATTAAATGTACTATCTCAAAAAGCAGGAATCTTTATGGGTTACAGTGTGATAATTTGGTCAATATATACAAGGTATAATGACCAAATCAAAGGAATTAGCATTTCTGTCTCCTTAATTTGCAACTTTTTTTGTTGGGCACCTTCAAACCTATCTCTTGAAGCTATTTATAAAATATATAATGAATTGTTCTTGCCTTCATATTTTCAGTTTAGTGGGAGATGTAAGCATGTTAGCAATAAATCACGTCATCATTTATATCAGCTGCAGTATAGCACAGTGGAAGTTACAAAGGAAATATGGGTGACATGTTCTGCAAGCTCAGAAGAGGAGAGAGTATCTGGGGCTTCCGGGGATGGTAGTAAATAGCCAAGAGCCAGTAAGACACGTAAACACGTGTCCAGAAGAGAGGGAAGAACTTAAAAGCAGAGGGAACGGTCGCGACACGATTATCTCCTGCAGGTTTAGGGATCAGTGCAGAGTTGGTTTAAGGCTGATATGCAATGTGGCTTATGGAAAACGGACAGGCGTGAAGAGGAACGCTCAAGTCAGGGCAGCTGGCAGTAGTCAGAGAACTGGTGAATGGAATGTGAAGGTTACATATCCAAAGAAAGAGAGCTGATTACGTCAGAAGGTCAGAAGGCAATAGTAAGCTGATGCACCCATGTTTGTTTATTTTGTTTTTTGGTTTTTTTGTTTTGTTTTGTTTTTTTGTTTTCTTTTTTTTTTTTTTTGCCTGAAGGAGCTTTATCATAATGTTACTAGAGGTTTGGGATCTTGACTCTGACTAGGAAAGTGAAAGCAGATTAGCAAGAGAATGGAGAGTAGAGAGGAAGTTTTATAATAATATGTCACCTGAAATAACAATCAGAAGACTGTCAGAGACCCCTTTGTGTATTTGGGAGCAGCGGAGTATCGCAATGGAAGTGAGCATGCTATCGCAAATTATGTATGTTCTCACGAGGATTGAAGCAAGGGAAGTTTTTCAGGGCAAAAATGAGAAGGATCGCAAACAAAAATCTTAGGCACAGGGTGCTGACACCATGGGTGGCACCATTGTGAAGCTAGGCAGTAACTGGTTAAAGGTCCTTGAAGTCACAGATTGCTGTGACTGTCTTCCACGGCAATTCCTATTATTAGACAATCATGAATGAGTGCCCTTCCTTTGTAACTTCCAGGCCTGATGGATTTTCACTTAACTTTTGTGAGAGGTGACACAGTCAACTCCATTTTGATTCTGACAACTTTCATAAAGCTGCAGAGAGGAGACAAAGCCTAGCAGACTTGGGAAAGGCATGAACCAAGTACTTGTGGTAGGATAAAAGGGGTTCTGAACCACTGGACAGGACTAGAATGGGGTGACCACAAGCCGGGTTGGACCGAAGTTGGGGGTTTCAATGGCAGTGCATGTAAGGCTGACTAGCTCATTAGAGCTGAAGGGCTTGATGGAAATAGAGTGCTCCCCACATCCACCATCCCTCTTTCCCCCATGCAAGGACCTAGACAAACCCCCAGACAAGGACTTGCCACCTTACGTTGTGCTGATACCTAGCTCTCATCTGGCAATGCTAGCATGCAGTCTCTGCCACAAGTTCAGAGGACACCAGACTTTTCCCGGGAAGGACCAGAGCAAATGAGGTTTTACACAATACTGAGGGAAGGGTCTCTGTCGCAACTGCACCACTCTGCCACTGCAGTGTGACAATATGTAAATATTGGAACTAGGTGCTGTAGACAATATGCAAATGAATGGAAATGGCAATGTTTGCAAAACAGGCAGTAGATACATTCTACACATCATGGTTTGCAGACACTTGCCACGGTCACCTTAGCAAAGCACTCTTGTTAGACATGAGTAGTTTGGGGTTTTGTTTTCAAAAGGCACAGGCAAATGGTGGAGGCTTGCAAGTCAGCAAATTCTGCTCCCATCTGAGTGGCCTCCAGTGGCCACATTCACCCTGTAGTGCGGATTTCTGTTTCTCCTTCATTATCTTCATTTGCTCCAGTAATGAGACCAGCCCTCATGCAAGCCAAAAAAGACGCTGGAATATTTATGAGAATTGAAATCTTCTCAAAGAGACTGTCTTTCCTTCGATATCCCAAAGGAATCATAAGCCAATGACCCCCCGGCAAGAACACTGGATGGTAGTTGTAAAATCCATCTTCCTGTTTGCGATTCCTAAATGTAAAGATCTGGTTTTCCCATGTTGGTATTTCATCTAGAAAAGCAAGTTTCTGTATGCGCGCTCTGTCCTTGAAGTGACTCATTACAAGCTAAAGTCCAGAAGCCTCATGCTCCATTACGAATTCCTCCAGAGGGTGAAGAGCCTACCCCTAGAGTACAGCTACGGGGAGTACCGAGATCTCCTTCGGGACTTTGGGACCCACTTCATCACCGAGGCCGTGCTTGGGGGCATTTATGAGTATACGCTTATCATGAACAAGGACCTCATGGAGCAAGGAGGTACGCTGCCCAAGGGACACACCTGTCCTGGCCAGCCCAGGAGGGATAGTGATAGAGTCTTACACTAATGCTTAGGAGAAGAGTCTTGAACTGTGTCCCCATTTCCTTCCCCCTGACCTGGCTGTACCTCCACAGAGGACTTGGTCTTCATGCTTCTCTCTTTGGCTTGGCCATGTCCGTCCTCGCAGCCCAGCTCTCTCTTTGGGTGACCCTCCTTTCCACAGCTCTTGCATCCAGTGGGATCCAAACTTGATTTATCAAGCTGCATATTCATCCTGAATCACTGGACCACTGCATCTGCTTTCTTCCGTAGTTTCCAGATCTCAGAACTGGTTCCACCATCCAGCCAGAGGCACAAGCCAAGAGCTTAGGCCTCAACCTCAATTTCTTTTCTATTGTCCAACAATTTTCTTCAGATCTACCTCCAAATTTCTTTTCTCATTTTCCTGTGTCTGTGTATGTGTGTATATGTATACATATCATGGTTTTTTTGCATGTGTGTGAGCACAGGCATGTGTGGGTTCATGTGTAAATGCACATGCATGCGCAGGCTTGAGGTTGATGCCAGGAATCATCCTGTATGCTCTTCCACAACAGTAATTGGAGCAGAGTCTCTCAGTCAATCCCAGAGCTTGTCGATACGGCTAGTCTCCATAGCCTGCTGTGGGGATCTCCTGTCTCCACATTTAGGCAATTACAGGCAGGCCTCCATGTCCACTTGACCTCCACATGAGTTTCTGGATATCCAAACTCTGTTACTCAGTTTATAAGACAAACACTATGCCTGTCCTTATATTAGAATCCTCAGTCCTTATATTGGGTTTTACAGTTAATACCATAGGCTTATCCTGTGACCAATGCTTCATTCACACTTGAGTTTTAATGTGAATATGAATTACGGGTAAATCTTTGCAGTGATTGATCTGATCCAACAGGGTCAAGGCAAGATCCAAAGTCTCCATGACACTCTCGCTAGTGAGGGGTCTCTGTGCTTCCTCCGATGAATGGTCAGTCCCAGCACTCCTCTTTCCCTTCCCATCTTGCCTATAGATATTCCAGATCTTTCCAACTGTTTTCAACTACCAGCCTAGGCTATGGATCCTGCTTTCAATCCAGTATTTTGCTTCTTGTCTGGTTATGGGGACTGCTCTAAGTCATATGGGTTCTATCAGCAGGGCCAGGACTTAGAATTCCAATGTACTTGCAAGAATAAGACTGTAAATGCATGTCTTCGGGACTTGGGTCTACCATGATCATAAATGGCCTACAGGATCATATGACTCAGGGAAATATTCTATTGATGCCACCCTCAGAGTTTCTCCAGAGGACTGCCAGAGAGAGAAGGGGGGTGAATTTGCATGGCCATGGAGGCTCTTTTTCTTGTTATGTCAATGAGATTTGTATTTTAAGGGTTTGGAATATTCTGAGGGAAATTCTGTTCCACATTAGTAATGCCAGAAAGCCTAGTAGTCAACAAGCCTGTCTTCCTCAGTCAGATTTAAAGCAATTATTCTTATATACAATTTCAGCAAGCCCCAGGGAGGAAGATACCTTGGGGAGAATTTGACGGGGGGAATGAGGTAGGAAGGAATCCTCAAAGAAATAAGGGACATTTGTGCACCACCCCAGGCACTTTCCGACTTGTTGATGCATTACTTCAACCAATTAATGCGGACCAGGGCAGGCAAGGGGTAGAGCTTCCTTGTAACCTCTGGATCAGCGATCACTAGCTACCTATGCTGGCTAGTCTTATGTCAACTTGACACAGCTAGAGTTCTCTAAGAGGAGGGACTGTCACTTAAGAAAATGCCTCCATAACACCCAGCTGTAGAGCATTTTCTTAATTAGTGATTGATGGGTGAGGGTCCAGCCCTTATAGGTGGAGGCAGCCCACGGCTGGTGGTCCCGGGTTCTATAAGAAACCAGACTGAGCATGCCATGGAGAGGAAGCCAGTAAGCAGCACTCTTCCATGGCCTCTGCGTCAGTTCCTGCCTCGGGGTCCGTGTCCTATCCTGACTTCCTTTGATGGTGGTCTGTGGTGTGGAAGTGTGAGCTAAATAAACCCTTTCCTCCCCAAATCGCTTTTGGCCATGGTGTTTTGTCACAGCAAGAGTGACCCTAACTAAGAGAGTACCTGATAAGGAGTCTGCGTGTTAGAGGACAGCTTTGAACACGTGACCTCTTGGAAGGTTGCAGCTATCCTCAGAGATTGGGGAGGAGGCTGGAACATGAACTCGGGACTGATCTCTGCGGGCTCTCTGCCATGGCCCCTATACTACTTGTCTCCGGATCAAGGGCATGTTTATTTGAACCCAGGACCCTATGACACCAAGACGGGTTAGGGTTAGAGTCAATCACAGGAAAAGGGACAGAGCAAATGACCTAGTAGATCATGAACATCTTTTCTTATTCCTTCAGATTACACTCTGGCTGATGTTTCTACCTGTGCGGGAGGAGGTGTCCACATTGGTGGTACCTTTAAAGGTGTCCACCTCAAATTGGGTGTGTCAGCAAAGAAATGCACAGATATTCTGAATGAAATCAAAGGTGAGACAGACTCATGTCTTCTGCACTTGTAGCCTTTCTCTCCCTAGTGCCATTGGCCCCAGGCTTTCTTTAAGCATGTGATACTCCAAAGCATTTCAATGAAAATAACAATCAGTCTAGTAAAATCTACCTGTTTCCTACTAGTATAATGAAATCCCAAAATGAATGTGGTTGAATTCCCATATTCACAGTGAGTATGTGAGGTAGGTAAAAGGCAAAAAGGCCAACATCCAGGCTGAAACCTTAAGGCCAAGTTTCCATCACTGTGAATTATAACCCGAGTATGAGTACCACCGCATCATAGTGATAATAGTGTCACACTGCTCTAGAGGCTGAGAGTGGTCCTGGCTAGCGACAGAATGCTGGGGACCAAGGCAACATGGCAGAAGCTGGGCCTTACCTCAGATAATGCGTGCCAAATAGATTAGTAAATCTGGTACAGCACCAGCCATATGGCAGAGGCCGCATGATAGAAAAAGCCAGACTAGAGTTGGGGGTAAAGGCAGCCTGGGTGTAGAACCAGGGTCTAGGAGCAGATACCTGGGCGCAGTATGGGGAGCTGGGAGGTTAGCATATGTAGAGTAGGAATGAGACTGGATGGCAGTGTTCTGATCCTAGCTCTCCCTCTTCCTCCCAGTCGTCTCTGTGCTGCGCTGCCTGCCACATGAAGAATCCCACAGTGGAAGCAGTCTATGGTAAAGCACAGACACAGGAATTAGCTGCTAGCCTAGAGCAGCCATTTACACTTGAGAAGGAGTTGCTGATACTGCTGATTATCTGTTCCTTGTGGTAGGCAGGACACATTCAACTCTTTTAAGGAGGCTTATAGCTTAGTGCCTGTACAGGTCCCTGAACAGAACATTGCCAGCACCCACAAAACCTCACTAATTACAATGTCTCCCTCCCTGTCTGCCCACCTACTTACCGATCTATTATCTGTCTTATATCTATATGTCATCTATCACCTATCTGTCTATTTACCTATCAGCTTTCTGTGTATCTATCATCTACATACAATTGCTTTGCCTATCTATCTATCTATCTATCTATCTATCTATCTATCTACCATCTATCATCAATCTCTTTCTTCTCTCTGTCCATCTCTCATATACTACTTCAATAATTGGCAT
Organism: Dicrostonyx torquatus; assembly: GCA_028555095.1. NCBI lineage: Eukaryota > Metazoa > Chordata > Mammalia > Rodentia > Cricetidae > Dicrostonyx > Dicrostonyx torquatus. The sequence goes on along the minus strand of JAQHUG010000012.1, from coordinate 7,534,521 downwards.
TTGTATATGTTCATGGTGAATCTTCTATTCTTGTTCTCCTCATTTGTGCTCTGCATGATCAGGTAAGTTTCCAGTTGCCCTGGGCACTATCACTCGCCTATGGTCAGGAACACGTCTTCTTCTTCCGTCTTCTTCTTCCGTGTCTCCCATATAAACTTACAACGAATCATGGCACCTCACCTGTTGTTTAGCTGGAGTAAATTCCAAGGCAGGAAAGTAGATCCATTGATTCCATGCTACTCTTCTTGTCCGTTCCAGACAGAAACGAGCGGAGCACTATGGTGGAAGACTTGGTCGTTCTCGTGCGAGGAGGGGCAAGTGAGTACATTACCACCTTGGCGTACAAGGAGCTGCCAACAGCTGAACTGATGCGGGAATGGGGAGATGCTGTGCAGTACAACCCAGCAATCATCAAACTCAAGGTACCTGCAGCCACTATGCCCACTCCACCTCGGTGTAGAACACGGGTTCTGAGAGTCTGCTATGAACTGTGTATGGAATGTGGAGATCGTCAAGACACAGGCAACAGTCTTGAGTTACTTGCATTATAATAGAAAATAGGTGTGGGAATAATGGGCTAGAACACAGCACTCCAGGCCACCTAAAGATCCCAAGCTCCCCACTTGGTCCACAAGTTTTGAAAGAAATTAGCATCTGCCATGCAATAAGGAGGTACCAGAGGCACACAAAGCCATGACAAGATGGAAGAGATGCCTAGGAAGGACAGTAAGTCAACAGCATGCATACCCATCTCTTAGGATCGTGCAAGATGTGGTGAGGATAACGAACGTATTTGAAGTACTGAGTTCGCAACACTCTGAGGGGGAGTTAGGAATGTTATCTGGAGTAATGCTTTCAGCGCTCTGCCTGTCAGATATGCCTGCCTTCTTCCGTGACATGTCAAGGGTCAGGAAGGTCATGGCCATCTGTGGCTGCTCAAGAATCTGTTAGGTCTAGACAAGAGAGTCTGTCTTCTTTGCTTCCCGTTATGGGCTTGGGGAATAGGAAAATAATGACTCTCCCCACCTGACTCCCACACTAGGAGAGTCTTGTGACTGAGAATAAACTAAAGAGATGCTTGTTAAAACAGGCCTGTCACACACATCAGCAGTGGTAGGTCCTTGCCTGTGGGGACATTTGCACAGCACCCCTAGCATACCTTACTTACATCACTCTCTTCTTGCTGGTGCCTGTACTGTCATTGATGGGCCATTGTCCACCCCCTGAGAATTCTCTCCACAGTCAAGGAGGGAAAATGGGGGACTGGACCTTGATGAGAGACTCTGCAGTCCTGCCCCTGATGATTTTTCCAACAGGACCTGGATTTGTGTGTCAAATGCACAGCTCCCCACAACAAGAAGGTTGTCATTCAATTCTTGCCTATTTATTTAGTCACTAGTGACACTGAGCACAATCAATGATAATCATAAGCGATACAGCTAGCCATGGGCTGCAGGCAGCTCGAGAGAAATTCAAGCTTGTCTGATGCCAGGGTGACAGTAGATGGCATCACAGCCAGGTGAGAGAGAGAACAGGGAGTTCAGAGGAAAAGAGGCTTCTGGATTTCTGTCCTGTACTGTGATATCTAATCTGTTATTGGTTAAATATTTGTTAAAACTGAGACCCGGGGAGGGTGGCTTGGTTACCCCGTGAGGCCGAATGTGCCTGTCTGGGCTAGGGACTATGGGGGGGTCAAACTGGTTCTATCAAGTGGGGCGCGCTGGAGGAGAGTGATTCAAGGAGCACAGCGGGGGAGAGGTGCAGAAGGGCAGAAGACTTCATCCGCAAACACATGCTCTTCCATCCCCTGCTCCATGCTCTCTCTCTGGTCTCAGAAGCTGCAGGCTGCTTTCACATTATCTCAGAATAAGGCATCTTGACAGAGGCACTTTCCAGGAGGAATGATGACTGATTTTTCAGGATAGTGGAGCCCACTGGAAAAACAATTCCTATGCTACTGCCTGGGTTTCATAAATTGTCCTTTGGGAAGACCTGAGATGAGATTTCTGCAGCTGCAAGGTATGCGAGCAAGAACTAGCTCATGCTATTTCCTGGTAAATACAGACAGGGAGAGGTGGCACCTTGTTAAAAGAAGAGTTAGGGATGGCAGTGGCTAAATAAAGATTTTTTTTTAGAACAAGAAAGATGGAAATTATGTTCAAGCTGCAGAAAATGAGCACATGTCTATAAAATAGAAAAATGGAAGGAAATTTGAGAATGCATTTGCTTTGTGACAACAATAAAATTCAAGAAAATGAGGAATTTATGAAATAAAAATAGAAGCTGAGCTGTTTAGACACTAATCAGATGAAAAGAAAGTAGCTGGATGTGGGGAACCAAGAACTCAATGGCAGAATTAAAACCCACGTTAGAAACTATAAAGAACAGAATTGACACTGCAGAAAATTGAGTCGGCGATGTGGAAGGTACTATAAAAATGCTCTTCTAATGTGGAAACAAAAGACAGCAAGATTAAAACAGTGATGGAAAAGAAATATGATGGATAGAGAAGAGAAGTAGAAATCTAAGACACACAGAGTCCTTCCTGAGCAAGCCATGAGATTAAATGTGTGCATATATTCATCAAACATGGTAGAGGATCTGCCCTGCACTGACAACACAGGATGAACACGATGTGAAAACTTATTTTAAACAGAAGTACAGAAAACAAAACAATACCGCTGCAACACACCCTGCTGACATGTCCCCCAGGAGTAAAAATCAAATGCCAGAACCATTTCAACACCCAGCATACCAGCGACCCTGGTCTTTAAAGGAAAAAGCTTGCAGCCTGGTGAAATGCTCCTCAGTGGGTGAACTCCAAAGGCATTTTGAGACAAAACAAAAATGCAAAACCCTTTGCCAGATTTAGCTGATGAAAATCTAGAATAGCCAGCACTGAACTTCGGATAAAGAAGGAATGATCCTCTTGGTATAAGCATTTCTTGTGTGTTTCACGAAACAGAACATACTACTCTTCTTCTTTTTTTCTTTCTTTTCGGTTTTTCGAGACAGGCTTTCTCTGTGTAGTGTTGGTGCCTGTCCTGGAACTGGAACTAGCTCTTGTAGACCAGGCTGGCTCGAACTCACAGAAATCTGCCTGCCTCTGCCTCCCAACTGTTGTTATTAAAGGCGTGTGCCACCACTGCCTGTCTCTTATTCTTGAATTATTCCTTATCTGACTTTTAAATGGAACTGGGTGTCTTGTATTTAACTGGTAAGCCTTATCCTTGGTCCGTCATCGGCATATGTTTCTGCGCAGGTCAAGGTTGGAAGGTGTTAGGGTTGGGCTAAAGCTGATGAAGGCATTGCGCGTTGCCTAGGGTAGAAGGAGAAAATATGAGTGGTGCTTGCACAGAGGTCAGAATAGCCTAGGTCATACTGCAAAGGAACAGCCATACCCCAGTGTCTTAGTTCAGTCTGAATCAACTTCCCCATGACACATGCCCAAGAAGTATTGGGAAGAATGCTCTGTCCAATAAGGTCATCCAGACACCCAGATACAGCCGATAATAGCTCTGAAGAGTGCCAGAAGTCTTAAGTTACTTCACTCCGTGCTCCTGCTCACCAGTCAGTGGTCAGAAAAAGTCACACTGAAGGGCTGCTTCTGAGGACCTGCAGCCCTACTGTGCACAGCCCTTCCTCCTAAGACTGTAGCTCTACCATATGAACACCTGCCTCTGAGGAACGACAGCCCTACCATGTACAAGATTTCCTCCGAAGAGATGCATCCCTACCCTATGTCAGCCTGATTTTGAAAAGCTACAGCTCTGTGTGCTTCTGCTAAGACGCAGCCTGACTATGTGCAGCCTGCTTGTGAGAGGTTACGTCCAGAAGGAGAGCTGAAATCTTGAATAAACAGTAGTAATACTTTCAAAAAGCAAATTCACCCCAAAGATTTTCTTAAAGCAAAAGAAGATATAAAATGCAATATGTTGACACTATTCCTCTAAAACCACATCGACTAGGCACTCAGAAGACAATCCAGTGGTAAATTTTACACTGTACAATCATGGAGACCTGAGTCCCGCCCCCACCCCCAGAACCCTTATAAACAAAGCCAGGTGTGGTGGGCTGCCTTTGTAACACCAATGCTGAGAAGGCAGAGACAGGCACACTGCGGGGGCTCATTGGCCAGGCAGCCTAGCCTACTCAGTGGGCTCCAGGCCAGTGAGACATTGCCTCAAAAGAACACAAGGTACATGTTTCCTGAACATCACCCAAGGCTGGCCTCTTGGCTCCATGTGCTCCACCACAAACACGCATGCATACTACAGAACAAGTTCTAGTTAGTAAGTAGGCAGATAATTCACCAATAATGCTGATGACTTACCACCAATAAGACCCTCATTAGGTGAAGAATGACACAGTTCATAAGGAGGGTACGATCTCTAGGGAAATGGACAGCCATCAGTTGGCTAATAAATATCCAAACTTTTAACCTCTCCCAATAAAAGTAACATCATAACAGTATGATTTTCACCTATCAAATTGACAACAATTTAAAGTCTGTGATACTCAAAGCATTGTGAACACTGAGGGAGCCTGTCGTGAGCTAGGATGGCAATATGATTTGGCTCTAGTCTAGGAAGGTATTTTAAGCCGGTATCTCCATGCTATTAAAAATGTTGATGGTGTTTGATCTAATGTTAATTTAAAAAAAATAAATGTGTATAGAGACAAATCGGCTTTGGATAGTTGTAGTAGCATAAGCTAAAAGGGCAAAGGAATCAGTTGGAAGCTAAAAATAAACAGAGGAGCTAAATACCCAGCCCATCTGTGTGTCCTGACGCTGCTGAAGGTCAATTTATCAACACAAACTGAGTCACACGGGGAGAGCCTCATGTCATTATCAGTGAAGAGGTGAGATGTAAAATTGCATTTATGTACCAAGTTGGTGTGATTATCTAACTGTAGGTCTAAAAGTATATACTGACCAACAGGCAGCAATCCGCAATGTTAAGAGTGGAAGGCCACCCTCGGTGGAGATAACACCTTTGTCAGTCTACTTAGCTTGTCTGTGCCCCAGCTTTGTCAACTGTCACAGGCAGAGGCACAGGATTACCCAGTCCTCGGACTGCCGACTGCCGTGAAGACTTATGGGATGTGCGCATGGTTCCACTTTTGATGACGGCTGGCTGCAGTGCCTAGTATTTGAAAATAACAGGGCGCACTGCATGGACCTCAACAGAACTTCTCCAGCGTCACCTGTAAAAGGGTGTGACAAGTAATATGCCCTGAAGGGCAAGTGCATTAGAGGCCTAAGTGACCATTGCAGTCCAGCCGGAGAATCTAAGGGAGACGTGTGGAAGAAAGAGGTAGAGGGAACAAGGGGAAGGGGAAGACGGGTAGAAGGAGAAGAGAGACAGGAAAACAGGCACAGCCGTACTGACCTAACTCTAAAGGGCTACCCTGAAGCCCCACTGCAGTTCCTGCTTCACCTGCAGAGTTTGGAGAACACATAGGTGAGGCTAGTGATGGAACACAGGCTTTGGACTCCAATTCTGGTGGTACCAGCATGGTCATTTTGGTGTTCTGGTTTACTTTTTAATGAGTCATGTATCTACTACCAGGGGCTTCCCCTCACTCAACAACTGTGCTAATCATCTTCATCTCGCGAGAATGGGACCTTCTCTGAAGCTCAGCGTCTCCCAAGGTGCAGGGTATGTGGGAAGTTTATTCAGGTTTGGCTGCCGGCTAGGGCTGTGTCTTGCTAGGAAAACACCATGGTGGTTAAAGTAGGCCTTTCAAGGAGCTCAGAGCAAAAGCCAAAAGCTGACTGTGGAGAACCTTATCAGTGGTGTAAAGCAAGCTTCCCTCCCTTCACCCTCCCCCACGTGTGACCAGCAGGCTGGTCTCTCTGAAAACAGCCTCTGGATCAATTCATTGACCACAGACCGTTGAGACAATGGGACCTCCAAGGAGCCTTGCTTTGCCCACTGGAGCGAAGGTCAGCATCAGATGCATTAAGAAATGGAAGCAATTTTCTTCCCACTGGAGGCTTCTATTAGGCATGATTGCCTGCATTTAGAGGGACCCTAAACTCTCCAGGGCTGAATTAAGGACAGGATCGCAAACAAAATCTGGAGAGGAACCAGGCCCTGGAGCTGCATCCCTAACAGAGGAACAGAATACTGCAAAACAGGGCGAAGCCACAGAAGCCACACCCACTGACGCCAGTGACCAGCACCTGCAGGGGCTGCTTGGACTTTTCTAACCTCTGCCCTCTTCCCATGCCCACTGCCACTGCCTCACCCGGACCCACTTCAGCTAGCCATCCTCTTTACCCTTAATCTGAGGCTGTGCCTAAAGCCAGAGAGAGCGACTCCAAGTCTCCCTCCCAGCCAACTTACTGTCAACTCAGAGAAGAGAATGGAGACTTCTCTTGAAAACGCTTGAGGATTACAAAGGAGCATTTGGAAAACAGAATGTTATCAAATGAATAGTGTAGAGACCTCTGAGGGAAGGGTCTTGGAGTCAGGCTTCCTGGAGTGAACGCTTGGATTATATGAGTGATTACCATAAGGCTGGAAGGGGACGATGCAGGGACCACAGTCCTAAAATATACCAAAGAGCTGCCGAAGATCACCTTCCAAGCATACCAAGGCAGATGAGCGAGCCTCTCCAGTCCCCTCCCCTCACCCATTCATCTCTGCTGGTTTGGTTCTTACTCTGTGAAAACATATGGGGCAGATGCGCCTTGACATACTGTGGGATTGTGTCCAGGTAAACCTATCATGAATTGAAAATATCAAGGCAGAAATGCATTAGACACTCCTGACCTGCGGAACATAGCTTGGCAGCACTGTGGCCTGGGAGCTTTAGGAGTCTCATGCCCCAGGGACTGATGGGGCCAGATCCCCTGACACTGGTTGCTGTGCAGCACTCCCAGTAGAACCTGTCACTAGCCTGGAAAGGTCACAGTACACTCCAACTAAACAGGAATCACTTTCTTGCCCTCCTAAGGCTGAGAGATCTTGCATCGAACCCATTTAAGTCAGAGGCGGTCCATAAGCCTCCAGTGTACACTAGTGTCTGCCTCTGTCTCTAGCTTCAAGAAGTTCCTGGGAATCAAGATCCTCACATTAAAGTTATTTTATGTTCATGCCTAGGAGTTAGTATTTCTTGCTAATTGATTTGAACTTGAGCAAATGAGCTTGTATCTCCCAGGTGCCCCCAGAGAGGACAGACATCTGACTGCACCCTGTAGCACCTCTCATGTCCTGTAGGAACCCTCCTGCATTTTCCATGCCTGGCCCTCCCTGTCCTTCCCCTGTAGCTTTGCTTTGACCTCTAGTTGATGTGTGTTTTGCCTCTTCTGCCCCAGGCTGAGCCCCTGTATGAGCTTGTGACAGCCACCGACTTTGCCTACTCCAGCATGGTGAAACAGAACATAAAGAAGGCGCTAGAGGAATTCCAGGTGGAAGTCAGCTCCTGCCGCTGTGCTCCTTGCCAAGGCAATGGAGTCCCTGTCCTGAAAGGTACCACCACCTTCTAGAATGCTGGGGTCCTCTGTGGAAGGTATCGTCTGCAGGGAGCCTGATTCTGGGACAACTGTTGCCCGTTTTCACTTCCTGAGGAGTTGCAATGGTGGCAGGACGGAGATTCTACTTTGGCTGGCAGGGCACATGTACTCTAGCCCCAGGGGCATCATGGGTGGCACTCGCATTTAGATGATACTTGGAACTGTGAGCATGTGGTCTACCTTTAGGTCAAGTATCGATTTAGCCAAACTCTGGACAAAGAAGAGGGTCTAGGTGGACCCAAAGAAATCCTTTGTGGATGTCCTTGCCAGTATGAGGTGAGAGGATTTGAAGGTGGCATCAAGGACAGACTAGTAGAACTTGATGACTAGCTTCTAAGATCATGCCCAGGATCCTTACAGTGGGTGGGACAGAGTGGGAAGAGTGAGGTTGTAGTGTCAGGCTTGTTATGATGAGATGTCAAGATGGAGGAAGAGTCTGTTCCAGCACCCTAACCAGGAGAGCTATTTGATTACTCTCCAGCTCAGAGAGCCAACTGGAGTCATATCAATAGAGCAACCCCAGAAGGTTCACAAAAGAAAGCATGTTTGAGGGGAAGGAAATCCCAGGCCAACAGTGACACTGAGGCATACATGTGGAGTTTCCCAGACAGTGGCTAGGAGACAGGGTGTGGCCCGCAGCTTCTTCTGTCAGGTAAGGTTCCCTCCATAATAATCACTTCACAGGAAGTGAGATCATCTCAGCAGCTCGGAGTTTGAGCCTAGCATTACTGTAGTCTTTCTTGCCGTACAAGGAAGTTAGAACTAGAAGCTGGTGGCCACTGGCTTGTAGAACAGAGGCGAGGGACAATATGGAGTCAGACATTCCCAGGGTCTATTCTGAGGAGATAATCTTCATGATGAGATGAAAGACACTCCAAGGGGACAGATTCCAGATCAGCATAGAGAAACGCTTCCAAAGGTTCAGAACTTGCCAAAGGCAGGTAGGGTGAGGCTTAAAGAGTGGGAAGCTCCCTAGAGGCACTCAAGCAGAGACTAGACTATTACTTGTGAATGATGACTGGCTTCAGCGACTGTTAATGCATCATCCGATGCTGAGAGTCAAAGGTCAGCTAAGGAGCAATTTTCTCAATAGCACCATGTAATTCTCATGATGGCAATGAACACCCCTCATGAGGAGCCCCAGAAAAGGAGCGGGTCTTGGTATTGCACTTGCATGTTATGTACAGCCAATCTACTGTCTGGTCCACATATCTACCTGATGGAAACGCAGTTGATTGGGACGGAGCTCCTGAGTCCTGGTTTCACTCTTTCTCTCCCCGTTTTCCTCAGGCTCACGCTGTGATTGCATTTGCCCGGCTGGTTTCCAAGGCATTGCCTGTGAGGTTACCCAGCGGAAAGGTAATGAGTCTTCCAAAGTTGGTTGGGTAAATAGACGCTGGGAGAATGTAGGGAATGATGGAAAGAGATTCAGAACAAGGTGGGGGTGTAGACCAGGAGACTGCCATTGTGGCGTTCAGGATCCTGTCTGGCTCCTTCAGGATTTTATGACTTCTCCTGCCAAGAATGCACCATGGTGTAAGGCTGCTAATGTGTGCCATTCCCAAACCTCTTGGGTTGTTGTGAAAAGCTTCTGCTCTTTTTGTATTATTCAGCATTCAAAATCCAGTGGGGTGTGGGTTTCCTTTGTAGAATTCCTGTAACATACCCTACCCCTCAGTGGAATTTGTCAATTCCTGCTGTAGGTGCCCACATAATTCTGAAGATATATACACATAGTCCCTTTTACATTGTATCTCCTCACCTCCTTCTATAAGTAATGCTGTATCCCATTGACTTCTGCACCTCCATGATTCAGCAACAGTTGTCTCTCAGTGATAGATAGATAGATAGATAGATAGATAGATAGATAGATAGATAGATAGATAGATAGATAGATAGATAGTCAACTCTCAAATTCTTTGCCCAGTTTGTCATCTAAGAACCATCAAGGTCACATTTCTCTCTCATTTTTATTCCTTCTCATAACTTTTTGGCAACACCCTTAAAATGGGCACAGCACATCTAGTAAAGTAGTAGACGTCCACTGTGCACTTTGTTGTGGACTGGGCACTTTGGCTTGGTTCTTTTCTCAGCTTGAGTTCAGATTTCGTCACCATCATTTAATAACTCTGACTTGAACTCTTGCTCTCTCTGCATCTGTGAAATGGGCATGACCCTATTTACATGCTGACTGATACACTGGAATAGCAAAACTGAGCACCAATTGCTTTGTTTTGGATTTATTATTTATATTTTAGAGATAGAAAATAATTTATTCTTTGCAATGACCCCATGAAGTCTACACTGGTAATATCCCCATTATGTAGATAAAGATGGTGAAGCTCAGCGGGTCACCGCTCACAGTGAGAGCAGGAACCCAGATCCAGGTTAGCAGGTGTGACTGACTGCACAGCCTTTGAGCATGTCCTTCCTCCTCAGTGCTGGCTTTGCCCTCTCCTCCTGCACCTCAACCAGGTCCCAAAGAGTGACATGGCCACAGTGTTTCTGTTTGGAGCAGACCTTGAAAACCATCCACGATAGCCCTTTCATTTCGCACAGATCTATCATGGGGAAGCGACTGGTTACTCAGCAGCCTCATCTGTGACCAAAGTCAATCCCTAAGTAGACAACAAGCACAGTGATATTCACTCCATTTACAACATGCCATGTGCACAGTAGGTAACATATATGACATAGCTCCACACATGAAAACCTGCCCAGTATCTTCCAGCTGTGGAGTGCTTTCTCTGGAAACCATTCATCCACCTATTCCCCTCCCATTCTCACATCTACCCATCCATCCATCTGTGCATGTCTCTGTCCACCCACCCACCTGTTCACTATCTGCCAACCCATCTATCTATCCACCAACATGTTTAGCCATCCATCTACCCACCCATCCACTCACCCATCTATTTACATATTCATGCATCCATTCACCCATCCATCCTCCTACCACTGATACACGCATCTCTGCACCTCCTCATCAACCCATCCATCTAGCCACCCACCTATTCATCCTCCTGTTCTCCAATATTTATTTGCAGAAGGCCTTCTGTAGGCCAGCCTAGGTGTTGTGATTCATTGTGACCAAAGCAGGTACAGTCCCTGTCATCACAAAGATTGTGATGTAACAAGAAAGAGCAATGCTACTTGAATTATTCCACAAACACGTCCGAGTTTCTATGCAATAGCTGCTACTAGTGCTGTGAGAGCTTAAAATACAGGAAAGTGATGAAAATTAAGGATCCTGGGCTTCTGTGAAGAAATACACGTTTCCTGAGATCTGAAGGGCTAATAGGATTGGTAATGTCAATGGGAAAGGCAAGGGTACCCTTGGAAAGGGATAACTGTAGAATGTGCAAATACCCTGTGGTATGAATCTCCCTAATTTGAAAGGAAGATATCAGAAAGCTTTCAAAATCCTGTTGGCCTAGTCACCCAACCCTACCCCACCTCCTAGAACAAGAGAATTTACTAAGGACCAATTTGCACTCGTTGTCCCTCTTTCTTATAGATGTCCCCATCGAAGGGAAGTGGAGTTGCTGGTCCAACTGGTCTGCGTGCTCTGGAGGACAGAAAACAAGACAAAGGCAGTGTAACAATCCACTCCCTCAGAAAGGAGGCAGGCCCTGTTCAGGCCCTGCTTCAGAAACGCTCAACTGTTAGAGGAGGGAGCAGCCCTGGCTGATGAGCCATCATGAGCGCAGGGCCTCAGAGATTCAGCCAGCTTCCTACACATCCGCTCCCACCCAGGGCTGCCACAACGAAAGGCAATGCCTCTGTCCTTCAAAGATTTTAGTTTGTTCGATGCATGCTAATTTCAATAAACAGTGGGATGAGCCAAATGCTAAGTCCTTGCAAAGTAAAGCATCATCGTAAACCTCCCTCTGCCTGCTCTGCACGCTTATTATTACCCTCATATGGTCTAGGAGCCAGAAACTATCTTGGCCACCGTGTAGTGGCAAAGGTACATAGTAGGTGTCTAATAATGAAATAGTAAATTGGTAAGAAGTTGTTCAGCCCTTGGTAAGCACACAGTCTTGTTCAGTAATAAAGATAGCCGGACTCTGTGGAATGATTTCTATGTGCCCCCGATCCATTCCCATGACAACCTTGCAAGACAAATATATGGGAAACAGACTTGGGAGAATATAGCAACTTCTCCCAGGTCATATAATTAAATGGCAGAACTGTACTGCGAATGAGGCTTCTTAATTTTAAATTCTTAACTAGGAGGCTTGTCTCCTTTTCTGAATGAACATATGATTATCAAAGAGCTGTTCATGAAATAAAATGCAGCATAAAACTTTCTGTGTGTGCGCGTGCGTGCACGCACACACGTGCATGTATTTGTGTTCTTCTGCATGTTATGTTCCTTCCCAGCTGCTGCCTGCTCCCTTGTCAGGAGAGTGGCTTTGGGCTCCTTAGCTGCTTTGATGTTCAGTAGAAGAAACAAAGCTTGTGGCAGCAGAGACCATGGAGTAGATCTGGATGCTGATCACTAACAGAACATGGCTGGGAGCCAAGGGAGAACAATCCCCACTGCAGGAGAAAGGGTTTACAATGGAAAGAGAAGGTCACAGGGGCTGGGAAATGGGTCGAGGGGCTGCTGGCTGTGGGGTAGGGTGCACTGAAGCCCCACCCTCTCTCCTTTGAGAGATTGCATGCCCATTCACTGTGCTCACTGGGCTTTTGTGCAAATACTATTTGGGGAAAAGAAGCTTGAAGAGCCCAATAGGGTGGCGACTAATGTTCAGGTTACCAACATCTTCTTTCAAATATTAAGTGGTTAGGCTTCATAGTTCTTATAGATTCCCTCTTTTCATTGCTCTGTTTGTTCATGGACATATCTCCCTGACTGAGGAACTTCAGGTGAGTTTCTTAAAATGGGTTGGGGGGAAAAAGCAGTTTGCTAAAGGTAAATTAATTCATTGGATTCATTTGCAATCAATTGTCTTCAGCCAATGCTCTTGTTTTGCATCTGCCACAGCTTGATTTGGTACTGGGTCCTGAGAGCTGAACACATCCATTTCTCCAGTCCGGCCTGGCCAGCTAGACCCAGTAGTCAATAGGAAACTGGGAAGGAGCTGAGGACTCACTGCCTGGGGCAGTGGCAGACAGCATGGCAGTTCTGTCTGCCTTCCTACATCCCCCGTCCCCTGCAATCGAACTGACGGGTCTGGGCCCTTGTTTAGCTTAATATTATTGCTTTGCTGTCTGCTGTTATTTCAGCAGGATAATGCAATAATGTTTTATCTCTTTCATTATACGGAGGCCGTATAATTTTCTTGAGTTATAATCTATCTTCTTTTAGGATTCCCCCGAGACAGGGAAGAACTACTCTGTCTTTGGTTGACGGGAGGCTCCCAGGAAGCTGACAGTAGCACATCGAAGCAGGCACCACCAAATTAAATTCTGAATCTCAATCACAACCACCACTTCTAATGGGAAATTTGAGTTGATTATGGAGATGACAGCCCAGGTTCACGTTTATTGCATTTAGCAGAAATTGTTTATCCTATTAAATGTGGTCTTGAAGGAGAGACAATTGAATTGTGAAGCACCGCTGAATACCCGGGTGATGCCCAGGAACTGCTAAACTGTGTAATAATTATATTCTTATTTGTGGGCTGAACTTCCCCACGTGGCTCTTTCTGCTAACAAATGCACTTAGGAGGAGGTTGAAACATAACGTAAGAATTAAACAAAATAAATGCCAACTGTGCTCTTGGAGTCTTGGCAACTGTGGCTCACCCAGGTATACCTGTGCTGAGCCGAAATATTTTACGGGAAGAGCTCAAGCAGTGTGGTTTAGGAGTGACCCTGTGAGTACACGTATAGCCCAAGGAACCTGTGTGTGAGAGATGTTTGCATCCAAGAGGAGGATCTTTAAAAGGCCATGAGCTCCACTGCACACTGCATGCCAGGGTGGGAGGCTTTCCCAAGTGATTTGGGCTAATAGCATAACTTCTGTGGGGATGATAACTGTTAGGATTACTTTAACAATAGTAATAATAATAATAATAATAATAGCTGCCAATTACAGTGTTTTCCAGTTTATGAAGTCTTTAACCTGAATCATCCATTTAATTTTTATTTAAGTTTAATGGGGTAGGATTTCTGTAAGCAGAGATGATGGAGGGAGTTTCAGGTGGAATCCAGATCCTTACCAAGACTGCAGCAAGCGAGAGGTGATGCAGGGCCAGGAGGGAGCTCCTGCAGGCTGGACCATGAGCAGAGAAGGGCCATCTCTGTCTTAAAAAGAAGACACTGAAGCTAGATGGTGGCAGCGGCACACACCTTTAATCCCATCACCTGAGAGGCAGAGACAGGTGGATCTCTGTGAGTTCAAGGCCAGCCTGATCTACAGAGCGAGTTCCGAGTTCCGGGACAGCCAGAGCTAAACAGAGAGACCCTGTCTTGAGAAACCAAAAGGACAAGAACAAGACACCGCAGTTCTCAAGCATTTATATGAAATCTGTTGGGAAAGAGTGTACCTGGTGCAGGAAACCTTTAGCAGTACTCCAGGGGACCCAAGTACCCTCATCAATGGAGAAATCTCCATAGGACCTTATACACAGCAGCACAAACTTACCCTGTTCAACTCACCCGTCAGACTCCACTCCAGATTTCTCCTTTAATTTTTGGTGGTGTGCCGGTGTGCATGTGTGTTTGCCTATACCTGTGCATGGCATGTGATTGTAAAGTGTTTTCAAATGTCTATCACTATTTTTTAAAATAGGCTCTGTCATTTGATCTAGAACTCAGGTTTTGGCTAGACTGGCTGACCTGGCTGACCAGCAAGTCCCCCAAACCCTCCTATCTCTGTCTACCTCCTGACCCCAGTCAGCACCAAGGTTACAGATGTACTTCACCATACCCAGCTTTCATGTGTGTCCTGGTAGTCCAAACTCACATTACCTCCTGAGCCATTGCCAGCTCTCAGTTTGTCTCAAAGCTGAACTGCCCACTTACAACCTAGCAGCAGTGGGGGGATATTATTTGTCAGCAATTTGATACACCCTGTTTGTGAGTGCAATCCTTTCCTCTCTGAAGCCCTGCCTTCAGTGCCAGTCAGATTCTTAAGCCGAAGCATTCAAATGTCCAAGTATCTGTTCATGGAGACAGAGGCATGACATCACATCTCTTAGCAGAACTAGCGACATTGTGAGCAGGCGCTGCACAGCAGAACATGCCACAGACATGCTCTGGAGCCAGTGCTGATACCTTAGGCTGGGCTCAGTGACAGATGGCTCTGTGGCCTCCAGCAGGTGCCTTTATCCCCTCATGTGAAGAAGAACACGGCACATGTCTCCTTCTGGAGCAACGCAGGTGTCATGTGGACCCCTGGGCCCAAAAGAAGCCCTGGGCCTGGTAAGCACTCTTTTCTTAGATATATCACTGCCACGGTCATTTTCAGGGATTCTCAAGCTATCACCAAGAACCCAGGTTGTTGGTTTTCACGTACAACTGCTTTAAAGAAGTTTCAGGGTAAAACCCTCTTCAATATATGAGAATAAAAGGGCATAAAATTGCTCAACTCCTGGAGACATCTTAATACAGGACATGGAGAGCTTTTCTCTCCCAAGCCCTGGGTCATTAAGGGAAACGTAACAGCATAATAACTAATATTTGCAGACATCATTACCAGTGACAAAGAACTCCACATACCTAACCCAGGCCTAATCCTCTCAGTGCCTGCAAGAGGCAGATTTGTTGTCTGCCTGTGACAGGTGACAGGACAGTCTCAGAGAGACTGAGTGACTTCCCTGAGACCACACAGCTTCAAAGCAGCCTGTGCCATCCAAGGCTGCTGTGGCCATCCTGCATAGCCTTCCACTACAAATGAAGCAGACCCAGAATTGTCACAGGGCCATCACTAATATACCCGCTTGCACAGAGTGAGGACCCTGGCCTGCCACTCCTCAGAACACAAATCAAATGGATTGGGGGGGGGGGTCTTTGTAGCAGACAGAAGACCATTTTCTTTACTCAAGTTATGTATCCTCTCTTCCTTAGTGCCTTTCATGCAAGTGGCACAGCGTGACAGTTTTCTGACATGGCAGAAACAAAGGAAAAGCATCACCCATGAGGGTTTGGCACAAGGCGGGTATTAAACCAACTCCCTATGCTTCAGTGCTACAAAGCACCCTGCCCATTTTCTGCCTCTTTTTACTTTCCTGCCAGTTGCTTCCTTGAACATGGAGATGCACTTTATAGAGAGAAAAAAGAAACTATGGTCCTGAGTGCAGAGGGGAATTCTTGGAGGATTTTTCAGCAGGAGTCAAGTGTCTGGTCTGACGTTGGCCTTGAAGCAGGAGTCGGCACAGAGCCCGGACACTCCCATTATCACCCCAGCAGCGGCCACCAGTTATCTCAAGTCCACACCTTGCAGCCCCAGGTGTCCCTCCATCCATCACTGGCCATTGTCTGGGATCCACTCAGCTTCCCTCACCACCTCCTGCCCAATGGCCTCTTGTTAATAATCCAGTTTGTTCACATCCTGAAAACGATCTGATCCTGGCCCCTTTCATCCCAAACACCACCCATCCATCAACCACTGGCTCCACATGCTTGGTTAGGAAAATGAGAGTGGGGGAGGGGGCCAAATAACAGATAAAACTTCTCAGTGTTATCTCTAAAGAAATAGAATGGATAAATAGATCTGTCAGACATGTATCATACCACCTGACAGCCAAGTCTATTTGTTAAAAACAGGTTAGGATGGGAGGATTTATCTCACATTTTAAGCTGTTAATACAGGAAGGAGACATATTTTTCTTTATCTCTCCAGGGGAAGGGGGAAATCCCAAGGCCACGAATAAGGGACTTTTAATTTGATATGATAGACTTTCTTTCACTACAATGGAAAGGGGTAAGCTTGCTCTTTAATTTGTGCCTCTGGGATGCTGTGGACTTGGCTGTCCTCTAATGTTTTATGAAGGTCATGGGATCCAGGAATCCTGCTCACTTCTTGCTTCGAGTCACTTTCTTACAAGTTACTACAGTCAAACACGAAGGCCTTGCTAGTCTTGGCCTTTGGTACCAAAGGATAAGGGGAGACTGGAGGGGTGTATCTTAGTCGTTGGGGTTCTAAAAGCCAAGAAGACATAAGAAATCCCTGCCTGTAATGGAAGTAGCTGGATGGGACAGACAGGCAGGCTATGGGGATAGGACATGGAACATGTAGGAGGACAGTCACTCAGGGACGTACACCTGACGGACTGTGGAACCATAGGAGTAGCTGGGTTGACTTCCTGGGAAAGAAACCTAAGTGATGCCCCAAAGAATGATGGGAGGAAAGAGGAGCTGCAGTCAGAGGTAGACAGGAAGACTAACCACAGAGGACTCTGTACATCATGCCAGAGATACTGGGTTTCTGGAGCAATGGGTTTATTGTCTGAAGAAGACAATGAAGGTACAGTGGTCCAGAGGCCTTGGATCAGAGAGCAGCCTTCACGGTTATAGAACAGAGAAGTCCCAGAAAGGTGGCCAGGAAAGGCTAGGAGATGCAGCACCTGCCATTCCCAGAAAGGCCGTGACCACACGTGAGGCTCACACCCACTATCCCCAGCTTGAGAAGGACATGCACCACCCCGGAGCTGGCAGAGCACCCATGGACTGCCAGTTGTGTGACTTTATAGTCGTCGGGGTTCTGTGTGCCTCTTCCTGGGACACATGCCACTTTTCTCCCTTTCTCTCTTTCAGGGCTCAGCCGCCTGACTGCCTTTCAGCTGCCTTCCCTGATTCCTAGACTCTCTTTACGGATCCCTGGGCTTCCTCCTGGTCAGGGTCCATTGTCATTACCCACAGGTCTCCTTTGTTGATCTCTAAGTCCTTATACTGGTGGCTCTGTGTGCGGTTCAGCACCTCCAGCAGCCAGCAGTGGTCTTTGCAGCAGATGCCTCTGGAAGTTAGGCTGACACTTTATTTTCTTTTTTCTATTTCTCCTTCCTTTTAAATTTTATTTTTATTAGTAGTATTATTGTTGTTGCTAGATTAGATTTTCTGGAGGCAAGGATCACTAGCCAAGGAGTGTGATCACCCCAGAAGCTGGAGAATGCCTGGAATAAACTGTCCCCTGAGTCTTACAGAGGAACATAACCCTCACAGCTTTATTTGTGTGTGTGTGTATGATTGTATTGATTAATCTATTTTCTTCTTAAAATATTAGATTATGTGGTACTGTGTTATAGAAGAACATTTTCATACAGACATAGGATATTAAAACCCAATACGGACAAGTTCAAGAGAACCGCCATATACGGGCTACCCAGGCATGCTTCAGCATGGCCAGGGCATCAATTTCCTTCAAAATTTCACAAGATATTAAGCATATTCATCCCATATATGCCCCCCTTTTCTTGCCCCCTCCTCTCTCATTGGTTCCCTTTGTTCCCCTTGATAATTTTACTTCTACACTTGGATTTGTTTTCTTATTTGTATGTTCATCACATGCATGCAGTGCCCACAGAAACCAGAAGAGGGCCTCAGATCCCGTGTAGCTGGAGTTATGGGCGGTTGTGAGTCTCCCACAGTGGATGCTGGGAACCAAATTTGAGTCCTCTGGAAGAGCAATAAGTACTCCTAACAACTCCAGCCCCTCACTTCTACCTTCAAGTCATACACACAAACATGACGTGATGTATCTACGTACAATCCAGGAACCATCAATAGCAGAAATCTGGCTTTTGAGATGGACTGAATTTAATTATTGTGATTATCTGCTGTTGCATCCGTTTTCTTCCAGCAACATAATTTCATTCTTGAGGGTTGGAAAAATCATTTTCTTTATGCATCCCTCTGTTTTTCAACACTTGGGTGGGTTCCACAATGTCGCTATTATAATTACAACTATTGTAACCAATTAAGTTTATTTATATTGGTGAGACCTCTTTCAAACTTCAGGCCCTCACAATGTTAAGACAATAAACTTGTATTACTATATATAAAAAAAATTTCTTTGAGACAGTAACTGTTCCTACTCTAAGCTGGTCTTGAACTTGCCCCTACTCCTCCTAAGCCTGTTTGCAAGCCTGCTTGCTCAGTTTATATAGTCTGGTGATTTGAATAACAACGGGCTCCATAGGCTCACATATTTGAATGCTTAGTGCAAAAGACCTTTTGAAAGGATTGTTCTAGTGGGTGTGGCCTTATTGAAGTAGGTGTGACCTGGTGGTGTAGGTGTGGCCTTTTTGGAGGAAGTGTGTCACTGAGGGTGGGCTTTGTGGTTTCAGAAGCCCAAGTCAGAGCCAGTGACACACACTCTCTCTCTGTCCCTCCCCCACCCACCCACTTGCTCCCCTGTCGATCCAGATGCAGAATTCTCAGCTACCTTGTCTGCATGCGTGCCACTATGTTCCCAGCCGTGACAACAATGAGCTAAATCTCTGAAACTGTAAGCCAGGCCCCAATTAATTGCTTTCTTTTTCTGAGTCACCCTGGTCAGAGTCTCTTCCCAGCAGTAGAACACTAACGAAGACATGGAGTGCTAAAGATTGAACCTAGGACTTCATGTGCTCTGGGCAAGCACTCTATTAACTGAGCCCCATTCCCAGCCCTAGCCTGCCTCTTTCTGAAGTGGAAGGATGACAGTGGAGCCTGCCTTTGGGGCAGTAGAATGCCTTTCTCCCTGCTGGTATCCCCGTCTTTTCCTCAGGAAGCACAGCAGCTTCCCCGAGGCAGCCCTCATTTCTGTGTCCCATTTTCTCCCACTAAAGGCTTAGTAGCTGAGCAGAGCATTTAGATCTTCCTCACAGAGAAGGAAGAAGGCCTCTCTCTTATCACTTTCCTCTCTGTCGTTAATTTACTTTTCAAAAGACACATTGTCGAGCTGAAGAGTCTGACTTTAAACTGTGTGTTTACACCCCATGCCCTATAAAACCTGGGGTGATCAATCTCCTGAAAGGACCTAGGGGAAACGTACTGGGAGAGGCAGGTGTTTTGAGGGCGTGAATCACTGCAGAGGAAGGAGAGGCTGATTTAGTAAAAGGTCAGTCAAAGCTGCTTTGTTCATTTGGTTTTTTTTTTGTTTTTGGTTGGTTGGCTGGTTTTTTGAGACAAGGTTTCTCTGTGTAGCACTGAGATTAAAGGCGTGTGCCACCACTACCTGATTTATTTTCATTTCTAATGCTGCTGGGGAAAGAGTTCTGTGTTTAGCTGGTGATCTGGCCTCTTGTGTGATCCTTTAGTCTCTTCCTGCGAGGCTTCCCTCCTGCTCCCAGGCTTACTACACTGAGCCCTGACAAGGCTCCCTGCTTCATCTCCTCCCCTGCCCTGAGCATCACAAGCTATCCTACCGAGCCTCCAATGGCAGACAGTGTAGAGCCAGGGAGCGGGGGGGGGAGCAGGTGCTTGAAATAGTGCATGAAATATCTGGCCCACAGCTCTGACCCATGAGACGTTGTTTCCTTAACTGGGACCTAGACCTCACAAAACAAGCCTTGAGAGGGCCTTTTTAAGCCTACATAAAATAACAGAGATCAAGCTTTCCCGCCCCCGGCCCTCTGTGTGCCACACACCCCATTCCTTGTGGGCATATAATGACCGTTCCCTCTCCGTGGTGGTCAGCCTTGCCTGTGCATGGAATTGCCAAGGGAACATTGAAAACTGCTGATGGCTGGCTCCTGCCCCTGGTGATTCAGACTTGATTGGTCTGGGATGCAGCTTCTGGACATCAGGGCTTATGAAATTCCCCAGGTGATTCTTAAGCGCAGCCAAGGTTGGGAGCTTCGGGACGACTGTTTAGAGCAAGATTGAAAGTCCTCGTCAATTGCCCACTCAGCCTCTTCCACTTGGCCCCCAGTCGCTCGCTAGTGTGTAGCTGCTGCTAATCACCAAATCGTGAATGTGAGCTAATTATGAACGGAAACTGATTTTAAAGGGGAAAAGCACACAACAACATGACGGAAAGCAAGAACGGAGCCTTTTCCCATTCTTTCGGGGAAAAGAACCAAGTTTATTTAGGTCAACCTCTGAACCCCGTGTTTTATCAACGGGAATAACAATAATGATGCTAATAATTCTCTGTGATGGGCCTCATACACCTGATTTTCTTTATATTTGCTGTGTTTCCCACCCTCCACCCCCAACACATACACACCAGCAAGTCTCCCCCTCCCCATGGTCTTTCTCCCCTTCAAGCTTTGTCTCAGGCTGGATTTCTTTTTCACAAGTCTCTTTGCCGATAGTCTATGGACAAGTCCTTCCAGGTCCAGTGGAGCCCATGCTGCCTCGGCTACACAATGCGGGAAGATGCCGTCTCCACTTGTTCTCCTTCTGCCTTCATTTGTGAGCTACCTATGTTGATGCTACCCAAGGGGCTCCTCTTTTCTCATGGCTGCAGTTGGCCCTCTGTTTCTGAAGGCTTCACAGCTATGAAACCCACCAACTTTGAAGAGAAGGCGAGGTTAAGCCTGGGCTGTTGGCTTAGCTAGTTTTTCATCTTGGCACATTTTGGAAGAGGGAACTTCAATCGAGCAAATGCCCCCAACAGCTTGGCCTTGTGAGCAAAGTCTGTAGTGTATTTTTTAAATTAGTGATTGATGTGGGGCGGGGAGCAGTTCATTGCAGGTATTGCCATCTCTGGGCAGGTGGTCCTGGTGGTTTAAGAAAACAGGCTGAGCAAGCCATGAGGAGGAAGTCAGTAAGCAGCACGCCTTCATGGTCTCTGCTTCAGACTTCCTGCCCTAACTTGCCTTTATGACAGACTGTGAGTGGGACATGATGGATTGTGAGTGGGACATGTAACATGAAATTGACCCCCTTTTCACAAGTTGCTACCGCTCACGGTGTTTTATCACAGCAATAGAAACCCGAACTAATGCAGCTGGCAATGGTGCTGAACATGTACAGGGTTTCAGGTGCATGGGAACAGCAGGCTGGCTGGTGGGATTGGTTCTTCTCGGGAAGGGCAGGGACTTCATGGACTGACCCTTCCAAGACCCCTTGTAGCTCCGGGAGGTTGACCAGTACAGACCTCACCTGTAAACTGGTCTGCTCACTCATCCGGGTGACTGCTGCTAACTGAGTCCCTGTGATCTGCAATGCACAGCCTTAGCAGCTGAAGGTATTGTGCCAAATGAAACCAGCCCAGGTTATGCCTTTGAATAGGATTGCTTCTGGGGAGATGTGCTGGAGTCTGAATGTTGCTGGAATCTCTCTAAATTCCTACTGGTGTGGCATGAGGAGGCTGAACTTTGAGGGGTGACTAAGTCAGGAAGGTGAAGTTCTCATGACCAGGACTAGTAGAGTCCTTTAGGGAGGGCTCAGAGACTCCCTAGCCCTCCACCATATGAGCACACAACAAAAGGACGTATATAAAGTGGAACACAGCCTCCCGAGACCCTAGACCCGATGGAACCTTGATCTTGCAGCTTATACCCCCAGAAACACAAGGAACAATTTCTGATGTGTCTAAACCACAGCTGGTTTATTGTTAAGCATCCCGAATGTAGTAAGAAAAGTGGCTCTGAGAAGTATGGGGGTAACAGCCCCCCCGAAACAGGGAGGCAGCTTTGGAACCTTTTAATTAGTAGAGGGTAAGAATCATGAGGTTCATACAAGAAAAAAATGTATGTGTGTATGAAGAAGATGGTTTTGCTGGCTTGCATTCCCTTGAAACAGCAATTCGCTGTCTTTCCAGGCTGCATCCAGTGGTATTCAACAGGCCCGTGTCTGTGTGCTCTTCCCTGGGCATGGGATGCCTCCATTCTGGGGTGCAGGGTTGTTGCACTGTCTCCTCCTTTCCTGGGTACCCGCTCTGCATTCTGACCAGGAGCTCCAGCAGCTCCAGCGGCCATCTGCTTTGACCCCTGCAGGAAAATGTGCCAGAGGAGGAAGAGTTAGTGCAGGAGGAGCAGCTGGCTGTGGGTGCAGGGCAGGAAGTCACCTGATAGCTCCAGAATGCTCTGCAGTCCCTCCTTGGGGAAATGCCCTGGGTAGCCAACCAAGACCTCTGTGCTTGCTGCCTCGCAGTTAATTTGAAACTCTGGACAGAGTGAGAAGAGGCCACTTGGGAGCCCATCTCATGAAATTGGAATCCATGGTTGCATGAAAGATGAATAGCAGACCAAGGCGGGAAGCATGCTTCTCTGGGGAAATGAGGCCAAGTCACTGGAGGGTGTAAGGAACTAGAACTATGGCCACCCTGCAGATCCCAGGCAGAGAGATAGCTAGAGGTCTCTGGAGCAGATTGTTGAGGCTCTGTATGTGAGCTTAGAAGCCAAACCCTTTGGAGTCTGGCAATGGGTCCTGGGATATGACAGATTGCCTGTACAAAACTTCCAAATGCTTGCAGTGAGTGTGGAGTCTAGAAACCAAACACCCAGGGTTGCTGGCTCCACTGGCTACATCTCTGCAAGTCTGTCTCCCATGGAAGGCTAAGGTTTTGACTATACAAGAAGTATGGACTAAACTAATGAGAATTGTTCATCATTTTCTATCAGTACTTCTTTTTCCTAAATTAAATCTTCCATGAACCCCACATCTAATTCAGATGAAAGCAGAGCAATTCTGTTGAAGCCAGGGTGACTATTGGGTTCACCCTCCTCCCCTGGGGCAAGCCCTAGCACCCCACGGCTCCTCAGATCTCACTGAGAACATCATTGGATTAGATTATCTCCAAGCTCCTTGCAGCACTGTAATTATACTCCCTGATGGGGCAGCCACAGCGGGATTCTTGGTCTTGTTTCTCCCACCTCTGTGAAGCTGACCCTGGTAACAAAGGTTTACTAGGAATACTCCCAGGGACTCTAATGGGTTTCTGTGGATGCTGACAGATTTCTCTGCCTTAGTTCTCCTTGCCTGCTTAATCTCTGTCAGTCTGAAAGTTCAGTGAGATGGCCATGAGGCCTCCAGATGTCCACACCCTGCTTGGAGGGGTACTGAAGCTCCCGACAATGCTGGCAGTTAGCTGAACGGAAGAGGAATGAATGCAGAAGGACTGAGACCTCAGCTATGGCTCCTCGTCCTCTACCCTCACCCAGATCACTGACATCCTACACCTCTTCCACAGACCACAGTGTGGTTCCGCATAACTGTCTGACCTTCACCCTGCGAGAGATGTGTCTAAGTGACCCTTCTTCTCTTTATCTCTCTGCTGTGTGGACCAGGCCCTAGAAAGGGAATAATCAGAGTGGCCAAGACAGAAACACAAATGTGTCTTGACGTCAGGCCTGATTGAAATCCACAACTGGTTAGCCCACACTTGCTCCCCACTCCCTTAAGTGATTGTAACCGAGATGGCCTCAAGAGTCTCTATGCTTATTCAAAACTTTGGGAACACTATAACATGAGACAGACTCAGTAGTGAACATTAGGTCCAAACCTTGGGTCCTGGCATTAGACTCCCGTGGTTCAACTCCCTGCTCCTACCTTCTCCAGTCACATGACCTTCAGCAAGTTATCCAACCTTCCTCCTGCCCAGGCTCCTCCTCAGTAAATGATACTAACAAGAGCATTTATATCCTAAGGCTCTTGTAGGAACAATTAGGCTCACACAGGATGTGCTGCGATGATGCTGGCTTTGAATGAAGAGTCATTATTTCTGTCAAGTAGCCTTTGGTCCCTTTGAGAAAGTTACCTGACTGAAGGGGCTGCAACCTAGTGCATACCCTGCTGGTGAAATCAGAAGGGTCCCTGCACTCTGGAGCTGGGTTGTCTCAGGTTGGAGTATCTTTCTCTCCCCATCTCCACCCTCTAATTCACAAATTCCCAAATAGTTAGGCGGTGGATTTCTCCAACTCCCAGGAGGAGACAGTGCAAGAGCCTTGAAGCTGGTAGTTAATGGTGGTAGTTTTTATTCTTTGTCCTCACATTTCTCAAATGTGGGCTTTCCCTCACTCTCCTGGGTCTCTCCTTTCAGAGTTCCTCCTCTGGAGAAGAGACAGCAGTTTGAGATCTGAACTGTTCTTGAGCAGAGAAGGGGCTACCCCAAGTATGCTCTGTCCATAGCATCTGGCATGCAGCAATCTCCTCCTTCTGCTTGTTGACATGGAATCAGCCCTGTGTTTTAGCTGGTTTAATTTGCAACATGCCACGTGAGGACTATACCGATATAATTTCATTTTATAGCGTGTGCTTATGTGAAAATCACTAACACTTAATTCAAAGGTATGTTTGACCTTGGAGCTGTGCTCCCTCCTGGAGATTCTCTCTCAATGCAGGGATGATAACCCACCATTTTCGCATCTCATCTCAAAACAAGATCATCTAGGGTGTCACCTCTGACTAGTGAGGAAATTGCTGTCTGGGGTTCTTCCCAGTCAAGGGGAGTTGGATTATTTCCAGCTTCCGACTAGCATTTCTTTCTCATGTTGTCCTTCCCTCACCTTAGTCAGAAGCTTGGAGACTTTTAGGTGGAGGCCTCCAGGAGGCAACCTTACCATCCCATCTGTGACTTCCTACACGGCCATACCCTTCCCTCCATACGTGCCATAGTGGATCTGGAAGGAAGTCCTCCCGCACTCCTGGACCCCATTTACTCCAATTTTGTATCTAGTAGTAACTCCTTATGTAAGTTATTTCTCCAAAACACATATTTGACGCCCAGCTCTCAATACCTGTGAACAAAACCTTATTGGAAAAGTTGGTCTTTGCTGTGAAAACCCCATTAAGGAAAAGGCACCTGGAATAGGCTGGGGCCTAATCCAATGACTTGTATTCTTACCAAGAGAAAAGCTGAGAGAAGGGGGCAGAGAAGAACAGTTATATGACTATGGAGGCCGAGACCGGAGTGATGTGTCTACGAGCCAGGTAACTCCAAGATTCGCTGACAACCACTAGAAGCCAAGAGAGCCATGGGGAGTATCCTGCCTAGAGGCTCCAGACGCACTATCCCCCGTGTCTCTACCTGCAAACCTGGACAACAGACCTTGATAGCAGGGAGAGAATGGAATAAGGATTAAATATGGGACATAAACTATAAAACTCTTGGCTGTGGCCTCTTAGGATAATCAAAGAGAGGAGCTAGAAAAAGAGGCTAAAATCCTAAAGGTTCCTTCTGCACCGGCCCCTCAGATCCAGGCCAGGCTGGGGCAGGGTGGAGTGTATGAGTCTTACCCTCCAGCCCCATCTTCTCACAGGCGGGACCTTGCCGACCCTGGCTGCACTGACATTTGCAGCTCGTGCCCTGGAGTATGGGCTCCCCGTTGTTGAAGCAGGGCCCACAGCGGCAGGCATTGAATTCCATCAGATACTGGTCCAAGGCCCGGCGCAGGTTCTGCCGTTTGGTCTCCAGGGGCCCCAGGTTTGTATGCCGCAGGAGCTCGTGGATGGGCTGCATCTGCAGGTGCAAGAAGAACTCAGGGATTCTCCTTTGGCTCTGCCCACCTTCTCGGAGCTCAAGGACTGACTGCGAGGCTTCTGGAAGGCCTGCTGCAGAGGAAGATCCTCACAGCCATTCTCTGAATGGCACTAAGCATACCGTCTCAAAGATGAGGAACTGGGGGCTCAGAGTGTGCGTTTGACTAGATCACTGTCACATGAGCAATAAGTGCAAGAACCATTCTGAACCATTCTGATCCAAATAGCTCCAAAACTGATGCTCTCTATACGTCAAAGTAAGAAGAGCACCTAGCTTACCCAAATCACTTCTTGCTTCCAGAACTTTAGGAAGATAGAACCATGTAATGGGTGGATTTCTATGTAGTCAGGTGTTTTCTGTCTGTCCCCCTTTAACAAAGGCTTTGATACAAGGACCCAGGGAGATGACATGTGACAAGGTTTTGTCACCTAGAAAAGTGAGGTGAATGCTGCTTGCTGCCTAGCTGTATGGCTGAGAGGTTCGGTTTTCCTTCTAAGCCTGGGGACATTGCCTGCTCTCTAGAATCCTCATGACACAAAGAAGGAGCGAGTGTATGAGAGAGACTAACATATAACAACATACCATTCTCATTAGAAACAGCATTAGCAAAAAAGCAGACCATGCTGGGGACAAATGGGTGAGGTGTTTGCGGTGTGAGCTTGCAGACCTAATCCCTAACGCCTGTGTGAAGAGTTAGACACAACAGCCAACTCCTGCATGTAACTTCAGCACTGGAAGGCAGAGACTATCCTGGGGACTCACTGGCCAGTCATCACCAAGATCCAAGTCTTGTGAGAGATCCTTTCTCAAAAAGTAAGGTAAGAGCAACAGAGGAAGACACTTGCCATTGACCTTTGAACTCTAATACATTTTCAAGGATTAGTGCGGTACACACACAACAGTGGGCAGGGAGGGTATTCTATTCTTCCAACTGCATTGCCTCTGGTTGTCTTTAGCATTGTCCTTGCAATGCTATGTATTTGGAGAAGGTCTACAATGAAAGTTTTCTACAGGGCTCTAGTTTTGCCAGGGAGCAACCGAGGCCCCAACAGGAGAAGCAATTTGCCCAGGTCAGACAGAGCTGCCCCGGTTAGTCAGAAGTCAAGGACAGGCACTTCACAGAACTTTGATGGGTTCCTGGAAATGTTGGCAGAATAGCTCATGGCAAACAGAACTCAGTAAATGGTCAGAGGCCATTGCAGGAACCTACAGACAGGGGAAGCAAGGATTGGCTGGAGCCCCAGCCAAAAGATAATCACTAACTGGAAGATCAGGGAACTGGGCCCGTTGTGAGGACGTAGGTATGAGAATGGCTGCCCAGAGTTTTGATTAAAGAAAACTTTTGGTTCCAGTTACCTGGACAGCCCCACAGGACAACTTCTCCTTAACCTTGAAGCAGACTCAACTCAAGTCCCTCCCCCCTTCTCACAACCCTCAGGAAATGTTCCTGGGAGGGTTGGTGGTTTTTTAGGAAGAGAGGGCTAGAGAAGAAAGGATATTAGAATTTCAGAGCTTAAAATGTACTAGCAATGATCGTATCCAATGTACAGATAAGCAGAGTCAGAGAGGCAAGCAATTAAGCAACATAACATAAGCTAATACATACTTAACACAATGTTTATAATTCAGAATAAAACAATATGACCCAGGAATTCACTCAGTCTAAGTGCCAGCTATGAATAATAGTTACTGCTGACACCATTTCTACTTTGGCTTTCTAATAATTCCTAACAGGTTTGCTTAATCTGTGATCTATCCATCCATCCTCCATCCATCCATCCATCCATCCATCATCCATTCATCTGTCATCCATGTCATCTATCCATCATCCATCCATCCATCCATCCATCATCCATTCATCTGTCATCCATGTCATCTATCCATCATCCATCCATCCATCCACCCATCCATCCATCCATCATCCATTCATCTGTCATCCATGTCATCCATCCATCATCTATCTCTCTGTTGTCTGTCTGTCTATCTATCTATCTATCTATCTATCTATCTATCTATCTATCTATCTATCTCTCTGTCTCCCTCTCCACCTTCTCTTTAAACTAGCTTTATCTCACTACTCTGAAACCTGTCTGTGATTTAGTGTGTTGACATACATGTCTCAGGCGGTAGTGAAAGTTGTGAAGACATGGTGGATATTAAAGAGTTATGGGACATGGCTGTCATTGTATGCTAATCCATTACTTCTGGGGATCAGTTTCCTCATCTAAGACTTCCTGAGTATCCCCTTCTTCAACTTTATAATCTATCATCCTTTGTTATGTA
Organism: Dicrostonyx torquatus; assembly: GCA_028555095.1. Lineage (NCBI taxonomy): Eukaryota > Metazoa > Chordata > Mammalia > Rodentia > Cricetidae > Dicrostonyx > Dicrostonyx torquatus. The sequence goes on along the minus strand of JAQHUG010000012.1, from coordinate 7,506,406 downwards.
ATTCACGGTGGGCTAAAAGAGAAGGAATAGACCAAGGTGACACCTGGAGGGGGGGGAGGAATGAGCTATAATCCAAACCACTCTTCTCCCCGCCCCAACCCTGAGTGCTTCTCTCCAAAGAGAGTTTCAATCATCAAATTGGGCCCTGCCCTCCCCTTGGAACTTTTGCTCAAGGCAAAAACAAAGTCCACATCTTGACTGTGAAAGCTTACACCACACACACACACACACACACACACACACACACACACACGCACGCACGCACGCGCGCGCACACACACACATTCTCCTGGCATCAATTTTACAGTTTTTGCCCAAATCCACTAATAGCTTGATGATAGCAATTTTCAGACCCTCTTTAAGTAACAGGCTCATGAAAGTGGTCCCTTACTTATTGGAGAAGAAACAAAATCAAGGCTAATCCATCTGACCTTCCTTCTTCATAGAGAATAGGTGTTAAAATAGTTTTAGGGTTAACTGTCGTGATGTCTCAGAAGGGTCTGTTGCTTTACAGACATAATATTTCTGTGTTTAAATACATGCAGAAAAATGGACACAGATAGGGAGATAAGAGTTGGGACAACAATAATACTTTTCTTGGAAGTTTGAAATCAGAACTGTTTTGAAAGGGCCGTCTTGACAGCTAGTGGAATCCAGTTTGTAAGGGTAAGAACAAAGCCAGGTTTGTTTTTGTTTTTTTTTTTTTGGTTTTTTGTTTTGTTTTGTTTTGTTTTACTTTGTTGGCATGTCAGGCCGGAGGACTCTTAGCTGAGGGGCTTATATGTCCCCTCTGGGTTGTTTTGCAGGATTCCTGGTTTCTTCCTCTAAATCCCCAAAGCACTGACCTTGTTACATTGCCTGACACTGACCTGGCACATGGCCATATTTCCACTGGGCAACAAAAGCACTCTACCCCATGGCTAAGAGTCAGTGCTTTGTAATCTTTTTTTTTTTCATCTAGACAGGGTTTCTTTGTCTAGCCCTGACTGTCCTGGAACTAACTCTGTAGATCAGGCTAGTTTTGAACTCACAGAGATCCAACTGCCTCTGCCTCCTGAGCACTGGGATTAAAGGTGTGCACCACCACTGTCCGACTAAGAATCAGTGTTTTAAAGAAGGTGCTAAGGCAGAGGCAAATGAGAACTGAACACACAGTCCATGAGCCTGTCACATGGACTCTATCTGGCAACTCATTTAGTGGTTTAAGCAATTCATTTAGCTTTTTTCTGGACCCGATTCCTAATATGTTCAATATTTGTTAGCTGCCCCTTTAATGAAAACATGGCACTCTGAAGAATGGAATACCATTCAGCTGTTAAAAATGTACAGGGATATGGACCCATGTGGAATCACAGTAGTAAGAGAGGTGACGCCTCCCCAAAGCATGTTCCCCTCATATACAGGTCCTGGCCATCGATGTAGATCCATGTGCGTGTAAACAGCTGTGGCTGTGGGTCAAACCCTCAGAAAGGCGACCAGGTGATGAGAAAGGACTCATGGGTAGTTAAAGGGATATAAAGCTAAGTTTCATCGAGTTTTCATGGTGGATGTGTGGATCCAACTCTGCGTACTGAAGTAACAAGAACCAGTCTTGGATCGCGATAGAATCCACCATGCGCGCTTCCTTTGAGGGAGCAACTGGGAGAATTGGATGTTCTTTTGTATTCCGTTGACCATGAGCACAATAGGAATTAAACATGACTATCTACTGAATACTTTTGTCATACTGAGATACTTATAAAAAGTCACTTTTTTTCACATTTGTCCTGGTGAAGGAGTGCTACAACTTGAAATTTTCTCTTTTCTTCTGTTTAAAGCCATATCCAATCATTCTGCTATGGTGCTTCTTAACATGTAAATTGTCTTGCTACTCATATACAGCTTTTTAGTAACCTTTATAACCTCCTAATGTACCAGATGTGATTTTTAAATTAGTTGGTGCAAAAATGCAAGTTGGTGTCTCATGTCCAGCCCTGCAGAGCTCTGGAATTGCCGTGGTCACCTGGACCCTGGACAGACAGTAAGTTTCTGACCCTAGCTGTCTTGCAGGTCTGGTCTAACGCCACATCTTCCCTCCAGGCAGGTTTGGGCAAGGGCACCAGTTCAGTGTGCCGTTACATTTAATCTTGTTCTTTGATAGGCTCATAATAAGAAATATGAAATGATCTGGTCGGCTTCACTTTCATTCCTTATAGACGTAGGGTTTCTTCAACTGCGAAAAGACTTACCTCAAAATCGATAACAACAGGGTTATACTTTAATGATCTCCCCCAGGACCGGTACGTAATGATACTCCTATTTTCTGTCAAGCCACTGCCCCACTCAGAACTGCCACCTTGCACCCGAGAAATGATGTCCTCCACTGCCGAGGTGTTATCCTTTTCACCTGTCAAGAGGAAGGCAGAGTTAGCTTTTCTCTCCCAAACCGCAGAACTTGTGGTTAAGTTCTACTGATGAAATTTTTAGTAGTGTTCACCTGCTCTCCTTAGAACTAGACCCATTCTTCTACGGGATCTGATAACCATCAGGATGGGGTAGACGGAAATTGCACATCCTCTGAGTAGAGCAGACCCGGAGAAGCCAACCCAACCCAACCTGGAATTATTGGCTGGGAAGGTCAGTGGGTCAGAGGTTGAGCCAGTGCCTGCTTATTCTTGAATTCTCTCTCCAATATCTCTCCAACTCTCCTCCTGTCTCCCTTCCTCACTCTCTCCTTTGTTCTTTCTCTTTCTTCCTACCAAATATCGCAGAGGCTATGGCAGACGTCACTGTCGCAATCAGTGGAGATACTGAGAAGCAAGCAGCCAGACAGGCTAGTCAGGAAGGAAAAGGAGTTGGTGACAAAGCATTTGCTAGGTCAAAGAGAGAAGCCGAGAGGTCATCAGAAATGGAGTTATTTGGCTTAATACCCAAGGCGTAAAGAACCTAAGCAGCGGTTATAACTTAAGCCCATTTGGTACGCACTCTGCCTACTGCATCATGCGCTGATTTCATACTCCTTTAGTTCTCTGTCCCGCACCTGAAAAGATTTTGATTTGTATTTGACAGTTGAGTGACTGAGTGAATGTAAAAATCACCCACACTAATGCGTAGGAGAGATGTTGACTGTCCATTCACATCCTCTCACTGCTCATCACTCCTTGAGCCTGGACTTGGGAGGCATAATCTCTTCTCATGAGGGACTTTGCCTACTCCCTCTGCCCCTTTACCTGATGAAATGATAACAGGTCCTATTTAAGTGTCCCTTTTCACCCCATTCCTTGCTGGGGTCTTTGTCGAACGCTTGAAATCTGGGAAGGATTCTTAGACTATTGAGTATTTTTGAGATAGCTTTAGAGCAAGCAGGTGGACCCCAAACAGACATTATACACTAGTCATGGTTTGGGTCTTAGCATCTGCAGTGTGAGAGAAATAGAATCAGCTGGGATAGACAATCGTTGACATGGATTGAGTGTCCCAAGGAAAGGCTGGCTTCTCTTTAGGGGAGACCCACTGATAAATACTTGCCAGTTTTAGCACCTCCAGAGCTCTCACAGATTTTTCCTGATAACCCTCCACCAATGGTGAAATCTTCCCCAAACTCCAGGCCCAAGGAACCTCCAATGCAATATCCAACGTCTTTCGCGGTCGTACCTACGGTAGGAAAACAGAGACCAAGTCCTCAGCCTTGAAATGATCAAAGCGACAGCTGAGTGGTGCAGCCAGCTCAAGCTAGGGAGAGCTTACTCCAGCTTTGGCGGCATCTTCACTTCTCTCTCCTGGACGGTCACCCAAACACCTGTAGAAATGAGGCAGCCCTGGTGTCGCACATCCAAGTTGCTCTAGACTCTGATTCTTTTTTTCCCCCTCTTTGCCATTCTCCTCTGAGTCTCCTTGGAGCAATGGTTCCAGGGCATGCACCTCCTCCAAGCCTGGTCTTCATCCTGTTTCATACAGGATATCCCTCCATGTAAGGGCCCTCTTCCCTCCCACTTCACCCTTTCTGAACTCCACCCAAGCTCCGGTTCAGGAAGTGTTTTAGGAGCAAAATGCCCCTCGCTCTCATTTGTCACTAGTCTTTTTATGCCGGAGCTCAGTCTTTTTTTTTTTTTTAAGAACAAATGGCTGGTAATTGAAAGAAAAAAGTGAACACCATGACCGTGTCGGAAGGGGATGGAAGGAAAAGCTTACAACTTCCATCCCAGTTCACCCTCTGTGAACTCTGCCAAGGGCCCCATGCCACTGGCCTCAGCTTCTCCTTTATGGAAAGCAGGGATTGTTCCCCCCTAAGTCTGTAAGAGCTGAAGTGCTCTGTGATGCTCTGACTATCGGTTTCTGTACACCTCTGGAGCTGGATGGAGTGCCTGGAGCAAGAGACGCTCCGAGCAACCCACTCAGCACCGAGTAAAGGGCTTCTTCTGCCATTTCCACTGAAGCACTTTTCATTTTTAATGCACAACTAATTTAGGAAGATTTAGCATATTTAATTGTTTTGATTAAAAATTGCTTCAACAGTGATAAACAAAAGTGGATGAAAAGAATTCACAGCCAGAAGCCAGAGTGATTGCTTCCGTGAATGACAGAGTGCCGCCGGATTAACGACGGCATTGCCTGATGAGTTGGGCTGGAAAGGGCTGGGGAGTGATCGTGCTCCTGAAGGGTCTGCAGACACAGGGCCATGAAGCACGGGAGAAGAGAATTTGAGATTGGTGGGAGCTGTGAGACTTGACTGCAGTGGCTTTGACTTCTGAGGACCTCAAAGAATAGGGTACAAGACAGTAAGGGGAGGGCCGTGACCCAGAGACTCATAGAGTCGAGAGCTAATGAGCCTTCAGACACCCAGCCTACAGTTCTATTTATAGTTGAAATACTTATGGTTCATAAAGGTTAATTAGCTCACCTAAGGCTATGTAACTGCAGTCCCGGAAGCTGAAATTCATGGGGATTCCTGTTTGGCCCTGAAGCCTGCAGCATTGTCACTATCCACAGTCACTGAGTCAGACTTAAGCATCCTGTTCACTGAGAGAGAAATTTAGTAGGCACCTAGTGTGTACCATCCCGGCACATCACGTGCTGGCAATATAGCCATCTTGAGTTAAAACTCCTGTGGGTTGGATGTGAATCTGTTTAGCTCAAGTCCTGTCCTTTTAAGGCTAGCAGGGGCGAGGCAAGGACCAGCAGACAACAAATCTATCTCAGAGATATTTGTTGCAATGCAGCAGAGCTGATGAGACGGACCTTAGCAGAAGTCGTGAGAGATGCTACAATAACAGCCACATAGAGCCCACTGGGACACCAAGGACAACAAGCTGGGTCAGGTAGAGGAGCTTAAACCTGCATCCAAATGCAAGAACTGAAACCAATATTGGAAGCAAGGACACAGATCCCAGGGATGGATGTAAATAGGGTTCAGAGGCACAGTGGGAAGAACCCAGTAGGTCTGGAGCTGGTGTGGAGGACCAGTGTGGTCTAGGCAGGTGTCCCGATCTGTAGAACACCCTGCCAATGTTCTAGACCTATTCCGCCCACCGATGTTCCACAGGATGTCTTTGACTTGGGTCAGGTCAAACTAGTTTTGCTTGAAGCTTTTGAATTCTGAACTCTGGGGTTCACGGCACCACACCTGACTGTGGATAAAATTTAGACTCCTAGGCCCCATTTCCTTTCATTCTGAGTCTGGATTTTTGAGAAATCGGAAAGCTGTACTATAAGCAAGGGTCCTGGATGGTTCTCAGGTGGTAAGTCTGGGACAAGGGGAGCACTGAGGTTCCACAGAGGATGTCAGGTAGCTTACTGGAGAGCCATGGCACATACCGGTTCAGTCAGTGCCCCTACCAATGCCTTGGATATGGACACAGCCATCAACTCCATCTCATTTACTCAGAGCAAGAACAAGGAAAGCCAAGAGGTAATTCTGATTACTAATCAGGATTCAGAAATCCCTCCGGAGACTGGATCCCCAGTCTGAGAAAACTGTGACTCATTTGGGGAAGAGACAAAATACCAACCACACAGGTACCCCCAAGGAAAGTGGGGATCTGAGCAGATAAGGCCTAAACTTTCAGACTACTCCCAGTTTATCAGGGTGATGAAGCCAGATGAAAATGATAACCAGAAAAATAAAGATATAATCTCAGGCTCCCCTCCCAGGCTAGACAAAAATTCAGAATCCAATAAAACACTTTCCTTCTGTAAACATTACTTAATCATTAAAATTCCTGAAAGAGGACAGAAAACTGCATCCAAAGGATGGCCCCTGAGGATATTATGCCGCAAGAAGGAAGTCAGTCTCAGAAGGCCAAGGGCTTCATGCTTCCCCTTATGTGAGGTGTCTAAAGTAGTCCAACCCATTGAATTAAAGGGGATCCTTACAGTTGGCAGATGTAGAAGGATGGGGAAAGAGAGAATTGCTAATCAATAGACATGAAATCTCTGTTATGAGCTCTCTGTCCAACACGGCTCCTCTAGTAAATAACACAATGTTATATGCTTACAGCACCAAGAGGGTGCGTGTCCTCGGTGTTCTTATGACAATAAAGGCTTTTGTCGTGTGTGTGTGTGTGTGTGTGTGTGTGTGTGTTTATGTGTACAAAGGCCCAAAGTTGATGCCAAGGAATTTAAGGAGTCTTCACGGGTCTCTCAATCAAACCCAGAGCTCACTGATATAGTGTGCTAATTAGTATTAGTTTTTGTTTTATTTTGTTGTCAGCTTGACATAAGCTAGGGTCATCCAGGAAAAGGGAACCTCTTTTTTATTTTTAAAATTTATTAAGTAACTAAATAAGTAACTTTTGACACAGGGCTCACTATGTAGCCCTGGCTGTCCTGCAAGTTTCTATGTAGACTAGATTGTCTTCAGACTCAGAGAACTATAAGACTCTGCCCCCAAATGCTGAGATTAAAAGTGTGTGTCACTGTACCTGACCCAGGAAGAGGGACCTCAGCTGAGAGGATGCCTCCATCAGATTGGCCTATAGGCAGGTCTGTGGGATGTTTTCTTGATGAATGGTTGATGGGGGAGGGTCCAGTCTACGTTGGGTACCATCCAGGGAAGGTGTTCCTGAGCAGTATAAGAAAGCTCTCTGAATAAGCAATGACAAGCAACCAGTAAGTAGTATCCTTCCACAGACTCTGCTTCAGTTCCTGCCTCCAGATTCCTGCCCTGACTTCCTTTCCTATGGACTGATGTGGAATTGTAAGCCAGGATGATTTTGATCATGGTCTTTATCACAGATGCAATCACTTTATGTAATAGAAGCAAACTAAGATGGATAGATAGATTGATTGATAATAGCTAGATAAATAGATAATAGATAGATGACAGATAGGTAGATAGATGGATAGATAGAAAGATGTAGCTACATAGATAATTGATAGATGACAGATAGATGGTAGATAGATAGATGACAGATAGATGGAGATAGATAGATAGATTGATTGATAATAGCTAGGTAAATAGATAATAGATAGATGACAGATAGGTAGATAGATGGATAGATAAAAAGATGTAGCTACATAGATAATTGATAGATGACAGATAGATGGTAGATAGATAGATGACAGATAGATGGAGATAGATGGAGATAGATAGATAGATAGATAGATAGATAGATAGATAGATAGATAGATATGACAAGGCCTTCATCAGGTAGGCTATCATGGTCACTAGCATTTACTTGGGTTCTGGGGATCCTGGGGATCTGCACTCTGATTCTCTTCTGCAGCGAGCATTTTAGCTGCTAAGCTACTTTCAAAGCCCCAACCTTTGGAACAGGGAATGTTTATCTGAGAGAGTAAAGATCTCTCCTTGTGTGAGTAATGTCTCTATCAGCTCTCTCTGAGGGCACATGCTGAGTGGGAGGGACCCCAGGGGATTGGAAAAGGATTGCATGTAAGACAAGGGGAGGGTACTGGGATAAGAAGTGGCGTCAGATGAACGGAGACTTCCTAAAGGTGGCTTTAGACTCCACCAGAGATTCGTCATGTTAATCAAAAACCAAGCAGAGATGAACTGACTCAGAGGGCAGGCAGAGACAGCCCATCATAAAAAGGACCAATCAGGAGCTGCCTGCCTGCCAATAGAGGGGCGGGGATTGCTAGGGAGGAGAGAAGAGTGGAAGACCTGAGGTTTCCTGAGGTCTTTTTGCACTGAAATTCCGAAATGTTAAGATCACACAAAAATGCTTCAAAAAAGCAACTTTGATAAGTACATAACGCTGTTTGGCCACACACAAGGGGACCAAGGACAGTCAGTATGGAGAGACAAGCAAGTAAACATAAAGACTTCTGATACAGTGCTGAAGGCCTGAACGGGCTTCCTTAGGGATCAAAAGGAGGGTACTGGATGCATGTGGGACAAGCAGGACTCAGTGAGAAAATGTAGGCTGCAGAGAGCAGAGGGAGAACACGGAGGGCTCAGGTTCCCAGCAGCAAGACAGGACTCGGAAAGGCCGACCTAAACTCTAGAGTGAAAAGGTGGGAATGGCCCCTAGGGTTCCAACTCACTCTAGTCTGGTGCCAAGAAGGCTGCTTTAATGTCTGCTTGGCAGCCCAGGGGCTCACACAATATGTCTCTGGCCACCACGTCTGCTGTCTGCTTTCCTGTTTGGCATGGCTGTGGTACGGGAGTGAGGGCAGTCCTCACAACTCTGTTTGAGAACTGCAGAATCAGCAGGGCTCTGAGGGAGAAGCAGGCAGCTTGACTTCTGGGGTGCCCGAACACAGAGAGTCTCTGTCACTGCTCAGATTAAAGGCATCAAGTGGAAAACAGATAGGTGTGATGCATTATTTATCTCTTTGCAGCAAGCAAATACCACTCAAGTGACTGTGATCCATCCACTGTGTTGCTTTGCTACACCGGTTGCCTGCAAAAAAACGGTCTCTCCCAAGGGAAAAGGGAATCTTAGCCACGATTCCGGCCGTTGCAGTGGGAAAGATCATTGGTTAGTTTGTGGCTGGACTGGTTGAGACAGGTTGGCTAACTCACCTGCCTTTTTCAAGCTTCCATTAGTCTGTTTAAACTCATGAGTCTCGCCAGCCAGCTGACGGATGCAAGTGCTGTATGTCTTGAATGTCTTACTCCTTGTGGCCAGGAAGCCCTTTTGTCCCTTTTATTGAGCCTTCCGGGTTCTTCTCCAGCTAGCCTTTCCCCCACTCCCTAGGGATCTGTGTTCCCCCTCCCCACCCCCAGGGCTTGTATTTAGCACACCCTAGGAATTTTTTTCGTTTTTGTCCCTGTTTTTTTCTATTAGACTGGAAGTCATCATGAGGTTAAGAAAAGTTCAGCACAGATTCTGGCATGTTCCGAGCCCCCAGGAATGCTCAGGTACCAGCTTGTCCTACCATTCCTAGACGATACCACTAAAACATTTAGGGAGTCATGTGCATTTTGGGGAATTTATATTCTTTTAAAGAAAGATAAGAACCAGAGCTTCGTATGAATCATGGTTAAGTCTGGGTATTTTATGAAGGGTTGTCATCTGTTTGATGTCATCAGCTCTTTTTAAGCGTCTGCTGAGCAGGGAGGGTTTGATGCTATCTGAGCTTACTAGAAGGAGGTTAGTCTGCTGGCTGAGAGTGTCAATCTGAAGCCATTAGCTGATGGTGTGCTGCTAAGTTTTTACCCTTAGTTCCCCTATCTTTAAAATGGGAAGAGTGGTTTCTGTCAGCGAATGCCTGAAAACAGCGTCCAGCAGCACAGTGACGTACTCTCTACGCCTCTGCCAATATTGCTGGCTCACTCTCCCCAGGCTCCATCACTAGCAAGCTCAAGAATCAGGTCTCTGAAAGGTAGACAAGTTGACCCAAATCCACAAGTGCCTATGTCATCGTTGCCAATGTCTATGCAGAGAAGCACTTGTCACATGTCACTAGGATCAATGATGCCCCCCCCAAAGAGCTGTGTGAGGGTTGCCTTCCAGCGATGTCCTCATTACACAAGGACACTCAGAGAATGGCAGCCGTGTAGTGCCCTCACCGTGGCAATATTAGGACTGCAGCCCAGCCTTCTGCTCCCCGATGAGAACTGCCTCGGGTTCTCTGATTATGCAAGATGACATTGGCCATGACCAGGAACAGCATATGGGAGGCCAGGCTCTGAAATGGCGACTCCATGAGCTGGAATCTGTCTCTGACCGGTTCCTGTCTGGACAAATCTGCTTCGGTTTGTCTACCTAGAAGGTGAGTTTAGTACGGCCCCCTCATGGGGCTTTGATGACAGTTCAATGCATTAATCCATGCCATGTTAACTGCTCACAAAAGTTTCATTAAGGGCCAAACACTGCCACTTACTGCTGTTGTGGGAAAAAACTGCAGACTACACTGAGCCTCTGGGTTCCCGATTCTCAACATGGAAGATGTGAAACCGGAAGAGGCCAGGGAATCTGTGATAACAACAGGTTCTCTTTATCAGTGCTTAAATAGTCTAATCTGCTGGGACATGCGTGAGTGCAGCAGAAGAAGCAAACCCAGATTATAGGTAAGTACATGTCCAAGGAGGCTGGACCAAGGTACCAAAGCCTATGCTCTCTGTGCCATGCTATATTGCCTGCAAAGCTAAGGGTGGCAAGAATTATGATACACCTCAGGTTTTTGTCCATTAAGATATTTTCAACGATATTAGAAGTGGAAATTCAAAATCAGGACAAAGTTGGAAGGATAGTACTGGGTGTCTCTCAGTTCCATGGGTATGCAAATGACTTAAGGGGAATGGGGACAGAGCCAAGACACCAGGAGTCTGTCAGTCAATCAATACCATCCATCACCGTGAAGTCTGGTTGTCATGGTAACTAGGGATAAAGTCTGGAGCTTGTTAGAATCCAGTGACTGTCTGTTCAGGGTGACTGGTTGGTTAGCGGGCACAGCAAAATGCCTGCTGGGCCCTTCCATACTGCCTAGCCATGAATATAGAACTCTTCACAATCAAGTCTTGGTCTAGCTCACCTTCCTCACTATCCAATGGACCTGAGACCCTTTAGGAAAACACTCAGTTCTGCAGAGTATAAGGAAAGCTACAGAGAATGTATGTCAAGTAAAGGATTCGGACCCACCCTCCCCTGGGGTTCAGCCTCCATCCTCGGACAGGACTCTGTAAATTTGCCAATAATGGGATGCCAATGGAAAGAGGTACTACAATAGAGCAACACATGTATCTAAGTCCAAAGGCTACCAAAGCTCTTAAAGACAGGCATGTGGACCAGAAATGCAGACATTGAATGATTGCTTAGAAATTCCAATATAAGCCAGGCAGAGACCTAAAGATGAGTGAACATCAGACGGGTGAGGAAAGGGTGAGAGGGAGCACAGAATCCCAAGGAGAATGTAAGGATGCTCAGGGTTGAGCACACGTCTCAGGACAGCACAGCAGCCTGGATGGAGGTTCAATGAAATCTGGATATAGCCATCACTCCCAGCATTGGGGGCCTTCCAGGTTAGTGTTCATCTTTTCATGACTCTTGCAGCTGGCTATCCCCTCTAGCTTTTGAGGCCAACACTGACGTCATTGCCTAGGTAACTGTTATCATAACTCTACCTGACACCACACAAAGGCAAGCACAAGGCCTCCTCCACAGAGCCTAGCGATGGAGTGAGCCTGGACATTGGCCCTCTAACATCCACCCTCCTTCTTGCTCGGACCACTCCCATGCAACTCCCTGAAGGTTTGTTGTCTTCCAAGACCGAAAACTAAAAAGCGTAGGAAAAGTAGCTTGGTCTCCCCTTTGTGCTTGGCCTGTGTCTGTTTCTATTCAAGAATGGTGTTCTTAGGTACCTCCAACTAACAGCACATTTCTCTAGGGCAGGGATCTGCAAGCCGCACCTCTGTGTACCAGAAATCATGGCTTCTCAGTACAGATTTACAGTGTATGTGGCAGTACAGATTTACAGTGTATCCGGGCCTCCAGATGGCTCACAAAAGATTTAGAGATGGCTCATATTCCATAATTGTGAGTTTATTTCTCATTATACATATATATACATACATATACATATATATATCATAGATCTAGATAAATATATATACTATTGATTGCTTCTGTGGAGAACCCTTGTGGCTATTGATGAGTTCTTCCATTATTTAGAGTGCTTTGGTACATGTTCATAATCAACGGAGGACACATATTAATACATAATTTTTAATCCTCTTTTAACTGTCTCTAAAAGTAAGAAATATATTTTACATTAAGACCTCACAAGTAAGAAATACATTTTACATTGGGATCCACGTCCACACATTCAGCTAAATAAAGTTTCACTAGTTAATTACATTTTGAGCGATGACTCATATTCTGCACCCTACCTTATTTTAGTGTGTTATGTATGATTTAAGGCTGGTCATGATCTATTGAATTTCTTTGATAATCTACTAATAAATTATATGCTGTGGTTTGGAAAAACTGAGGTTACAGCATCCTGAGACTTTATAGTATTGTTGGCTGGGAGTGAGGACAGCTCTGGCTCTTTGGCCTTCCCGTGGAAACTTTTTCCTCCTACTGGGTGGCCTCATCCAACACTAATATGAGAGTTTATGCTTAGTCTTATGACATCTTGTTATACTATATTTCAGTTGATACCCCTGTGAGACCTGCTCTGTTCTGAAAGGAAACAGAGGAGCAGTAGATCTAGGGGAGAAGGGAAGAGAGGAGGGAGAGAAATCTGTGGTTGAGATATAGTGTGTCAGAGAGTATCAGAGAAGCATAAATTTTTTAAAAATTGTGATTTCCAAGATTGACAACTAATTCCAGTGACACACACACATGTATATCTTTGAGATAGATGCTTGATACTGAGAAAAATATTTGACATTGCTAAACCTTAGTCCTTTGTAAATTATATATTTTGTTATCCTTTTCACAAATGTCTCTTCATTAAGTGAAATAAGAAATTTTTTAAAATTTCTTGAGACAGGGTTTCTCTGTAGGCCTAGTTATCTTGGAACTCACTCTGTAGACCAGGCTGGCCTCAAACGCAGAGATTCAGCTGCCTCTGCTTCCCAAGTGCTGGGTTTAAAGGTGTGAGCCACCTCCAATTAGTCAAAATAGTGAATTTTAAGTTATTAGCCCAGGGTCAAGCTCCTAGCAAATGCCAGTAACTGTTGGTTGGTCTCACCATCACATCTATGGTGGTGTATAGCATCAGAATGAATGACAGGATGTACTCATGTATGGGGAAGGGTCCATATTCAGAAAAGACACAGACTCTAACTCAGAAGACCTCAGATCAACACTGATTCACGTTACAGTGTTTGCTTAAGCTCTTTGAGCCTCGGCCTTCTCTCTAAAAATTAGAGGAAATAATAACACAATTCCTCATGAAACTATTACAAAGATTAATTTGAATACCAGATATGATTGTGTGTTTGCTTTACAAATATTAGGTGTTGCCACATGTAAATATATTTTATTAAAATCAAATACTTTGGTTGATTCTAAGTACCGTGAATGAGAATCTAGATCATTAGTCACTTTGGGTGGCAACTCATTTGGCTGCCCACAAAGTAAATCATCTGTGACTGTAATCAGGTGATTATAACAAAGAAAAACCCACTATCTTCTATGAGCCCCCCAATGAGTAGGAGCACTTATTAATCATGTTGGTATCTGGACAGTGTCTCCCGTGTTAAGTGTGTTTAACAAATGTTTATTTAATGGAGAGCTAAAGGAATGGATGAATAAAGAAAGCAGGAAGGCGGGAGGAAGAGCAAGGGAAGCTATAATTAATTCTGTCCTTGTGGCTTGTTCTAAGTTGTGCGTTAGCGGTGGTCAGCTGGCCCTAGGACCGTGATGGAGGAGACTGATCAATGAAGGGCTAGATAAGCTACACTGTTGCTGGAAGGGCCTTTCCAGGGCCACTGTGATCTGGCATCCATCAGGGCCAGGGATGATGGAAAGCGCACACTGATTTGGGCAGAGTTGTTAGCGCTGTGAAAGCTAGTGATGAGAATCCAAAGTGACCTTGACGGATGGGAAGAGCAGACCCTCCAAAACTGGATGAAGCTCTGGAGACAGAAATGAATGACCCTGATCAAAAAAACAGGCAGGTGGGGGAGGGGGCATGATGGCTGAGGCTCCAGGTCTACAGCAGAAACACCAGCCACTGCGGGCAGAAATTAATGATAATGATTTCCCTTCTGTTTGAGCAATGTTTCAGTACCAGCCAGTTGCACAGCCCTGTGATACAGGTCTTCTTATTATCCCCACTTTACAGATGAGAGAACAGTTAAGGTTCCACTCAGAAATTGGAAGGCTGGCAATAATAGCAGTAATGGCACTGCCATACTCTGAATATAGTTCATCCCCCTGAGTAGTATCATGTTGAAATTCTCTTCTCAGTGTCACAGTGTTGAGAGAGGGACGGGGAGGGACTTTCCTAAGTGACTGTGCCATCATCAGGGATTAATGCCATTCTCCTGTGAATGGGTTCATTCTTGCTAAGGTTGGGTTCTGTCTCTTAGGAGTGGCTGTTTGCCTTTCTGTTGTTCTGTCAAGTGGTGGTGCAGAGTGAGGCTTAGCCTATGCCAGGTGTTTAGACCACCTGACCTTCAGAGCCATGGGTCCTAACTCGATCTCCTATATAAGTTACTTCATCAAGTGTTCTGTCAAAGAACCAGAAAATAGACCCAGATAAAACAAAAATAGGTAACGTTTCTGAATTTCCATATGTCAGGCTCGGGGCCAGCAGTCACATAGACTGTTTTGTTTCATATTTAAAACAAATCTATGGAGTGTGTTCTGCCACTGCCTCCTTTGGAAGAAAAGGAAACTAAGGTACAAAGACATGAACTAATTTGTCTGTGGGGCCCATGGCTGATAAATAGTTGAGACACACATGACCCTGCCGTCTGATTCAGAACTGACTTCAGTTGGGAAGTTGCTGATGTAGTGGTTAGAAGAGCTGCCTTCCAGAACTGACTTCAACAATGGGAGCTTCCTGAGTGTTTGCCAGTAGTCTCGGCACTACCAATGTTCTCTGCAAGTAAGCTCACTTGCTCCTCTTAACCATGAGGGCCTGGATGAGACATCCAGTTTTCAGGTGAATTTGGAGTTCAAATGATGAAGTAATCTACTCGGAATTGTGCAATTAATAAGTAACTGTTCCCATGATTTTAACTGCTTGATTAAATAACCAGATTAATGTCGTGCGGTAAAGGGGAAAATATCTGTTGACTGTTTACTGTGTTACCATGTACATGAAATAATTATTTAATAAAACCCTTACTGTCGTCTCCCCTTAGGCTCTGAATCTGAGGTGCAGAGAAATTCAGAACGCTGGTCAGTTTTCTAAAACCAAGACCGGGGTTTTTGGCTTTAATGTTTAGATTCTTTGCTATGACAGGCCTATTTCCGGATGCCTTTCATACCTGACTGAGCCCACTTGAAACCACCACCCACAATAGTAACTACTGCTTGGATGGCCCTTTACTTCTCATGGGGTTTTCATAACCACTGCATTGGTTATAAAATGCCAATGCAACTTTGCCACACTGGCCACCCTCTTTCCCATATTCCTGAGACAGAATCTCTCCACGGAGCCCAAACCATGCAAACCTCTTGCCTCAGCCTCCCAAGTATGTGCACCGCCGCACTCAGCTACACAATAGCCTTTAAAGTTAGGATAACATCCAGTTAATATTTTGGCAAACAGAGGTTCAGAGATGTGACATTGCTGTTGTAAGCAGCAGGCTGTGGGTGAGAAGCAACGGAGTCCAGGGACAAGATTTCATGTTACCAGGCGGCATGCTGGCTTTGATGGGGCCACAGGAGGCAGAAGTCTCTTCTTGCTTTCCTTCTCAACAAAACAGCAACAGCAATCATTTTTTTGAGGATCCTTGCAAAGCATTCTATTTATATTTTTTTAAGATTTATTTATTGTGTATATGCCAGCATGCCAGAAGAGCACACCAGATCTTATTAGAGACAGTTGTGAGCCACTATGTGGTTGCTGGGACCTTAGGGACTCTGGAAGAGCAGCCAGTGCTCTTAAACTCTGAGCCATCTCTCCAGCCCCTGCAAAGCCTTCTTAATACACCCCAAACCTACAGAACCCTCGGTATGAGAGGTCTTTGGTATATTAGTTAAACTTCCTACTACATATAGAGTTTCTCTTACAAACCTTAAACTCTTTGATGAATAACACTCTACTTCAAGTTATATCTGAGGGACCAAGGTCACCAAAGCTGAAACAAATGTCCCAAAGTCCTATCTACATTAGCTAAAAAGAAGAGTCTAAAGCAAACCACTGCCACCTCATTTTCTGAGTCATTTATGGGATATGAAAGGGTAAATGTGTATTTTAACTCAGAATACCTTGAGTCTTTTTCACTAGCTAGAACTAAGGAAATACCTTTCTTTCCCCAGGACCATCAGTGAATGAGCAAACTCAAATGAAGTTGCCTGAGATGGTGACATTTAAATACCAGTTGCTTCCAATTTGTCTGTTCTGGGAAGTCTGGGAGTTGATGGTATCTCTGAAATCAGAAGAGAATCACACAAGGTGAGTGGACAAGTTGTGGCTGCTTCTGGCAACACCGTCTAAGACTAATGCCCTAAGTGTGTCTTTGTGCAATCGAGATGCGAGATGTGCCATTACAGGCCCCAAATCTGTCACGTTCTTCCACCTCAGTTCTTTATCTCTTATCAGGACCCCAGCAAGAGGCTCCAAGGGTTCTCTGCCTGAGTCCACCCTCACTCCTTTCCTTTAATCTGGGGTCCCATAGCAGCCAAACAATCTATAGCTACATGGGCTAGACCGCACTGAACCCAGCTGACCTCCCATGGCATTGCAGATAGGCTCCATCCTTCTTACTATGGTCAGCTGGGACTTTGGGGGTCTTTCTATACTGCTTTTTAAGGCTTTTTTATTGGTTTTTTCACTATGTGTATGTGTGTCTGTCTATGTAAGAGTGTGAACGCATGAGTACAGAAACACACAGAAGCCGCCGGTGTCAGATTCCCCTTGGGCAGAAGTTATAGGAACTTTTGAACTGCCCAATATGGATGCTGGGAAATGAACTCAGGTCTTTGACAAGAGCAGTATGCATTCTGCTCTTTAGCTACCTTTCCAGTCCACCCCCCTGAAAACCTTAGCCCTTTTCTGATAGCCTTCCCTTTGCCCAAAGGCTTCAAGCACAAATGCTTCCTTTCCTTCTCAAGCCCTGTATACTCCTTCTCCTTGTAGGGTTTTTCTCAAAGCTGCCCACGCTGCCCAAGATACCCAGATAATCTTCAGTAGCCTTTACTTCTTAGCATGACTTGGATTTTACCTCCTCGAGAGACATCTCAGGATACCCAAAGCTAAGTGAGCGTCCTCCAATATGTGCTATCATTCTCTGATTCTAATACCTGTTAATGTTATCTTATACATGGCCCTTATCACAATTCCCAATTTTGTCAGTATCCCATCTTTGAGCTCTGTGAATTGAACATATGTTCTATTAAGTGCGGTTTCTATTAGCCACCCATGTGAGACATGGATGACCTTGATATGGGAAGATCTCAGCAAACATATCAGTCTGTACTGGGAAAGATTAGATAGATAGATAGATAGATAGATAGATAGATAGATAGATAGATCATTGATAGATGGATTCAATGCTACTTATTAAATCCCTGCAATGGTCGAGGCACTGAGCTGGGAAATACATCTGCAGAAAAGGACAAAGCAGAAGTACATAACTATATTCCCATTTCAGAAAGAGGGGGAGGATTATAAACAAATAAGTATATCCATATGGTAGTGTGTAGGACTTGCCTACATAAGATTAGTGCGTCTGTGGGATATTTTCTTAATTGCTATTAGGATGGACAGCCCAGCCCACCGTGGGCAGAAACCCAAGAGAAGAAAGCCAGTAAGCAGTATTCCTCAATGGCTCTGCTTCACTTCCTGCTTTGGCTTCCCTCAGTGAAGGACCGTGATGTGAAGTTGTAATTTAAGCAAGCCCTTTCTTCCCAAGTTCCTTTTGGTCACGGTATTTATCACAGCAGCAAAGAAGCTGCTTGGCACAAGCCAACGAGGGAGGGAACGGGAACTTCCTAAATTTAAGATAGAGTCATATAAAAAGAGACTTGCCTCCCTGGTTAAGCTAGGTCTCTCTGAAATGCTGGCTTTGAAATGGAGGTCTGAATGATAGGCACGCTGCTGTGAAAAACCTCAGAGAGTTGAGACAGAGGGACAGCCAATAAGAAGAGCCTGGGTTAAAGCTGGCCTGCTACATAGACTTCCATTGCAGAGTGCCCATCACACTCCTGCAGGAGGGAGCTAAGGGATCTATCTAGCGGTTTGCACAAGATGGACAGCAACAGAGTCGGGAGGTGAGATGGCCACATGGACTTTGGAAGAAAGCCAATAGGCCTCACTAGGAAGGAGAAGGATTTAGAATTTACACAAATCCTTCAAGTTGGTCTCCCTCACCGAGTACGCAGCACAAACACAGCAAATTCGGCTATGCGAGAGAGTGTATAAATAAACAAGAACCGCGAGGAAATGGCAGAGGCAGGCCCGAGTGGGAGGGAGCCCATCCAAGGCCTACAGAGCTGAGCTGATGTTTGTCTAGTAAGGAAGCACTGGAGGGATGAGCCTCACAGAACAAGAGGGAACTAATTGCTGTGGAGGAGAGAGAAAGCGTACAGAAACCATCAGAACAGGATCGCTGAAGAATGTCATCTACCCCGGGGAAACTGCAACTTGATGACATCTCAGACAGGCATGAATGGAGAACATGCTCCTCACTCCCTCTTAAATCCCAACCCAGGGACAAATGGTGAGTGCCAAAGAAGGAATGAAAAAAATATATATCCAGATACACAAATCCTAGGCCACAGCCATAATGATCCCTGCAGAGGGTAGAGAGTCATCAGGTGCAGTGCTTAAGGAAGGCTTAGGATCACGCTGGAGTCTGACATTGCCTCTCCAAAGTAGTCTCCTCTTGATTTTTTTAAATGCATGGTGCCATGCTGTCTTTGGAAGAAAACATTTGATCTAAAAGACATATTAGAAGAAAAACAACCTTATGCATCCTCTGAGGCAAACCCAGAAAGGATCTGAAGCAAACTCAAGGACAAAAGCGTCCCCAGTGCAAACCAGTAAATTTTCTGAAATCTTCCCATACCGAGGTCAGCCATGTGAGACGTGAGTGTGGATCACCTAGGACTCTAATAGAAACTGCACTTAAGAGAATATAAATTAAAGTCATAGGGATCAAGAAGGTGGAAAGGGCAGGGACAAAGAAAAGTAGAAATTGGAAAAAAAAAAAAAAAAAGGACATATACCCAGAAAGAAAGGGAATCGGGGGAAGGACGACACAGCAAATCAGCCAGACATCAGATAGGACAAAGGGCATGTGCGCTGCTGTTTGTCAAAAGGAAAGAAGGTAGAGATGTTTTTGCTCTTTGTAGGTTAATATGTAAATGACATTCTGATTTATTAGCGGTCTCCAGCAGATGAGGTGATGATTAGCACATTTCCATATTTATAGAAAAGCAACACTAACTTTTTGGATTTATAGAAAATCAGCCCTTCACAAATAGCAAATTGTGCTATTATCGACATATGGTTTTCTATAAACAGAGCTGAGGTAATTATCCCGGGACAATTTGTCGGTGGGCTCCTTTTGAATATTAACCACTTTGGAAGCCCTTCTCTGCCCTACATTATTTTAAAGAGGAGGGGGCACCAGATACCCCAGGCAACTCATTAGTAATTCAACAGTAAAGACAGGAGCCCAAACCACCAGAGAAACACCACAGGTCCAAGGCTCTGAGGGCAGATTCCCTGTAGCCTTGGGCAAAGTAATACACCTCCCAGAGGAGCCTCAGTGTTCTAACATTTGTACAGCACCGTCCTCTTAAGCGTTGTCACAAAATTAAATGAGAATCTAAACAGTTATGCTAGGAATTTATTGGGTTCTCAATAATGTTGATTCTTTCCTTCCTCCCTCGCTTGTTGGAGAATGACTTGAAAAAGGACTTGCTTGAGTAGATTTCGAAGCTCCTTTTACAATGGTCTTATGCTGTTTACTTTGTATTTTATTATGACAGTGCACATATATGTATATCTTTATCTCATTGGAATAGGTTTCCCAAAGCAATGACTGGCCTACCTTCGGTAATTAAATTCTGCTAGGCTGTTTTATGTTCTATCCTTGGTTATTGATGTTTTTCAAAACTGCAGACCTGTTACTGCATTGCAGCCCACGTCTAGAAAAACGGGTAGGGGCACCATTATAGCCCATGCACAAGCGCAGTAATGTTCAGAAGCATAACTTGCACTATCACCAAGAACAATAGAGTACATACATCAATGAGCAGACTTCAAAAAGAGCTAGCAAAGAGTCTGAGTTAACACTTCCTGTCTTGCTTTGCATGTCCACTTTGTCTTGGGCCTGTGCCGAGGCAGACAAGAGAGAGAAAAGCACGCAGTGTGGTATGTGTTTTCAACAATGTTACTATCTAGTGGGGATAAAATACTGGTGGGCAAAAAGCTATTCCAATACTATAATGTGTGTCATTTATAAGAGCCAGTTGAGGAAGAGGAATGGACAGCCTGATTTAAAACTGGGCCTTTGAACTTGGATTTTAAATAGGGATGGATCTTTCCATCTGTAATCACTCATGGGTTAAGCTGGTATGGTTCTCTCTAGAAGATACCAGAATCAATGCAGGAAGCATATGAAAACAGACTTCTGAGTCTACACTCCAGTAGAGTTTCCTTCAGTTAGGTTTGGGGTAAGGGTTCAAGAATGCACATTGCTGATGAGTTTTTGGATGGTGTGATGTAGCCAGGTTTGAGCTCACATTGAGAACCTCTCTGTATGGCTTAAATGAGGTCATGAAGAATGTCAATGTCATACAAAGACGTTTAAATGCCATCCTTCATCTTTCAGGATGTTAAATAAGGAACTAAAGTTACTGGGTCTGTGAAGTATTATCTGTGGATAGCAATGGCTGAGAAGGGTTTAGATGGGCTGAACCTGACCCTGGAGACCATCTAGAAACTGGCGTCATGAGTAAAAGATAAAAATCCAGTCTACCACAGAAGGGTGGGGATGGAGTGAGGAGGTGGAAGAGAGAGACTGAAAAGGAGGAATTGGGATGAATTTAGGTTTTACTGACTAATTACAAAGAGATTCCTTTACCAAAACTCTGCAGTCAAACATTTGTTTACATTTTAAATAACGAAACTCTCAAAAATTCTTTATTTATGAAAGGGCAGCTGTGAGGTTATAGGAAGAACATAGTTTAAGGGACCAGGCCAATCCTGAGTTCCAACCCTCCCTGTGGTGTTTATTAGCAGGTCAATCTACTGTATCTCACCTCCCCAGAAATGAGAGTTTTAGGGTCAGAATCAGGAGAGACACTGTCAATGATGCTGTACTGGTTGGTTTGAACTGCCAACTTGACACAGTCTAGAATTACTGGTGAGGTCTCAAGAAAAGTTTGTCTAAGCCAGGTGTGGTGATGCTGCCTTTAATTCCAGCACTTGGGAGGCAGAGGCAGTCAGATCTCTGTAAGCTCAAGGTCAACCTGGTCTACAAATTGAGTTCCAGGACAACTAGGACTATTAAACGGAGAAACCATGTCTAGAAAATCCGAAAACGATTTAAAAGAAAGAGTTTGTCTAGCTCAAGTTAGCCTGTGGTTATATCTATAAAGAATTATCATGACTGTATTTTAATTGAGGAGGAGGGACCTACCCACTGTAGGTGGACCTGGGAGTGGGCAAGACCTGGAGGTGAATCCGAGTGTATATAAGCACAAGCACGCATGCATTCATTTTTCTCTGCTTCTTGACTATGGATGCGATTTGACCGGTTGTCTCAAGTTCCATCACAGTCATTCTCTACAGTAATCAACTGTAACCTGGAACCATGAGATAAATCCATTCTCTCCTGAGTTGTTCTTGGTGGGGTATTGTGTCCCAGCAACAACAAATGAATCTAAGACACATGTCCCACTGTGCGTGCCGCCCACCATGCGTGGAGTTCTGGATCTACTTACGAGCAGCTGTGATTTTCTCCTTGTCAAGTACCAGAATGTATTCGTAAATGCCACCCATGGTTCCAGAGGTGATGTAGTGGGTGCCGTAGTCATTGATGAACTTGGCGTACATTCCGTAGTTGAATTGCTCCGGGAGCTCCATTAGCGACTGCAGCATCCCTTCATCCAGCACAATATTGTGTCTCCTCATCTTAAAATGTGCCGTCTGTACCTTCGTAGACACTCTCATGAAGCCGAATCTCTTCCAGCAGCATCCGAATGAGACAAAAGGACAAGACATATATGAGAGGAGTCCAGAAGGTCAGCGTTTAGGGCTGACGAAAGCGCAGTCAGCAACACATGTAATACAGTTTTGTTTGATTTGACAAGCACATATTAATGGATATTAATGTATGAAAGACTTCTCCCATGCATTCCCCTCTGTTCTTTGCCCCTCCCGGGGCGTGTTCACAGTAATTCCAACATAGCTTAGGAATGGCATGGCAAATGCCTGGTAGATAGATGAGCATACAAGTCTTCTTATCTATTTGGAAAAAATAAATCTTGTTTTAGAAACCTTGTATGTCAAATTTAGAGGGCTGGGCTGGTGTTCTTTGATCCAGCCATTCTATATGTTTTCTGTATGTTCTAGGTAACCATGCTAAGACTGGGGGAGGGGCAGGATGATACACATTTTGATCTTATAGTGCAGCTCTCTCTGCTCCATTTGCGAGGATGAGTCTGTGTGCAAAGGCATAATAAAAAAACAGACATGATCACCACTGATCAGACATTTCCAATTACACAAGCAAATTAAGGTTCAATTACTACTGTACTTTTTAATGCAATTAACATAATACGTGTTCAGTGTAGATTATGGAATACTGAGAGACACAGACTTTGTTTCATACCTTTTCATTATACTTGCTTAACTGGTTCAGGAATGAAGAAGTA
This sequence comes from Dicrostonyx torquatus, assembly GCA_028555095.1. Lineage (NCBI taxonomy): Eukaryota > Metazoa > Chordata > Mammalia > Rodentia > Cricetidae > Dicrostonyx > Dicrostonyx torquatus. Next base: position 7,483,505 of record JAQHUG010000012.1, on the reverse strand, counting down.
TGGGACCCGGATACTTTCAGCGACGGTGTCACAGGAACTTTTGCTGGGCCTATGCCGAAAGTTATGCCACCTGACAGTGACGCACCATTTTTTATTTTAGAAAAGAGCTCATTGGCATCATCATAAAACTCGGAGGAGATTAAAGTATCTGCCAGGCCCTGAAAGGAGAAAACGAGATGTTAGGTTCGTGCATAATTCTCAGCTTCTCTGTGCCACCAGGATCTTCGCCTTGTAAGCTATCTGAAGTACCAGGTTGGTGGGAGGCCTTTCAGAAGCTGATCCATGCATCAGACTGATGCCCACTCAAACAGAGAAAACCCAGCAATGTTTCTTGGTGTCAAGTGGAATTCCTGAGATATTTATGCACACACTGCTTACACACTTGCTTGTTGCTACGTGCAGATGACTATGTTAAAATGTTAATTACATTCAAAGCATAGATTTTCTTAAAAGTGAGGGGTTGCTCATCGGCTATGAAGGGGAGCTGCTTGCTCATTCTGCGGAGGGTTGTTGAATGCCATGTCTGATCACTGACCTGGGTGGAAAGGGGTCAAGAAGGCCTGGGGGATGATAATAATCCCAGTGAGTGAGATTTACTGCTACCCACAAATGTTCAGTTATTTCTTTCCCTGAACTCAACAACGTTGCATTTACCAGCTTACTTAAGCAAGGCCAGCATCTTATCCTATATTTGAACACTATACACTGAAGGCATGTGTTGTGATAGTGCCATCATCAGAGTGAGTCCCTGAGGGTCCCTGATGTTCAGATAGATACATAGCCATAAAGACTTCAGAACCCTGTGACTCTACCTAGACTATCTCATTTGCCTGGCACACACACCCTAGATCTTCCTTGAAATTAGGACAATGGCATTATTGGTGTCATTCAGCTTGACTTCTCAGAAGCCTGATACCCAAAAGAAGTGACCACAGAACTGGAAAAGCAAATGTCCTAAAAACAGACCCTGCATGGTTGCCAGCACTTCCTATCAGTACCTTTTTCTTAAGTGGCTTGGGAGTGGGAAGGATGTGTTTAGATAATTGCTCATTCCATCTGCCTCTGTAGATGTTTACAGACCTAATGTACATTAGTCTATATATACAGTATATATGGTCACTCTCCTAAGTGATTCATAACCTGGGTCAGACCTAATGTACATTAGTCTATATATACAGCATATATGGTCACTCTCCTAAGTGATTCATAACCTGGTCTTAGTTTGGATGTATCTGGTAAGAATCTTGTCTCTGTCAACTATCGTGGTACAGCTTTAGGACTGACTTTATGTTTCCCTTCCAATATCTAAAAGGGACACTGACATGTGAATCTTACGTAACTGCTATGATGATTAAGTGGCAGAATTTATGTGGAAGTTCTGGCCACACATAGCAAGCTTTCAGTGTGGTTGGCAGTATGGACAGCCTCTCCCTAGGTTGAAGGTAAGGAAATGGATTGCCTTGAACTGCCTCTGAATCTTAACTGTGATCTTGTGATGCTTAGAGTGACCAGGAAACCATAGGACTTTAAAAACGGAGAGCCACGTGGACCACCAACAGTGTGAAAGCCCTTTTGAAAAGAACATTTTTTAAAAGCAAAATCATATTTAGAAAGGAACATGAAAACAACAGCTATAAGTCACTCTTGGTGAAGCATGGGGCATAGGGATCAAAAGTTGACACATTTGTGTCCTTCTCCCCCTCACATATTGGGAGTGTCCCAGGGAGAAATGGCAGGTTAATGGCTCACAGTCTTTTGTAGGTGGAGTTTTACAGAGCCACATCATGGGATAGGACCTGAGAAGGAGTCCCAGATTTGCTCCACTGGTTTGAGAACGGAAGACTGAGCAGGAGGGAGACTGTGTTCATTCCATGGCTCTCCTACACACTCACGTCTCACCGCCCTCAACACTGAGCATACAGGCGCAGCAGATATGAAGGAGCCTTCAGTCACCAGCAATCCCTACGGACAACAAAAGCCCCCCAAGCAAGCTGTCTCCCCAGGTTGCTCCCTCCATCACACCCTATTCCATCTCCACCAGACTCACTTCAAAGTGGTACTTAAAGAAGTTGTAGGGTTTCCGGAAGTATTTCTCATCATCCCCATAGTAGAGGCGCTCACAGATGGGGTCGTACTGGAGCCTCCTCCATTCGCCATTATACACTGTCTCACACTGGCCTCCATAATACTTGGCGTCGTACACACTCAGGGCTTCTTCCTGAGTCAGGATATTGTACCTAAGTTGAAAAAAGAAACCTAACATCTCAGGAAAATCTTTGCAAAGGCAAAGAAAATGTCACCTGTCATCCTCTAGAATGTGTGGTAGCTGGTAGGTGAAGAACTGATGTTACCGAGGGGTTTGATGGTGCCCTGGGGTTCCTCCAAGTATCTTGAGGGCACAGAGGAAAAGTAGGCAATATTGAAAGACTGGGTGGACTGGGCCAGGACTCCCAGGTAGCCCCTGACCAGAGCATCTAAGCCAGCATCCTCAGGAGGCTGTTCTAATTAGCTGGTAGGTTAGAGGGGAACATGCATGGGTATTAAGAATTCGAGCACAGAAGCCAGTGAAGTCAGTGCCACAGATAGCTGTGTGAGCTCAGGCTAATCGTCCCATCTCTCTGCCCCACTTAAGTCACTTTTTAGAATAGTACCACCCTCCTAGAGTTAGATGTGCATTAACACACAGTAAAGGAATCATAGACGGGCTTGGCATAGATTATGCTGAATAGACACTGTCATAGTGGGAATGAGAATCCCCCCCCCCATAGACTTCTGTGTTTGAATGCTTGGTCCTCAGTGTGTTGAGCTGTTTTGGGAACTATTAAGAGGTCTGACCTTGTTGGAGGACGTGTGCCCCTGGGGGTGGGATTTGAGGGTTCAGAACCCCATCCCATTCCCAGCTGGCTATCTCTTCATCCTGCTCATGGTTGAAATGTAAGGTCTGGGCTACCGTTCCAGCACCATGCCTGCCTGCCTGCTGCCATGCTCCCTGTCGTGAGTGATAGTGACTCTAACCCTCTGGAAGCATGAGACACTTAGTTCTCTAAGTTGCCTTGGCCATGGTGTTTTAATCCCAGCCACGGAAAAGTGACTGTGATAGACAGACACTTCTACAGCTGCTGGCAGCATTATTTCAGAAAAAGGCTCTGCTACTAAAAGGAGAATTTGCATAATCATATATGTGGAAGGTTCTAATCCTCAGAAAATCCATTGTCTTTGGGGCAGCCTGGATGGCAAATGTGTGAGCATCCAGAAGAGCCCTGAGTAATTTCCAGCTCTGCCACTTCCTGTAGCTGTTACTTTGTCACCGTGGCATAGACTTCAGAGATGATTGAATGTTCTAAGACGGGACATAAAAGTCTCTTAGGCAACGAATAATGAAAGTTTTGCTTCATTCTGCCTCCCAAACTCTTGTGTAGCAAAAGTTGCTTCCTCCATATGGCCTTCTTTGAATGCTCTAAATAGCCAGGTCTCCCTCCCCCCATCCCTAGGTTCCTGGAAGTCAGTACTTAACCCTTGGCATGGCACTCCCATGACTGTTCATGCACTCTGGGATGGGTACAAAGGCAGAAAAGGAACAAAAGATAGACGGTGATTATAACCTATCTCAAAGAATAAATGGGTATTACAGAGCAGCTGCCATGGCTTAGAAGACCTACGTATGTGCATGTCTATCTCCACTTCCTTTCTCCACCTACTCCTTATTAGTAGAAGTGATGTAATAGCAGCTATGATGAATTGAATACATATTAAACTAGACATTTAACACACATTAATTTTAGACCTCAAGACAACATTGCAAATGCAGAAATTGAAGCTCAAAAAAATGAAATAATTTGCTTAGTCACAGTAGATTTTCTCTTCTACAAGTTGTTTTTGAAACTGAAGTCTAGGTCCTATGCCTTTATCACCAGCCTCCAGTTTCTATCTGCCTATGCACTGAACATGTTTCTGTCTGAAATTTAAAAGGGCAGCCTCTGAAACACACCAAACAAAACCCCAGAGCTACAGGGCGTCTCAAAAATGACCATAAAGTATACTACATTTGGGAAAGTCCCAGAGAAAGTAAAAAGCCATAGTTAGAATTGCACTCTTTTGGAAATCTACACATGCGTACAAAGAACAGACTGGCAAGGATATTCATTGCAGCGCTGTTTGTAAGAGCGAGGATGGGAGTTACAATTTGGATGGGAAATGGTCTCCATGAACTCATGTTTGAACACTCAGTCTCGTTGTTTTATGTGGGGGCCTCACTAGGAGAAGTGTGTCTTGGGGTATATAGCCCTCCTTCTTGTTTCCTAATTCATCAAGAAGGGAGCAAGCAGCCTCATGGCATAGCCATCACATCTGTAAGACATTCCCATTGCCGTGCCTCCCCCATGATGAACCCTCAAACCGCAAGCCAAAATTAATGGTTCCTCCTTTATGTTATTTCTTGAAGGTAATTTGGTTACAAATATGAGAAAAGTAGCTAACACAATGAGAAGGGATCTAGTTGTCTTCCGGTGAGAGATAGTCAAAATATTCTATAATTACATTGCAAAAGAATCAGGAAACATATTTCATAAAGGTTCAGATAGTAAATTTGATGGGTTTACGGGGTATAGGCTTTAACTGCTGCTACTTAACTCTGCCACTTTAAGGTGACAGCTGTGTTCTAAAAAACTCTATAAGGACAACAGGATTTTGTCCTCAGACTATCATTAACCCTTGTTACAGGACACCATGTTTCTTTTGAAAAGTGAGAAAGGGAATATGTGTATGCAGAGGAAAATCGAGTGGCATTCAATTTTAAAAGTGTAACAACAAGAAAATCGAAATGTGTTTCTTGTTTTTAAAAGAGAGAGCATAAAGATGGATAGGGAACAAAGAGAGGGCATCTTGGGTGAGTGGGGGAGGGGATGGAAACAAGATCAAAACTGTTCCGTGGAGAACATTTTTAACTAAAAACCAAAAGGTGTATAGAAGATATATGTCACAAACATGTTTACATACGTACTGCCTGCATAGAGGTTTTTTTTCCCAGATGATAGTATGCGATGTTAATCTGAAAGTGCCTGAAACGTATCTTAACAAGGTCAGCTCTGGGGGCGGGGGGAGGAGGGATGACAGGAGCCACTGGGTAAGGTGCCAGCATGCAGCATGTAAGCAGAGAATAGGAAGACACAGCTGACGCAGTTTTTGCCTCAAGTATGTATCGTATATTTAACAATAAATAAAAATTTGAAGCTGGGAAATGCTAAAATTGGAATTAAAATAGCAAGAAAAGTTTCCAAGACCTTAAAAAGTGCAGAATTATGTCAAAATATCAACTGCTTGGTGGAGATAGCACGGGTCAGCTAGTTTCTGTATTCAGTGTAAGAGAAACACGCTATTCAGGAAGTGTGTCACAACCACTCGTGATCCTCACAGAACAGAGCGGTAGTCTGCATGGTTTTCTCTGTTGAAGAAGAGTCTTTTTCAGTTCCACCCCTCAACATTCCACTACTCTGTTCACCACAGTCTCTATTTCAACCAACAGGAATCTCCTTTGGTTGTGTGGTGGCCTAAATTTGCATCTAAATGCTCATAGGTTGGCATTCTAAGTAAGAGGATCTCAAAATGTGACGCCAATTGGAAACAGATCTATTAAAGAAGTAGTTAAGTAGAGTTGGAGAGCTGGCTCAGCAGTTAAGAGCACTGGCTTCTTTCCAGAGGACCCGAGTTCAATTCCCAGCACCCACCTGGCAGCTCACAATTGTCTGTAACCCCAGTTCCAGGGGATCCGACATCCTTACACAGACATACATGCAGGCAAAACATCAATGCACATAAAATAAAAATATACAAAATTTAAAAAACTTTTAAAAGGAAGTAATTATGTTAAGATGGAGGCAGTACAGTTAAGCCTTATCCCAGAGAATAAAATTAAAGGTAGGACAGAGATGTGTATGAGACTCAGTGAAAACCCAGAAGATGGTAACCACCTGTAAGCCCAGGAGAAAGCCCTCAGAAGAAACCAGCCTGACTGACCTCTTCTTCTCAGTGTCTAGTTTCCAGAGCCATACATTGGTTGTTTCAGCTACCCAGGTCAGGGTATTTTGTTATGGCCGTCCTAATGAAAAGTACAACTGGTTTCGAGAAAAGCACATTGCTTGGTGCTGTGTGTGCGAGACTACATGCGAGGAACTACAGGATCCAAACAGTCTGGTGAGTGGGCCGTGATCTCAGAACAACTAAGGATTATAAACGAGAACTGCCTGACCGAGAGTTCACAGAGTCCCTGGGTCACTTGTGACAACGACTACCTCCCACAATTCCTTCTCTGCAAAGAGGCAGCCGCTCATATCGATGTTCTTCAGTGGAGCCTAGAGTCGGTGAGAAGGGAGATCAGGACATACTCTGACAGAACAGAGGGTGTGGAGAGCTTGAGTCATAAGCAATTCCTGCCCTCAAGGAGCTGACACCCCAGGAAAAGGCCAAGGCTAAAGGCAAAGACCGAATAAATAGAAAAATGGCAACACCAGACCATTGCCATAAGCTAGCCCTTGTACTGGGGCCTGGGGCAGCTGAGATGGCTAGGAGTTCTGTGCCTCACCTGGGGGACACCCTAAGAGTTTTCTTCATCCCTGATGGTTGCATGCTAGCTCAGCAGGATAGGATGCTTTGTGAACTGCAGGAGGGATGAAGGCAAGCCAGGCACAGCCAAGAGCAGGTGAGGGACACTGCCTAGATTTCCTAGGAGTCATACTTTTAATAGGATACTTGGGTACCTTAAAAATATCAGATTGGGAGCCGGGCAGTGGTGGCGCACGCCTTTAATCCCAGCACTTGGGAGGCAGAGGCAGGCAGATCTCTGTGAGTTCGAGGCCAGCCTGGTCTATAAGAGCTAGCTCCAGGACAGGCTCCAAAGCTACAGAAAAACAAAAAAAAAAATCAGATGTAAAGTGGTGGAAATACCTCTTCTGTACCTCTTCATCGTTTTCTATGGATGCCAGCTGTTTTGAATTAGGGTTCTGACCTCATTCAACCTTAATTACTCCCTCAGATTCCTGTCTGCAAATGCAATCACTTTCGGTGCTTGGGGTTCTGATGTAATCGGAGAGGGCCACTGTTTGGCCCATAACACTAGACAAGAAGTCAGTCAGGTCAGGCTGTAGACAAAGATACTGCAGAAAGAAGAAATACAATTGATTCACATGCAGAAGGACTTAATGTGAGGCATTCGAGGGATTGAGCCTAGACATAGGGTGTACAGTGAAGAGAAATTAGAACTGAGCCTGAGTTCAGCGCAGCAAAAAAGCTGTCATCTGAGAGGTGACTCAAACAATGGCAAGGTGGAGGTTCAAGCTTCGGTCTTGCGATGAAGTCCATTTTCTTTGCATGGAATCACACTGTTAGCTTGTCCAGAGTGCAGCAAGCAAGGCTGCTGGAAATATCAGGTCCATCTGGGGAAAGCTGCCTTTGGGGACATCTAGGAAGCTGTCGTGGAAGATAGTAGCCTTGAAAATGAAAGAAATTGGGCTGAGATGTGAGAGACAGTAGAGAGGGGAGAAGGACAAAGGGGACAGTATGGATGATGCCACCTTACCAGGACCATGCAAGCCACCCTAAGAGACAAAAGCTACTTGTAGCTACAGGCACTCTTCCATACACTGTGGACATGTGTTGCTCTCATTGTTACTAACATGATGATTGGCTGATAACTAGGCAGGCTTTGGGGGACAAAGAGAATGCTGAGAAGCAAAAGGTCAGAGTCTGAGGGATCGCAAGCCAGACATGGAAGAAACAACATGGGGAGTTCATAGATGAGGTAAATGAGCCTTGGGGCAACATATAGATTAATAGAAATGGGTTGATTTAAGTTGGAAGAGCTGGATGAAGACAAGCCTGAGCTATTGGCTGAGCACTTATAATTAATGCTAAGTCTCTCTGTGGTTATTTGGGAGCAGTTAGAGGGACAGAGAAACTCAGCCTTCAGTACCCTTCAGAGTAACTTTCAAGAACAGATTTGTTCTCCCTCAAAACTGATGTCCCTAATGTGAGAGGAATCATTTGCCACTCATGAACAGCCAAGGTGGCCGCTTACCCCAAGGCTGCCCTTTCTGATCCTGGGATTGGTTCATACTGATGGCAGTCGTCCTCAATGATCATGGCATCCTCACAGTTGTCCTCATCAGAGCCATCGAGGCAGTCATTGTCTCCATTACACACCAGGTGGCGTTTCAGGCAGCGACCTAAGGGAGATGAGACTGAGGGTGCTCCCTAGACCACATCCCCCACATCTGCTTCCGCTGACTTCCCTACCTTTGCCCTCCAGTCTGTCCTATTCTCTGTTTGCACCACCGACTCCATCCTTGCTAGCTTTCTAGCTGTGCTGTGTCCCTTGGCTCAGGCCTACCCATTTCTCCCTCCAAATCCAACTTCCACATCAAACCCACCAGTCACCCTCTAAAATTCCAGCCTGCCATGCCACTCTCTTGCTCTGTATCTGCCAAGGGCTCCTGTGGTAGTTTGAAAGAAAATGGACCCTATAAGCTCACAGGGAGTCGCACTATTAAGAGGTGTGGCCTTGCTGGAACAGGTGTGACTTTGTTGGAGGAAGTATGTCATTGGGGATGGGCTTAGAAGTCCCAGAAGCTCAAACCAGGCCTAGTGTGGCTCGCTGTCTCTTTCTGTGGAACCAGATGTAAAACTCTTAGCTTCTTCTTCAGCACTACCTGTGTGCCACCATGCTTCCCACCATGACGATAATGAATTAAACCTCTGAACTGTAAGCCATTCCCCAATTAAATGTTTTCCTTTAGAAGAGTTTATCACAGTGTCTCTTCACAGTGATAAAAACCCTGAAACAGTCCCCATCCCTCCAAATGTCACAATCTGAACCCTGGTTGTCCCCCTCGGTCTGGCTTACCTTAGGGGTCCATCACCCAACCTGTCTCTTTCTAAAGCCCTCATGATAAAGAGAGTCTGGGAAGATTGTAAGTTCCTGGCTTCTCATGTTTTTTCACATGCCTTGTTCTGGAAGCTTCAACTGCATTTTCCAAACCTCAAATCAAATGCCATTTTAAGGACTGTCCTGAGTCCTCAAAGATAATTTGGGTATACCCCACCACCACCAGAGAATTACACACAACCCAAGGATATCCTGTAAAACTGTAATTGGCCTCTTGTAGATCTCTCTTCCTAACAGATCAGGACTTCCTCAAGGTCAGATACTTTGTCTTTAATTTGCATATTAACTGCAGGTGGTACACTGCCTGGAACTTAATATGTACCTAGTAAGTGTTTGTTTAATAAATGTTATCTATTAACTATGAGTTGTACTTTCTGTAAATTGTGTGGGCTGGCTCAGCAATTAAAAATGTGTGTAGCTCTTGCATAGGACCTGCATGCTATTCTGAGCACCCATACCGGGTGGTGGTTCCTATCACATAGGCTGTAACTCCACGCCAGAGGATCTGGTGCCCTCTTCTGGCTTATATGGGCACCTGCACTCACACGTGCACATACCATCTATCGATAAATACACATAATTTTAAAATAAAGTAAGTATTTTCATTACAAAAAAAAGTTATATGAGTTACTAGTTTGACTTAAAATGCACATTTCTGGGTCCTTACCCAACAGTTAGGAGTCTGCGCTGTAACCAGCTTCCAAGTACGACTCGGCGTGCTGTGTTTGACAAGCGCAGCTGTTGTAGCGTTGGCATGCTACTCACCTGTCTCTCTACACTGGAAATCCTGTCCACACTGTGCTTGCCTCAGACAAGGTGTGGGGCTGTTACAGCTGGCCTCGTCCCAGACGTCACCACTGCAGATGGCTCCCCCAAACTTGCTCGGCTGCAAGAGGCTCCGGTGTCGGTACTAAATCAGATTGTGAACCAGACATCATCTTGTCAATCAATCATCCAAGATCTATGCAGGCAGGTCTCAGCTCAGCATAAGGAATAACTGTTTGGTGATTGAAAGCTGCCTTCGGGGCTGTCTTAGAAGGGGACACACGAGCATGCACCGTGGTGTTCAGACAGGTGGCACGGTCATTATGGAATTCGGAATGCAGATGTGAAGTATCCAATGAAGGATGGGGACAGATGTGCACTGAAGGTCTTCTTACCTCTTAGGGAAGACCTCTGTTTTCGTGTTCAACCAGCTACAAGGATTTATCTTTCAAAGCCCATGGCTTCCCTCCCCTGGACAGCCTTCTCTGACTCAACCATGTACTCTGTAAATCCTCCTTCTTCCTTAGCACTTGTCAAGTAGGGTGGTGACAAAGCATCTGGCTCTCTGGCTATCTCGTCCACCATCTCTGTGAGAGAGTCACAGAGATGGAGTAGTAAAGGCAAATGAGGGAAGGACAGGCTTAGGGGGCGTCGTATATTCAGACTCGGTCTCTGATAAGGTATAGCTTAGAGACCATTGCCATTCTGCTTCTGCAGGGTTTCTGTCTGTCTGTTTGTTTCTGGTCTCGCTGTCTCCTCTTTACTTGGCATATATCTCATATGGTCCTGATAAGAATGGCCTCCCCAACCCCTGTCACAGAGGAAGGTGAACATAAGCCAGGCCTTGATGGCCAGAGCATCGTGTCTGCCTGTTTGCAATAACTACTTCAAGGACTGATCTCGACTCAACGTGAGCCAATAATAGCTATCTCTCACAATTCTGTTTTGGGAGAAAGTGATGTTTCTGGAAATTACAGGACTCAAGTAGCTACATACCCACTATGTATGTAGAAATAAATAGACTTAAGAGGAAACACCATCTCAGTCCCCAAGTCCAGGCTTGGCTACATATGAGTAAATACTTGTTGATTTAAGGACAGGAAGAATTAAAACACATGACAATCTTGGAGTTCTAGAGTTTCATGATAAGGACTTCCTGACCTGAAGAATGTACAAGGGTCAGGTACTGTTATAGAAACAGGAGGCTGAAAACCAGGATATCAAAAGAAATGTGAGGTCTTGTTGCCTCCTCCTAGAAGTTTAGAGTCCAGCTGAGATAACACTATATAATAACACAGAACACAGTGCCTGGAAAGCATCCATGGAGTGATCGACAATGAAACATTTAGCCCTGTATTTCTGCCTTTGGCCTTGGCTCAGCTAAAAGTCCTTCCCCCAAGAACGTTGACAAGCCAAGAAGCAGTGATTTGAGCATTTGTGAGTTGCTTCTTTAATCTGTGAGTCCCTGGTACCTGTGCCCAAATTGAAGTCCCAGTTCTGCCTTTCTCAATGGGCAACCTCCCGACAGTGGGCAATGGTGCCCGTTCCCCCTATTTGTTTGGGAAAGCCAAACCAGACAATGCGTTTATGTAAAGCATTGCTGCAGTGCCTGGGACATGGGAAGCCTTGATAAATGGTGACTATTAGTGCCATCACTGTCCTTCCTGAAGTGGCTGTACTTGGGACAGTGCCGCCAGCCTTCGGGTTCATTTCTATCAGTTCCCTGTTTACTACTAGGTTGCTATCAAATAATGGAGACAGCGTGCTGTAGAAGGCGAGTGTCAATACTCCCTGAGGGACCCCTCTGTGCTATTGCCTGCAGCTTGTGTCATTAAAGCATAATTTTCTTGTCCTTGTAGTAGGTAATGCTTCTTCCCGGAAATGCACATCTTTGTTTGGGTGACTTTGAAAAGAAGAAGCATAGTAATAAATAAAACAAAGGTGGTCCTTTACTTAAATAATTAAGAGGATTTAATATCTTAAGGATTTCTTCGTGGACACATACATCTTCCCCAGTATTTAGGGAAGTAATTCAATTCCAACGGAAACTGTAAGAGATTCCCTGTGCAATCTGGTACCTAAACAAAAACATGCGAGAAAAAGGCAGGCTTGAAGATATTCAATAGGATGAGTAACGGCCACATCTGAAAAAGGTTTCAGTTTGCTCTTATTTGCAAAAACCATTTGCTGAAAATATTAGCAGTTTTGAGATGTGGTTATTTGGGGTCTTCTGAGTAGCCCAAAGTATTATCATACTCTCTTAGAAGAAGGAGATAGAGGTTGTAGGAGGACTCACGGGGAGAAGACACAAAAGAAAAGGAAGCAATGTGTCTAGAGAGACAGAGGGGAGACATGTAGCCATAGGCCAAGGACTGTTGGCAACCTCCAGCAGAGAATGAGGCAAAGCACACATTCTCCCCTGGGGTCTCCAAAAGGAGGCAGGGACCACTCACAGGTCTGTTGCTTTCCTCTGGCCTCCAGGACCCCAAGGGGACAAATGTCCCTGTGTAAACCTGCCATGTTTGTAGAAATGAATTATCGTTGCTTGGGGAGGGGGGTTACTATATATCAGGATGAAGTCTGAATGCAGGAGCCGACTTTAAACAGGTGAGGTGTGGGGGTGCTTTGTCATTTCTTTGCACTAGGAAAGGCAGGGAGCTTAACTTAGAGCTCCAAGTTCAGTAATTCAGGTTCACATTGTGTTTCCACTGCCTCTGAGCTCTATGATTTTTCAGCACAACTCAACAACATCCACAGTGCATCTCAGCTTGTCAGACGAGTGGAGAGGCAGGGTGAGCACCAATAGGCCCACTGAAGCTCTGCTCAGTTCAAGGTCATGGAGGAGCCAGAGATGGGGTATGGACCACGGCTATAAAAATCCAGGATGTGTTGTCAGACACTTGCTACATGCCAGGTGCCTTTGTCCATGTCACTCATTCAGCATTCAGGAACCCCACACTGCTCTACTACCACAGTGAGGAGCAGAAAGGATGAAGAAAAATAAACCCAAAGTGACAGAGCAAGTAAGAAGCAGTATCCGACCGAAACTCTGGGACTGCAGGGTAAACACTTGAACTTGACAGTATTGCCCTGCCACACTCTATCCAGCCAGTGGTGTTTGAAGCAGAAAGGCTGGGGATGATGGAGCCTACCAGGATACATCCTGTACAAAGGCAGGTATCTCCTGAAGGGATTCATAAGCAATATAAACACAGTACCTGTGCAGACTGCTTTTTGTCAGCCTGAGCCAGTGCTTCTGAGTAAATGAGATTTTTCTCTTTATCCTTTCATATAAGACTGGATTTAGGGGTTACCTTAAATCATTCAAAGCTATCTAAATGGGCACCACCATGGACATGACTATGTGTTGGGTGTGCTGGGCTTTTCAACCTTGGGGATAGCTTGGTGGCATTTTCAAACTTCTGTCAGGCCCAGGGAGCCACTCAGATGCCTGTGGGCATCTTGGCTCTTTATTACTATGCCGTCTAGCAGCCCTTCCAGATTACCTTCATTAGAGGGCAAAGCACTGGCCAGGACCCAGAGAATCCATGGAGCTTCAATGCGCCTGTGTCCTGGTAGCTATCTTCCTGTGTCATAATGCAGACACTCTCAATAGCCTAGCCCCATGGTGTCTTACAAACAAAATCAGGAGAGGCAGGCGCAAGCCTCACCATCCAGGTACCCGGGTTTTCCAATGTCTATGTCCAGATCCAGTCTCTCTCTAGAGCCCAAGATTCATAGTCTGAGTTGCTCATTTCCATTGGTACCTAATGCAGAGATCAGATGTACAATACCCCGAGACGTTCCTAGATGACTTACCTTCTTGTCCTGACATGGAAAACAGTCTGTCCATTCTGACCAGTTGCTCAACTGACAGGCAACTGGCTCAGGGGTCACAGCTCGGCCAACTCGCCTAAAAGGAGAAAAGAATCATTTTTAAGATTAAAACTACAGCAGAAGAGAACTGTATGTACACTTTCACGCTACTAAAAGTGTGCTTTGTAAGAAATGAAGAAAGAGAGCTTATCATATGGCTATTAAAGCCTAATATGGTCAGCCTGGCACTGGAGCTGGAAACCCCTTTCTCAGCACAGCAGCTGGTCCCCCTACCTAGTAAACCCCCCCCCGTGTGCAGACATATCCCTGGTACTAGAAATGAGTCCAACGGGTTGTAGTTCAGTCACAGTCGGGCAAACTGTGTTCTCAGAATGAACTTTAGGGGGTTATGCCTGACTGAATGTATGCGTCCAAAATTATGGGATGCAAAACCCATGCCTGCACAGAAGAATCAAATTTCTGCTTGTCAATCAACAGTTTTCAGAACAGAGACCACAAACCCCTGCCTCTAGCTGACTATCCTCCCAGACTCATAAGCCATGCGAATGTAACTTGGGGCTCCTGAGCAAACGTGCCAAGCCTGCTGCTCCCCTAAAGGGTACCCTGCACTGTGCTTATAGATAAAATCCCTTGCTATGTTGCCACCTGGGTTCACTTCAATTCTTTGAACAAGATGCCGAGAACCTGAGGCACAGCGCCATCCAGACAACCAACACCATCAACGCTATCCCTTTACCTCGTTACCAACGTCACATAACTCAAATGGTTATCATCTTAAAGACATGAGTCCTCCGGGCGACTGGCATTTTTTTATGAGTCAAACAAGCAGAAACTTAAGTGGTTAGACACACCTGAGGCCAGGGCCTGGCTTCAGAAACTTGAGTAGACTTACTTAGCATCTCTAAGATGTTGTCTCGCTAGAGATAGAAGCTGTAGTTACACCTTGATCTTAAACTTTTCACCCTCCCAAACTATAAAAACAGTAATGTTTGGCATTTAAGTCACCGTGCCTGGCTGAGGGTGTGGTTTGTTGTGGACAAGGGTTGCCTGTCATGTACAAGGGTTCAGTGTCTAGCACCCAGAGGAAGCCACCAGCTACAGGAATTTGTGACGGACTCCTGTGCCAACTAAAGTATATTTAATTTGCACCTCAAGCGACTGCTCCCCCTCTGATGGCTATCATGCTGGCACGCTGCAAGTTCTTGGGGCTTCTTCCCATTTCCCCATAGAAGGATTTCAAAACATTTAGTCTAGGATGAGGGTTTAATAAGTTGAACACATTTTTTTTCCTGTTTTAAGAAGGACTTACACAACTTTCATTTTATCCCTTTGAGTTGGCGATAGTGTCTTGATTTGTGTTAAGATCACAGAAGTTTCACACCAAGGTCCAGCCGCAGTACAAATATAAACAGTGAAAAGGGGAAACAATGTCCTAGCATTACCAGAAAAATGGTCTTAGACAGACTTGGGCCCGTGAATTCAGAACAGATTTTCTAACAACTCAGTGACATTACTTATGGTTTTTATCGTGCTTATGGTTGTCCTGGGGGTCTATATACCAACTTGGAGAAACTGGTCCTCAAAAGATGTTTAAAAAGTCAACTAAAATAACACTAGTCCAACCGCTCTGTTAAAAAAAAAAAAAAGTCAGTTTCCTGCTTGCAAATTTCTTCCCTACCTACAAATTCCCTTCCATTTCCCTTCTGGTCACTGTCCTGAGACTCGTTTCTATAAAGAGCTACCTAACAGTCATTCCTGTCACTTGCTCTTTTTTTCTCCTCTCTCGGGATCATTTCTTTCCTCCGTGGTCACATTCTGAACCTTTAGCCTCCAGCAGAGTTACTCCTCTGAGCAATCTGTTCATACCTACTCCGAGCCCCACTGCCCCTGCCCAGCCACAGCTTAGAGCTCGATGATTCCAAAGGGGCTTTTGTAACCTCACTAGGACTTCCATTATCTTGACACCAAAGCTTCTTCCCTATCAGTAAGACCCATGCTGTCTTCACTCTTCTTTATATCCAGATTCTATTCCATGGAGGTCATCCTGAACTCTTACCTAAGTGTGTTTCTCCCATTACACCTACCCATAGAACCATAGAACTCATAAACCTTCATTTTCAAGGATGGACTAGGCAATCCAGTAGGAGGAAACAGGTCCCAAGGGCAGGCAAAAGAGCCAGAGGCATACCCTCTCCCACTATTAGGAGTCCAATAAAAAAAACCAAGCTAAAAACAACAGAATTTATGCAGAGGATCTGGTGCAGACCCAGGCAGCATTCATGGTTGCTGCTTCAGTCTCTGTGAGCCCCTGTGAGCCCTGCTTGGTTGATTCTGTGGATCATGTTCTCCTGCTGTCCTTGACCCCTCTGGCTTTTACCATCCTACAACACTCTGCAGAGTCCCTGAGGTCCACCTAAGGTTTAGCTGTGGGTCTCTGTATCTGCTTTCATAAGCTACTGGAGGAAGCCTCTCTGACGATAATTGAACTAAGCATCAATCTATGAATATAGCAGAATATGATTAGGAATCATTTCATTGACTTTTTTCGGTTAGTCATGATTAGTTCTACCCTAGGTCTCTGAGCCATCCAACTTCTGGATCCTGGCCATCCAGACAGTGTCAGACATGTGTTCCCACTTGTGGCGTGGGCCTCAGGTTAGACCAGTCATTGATTGGACTCTCCCACAAGCTCTGAGACACCAATGCCCGGCACATCTTCCTGGCAGGGCAAATTGTGGGTCATAGATTATTGGATGGGTTGGTGTCCCAGTCCCACCACTGGGAGAGATGGCTTGGGCTGGAGAGATTATTCAGTCACCAAGGCTAGGCTCACAACCAAAAATATAAGACTTCCATTTATATGCATAATCCCTCCCTTTCCAGGGAGGTTCACAAACTGGCTCTACTGGTTGTTGAACCCAGCTAATATTAGAGTATTCCATTCTGAACTAGGGAACAAGGCAGAAGCTCTGTAGGCCTTCTGAGCCCCTCTCTCTGCCCTCGGGTGTCTAGCACTCTCAAAGCCCCTTATCCTCAATGTAGAATTAGCACGCTTGCAATATTGATCAGATTCCTGTCTCCACCAGAGTCCAAACCCTTGGAATTCAGGCCCTTGTCTCTATTGCTACTGAATCCCACCATCTGTCATGAGTAAACTTGTGGAAGCTATTCAGAAAACTCCGAAATGGGGAAAAGAAAGAGAGAAAAAGAAGAAGGAAGAAAGGAGGAAGGGAGAAGAAGAGAGAGCAAGGAAAAGAAGAAAGGAAAAAAATAAGGCCTATTCCTGGGAAACAGAGAGTGACGTGTTTAGATTTGTTTGAACCTGATTCCTAGTTAGAACTAAAATAATCTTGATGTCTAGAAATGCTGAGAGCTCAAAGCCACGGGTCTTTTTTTTTTTTTCTGATATACTATCCTAAAATTAAGGAACACTTTAGAGAAACATGGAGAGAATTTACAAGCCAAAGATTTGGGGATTGAAAGAGGGCTTGCATTCGCCCTGCACCTCACTGAAGAACTGTCAAGGTAAGGCCACAGCCGGTGCTATGATGTCACAATGGAGGGAAACAAACAGTAAAACCAGGCAACTGAAAGCAGAGACCCAGACATCAATGCTACACCGCTGCAGCTTCCTAAGCTCATGACATGATGTCTAGACAGAGACACACGGTGATGCTGTCACAGGGGCCAGACACAGAAGGAACACCAGGGCTGTCACTAAATCACCTCCGGCCAACATGACCAATATTCTCTCACCATTTTAATGAATTTTTAAATGTAGTTCATTTTTGATGATTATACAAGTAATGCATTCACATTAAAGAAAGTATAGCAACAATTATAAAAAAATTATCTCAAATCTTACCACCATTAATATTTTATTATATTTCATTCCATTCTATTTTCATAATATAGTCGAGGGCATACAGAATATCATGTTGTATGTCCTGATCTTTCCCACTTAATACAGAAGAGTTATAAACTATTTATGATGACTGTGTATTGCTTTACTGTTCCATAATAAGTAGACATTTGAGCCCAAAGTTTTTCTGAATTCTAGGCTATTTTCTGGCAATGGGATCTGTAGAATGGAACAGCTGGTTTTATTTTTATTTTGGAGTTTTTTGTTGTTGTTTGGTTGGTGTTTTTTCCCCTTTTTTAAAATTAATTTTTATTGAGCTCTACATTTTTCTCTGCTCCCCTTCCTGCCTCTCTCCTCCCCCTTTCAATCCTCTCCCAAGGTCCCCATGCTCCCAATTTACTCAGGAGATCTTGTCTTTTTCTACTTTCTACTTCCCATGTATATTAGATCTATGTAAGTCTCTCTTAGTGTCCTCATTGTTGTCTAAGTTCTCTGAGATTGTGGTTTGTAGACTGGCTTTCTTTGCTTTATGTTTAAAAACCACCTATGAGTGAATACATGTGACAATTGTCTTTCTGTGTCTGGGTTACAAGTATCCTTTAAGAATGACTAACCCAGGAACGATTGATTTTAAAGCTTGTGACACATATTGCCAAATAGCTTTCCCAGGGAGTTGTAGCCATTCTTAAATGATGCTTGTGTGGAGTAGGAGGGTCTTCTGTATTTCTGTGCTTTGATTGGTTAAATAAAGACTCCGCCTGGCTTGTAAGATAGGTCAGCCCTTGAGGTGGGCGGAGTAGACAGAAAGGAAGTTCTGGGAAGAGAGAAGGAAGTGAGCCAGACGCCACGAGCCACCATCGCAGATGGATATGCAACCCGATGAATATGCAACCCGAGAGTCAAATGTTTGACCCCACAATGTGGCCACCTCAGCAACTTAGAAAACAAAATAATTAATTAGCTACTTACTGATCCTAAGCCAGTAGGTCAGAAAGCCTATCTGATGATGACAAGGGGGCACCCTAATACACAGGCTCAGCTTATAGCCAACGCCGATTGTCACTAATGATATAATCTTGAGCTAATCCATTCAGTTACATAGGAATTATATCATGAGTTGAAGGTATAATAAATTTGGCTTTGAAAACGATCCCTCTTCAGCACCCTACTCACCGCTAAGCCCACTGGAGAGTTTTACAACTTCATCTGACTTGCTCTGTGTTGGCCACGGCTTCCTCTGGAAGCTTGCTCCCCCTGACCTCCTCCATACAACCTCCCCTCGCTCTCTTACTCAGTGGTCAGAACCTTGGGCTTCTCTACGAACTCGAATTCTTCAGGACACCTCTTTGGTTTTCCTCTCTCTTCTTGCTTTTCTCACTCTCAAGGAGCTGAGATTCGCTCCACCAGCATCGTGTACCATCCGTGCCAGTGCTGTCCAAGTTCAGCTTGCCCCCCTGGACTGCATTTCTGCCCCGCTGCTCCCCATCAGGTTCCCCTGCTTCGCATCCCCACTCCTCACCGCAGCACAGAAAATATTACGGTCCTAAGTTGAACCTCTTAGGTTTGACTTTCAACCAACTCCTTTCTCACTTTAACCCCATCGTTTGTGGGCTCACCACACATACAAGTTCTCAGACTGGATTCCTGGCAGTGATCCTTAATTTCCTTCTCTCTCTCACCCTCATGGCCTGTCTCTTGGAAAGTTCTGTCAGTTTGCCAAGAAAACATATCTCAGGTGTCTTCTCTTCCTCCCACCTCAGTACCTGCCATGCTAGCTTAAGACTCTATTACATCACCGCATCCTTTGATAGCCTCCTGTAGGAAAGGGTTTCCCTTTCCTTCTTTCTTTCTTTCTTCCTTCCTTTCTTTCTTTTTTTCTTTCTTATTCTTTTTCTCCTTCTTTTCTGCCCTCCTTCCTTCTCTCTATATATTCCTTTCTTTTTCTTTTTTCCTTCTTTCTTTCCCTATTTCCTTCCTACCTTCTCTTCTTTCTTTCTTTCCTTCCCTTCTTTCTTTTCTTTCTCTTTTTTTCTTATTTCTGTATAACAAACACAATGATTTTTTAAAATGGGAAGTCATGCAGTATTTCTCTTTTATAAGTCTCTCTTGAGTTTTGCTTTTTACTAGCCATAAACTAAAATCCAATCCCTCTTATCATAGTGTCCATGACTCTCTGAGATACAGCCCCTTCCCACCATTTTGACATGCATTCATGTACGACCTTTGGCATTCCTGGCAACCTCCTTCAGCTGCCACACGTCACAAGCTACTTCCCACGACGGGAGCACTGCACCTGCTCATCTCTCAATATTGCCCTCTTCACCCAGCCTTCCCAACCTTCGTGTCTCAGCACTGATGCTTCCTCTACAGAGAATGTCACTCGACCCATTTATGTCTCTTTGCTCTCTCTCTTTCTCCTAACCCATTCTGTTCGATTCCTTCATGGTGTTCTTCACAATTTTAAATGAAAATTTGTGTTTATATGTTTACTGTCTGATGTGGAATTCCCCTCAGTTAATAGAGGACTATTTTGGGTCTGCACAGGGCTGAATAGGGGTAGGCGGAGAAAACTAAACTGAATGCTGGGAGAAGAAAGGTGGAGTTTAGAGAAGCCATGTAGGCCCCACCAGAGACAGATGCTGGAACTTTACCCAGTAAGCCACAGCCTCATGGCAATACACAGATTAATGGAGATGGGTTAAATTAAGATGTAATAGCTAGCCAGTAAGACACTAGAGCTAATAACCAATCAGTGATTTAATTAATACAGTTTCTATGTGGTTATTTTGGGTCTGAGCTGCCGGGCAGCTGGGAAACAAACAAGTGACCCTCCTACAACAACTGTCTAAGCCTTTGTCTTAGTTACTTTTCTGTTGCTGTGCTAAGGCACCATGATCAAGACAACCTATAGAAGAAAGAGTTTATTGGACTTGCAGTTTCAGTGGTGAGCCATGACCATAAATGGCACAGACATGGAGCATAACAGGAGGCAGGCAGATACAGTGCTGAAGCCGTAGCCTAATGCTTACATCCCGATCCACAGACATGGAGCAGAGATAGAGAAAGCTAAATGAGATTGGTGTGGGTTTTCAAAATCTCAAAGCCTGCCCCCAGTGACACACCTCCTCCAGCAAGGCCACACCTGCTACTACTTCCCAAACTGTTCTACCGACAGGAGACCAGGTATTCAAACACATGAGCCTATGGGACCCATTCTCATTCACACCACCATAGCCTTTATATTACAGGAGGAGCAGGATGTCATTTGCTTATTTTACTACCTAGTAACCACTATATCTAGATTATTTACTTTTTAAATAAACAACAAACAAATTAATGATACCAAAAAGAGTATCTACAAGCCACATGGCTTTCCACACACACTTTTAGTTCTAAGAGTGTACCAGGATTTCCTGCATAATTCATACTCAGTGCCATTTTATGCATAGCTTATGGTTAGTTACTCTGAATATCAATCTCTATATTACTATGACTCACTTTTGAGTCCCAGCCACCCAATTGTGTATGTTAATTAGAAGACCGTCTTGCCTGTATGCATATTAATTCCAGTCATCTTGATGACTGCTGAGAATATTCACATGGCTCTGGCCCAGACACTTGGGCAAACACACTTTGATGCCCATAAAGGGAATAAAATAAAAAGAATAAACATGATTGACACTTCCTTGGCATCTACTATGTATAGGGGCTTCTACAGAAGTGATGATTCCACTGGATGCTATGTTTCCTCTAAGATTGAAGTCTTCATTTACATTTTTTTCAGTCTCCTTAGAGGATTCTGGTTTTTGTCAGTAGAAATGATAGGGTGAAGATCTTTGAGCTATCTTAACTCCAAATGAAGACCATGACTTGTTTATCAAAGCAGGAGCTGATTTTTCATTTTTGAAGAGGTAATTTG
The DNA here is from genome assembly GCA_028555095.1 of Dicrostonyx torquatus. NCBI lineage: Eukaryota > Metazoa > Chordata > Mammalia > Rodentia > Cricetidae > Dicrostonyx > Dicrostonyx torquatus. Next base: position 7,462,187 of record JAQHUG010000012.1, on the reverse strand, counting down.
TTTTGTTTTTTTGGTGGGAGGGACTGGTGATGGTTCTGGTGATAATGCTGGTCTAGAGGCTGGAAGACTGTGTGCCACCACACATCTCAATGGGACACACCAAATTATTCCATCTTTCCCTGGTCTTCAGTTTGAAGAATTATCCAAAAGCAACTTAAGAAGCATGCAGTGACAACTAAAGATAATGTTCATGAAATGCCAGATGAGAAATCTTGTTACCAAAATCTCTCCCTCTTTCTTGCTGGCACTCAGGTTTTCTCTGTAATATGAGTTGAATAAACTATTCCTTAAGCCTTGTGTAATGTAACCATCTTCAGAATAAGACAAAAGAATTCATTGACAAAAATATACTATAATAAATGTCAAAGAAATTATACAAATGAAATTACAATATTAGAACTGGTATAATATCATTTGAACATTGACTGTAGTAAGTTAATGTTATACATTATAAATTTTATAGAAAAACAACAAAAAGTAGAATAGTTACTCAATCCACTTATAAGATACTAAATTTAAAAGATAATCTTAGAAAGAGAGAAACAAGATATAAGACAAATAGGAAGTAGTAAGATGATGAATTCAAAGACACATTCCACCAATAATTACATTCAATATAAATGGTCTAATTACTATCACTAAAAGACAGAGACTGTGTCAGGAGTGGTAGCTCAGTTGAAAAATGCCTGTCTTGTCTATAAAATGTCCCAAATTCAATACTCAGCACAACCATAACAAGAAGGTAATGATGATGATGCGATAATAATGATGATACTGATAATGGGTAATCAACTAAGCCTTTAAAAAAGACAGAGATCGTATTTAGACTATATCTATATGATAATCATTTAAAAATATGGTCATATATAGTAAAACAAAACATTAGATAACCATTTGCCATGAAAACACAAGCAATAAGCAAACAAGAATGACTATATTACTATTTAACAAAATACACTGCGAATTAAAATAATCATCTAAGATAATGAAAGTATTTCTCAATGATGAAAGGACTGTTCATCAAGAAGACAGTCCTGCGTGATTTGGCTCATCTCCATGGTCTGCTTTACTGGGTTCAGGATCACTGGCAAGACTGCTAGAGTTCACCCTCTAAGTGTATTTATGCAGACCTGTCCAGGAAAACATAACTGAAGAGAAAGGCCTACCCTGAATGTGTGTGGTACCATCCTATGGGCTGAGGGCCCTGTCAGAATCAATGGTATAAAAGAAAGAAGTCAGCCAAGAGCAGACATCCCCTTCTCTCTGCATCCTCTCTGATGTGGAATGGACCATTCTACTCTCCTTCATCGTACTGCCCCTGCTGTGATGTGCTGAAGTCTCTGAAATTGTTGAGGAAAATGCAATATTCTTCCCTTGAGTTTTCATTGTCCCCTCAGTCATTTTGTCATAGTGATGCTGAAAAGTAACTAATCCATCTAATTCAGTTCTCTCTTCCTCTTTCTCTCTCTCTCTCTCTCTCTCTCTCTCTCTCTCTCTCTCTTTCTCTCATGTGTGTGTTTAATAACACAGCTTCAACAGATACAGGGTACATACTGATAGTACCAAAACAGAGATAGGGAAACCCACAGAATAGTTGAATAATACTGCCTGCTACCTCTCTTAGTGAGTGATAGAACAAAGAGATGAAAATTTAAGCAACAAGGGCTGGAAGGAGGGCTCAGCGGTTAAGCAACAGGTTGCTCAACTTATTTGCAAGTATTTATACTGAACAGCATAGAATATCCACTAATCCT
>JAQHUG010000012.1:7441297-7454206 GCA_028555095.1 Dicrostonyx torquatus | reverse complement strand
AAAAAAAAAAAAGAAAGGAAGGAAGAAATCTCAATAAATTGGAAGAATTTTAATAAGTTTTACAACTAACACCTACCATAATATCTTACTTGTTTAAAACAAGTTCTAGAGAATCATTGATTTTGCTGCTAATTGTAACTTCCTACCATGGCTTTAAGAATTTTTACATACCCAACCCCTATTTCTTTCAAGATAGGATAATAGGCAAATGTTAAGCATGAGCTTACAAAGTAAACATGCATCATTAAACACATGTGCGCACACACACATACACGCACACGCTCTCACACATACATCTTCCATGTTAGGTCTCTCGTGGAATTTTATTTGGGGATAAAAAAACAAGTGCTCTTGCTAAAAATTCAGCAAAATGTTGAAGTCTCTAATTGATCTGGATAAATCTGGAAGACCCATGCCAATTGGCACATTATAAATTTCTTCTTTCTGATTGCTGTCAACCATCCAAACAAACGGAAAAACCAACAATAACAAGCCTCCACTTGCTGTCACTGGGTGAATACTCACTAAGTGGGCGGCATTGTTCCGTTGTTCTAGGTACTTTCAGGCTTTTAATTCCGCTCTTATTTTCCTCCCATTTCACAAGTGAGTAAAATGAAGCCCTGAACGCTTATGTAATTTGCTCAAGATCAAACAGCTATTAATAGCAAGTGCCAGCACTGGGATTTGAACCCAGGGGGACGATGTTGTCATGTAGCTTTCTATTTTTCAAAACCAATGTCAGAAGCACCAGCAGTGAACACAAGAGCCCCATGGTTTCTCCCGCAGCACTTTGTACGCTGCGGAATCGGATCTCTTCTGCCTTGACTTGAATTTTCCCTCTTCACTGATCTGTCTTGTTTGATAAGTTCATCAAACATCAAGACTCTGTTCATTTTCAGAAAGGATTACAATGATAAGCTTTTATAATTGAGAGTATCTCAGCTGAGATTTCCTTCACCAGCGACCTCTTGCCTGAGTCTTCTAATTATTAGCGATGAATTTTATGATGTTTCAAGAGTGTATTTGCTTTAAATATAAGTTACAGATTATCTGCTTGTAAAACACATCTCCCCCTCTGAACTGTTACTTAAAGGGAATTTCTCTCTGACTCTAGCATTTAAACAATAATGATTCAAAGTTGAGTTAACTAGTAAGAACTTGAAAATAATTCTATTTAAAACCTCCAATGTTTGAGAGACAGAGTGTGCTTAAAAGCTATCTATTCCAAAAGTGAAGTTAAAATGCTGCTTAGGAACCACAAAATATTCCATGATGACATATAACCATGTGACACCAGGTTGGGAATCTCAGAGAAAATGAATAGGCAAAATGCAACAGACACGGGAAAATATTACCTCTGCTATCAGCCCAGAGCAAAGGTTTGGAATGACATGGCTGTGTCTCTATGGTTTCTTGTTTTCCCCCGCAAAAATATTTGTATTATTATCTATATATTCTCCCAACCGGTGTAAAGTGGGATAGATTTTTTTACCAATTTCTTTTTATATATAATGAAGTGGAGGCTAACTACCTCCCATTGCTTGAGAAAAATACTCCTTATTAAACGCCTACTGTATGCAGAGTAAATTGTAAGTCCAAGATTTGATTACACCTACATTAACTGTTAGATATGAGGTATTTTAAGTCTCAGTCTACAGAGGAAAACCGAGAATCAGAGATACTGAACGATTCGGTCCGGATTGCTGCCAAGGACTAGAGTGGTAATTCACAGCTAGACAGATCCACTAGTACTAACTGGCTTTTCCCCTGGTCCAGCTCCTTTACTGGATTGGAATAGTATGAAAGAGAGGCTCCACTACAACACAGCCCACCACCAACATCACAGTATCTTTGTCCCCCAGCAGATGGAGCCCAGTTCTGCAAAGACCTGAAGCCCACTTACTTGTTCACTTTCTCTTGTGCAGTTACCCCGGGATGCCATGACATCAAAGACAAGCCAAAGAGAACGATGACAAGCATCTTATTCAGAAGTCACCATCTAGCATCTATGTAAAAGCAGAAAATAGCCGACTTTAGAAGTTGCAGAAATCTTCAGGCTGGAACCCCAAACACCTATCAGATGTTTAAAATGATCAGAAGTTCCTCAGTTCCCATTCAATGTGATTAACCAGTAACCAAGGTATCGATTAGCTAAACACCTCCAAAATGGCTCCAAGCCCTTTAGCCTGTTTTTTGAAATCCCCACGTGGCTAATAAAAGGTGATATTTAACTAAAATCAGTTCAGTAAAGAGTTTTCTTTCCAGAGACAGACAAAATGCAAAACCAAGATGCAGTTGCTGGAGTCCCAGTGTTTCCTACTGGCTCTTGGAGCTTCTGAGGTCAGATTAGTCTGTTGTTCAAGACAGAAGCGAGGCTCAAGGCTCATCTGGCACATCAGCTCAGATGCAGGCATCCAGGAAGGTGTGGGAATGTTAACAGTTTCCTAGAGGTTCTGCTATACATTACCAAACATCTGGGAATGCATGAGATTCACTGGACTTTCTGCTTTCAATTCAACAACTGAGTATCATCAAGATCCAGCCTATTTATGTCTCAAGGGGACCAGATGTCTTAAATAAACATCTTCAGAAACTCTCTCTGGAATGATAATGTCAATCATGGCCAACACATCTGCACTGAAGATGCCATACCTGGACATAATCTCCCACTCTTCCAGACATAAATTAAGTCTAGTAAATAGAGATGGACAGAAGATAGACAAGCAAATAGTCTAAAGCTGTTAAATACTACTAAGTGATAGGCACTTCAAGTCTTGTATTTAGTCTTTGATCAAGAATTCTGCCACATGACAAGTACTAAGTCCGTACTGCCATTGAAGTGGGAGCTCAGGTCAGTTAACTAGCTGGCTCAAGGATGTGCAGTTGTCTTGCTATGCTTGGAGAGGTCTAAACTGGTCTTAGGATTAGCCCGTTGTGTCTTCACTGACCTCAATGGGGAACCACAATCACTAGCTTGCATGCCTGAGAAAATGCACATCTGATTCATATATGGAAACTCCAGCAAGGCTGTCAGTAGTTCCTCCTTTCCACTCCTCAGAGGTTTAAGCAAAACTTGGCAGATATGAGCCCCAGCTCTGAATGCTGGAAAGACCCTAAGACTGCGTCTGTCTGTCTCCCACTTCTCTTCAGTTTTGAGGCCGAGGTCTTCTTAGCCACAGTTCTCCTGTGCATATACATCATTTGAAAACCTTCTTTTCTTCTTTTTTGCACCAGAAGCCAGGTTGGTATTTTCTGTATTGCGTCTACAAATGTGGAGGTTGGGACACTCAGAGTACTGTATCTGGACCCCACCTTTCTCCTAACCCGCAAAACCATTGTATGAAAAGTTCCTGTCTCCGACATGCAGATTTCCCTGGGACTGGAACTCAGGGTCCCCAACCACTTCCCTAGATTTCTTCATAGGGAACAAACCTCTCTGAGCACTGTCTTCTCAAGTAGGCATGTCATTGGTCACTTGGCAATGCCCAAGGATGCTTGTGATTGCCCCCATGGGGGAGGTGCTACAGGCATCCAGTGGATAGAGTCAAGGGAGTAGCTAAACATCCCACAATGCACAGGGATTCCCCACTACAAGCAAAGATATCTAAGAGTCCGTAGAACCTCTGTGGGAAGCACTGTCTACAAGAGTCTGGCCTGCCTTCTTCTTCCTTGGAGTCCTGGGTCCCTCTTCTTTTTATGTGTACGTGATGATGACATGTTCTTTTCAGAATAGCTCCCTCTTGAGGTTTACTAGGTGACTATTCATTCTCCTTAGCCCAAACCTCAGTGACATTCAGGATTCCCGACAGGCCTTAGTCGCCTCTCCCCCACATCCTCCAATACTGGCATTTGAATTATATTGCCTTCCTCTATAATGTTCCCTCCTTCTTGCTTTATCTACTCTACCACAAACCATTCCCACCCACCCCCAACGAAATCTAAACTGATTCCTAGTGGGGCCACATTTCTCCTCTGTCCACATCAGGGCTGATGTCATCTTCAAGAAAATGGAGTCTGCCAATGCTCTCCTGCTCCAGGGTCTTCTGTGGTTCCCAGCTGTCTATTAATCAAAAGTATAAACTCCTCCCTAAACAGGATCCCACCCAACTTTGTATCGTTAACCCACCTCGAGCACGTTAGTGTCTATCTGGTACAATCTAGGTCCCTCCTGCCTGCCTCCCACTTTGCCACTGTGGTGACGTTGTTCATCTTGCCTCTTCCGCCAGAATCATCTTTAGCCATCCCCCATCTTTCTGTCAAGAGGCTTCTCCAAGTCAAGTCTAGTATGGCTATCTCTCAAGTGGCTTCAATTAGAAGTTGTCGCCTTGTTGTCTAAGCCTCATAAACATGGCAAGAGTGTTGGAAGGCCTTGCTGGTCAGGGGTTGCAGTCTATCGTGGCCTGGCAACTTTCTCCAAAACTGGACAATATGATGACTCCCACCCACTCAGCGAGACTTCCTGATCTCTACCTGCCCCCATCTAGAGAATATCTCTAGGCCTGGAGGACTGACCTTATCTGAAAGCTGTCTCTAAGCTTGGATACCTGAGTTATCTCTAGGGTGACCCTTCGCACAGTTTCCTGCTAGAAGCCTTTGCCCTACTGCATATATGGTAACTAAGGTTTGTACTAGGAGCTTCTCCATAGGACCTTGCTGCCACTAACCCAGTCTTAGGATAGGAGTGTGCCACTGGATGCAAATTAGGGTTTTCCCCAGGCTTCCCAGCCCCATATATTTTCTATTTTCTGGAATAAAGCTGAGCTGATTCACCAATCTCCCAGAGGACTGTCTCCATGGTACCCACAGCTGTCTGAACCCTGTTTGCCACTTCTGTTCCCTCCACCCTCATGGACCAATGCACCCATGATCCTGAGGAAGAAGCAGAACCACACAAGAGCACTTTAATTTCTCTATTGTGTTAGGGTTAGGGTTAGGGTTAGAGTTAGGACGTGGAGGCTCTCTGGAATGTCAACCTTACCTAGGGTAAGTTCTATACCTGATTTTTTTCCTTATAATCTCCCATGCCACTCAGTACTGGCTCTTCAACGAGAACTATTGGTGCATGGTTATCAAGTGATCCATTAAAATAGATGGTTTTCATAATACATATTATCATTTTACCGTCAAAATGATCTTATTTCATTCTCTCTCTCTCTTTGTGTGTGTATGTGTGAGAGAGAGGTGTATGAGAGAGAGGTGTGTGTGTGAGAGAGAGAAGAGAGAGAGATAGGCATGTGTGTGAGAGAGATAGTTGTGTGTGTGAAAGAGAAAAAAGTGTGTGTGTGAGTGTGTGTGTGTGAGAGAGAGAGAGATAGGTATGTGTGTGTGAGAGAGAGAGATAGGTGTGTGTATGTGTGAGAGAGAGATAGGTGTGTGTGTGTGTGTGAAAGAGAGAAAAGTATGTGTGTGTGTGTGCGTGTGTGTGTGTGTGTGTGTGTGTGTGTGTGTGTGTGTGTGAACACAAGCACATGCCACAGAACATGATGAAGATCAGAGAACAAATTTAAGAAGTTAGTTCTCTCCTTCTAACATGGGTCCTGAAAATTCAATTTGGGCCTTCCACAACAAGCTCCTTTACTCACTGAGACATCTTGCTAACCCCCAATTCCAGAATTCTCTGCAAGTCAGAATAATTGAGAACTATGGAGTACCAAGCCCTGTAACTGCCACCTCCCAGAACCCAATCCTCACAGCAGCCTTGCAATGCCAGGAACACTAATACAGTTTTGGAGATGAAGATACCAAGGTTTCAAGAAAACAGATCTTCTACAATTCCTCACAGAATGAGTCTGAATCACGGATGTATAGAATCTTTCAATCACTGAACCTGAGAGTGTTTAGGTCTAGTTGTTCAAATATAAAGTGCCATGTCAGGCTAAGGCTAGATCTTCCAGCACCGAGTCTGGACCCCCTCCATTTATTATGCATTAGCAGAAACAAATATTATTTCTAGAAACAAAGGAGTCAAAATAAAATGGATCCCAGGTGAAATTAAAAGAACGATTCTGGACTGTGTACACTCCCATAATCCCAGCACCCAGGAAGCTGAGGCAGGGGTGACCAAAATTCCAAAGCAAACCTTGAATACATAAAGAGACCATATCTCAAAGAAGAGATGTGGGGAGGCCAATGGAATTGTGCTATGCCTCCAGGAGACAATGTGTGTAGAGTACTGGGGTGGGGGCCCCCATCTGCTTCAGTCAAAATTTTCTAAGATGAATGGAGAATGCCAAAAAAAATTGTTAGGTTTGCATATTCGAATTTCACCTTAATTGTAGCATCCGGCTGTCAGTGACAGTTGTAAACGGTTATGCAGAATCAACAGTAAGATGGTAATTCATTTTGAAAATGCATTGCCTGTCTTGTGAAAACACTCTTCACTATTGAAATCAGCCTGTGAGTTATGGCCTCAGAACAGAGCATGGCCCGGGTTGGCTTGTGCGGCTGCAGCCATGACATCCAGGCTCATGCTCTCGCTGGTAAGCTGTTAAAAGTTCTCCACACTGCCCGCGCAGGGCCCGCAGTTGCACAGTCACATAGGAGATCTGAATCTGCACACCTAATGGGAAAGGAAGTGATTCCCTAGGGTGGGAAGACCACAGCATTAGGGCAGAAAGCGCTGCTCACTAGTTCCTATCTCCTTGCCTTGGCTTCATCATCTGTAAAACAGATAAAATAGTGTTTTCCTAATAGGACAAGATTAAACACCAAATGAGGGAATCTGCTCACAGCCGGGCACTTTGAACAGCTGTTTCTGCCTGGTTGAAACAGTGACTCCCATTCTCTGTATCTATTTTTCTTCATTTACATGCACGGGAGATTTCCTTTGAGCACAGAGGCTGGGGTGGGGGAGGGCAGAGAGCACAGGGCTGCCAAGGAAACCGTCAGAGGAGGGTAGAAGGTGAGAAGACTCACCTTGGACTGAGTCTGAGTCCCCCGGAGGCCAGATGCTTCCAGCAAGAGCTGGAGTAATAATTCCAAATACAAGGGGGTCAGGGAGAGCATTTCCCACCCCCAGCTCTGCCTCGGTTCCAAAAGTATCTTCAGGTTTACAAGTGGGAAGGACTCAGAATGAGAACCTCAGCCTCACAGTGGCCACAGCAAACGCTTTTTCCCAGGACTATACTACTTGGAATCAACGTGGATCACCAAGCACACAACTTTATGTTGGGGTTCACTGGTGCTGCTGGTGAGGTTTGTGAGTGCATGTGTACCAAAATATACCAATTTCTCAAGGCACAAGCCTACAGAATACCCAACCCAGTAGGTGGCACAGTCTGCAGGCAGTAAATGAACATGTCCTGCCCACTGCCTTCCCTACATCCTCTCTCCTCCCTTTGTAGATCCCCTGTCTATTAATATCAGTTTTCTTCCTGATCGCCTCACCAGTTCCTGGCTGCAGCCAAAAGACATTAGTGGTAGGTTTTCCACTGGAAACGAAGTGGGACTGGGTTAAGTAATTGGTCTCAATCAAAAGCTGTCCACTGGATAGGCTAATTCATGCCTACTACTATCTACTTCCAAGAGAGCTTTGTATCTGCATTTAAGGATGTGGGATGAGGAGTCAATGTCTGGCTCATTACAGTAGAATTAAAGACCTGTTGTCCAGGAAGGGATTCAGCATTCTAAGTGGCTCTGGCCAAAGCCGGGTGGTCCTTTGGGAAATCCCCTTTGTATTCCTTTCACTTCTTCTGTTTGGTTATGCGGCTCCAAAAGCCCCAGCTGGGGACCATTCATTCAGGTGGGGCTGAGCTCTCAGTCAGAACCCAGAGCAATGGGAGACAATGTGAGGGTTGCTGAGGATCTGACCCAGTGACCCAAACTGCGTGCGCCATTTCTGCATTTCTTTTCAGCATCTGTGTGTTGTTAGCATAAAGGTGATCATGCTCTTGGAAACATCACAGGCTGGGGGCTGTAGAGATGGCTCACCAAGCACCGACTGTGCAAGCATGAGGACCAGAGTCAGATCCCCAGCACCCATGTAAATATTGGGCTGCATGGTGGTCTGACTGGAATCCTAGTGCTCAGGAGACCGAGGTAGGGGATGCCCGAAGCAAGCTAGCTCAGTGGACTAGCTGAATCAGTGAGCTCAGGGCTTAGGTGAGAGACTTGACCCCAATAAGGTAGAGAGCAATTGAAGAAGACACTCCATGTCAAGTTCTGACCTCTATATGTGCATTGCCATGTGCACTAACTCTCACATATGTGTGTACCCACACATAGGCAAATACGTATATGTATACCCATGTGTAGCACATGTGCAAAATTATGTATCATAAGCTTTAAGGCATAACCAATAATGACCGAATGGACTGATCACTCAGAAGGTGAGTCCTGAGGGGCCTGAGCAAGCCCGTTCCCTTCCCCACCCTATTACGCTCAGGGATGGACTGCACTGACCCCATCCAGGGCTGGAGTTAAATGCTGGTGGGCACTAGAGATGAGAGGCACCGCCCCTGCCTGCCACAGGGTCCTGTGCCTAGGATCCACAGCAAGCACCGAGCTCGGGGAATCTGTGATCTGGGGAATATGTGTGACTGTACTTTAGGGGAAACATGCGCAGAGGACTAGGAAATTGTTTGATGCAGCTTTGTTTTTTAGACAAAGAAAAAAAAAAGTACAACATTCTAGACAAAGGAAGTCACACTGGTGAAGCCAGGAGCCCAGCCAAGGAAGGATTCTCCCTGTTCTGTGGGTAGAAGCAGACCATACCTGAGCAGAGACGGCAGCACAGGCGAGATTCTTATTAAAGGGACTGTGGTTTGGCGCATGTGCCTTTGCGTGACGACTGAGGTGAATGCCGCCCCTGAGGACATAAGGACAGCCTTGAGAAATGGAAGCTCTGCCATCAAAGGTGGCACTTTCCCTCCAAGAGCCACAGAGGATGCACTGGGAGGGACTGAGGCTGGGGACAGGGGGACAGAGATACCAGCTTAGAGACTGACTAGCAGGCCCCAAGGGCCTGCCACACAATGAGAAGTCTCTCTGGGGAGAAGGGCTGGAAGGATCCAGATGCTCTGGAGTCAGGGGCCTCATTCTCCCGCCAGCCTGAGCCAGGAGCACAGTAAGTGTTTTCGCTTCTCTCATCTTCAGTGTTCACACCTGAGAGCTGGCTCCTTGCTACACAAAGACAAAGAAATGTCTGAATTTTCAGGATTCTCTATGTCCTGATCTAGGAAACCCCTTTTAGAACTGTAAAGCTGGCAGGGGGTATATATATAATCACATCATACACGTAGTACACACCACACACACACACACACACACACACACACACACACACACACTTTAAGCCATTCACGTCTCTCTGAATACTTTTATTCAACATTTGTCTTCCTGTGAGGCACTCTGGGCTGTCTATCTATAATTAGACTTTCTCCTCACTCGTAAGCCAGGCTGTGTGGAGTGAGAGACAGCACCGGATTAGCCCAATGTAAACAAATTTGGTCAGTCCACTTCTCACCCGTCAGGGTTCTAGCTGAGTGGATTTCAACAGCTCCTGGGTGAGTGTTAATGCCATCTATGAATACGATTGCAAGAAAAAAAAAAACAGTAACGTGCCGGCTCTGTGTTTTAGTAATGCTCTAGGCTTCATGTCGGCAGCTTCTTTGTAAGACAGTACGATGCCCAGGGTGGGGTGGGGGGCAATAGAGCAGGAAGGCAGTGCACAGAACCGTTACGTACCTAAAGACAGCAGGTGTAATACCAAGTTTGCAAAGCAAAGCAGGCTACGCTACTCTTTTTTCTTTCTTTCTTTCTTTCTTTCTTTCTTTCTTTCTTTCTTTCTTTCTTTCTTTCTTTCTTTCTCTTTTGTAACCTTGCATTAAGTCCCTCTTTGAGTCTTGGGTATCTTAACTGTAAAAATGAGACTAAGGACACATGCCTCCTAGGCCAGCTGGGAAGTGTAACTGAGGCCATCGATATCCATGACAACCTTAGGCAGAGCTCTGTGGCGGAGGGTCATGACTCAGTCTTCCAAAGCAAAGCGTCAGGAAATCAGGACACATGCGCAGAGGACTCGGTATTGGCAGACCCACCCCTGAGTCCTAGAAAGTAGGGAAGGGTTTGGACCAGATGCCCATTGGCCTAGTTAGCTTTAACTGTTAGCTTGCTGCAGCCTGAGAAGGGAACAGGGGGATTGCCCGGATCCTGCTGGCCCGTGGGCAAGTTTGGGGGGGGTTGTCTTGATGGTTAATTGATGGAGGAAGTCCCAGACACGGTGGGCAGCACCATTCTCTGGCCAAAGAGTCCAGCGTTATATAAGAGAGCTCACTGGACACGACCCCGAGGGAGCCAGCAAGCAGTATTTCTTTATTGTTTCTGCGTCAAGTTCCTGCCCTGGCTTCCCACGGTGACGGACTGTGATGTGCAGGAGTAAGCCAAGCAAACCCCGTTCTTCCCAAAGTTGTTTTTGGTCAGAGTGTTATTTCACAGCAAGAGAAAAATTCTAGACCACCCATGGCATGCTCTGTGATGGAAATTGTCATGAACTGACTGCAGATGCCCAATATCTGAGGGCAGAAAGAAAGGCACAGACATTATCGAGCACTGGCAGTCTTCCCGTCACCTTTGTGGTAGCTTTAGATGAAAAACCCATTCCACATACAGAGAAACTGAGGTCCAAAGAAGAATTGAAGAAGGAAGAGAGAATTTGAGATCAGGTTAGACTGACTTCAAAGTCTACCTATGGCCCCTGTTTGGGGCATTGCAAAAATAGTCATATCAGATTTAGAAGATGAAAATACATAGTAAGTTATAAAACAATAAATGGTGCATTTGGAGGATACTGCTGATCTTGTTGGTGCAGCATCAGGAAAGACGAACTTTGTAATAAATGACAAAGCATCATTTCCCCTCCTTGCTGTGTCCCAGCACCACCAACACGGGCTGGAACTGCATGGGCAGTCAATATTCTGGCTGATAAATGAGTGAACGAAGCTCACAGATTCACCATCGCTGCTCGGGCTTTTCTCACGGATCACAAAAAGTCTCTCACCATAATGGTCCAAGGGATTTGCACACTTTTGCTGAAACAAATATTTCTGTTTCGCTGCTGTGTAACACACCCTGGAGTCAGTGGCTCGGTGCTGACTTCTATGAAAAACTGACAAAGGGACTTCCATTAGAAGAAAGCTCAAGTGAGACTAAAACCCCATCCCCTGGCTTCCCTGGTCTCTCCTCATACATACAGACACTCTTCACTCAGGCACTTAGCCAGGGCTTCTTACCTGCATACCAGCTTACCCCAGAGAGAATTCTGTTGCCATCACAGGGCTAAGCCCAGGATCAACGTGGGAAGGCACAGTAGAAAGTCATGAGCATAATGGTACTGCAAAGATGGCTGGGGTAGCAATCAAGAGTACTGACTGCTCTTCCGAGGGACTAGGGTTTGAGTCCCAGCACCCATATGAGGCTCACAACTCTCAGCGGATTCTGACTTCTGAGGGAATTGTGGTACAGAGGCATACATGCAGACACAGTAACCATACACATAAAATAAAAAGTAAATAAATCTTTACAAAGGCATGGATATCAAAAAGATGTCTACATTCACTTTCTCGAGGAGCAGATGATGCTGATTTAATGTGTGGAAGGCACTTAGAAAGGTGCCTGGCACTTAGTGGGCACTGCCTAAGTGTTAGTAATAGCTAATTACCGACGGTAATTATAGCATGCTGTTATCAACATTGTGAAATTCCTTATTGCAAATGCTTTTAATTTACTGACTACAGTTCTATGACAGCCCTCGAGCCCTGCACACACTATATGATGGAAAATGTGCAATTGTGTTTGAAGAGCTGGGTTGGGCAGAAAAGACAAAGATGGAAAAACCCTATCCATCTACTCATTTCTTTTTTGTTAGATTACACTTTTTTTTGGTATGTGGGGGGGGGTGTTGGGACAGGGTTTCTCTGTGTAGCTTTGGAGTCTGTCCTGGAACTCACTCTATAGACCAGGCTGGCCTCAAACTCACAGAGATCCACCCACCTCTGCCTCCTGAGTGCTGGGATTAAAGGTGTGTGCCACCACCGCCTGGCTTTGTTGAATTACTCTTGACTTGAGTATAGTTATTGCTCATTCCTAGAAGTGATGTTCAAACCCAAAGGGGGATTATTTGTTATTGTAAGAAATACTGTGTGAAACATTTTTTTTTTCCAAGACCACTGTCACCATCTTCTCCCCCTCCTTTTTTTCCAGGGTTTTTATTAGGAAAGGGACTCAAGACCCAGCCCTAGCCAGCGAGAAGGGTAGGGAATTTTGCTAGTAGCAACTTCTGAGAAAGATCACTTTGGTGAAACATAAGAAACATTCAGGGATAGCCTGCATTTCCTTTCAAGCCTCTGTAGTTGGGTGAGGGCATGACACACAGAATGCCCTCACTCTTACCCAATAGATAAGAGACAGAACGGTGTAGCCCAGCAAAAGCCTGTACACGTTCGGCTGGAAATGGAGTTGCTTGTGGAAATCTGGATCTTACCAGCTAGCCCTTCAGCCCCCTTGGCTTGAAGCTGAGCTGCCTAGTGGATCACAGATCAGTGGGAAAGAATGTGGTTCCGGATAGGGGATAGCTATTACACAGCACTACTGTGACAATAGCTCGCTAATACATCGGCTGGCATCTGGGGCCACTGTCAGATGTTGAGCTTCAGAACCTGAGGTGGCCGTCCTGCCTTGCCCATATATGAAGAGAAATTACAGTGAGGAAGTTCTTAAGGGAGTGCCTTAGAGTTAAGGAACTTATAAAAACAGAAAGATTAGTGTCTCCTGGTTTCTTTTTGTTTTCTTTGTTGTTTGTTTGTTTTTTTTTTCCAAGTCAGGGTTTCTCTATGTAGCTTTGGAGCCCATCCAGGAACTCGCTCTGTAGGCCAGGCTGGCCTTGAACTCACATAGATCCACTGCCTCTGCCTC
>JAQHUG010000012.1:7423492-7438454 GCA_028555095.1 Dicrostonyx torquatus | reverse complement strand
ACCGAGGCTCAGAAAGGATGAACCCTGCACCTGGCAGGTGGACGGGCATAGATCTGAATCCAGTCTAAGATCACCTACTCCTAGCTCTGTCCTCTACACTAAAGGCTTTTGTATCAGACCCTCCCTTCTCCAGCTCTCAGCTCCCGAAGGGCCTGTGTCTGGTAAGGTCCTGTAGAGACCGTGGGTGCAGAGCAAACATACCGGCTCTTTTTCCTCTCGGATACAGTGAAAGGTGTTTGGAAATAATACTCAGACTGTTCCAGGAAGGAGCACTGGCTACATCCTCAGAGGGACCCTCCCTCCAATTCTGCCTCCTTAGACTCACCACTCCAATGAGCCTCAGTTTCCCCCTGTGTACGTGAGGGTGACAGGACTTACTTCTTAAAAGTCTTGTAGAGATCTCGGTAGGAATTACTAGGGAATGAGACAAGATAGGGCACAGCCCATAATACTCTTCAGTAAATTGGGTATCTTTTTCATGGTGGCTTGAGACTGAGAGGTTTCATTATACATCTGCCGGACCCCAATGGGGAGCAAGCGCCCAAGGTCACAGTGGAGTGGCTGCACCCCACCTTGAAGCACCATCCCCCAAAAGATGCAGCCCTGTTGGCCTCCACTCAGCTAGCCCCTCCAAACAGCGGCTGAGCTTTCCTCACACATCCCCCTTCACGACTGACTGAGCCCTGACACAGGGAAGAAACATTCCCTGGAATCATGTAAATCCCCACTCATCTCCAAATTGGGTGCTGGAGTGCCTCAGGGAAGTGATTTTACAACTTCACTGACTCCAGCCAAGGTAAGCTTCAATTGCTCTTGCGAGATAATTCAGCCTCAGCCTGCCCTGGCAGCAAGGCTGAGTAGGGGCTCCCTCCTTCCTGCCAGAGAGATGGCCCCTTAGGCTGAAGGGGAACAGCATCTTCCCCCAGCCAGACAAAAAAAAAAAAAGACCAGGCTTAAGCTGCCTTCTGTAGCCTTCCCCCGACTGGACAGTACAGGTGGAATTCCATCCTCGCCTGAACAAAAGCTCTCAGAGAAGCATGGGGTGGGGGGTCAAGGTTGCCTGGGTTTCCCCTCACCCCGCCAGGATTTTCAGAGGCAGGGTTATGCTATGATGGACTGAGCCGTCCTCATGCCTTCACGCAAGAAAACCCTTTCCAGCCTGCTGCGCCCCTGGGGAGAACTGTTATCTGTTCTTGTATGGCTGCCTTTTTAAAAAAAAATTTATTTTCAAATCTGGGCCTCACAAGAGATTATTCAACCCTCAGCCAAGCGAGTTGCAGGACGCGCACACTTGCAGCCCTGGCCTCTGCTTGCCTAACACAGCCCCGGCTTCCTGAGACGCCCTGGCTACCTCATCATGGGTAACTTGGCTTCCCCGGATTTCTTTGAAGGATCACTTTTCCCTCAAGTTGTTGGGAGCCCAAGTCCTAGTGCAAATGTTAGAAAACAGGTCAACAGCCTCAGCCCCCATCCAACCCCCCTTCCTCCTCTCAGCCCCCCCCCACAGTCTACAACAATTGTCATCATAAAACTCTGTAATTTGTCAGCGCAGGGACATGATTTTACGCCCCAGCTCCTTAAGGCAGAGCTTCCTGTCCACATTTCATAGCCTCAGAAGCAAGCGCAGTTGTCAGGTTTGTCCTAGGGCATCCATGGCTATGTGGCAGAATTAGGACCTTAGTTCAGCCATCATGAATCTCTGCTGAACTCTCTGGGAAAGTCCTTCCCAGAGACATTCACTCCCCAGACTGCCAACTGTGTTCCACTAGTGTCCTCTGAGGTCCCCACCCAGGGCTATCCCCACCCAGGTCCTGAGCCAGTGGCTCAGCTTGTTGTGGGTGCTGTGCTGAGCCACAGTGGTTACTTTTCTCATCCCCAACATTTGCTGCGCGGACCCCAGTGCCACTTCTGGGGTGCTTTGGGATGAACAGCTTCACCAAACTCAAGCCCCTACAGCTTGGGCCTATGCCATACCCTCTCTTCGCCCCCCCACCGTCTAGGTCCTGCCGTCGAGACTGGAATAGAACAGCTGAGCCATGGAGAGATGTCTAGAGAACCAGGGTCAAGTAAAATCAGCAGGCGTTCTCAGCCATGCAGCCATCTTTAGGAAAAGGATAACGCTCTGTTTCTCAAGTCCCAATGTTCAGTGCACATGGGTCAGTGTTCCTTTGCCAGAGGACACTCACTGCCCACACCACAGCCTCTGTGCCACCATGAGGTACACTTAGCACTTCTGTCAGTCACATGAGGGTAGGCAACCTTACCCAAGGCTGTTGTCAATGTAGCCACACACGGTCAGTTCTACCCAATGACAGGTGGCTAGCCATGGTGCCCTCTGAGGACACAGGACAATTCGGTCATTAGATGCAGAAGGGAGGCTCTTACGTAGAATGGACGCCCTCAGCAACCTGGGATTGTCTGCAAACAAAATCATGACGGAGTGAAACCCCGAGTAGCTAGAGCACTGAGGAGGGCTAGAGGCATTGAAGGAAGCTGAGAGCTGGCAGAAAGAGAGGCAGAGAGACGCCAATAAGCTGCTGGTTGGCTATGCCAATCGTGGGGACTGGGTGCAGGTCCAGCAAGCGTCGCAGCTGATACCGCTAGACTTGCAGCATGCAGCTGCCTTGGTGGGAGGCATGGGATACTATTCTAGGATTCCCAGGGGGCACCTTCTGTCCCTTTTGCCAAGAGCTACTGCACAGCCGTCCCCTCCAGCGTGCCTCTTCCTCCTGGTGCTATCTACACAAGGCCCTTCATTATAACAAAGAGACTCTGCCAAAGCTCCCGGCTCCACGCGGGTGGATGTGTGCATGGTAATTGGGTTAGTTGTGTTTTATAGACTCTGAACTGGATTGATGTGATGCTTTATCTGGGCATTGGGAAAACAAGGGGCTCTGTTTGTGTCTTGCCGACGGTCGTGGAGAGGCTGTGACACCAGGCAACTGTCTTTGTTTTCCCATTACTTCCAGGTTATACCTTTCTGCGTGTTTTTCTCATTATTAAAACTCACAAGTTAGTATATCATTAACCATTTGTAAGTTCCTTTTTTAAAAAAGACAATAAATAAGTATTTACAACAAGATAATACAAAAGTCGAGCCATGGTGGAAAATAGTTTACGTACAAGATTCAAATGGGAAATGGTTAAGAACAGAACCTTTTTTTTTTTTTAAAGATTTATTTATTTATTATGTATACAACATTCTGCCTCCATGTATGCCCGCACACCAGAAGAGGGCGCCAGATCTCATTACAGATGGTTGTGAGCCTTTTGGGGAGGTGTGGACAGGGTTGAGAAAGCCAGTCAGATGAGATCATAACCAGGAAGAGAAAGGACCGTTACCACCAGAGGTGTTTCGGACTCAGCCCAAAGTCAAGGCATGAGGAAGTGCGAGGAGATACAGGGACTGTTTATCATCCACAGCACATTGAGAGGAGGGCAGGAGAGATGCTGTGGCCATCTTCCTTCACCTTAGCATCTTGGCACCTTGGGACCTCACACTGGAGCTTCCCAGCTGAAACCTGACACCACCATCCAGGCCATGGTTCTTCTGACTCAACCTTCCTGGGCGTAGAGAAAGGCTGAGGAAGGTGGGTGGAGAGGGAAGGAAGGAAGTGGAGAATGGGCTTCAGAGATCAATGTGAGGTCTGAGGGTTGAACATGGTCAGATCAACACGCATGCCCACACTTAGAGAAGTAAGGGCCAGCAGAGCTGAATGGCCAAACCCATTCTATGGGACCGGAACTGCCCCACCTCGTGACTTCGCAGCAGACCTTGTGTCTGGCCCCTTCCTTGCAGAACCATCCACTTCTCCTTGATTCTGGACCTCTACCTGGATGCCCTGGTGTGCAACGTGTCTGCAGATCGTACCTGATGCCTCTCACTTCCGAGTTCATCAGATTCCAGCTGGTTTAGTCTGTTTGGATTGCCATGGTCCCAGAATGCCCCAAACAGGGTTTTGTTCATACATGACCTCTTACACAGTACCTTTCAACCTAGCAAGAGCATGATTTGCCCAGGTTTCTGGGAAGAAAAGAGGGGAGCTTTGAAGACAATGGTTTTTTCTATTATTGCAAGCACTCTCCCAAGCATCCCGCTTTCCGCGGGAGAACAGTGTCTTTTGGGTGCGCTTGCCTCCAGTTTCCTGTCACCTGAATCATAGCCAAGGAATAAATTGAATCTTTTTCTAACATAGAATATATTACTCTTGAAATAGTAGGAAATGTTGATAATTGCCTTTTATTGGACTCACAAATAATTTATAAGTTGGTCCGATTTAAAAAAAAAAAGTATTATAATCTTAGATCTTTGGTTTTTTCCTTGAGGCAAGGATCAGGTCTCTAAAAATAGAAGCAGTGTAGAGATAGGCCTAGCTCTCCCCCTGGCGGTCAAGGTCTAGAATTGCATGTTCCGTAAATGGACCTGGAGCTGGAGGCTACATTTAAATAATTCCTTTTCCCCTAAGTACACAGAAATATTTGATTTATTCTTCCCAGCCATGTCTGCGTTACAGAGTACTTCTTCTTATAAAGTCCATCTGCTTTGAGAGTAAGTAAATGATCTAGTCCTCGTATACATTACCAAGCAGTGATAGGAACAGGCTGAGGTAGGAACAGCTTTCTCGGTTCTATCAAATGTCAGGAAAGCTGGGGGTTTCTTCATTGCTTTAGAAGACACAGAGGAAGTAAATGCAAATTGGCTGTCATAGGAGCAGGGTGACAAGGTATTGAGGGGGTGACTCCCTGTGAATGTGTACGTAGGAGTCATGTAGGAAAGTGGGGAGACAGGGAAGGCTGTGATGCTCAGCTTAGACCCCTGGATCCACGGACAACCTGTCGGAGTCAGGATCCTGGCATGGCCCTCTTTGGGTACAGCAGACAGGTACTCCTCCTCTCCCTGGAGAGACCATTTTTTCATAGGTAGCTAGGGACCAAAGCGACAGTTCCAGACAGGGGGCAGAAGAGCTGAAGCACTTCGTGGCCTAACCTTTGTGCACCCGCTGATGGCTCCCACTCTGTCTGTATCCGCACCAATGGCAATGGGACATTCCAGGATATCAGGATCACAGGAGGAAAGTGAGCTCATCTCTTCTTTTAAAGTATTTATTTTCTTTTTTGAGATTATGATAGAGCTACATCATCCCCCGCCCTTCCCCTGCCCCCCTCCAAACCCTCTCATATACCCACCCCTCCTTGCTCTCTCAGTTCATGGCCTTTTTTTAAAATTTTCATTTAACAGATACACACATATAAGTAAGTAAAAGAGTGTATCTCTCTCACACATGCATATTCCTAAATATATCACTACAACCTGCTTAGTCTGTATAATGTTACTAGTGTATATG
This sequence comes from Dicrostonyx torquatus, assembly GCA_028555095.1. Classification (NCBI taxonomy): domain Eukaryota; kingdom Metazoa; phylum Chordata; class Mammalia; order Rodentia; family Cricetidae; genus Dicrostonyx; species Dicrostonyx torquatus. The sequence continues at coordinate 7,433,109 of JAQHUG010000012.1, read as the reverse complement.
TTTTCAGGACTGGCCATTCGGTGTTGGATAACCAACGGGTGTGCTCCTCCATGGAGAAGACTGTTTCTTCTCAGCGTTCCTTAGTTGCTTGTGGTTCTTTCTTTAAGGTTGAGGCTTCCTGGTCTTTCTTCTGTCCACTTTGGCATGTCTAGTGGTGCTGTCCTTGTTCAGCTCCTGTTGAGGCAGTCATGCTGGTGAGACTTCATGGTTGTAGCTGCTGACCTTCCTAGGAGATGCCATCTCACAGCCAACTCTCTGGTCCCGAGGCTCTTGCGCTCTTTTGGTCCCCTCTTCCTGAGTGATCTTACGTGTGGGAGTTCCATTGTAGATGTATCTGCTGGGGCATTCTTCTGTAACGTTCTCCATTTGTTGCACAAGGAGTTTCCTTGGTGAGGAATGAAAAGTATTCTTATCTGTGTATATAAGGACCAATGTTTTTAATGGAGTTAAGAATTATGCTGGTTTAGAAAAGTCGCAATGGCAGGTTTTCCTCCGAGACCCATGACTTCACTAGCCCTGGGTGGTTGGCTAGGTCTCCAGTACTAGACATGATTTCCATATTATTGAATACATATGCTGTTACAGAGTCCTAACCTGTTTTGAGAACAGGAGAACCCCCTCCCAGGTACCTTGAATCCCGCAATTCCTCCTATTAGACTGGCTTACATGACATGCTCACCCCTGAAACAATCAAGACTCAAATCTGAAGCCAGGGGTGAAGTCAGATTCATTTAAATCACACAGACCAAAAATGAGATCATATATTTTAGAAAGAAGGAATTTTTTTTAAAAGATGCCTTTTTTTGACAGAAAAAAAGTGGTAATGTCTTAGTCACTGTTCTATCATTGATCAAGACAACTCTTATAAAAGAAAGCATTTAATTGGTGGCTTGCTTACAGTTTTGGAGGTTAGTGCATTATCATCATGGTAGGGATCATGGCAACACACAGGCAGACATGGTGCTGGAGAAGTAGCTGAGAGTTCATCCTGATCCATAGGTAGAGAGACAGACAGACAAAGAGGCGGGGAAGGAAAGAAGTGAGAGAAGGAGGGAAGGAGGGAGAAAGCTGGACTTGATGTGGACTTTTGAAACCTCAAAACCCATCCCCAGTGAAACACTTCCTCCAGCAAGGCCACACTTTCTAGTCCTTCTAATCCTTTCAAATTCCACCACTCTCTGGTGACTAATGAGCTTATTTGGGGACATTCTTATTCAAAGCACAACAGGTAAGTAGGAGGAAGAGGATACCAAAAATGTCAGCTGCAGTTGGACCGTGAGATGATTCCTTTTCTTATAACAGGTAACAGGCTGTAGGGGTGGATGGTGGCTGTTATTTTTCAATCACACCGAATTACCTTTCGAGAATCTTTTAGTTAACTGGTTTATGGTTTGCAACCTCCCCACTGCTGACGGTGAGTTTGCCCCCTTAGGTAGAGTAACATAGGCAATTGTTTGGGAAGAGGTACAAGACAAGCATATCTTGAAGCCTGGGTATCCAGGGTAAATATTAAAGTGTGGATATTCAGGATGAAGTGTAGTTTTCTTTGTTTAACAGAAGAATAGAAGGAGGTGGGTTGGGATCAGGGTATCTTGTATGACCCCTTTCTACCCTTTGCAGCAGAATTCCCCCAAACTTCAGGCTTCATCTGAACTCTGAGTACCATTCAAAACCCTACACATACATGCATTCTCACATTACATGTCTGCACTCACACACATGCACGCACGCACACACACAGACACACACACATCCTCTTACCAGACTGAAGTTCTCCCTCCCCCTGGGGAGACCAAGTCCTTACCAGAAAGCTTTGGTCCAGTCTCCCTCCGTTTTCTCTGCTTTCCCTGGCTTCATTCAAATGATCTGGCCTCCCTCAGATTCACAGGAGTTCCTCTCCAACCCTCTGTCCTGACTCCTCCTCATTCACAAAAAGGCCTTGCTGCCCTGTTTTGACTGTTTAGTTCTGTTTGCTTGATTGGCTCTCGCGCAGAGCTCTTTGCTCTTGTGATGCTGTCATCACTTGGGACTGCACTGTACTCTGTCACCCTCTGAGCAGTTCTTCACCCCACCCTGCGCCGTTCGGTCCGGCAGATACCTTCCTGGTTACTCAAGGCTGCTAATCCCAGGTCCCTTCCTCAGGTGAGCCCGGCCTTGGCTTGGTGAGTAGGAGGCACTGCCAGGAGACTGGAGGAGGAGAAAGGGAGAAGCCAGGTTCCCTCTTCTCTAGGAAACTTGGGGAGGGATGCAGCCTAACAGCCACGTGGTTCTGGTTTCCCCTGGGTATTTCCAGGTCTCAGACTGATGAAACCCCATTCTGTGTTGACACCTCCAGGCTCCTGACTTCTAGTTTACTTAGCCTCTGGTTTTCTTGTGGCTTTCAGGGTCGGGCCAGTTCTCTGTATGAAATTCCCTCTGTCCAATATCAAGGGAAATCTCTGTTCTAATTGCACGCTGACAGATATACAGCCGCTCCCTGCTCTATCTAGTAGTATCTGGGGAAGGCTGGCTCCAATGAATGGATAAAAATCACCACCATGCTTACCTATAATGGATTAATTTCCTATTTCCACTCTCTAAGACCTCTATGGCTACACCAAAAATAGGCTTTTCTAACTCACTTTTTAAAAAAGTTCCCCTTTTCCCAGCTCAGTGCCCTGTTCCCCAACCCCTTGTTCAAGTTAACCAGCACAGTGTGGCATTTGCATCGCTGACAGATGGTCAAGACACCGAGTACAGAATGAGATCATCAGATCAGAAATGCTTCCGCTCCACAGAGCCAAGGCTGCTGGCGGGGCCTGCAGCACAGTGGTGAAGGACTGGGTACCCTTCCACTCTCCAGGTCTGATATGTGACTTTTGCCAGAAGGAGGCCAATTTACTGTTATTCCCAGAGCCCAGCGCAATTTGCACATGAAGGAAAGATGCACAGTTGTAGCCAAATAGACAGATTTGGACATTGAGCTGGATGCTAAAATGTCTCCCCTGTGCTGGAGGCAGGCACATAGCCGGATGGTTGCCTTGAAGCTGCCCGGAAATTATTGTATTTCCATGGTGTGGGCTGAGTAGAAGCTGAGCATTTGGAAGAGATCTGGAAATGGCTGGCAGTTTGCATCCTAGCTACTTGAAAAGGACCGCACAGCCCACCTTTCTGCGGCCCTCAACCCATACTGCCACTCCTGGGCTTGGCTGTTAAGGATGTTGACTGAGAAGACACATAGCCCTGGAGAAAGAACAGATGACTAATGAGGTCTCACCTGAGAGGAACACACTTGTGAGCATTTGTAAGGCCAAGCCCTGAGCTGGGCACAGGGGAAGGGAGTGAATGAGGAACAGGTCCTGTCAGGTGGCACTTGGGAGGCAGAGGCAAGAAGATCACTGTGAGTTCAAGGCCAGCCTGGTCTACAGAACTGGCTCTGTACAGGACACTCAAGGGTACACAGAGAAACCCTATCCCGAAACCTCTCCCTGCCAAAATAAGAAGCAGGTCCTGGTCTTGAAGACCCCGTATGTGTGTGTGGCAGGGAGATAGACAGACAGGGGTAAAGGAACAAAGGCAGATTGGTGGACGGAGAGGCATCCAGACGGTCCTATGTATCCCATCACAACAGTGAAAAGCAGGTGCTCTGTGTGAGGACAGCTGGGATGATCCGGGCAGGCAACCCCTCAGTGAGACTTTCACACTCCTTCTCATCCATAGGGGGAGTTAGTGCCGGCCTCCTACTTGTCCAGGCACACAACGAATTTATGTGTGAAAAGTTGTACTTCGAGTGAGAACATGGGTGTGATCACCATGACCCCCTCCGCAGCAGCAGTAACGAAGCTCATTCCACGACGCTGTGGGCTCTGGTCATTGTGAAGAGGAACTGTCCCAGAGAAGGAAGACTGCGGCGGATGTCATGATGTAATACGCAATAGCCTATTGGGGACGGTTGGGAAGCAACCTCCGAAGATCTCAGGAGTACTATGAGCACGGGTGAATGGATGGTTGACTCAAGGCTACAAACAGACCCAGTTCCACGGGACAGCTGCATTATGAGACAGTGACGAGGGGCCTGTGGGAACAGAGGCCTCATGCAGTGGTCAGTCAATGGAGAGACAGCGTTTCACTAGCTCTTAGGGAACTAGGAAAGGCACAGGTGGGTGGCACACACGTCAGGAATGGCATTCTAGGTAGAGAAAAGAAAGTCAGGCAAATCTCTGGGGATATGATGAATTGTGTCAGTTTAAGAATGAACATCAGCTGTGGAGACATCTGTAGCCAAGGCTGGAGAAGCCCCCAGAGTCCAATTCTGAAGAATCTTTCGTATGTGGGAAAACTTTGGACTTCGCCCCTTGTATTCGGGGTCAGATGGACTTTCAGTACACAACGTCACTGTCAACTTCGCCTACGGGAAGATCAATCTGGAAAGCCCCAGGGGCTTGTCTGATGCGGCATGAGAAACTAAAGGCCAGAGCATTTTGGTCTAAGCACACATCTCCCTGTGTGATTCACTGACAAGCTTGGCTATTGAGATATTCTAGAGGCCTAGACATCTCCTGAGGTGAAACTGAACTGTAAGTCCCTTGATGGTAAGGACTGTTCTAAGGACCAAACACAGGGGTGGACATGGAGAAAGTGTCTTTGTCGATCTGTGACCAAATCGGGCACAGGGAGCAGGTATCAGGAAGGCCCAAAGCATCTTCAAGAAAGGTGGGTAAACTTAGTGGTACCTGGAGCAGGGTCAAGGGGCCAGATCTTGGGTTAGGTGATGGCCTTGTTGGGCTTGAAATGTCTGTGGAGGACCCAAATGAGAACTCTCTTGGGCAGATGGATACACAACACTGGGTCCTCAATCCATACAGCCGTGCCTAGCTAACTCAATACCATGAGTAGGTACTCAAAACGATGTGTTGAAAACATGAATGGGTCTGGAATTCAGGGATGTCTTGAACTTCCTGACTACCTTCTGTGTGGGAGAGGCTGTCAATCTTCTGTCCCCAGTTATTCTCTTCCATAGTACTTAAGGATGTGAGCATCCATGTAAAGATTCGCCTAGGACCTAACGCTGGCTCCTTGGAGTGAAAACACTGTGGTTTTGCTCCCTTCTGTGTGTCTTGGCCAACACTAGCCCACAGAGAAAATTAGGTAAATATGTGAATGAATGAGGGCCTAGGGACATGGATATGGGCGTGGACAGGACAGAGTGTAAGTAGGAGCCAAGAGCAGGGAGGTCCTCAGCAAAGCTGGGTGACCATGTTCGTTATGGAACGTTCAAGTTCAAAGTTTGCCACACTTCTCTGGCCCGCCCAACTCTCTCGTCCTCCCCCACATACCGTGCCTCTGAACCAGGCCCTAATCAAATCCTGCTGCTCTTTCACCTGAAACCTGGGGATTTAGTGCACTTCCTGCCTCGGTGTTTATAGCATTAAATGACGTAATTTGGTTCAACATATGTTTATATAGGTGATTAAATGCCATAGTGATAAAATGTCTTTGAATAAATCGCTGACCTCCACATTCAGGTCCACCTGGCTAATGTCACACAGACTGTACCACTGTGACTTGAAGTAGCATCCTCTGCTCCAGAGACAGTGGGAAACACACCTCATTGACAGAAGCATATCCCCCTTCCCAGGAAAGCCCTTCATTTCAGTGATAAAAGACTTCCATCCTGCAATCTGACTAGGGGCCAGCCAATCTGTCTCCTCCAGCCTTTCCATTCAGAATGAGGTCTCTCACAGGGGCCTAGCTGCACCCCACCTCCCGACAAGCTGTTGCACTGACTCTTGCTTGGCAGCTGGGATCTGAGCTGATGACCATGCTGGTAACACAGCTAGTGAGCGGAGGATGTGGACATCACAGGAAGGTGGCTGTCAGGGTGACAGATGACAGGCCACACTCCTGCAAACAGACACCGTGCCTTCTATCCTTTCAGCCCTCTTAAGGTCTGTTCAGGAGAAGTGTTCCTCAAACTCAGGTCTTTGTCCAAGCTCTTCTCTAGACTGCCCCATCCTCATTCACGTTAGGACTGAGAGTCAAGCCTTGTTGGCTCTGTGAAGCCTGTCTTGCCTCTCTAGGTAGAGCTATATGTCCTCCTCAGAGAGGAGGGAGAAATACGGGGTTCCTGTTAGCCGTCGTCTGCTATGCATGGTTCTTTCTGTGCCTTCTAAAATTTCCCATTTTCAGTCACGTGGGAGTAGAATCGGACTCCATTTTACATGCTATGCATGGTTCTTTCTGTGCCTTCTAAAATTTCCCATTTTCAGTCACGTGGGAGTAGAATCGGACTCCATTTTACAAACCAGAAAGCTGAGGAGCAGATAAGATTTCTCACTCAAAGTCAGAACTGCTAAACAGTTGAATTTGGATTAGCCAAAAAAAAAAAGAAATCAAATCCACACTATCCATCCTTTCTCCCTGCTGTCCACAGAGCACAGGTTGTGTAGCTCTTATTCTGTCTTGTCGAGGGCGGGGATCTCTCCTATTCTATCTTGGTGCCTTTCTTAGCCACATCCTGGGCAGGTCTAGGGAGATCTTGGTCACAAGGCCAGATATTTTCATTAACCAAGTAGATAGGATGGTAGGGGGTGGGCATCTCACTGGCAGGGAGACCTGGTATCACAATTTCTCTAGTCTAGTGCATGCTAAACTTATAGTCTTCTGTCACTAGAGTGTCTTTATGTCTTGCCTGGTCCCCAGCCTCCATCATGTGTTCCTGGTCCCTCCAGCTGGGCATCTGTTTCTGTCTTGATGCTCACAAGCCTTCTGTGAGGGGTCTTAACACTTGTCTGCTTGTCTGATTCCTGGTACCTTTCGTGGGCACAGTAGGCTCTCTCCCTGGATGCTGAAATCCATCTCTAAATGCCAGTGATTCTCTAAGTGCACCATCTTGCCCTTAAATCACAGCAGTTCCAGGGTTGTGAGCTTCTGCAGGGTCAGCAGCTATGTTACGGCTATGAGCATTTGATGTTACCTCGGCAACCAGGTCTGAGTTGGAAACCTGGCTTCACATCGTATGGGCTATGTGACCTAAAGCTTGCTTTGTGCTTAGCTTATCCATCTATATAATGTTAGTAACACTGACGCAGTAAGCCTGTTGAGGAACTGAATAGCATGATACACGTATTAACCTGCTACATTAGCATGATACGCGTAATAACTGAAGTTATTCCCAGTTACCCAGATCATGTCAGTTAGCACTACAATCTGATCTTCAGTCAGTTCGTGCCCCCACAGAACTGGCTAGCCCCTCCCATATCAGGGCAGTCTTCCATATCTCCTGTCCCAATTCTTCCCATCGCCTTTGTTTTTCGCACCAACCCATTTCAAAGTCACCGTGGTTCAATAATGAATATAAGATGACTGTACCAGTCAGGATAAGAGAGGTCATGCCACAGCAACAAACTACCCCAAATTCTTAGAAGCTTACACCAACAAAATGTGACTTATAGTTCAGGCTGGTGTTTCATTAACAGATTCTGCATCACCGTTTTTCTTTGATGCTCGGGGAAACTGATGCAATAATGCTCAAGGACACAGTCCCCACCCCCGATTTTGTGACACTTCCACCTTAAACAGATGTGTTATAGAATTGCTGCAAAAAGAAAGGAAGGTGGACAATTTAATACCCACAAGTTATATTCTTCTCGTGTGCCTAAGACCAGGAGATAAAGGTAAGATATGGTGAGAGCAAAGTATTTGGTCTCCCCTCCTAACTTATATTTATAGGGTGACCCACATAGCCCTAATGTGTGAGGAAGGCTGGCTGCATCTGAGTACCCCTCCATGCAGACTCCTCAGCCCTGGGAATGGCTCACTAATCAATATCACAAGCCCTGCCAACCTCAAAGGACGTGACTCTCCTTTTATTTAACACTCCATCCCAAACATGGACCAAAAGCATTTGAGGCAAAGTTGAAGTTAAAATAAAATATCTAACTCTAATCGGTTTTATAGCATGGTTGCAGGTGATGCATGAAGAAGAAATAAAGAATGCTCCTTTGTTTCAAAACACATTTTATAGCTCTTTAACTTGGATGTTCTTAACCCCTTCCCTGAAGCCACAGTTTGGAGGCCATCTTGCTCCTGCTATCTGGCAATGCCTGCACATAACCTTCTATCCATCAAATATAAGTATGGCATTCAAGGGGCCATAACCAAAGGGAAGGAGGAAGGCACCTGGATGCTGGTAAAAGCCATGTCCACCATGTCCTCAGAGGGAAAAGTAATTTTACCTCACAGACTTCAATAGAAGTTTTTAGTGGCTACAAAGTCAGCTTTTAAAACCACGATGCATAAGAAACATACCAGTTGTTATCGTGTGAATGTTTGTGTTCTTCCCAAAACTCACACCGAAGCTTACTATCCCATGTGCAGGTTGTCAGAGGGAGGGAGTGCGGCTGGGCCTTTGGCCCTTCTGTCCTCCACGAGGATCCAGTGGCATTCATCCTAGGGAGAGCATGCTGTGCTAAAAGCATCCTCTTGAGAGCGAAGGCTTGGGGCTCTGACACTTGTTAGTGTCTTAATTTCGGAGTTCCCAGTCTCCATGGCTATGATCATTAAAGTTACTCTATTAATAGATCAGTTGGTCTGAGGATTTTGTTTTAACAGCACAAGTGGATGGAGCTATCTATTGATTGACCTCCAGCGTCTGTGGAAGCCCCACCGTTCCGACATCCTAATAACTCCTAACCTTTATGCGTTGCCGTCATGTGCCTATGCCTTAAAGTCCCGATCCAAGTAAACGAGACCCAAAGAAATCCGGGAGTTCCCTGCTTGAGTTTTCTAACTAAGGACCCACTTTTCTGGGTGATGGAACATGTGAGTGATTGATATCGGTAATGATTTCCTAGTTGCCTAGAAGTCGAGAATTCCCCATCTCCTTGCCACAGGGGAATACCCTTCCTTTGATCTCAGCAAGACAAGCATAGCAAAAAACATCTTAATAATTCATCTGAGTGTACATACGTAATGTAACTGGCATTGGTGGAGGAAGGCAGTTTCTGTTCAAGAACCCAAAGGGCTACTACATCCCTAGCTCCAAGCGGTTCACCTGGTGCGAGACAGCTGCTAAAAGTCTCCGTAAATGATCAGTAAAAGGAAAGCAGGGGCTGGAGAGGTATCGTAGCAGCTGAGAACACTCACTGCTCTTGCAGAGGACCTAGGTTTGGTTCCCAGTACCCACATGTCAGTTCCCGCCGCTTATAACTCCCGTTTCTCGAGCACCCATGACCTTCTTGTTTCTAAAGGTACCATACTGACAAGTCCATACATGCAGGCAAAATATTCAAACATATAACATACAAATAAATACATCTCTTTTTTTAAAAAAAAGGTTATTAAAAGGAAAGCAACTCGACTTGGTCATGTTTGCTTAACATTCATCAAAATAAAATTTTAAAAGGCCTAAAGTCGGGTGGGAGAAGTTGGGAGGACCATGAGAGGAGCTGGAGAGGGAAACGGGGCAGTAAATACGATCACGTTTTATTGTATACAGTGTGTGTGGTGGTTTAAATGGAAATGGCCCCACAGACCCACAGGGAGTGGCACTATTAGGAGGTGTGGCCTTGTTAGAGGTAGTGTGTCACCTGGGGAGGGCAGGGCGCTTTAAGATTTCAAATGTTCAAGCCAGGCCC
>JAQHUG010000012.1:7410917-7422517 GCA_028555095.1 Dicrostonyx torquatus | reverse complement strand
GCAAGCCCCAAAGAAAGTCACACAGAGAGTCTACATTAAGTTATACACTGATTGGCCCATTTGCTCAGTCTTCCTACCAGCTCCCATAACTTATATTAACCCATTGTTCCCATCCGTGCCAGGCACATGGCTGGTACCTTTTCTCAGCTGGGACAGGGACACATGCTGCTTCCTTGGTGGTCTACGCAGGAATGCCAAGGGAGCTTCCTGCTTCCCAGCCGTTCTCCTGGCCCTGCCTCTACTTCCTGTCTGGTTGACCCGCCTATACTTCCTACCTGGTCAATCAGCATTTATTTAAAACATGATTGACAAAAAAGACAAGTCTCCTGCACCAAGCCTCTGTCAAGTTGACATAAAACTAACCAGTACAAGTCCATTTTGTGTTGCTCATATACTCCTGAGTAAAGGGCCTCCCTGGAATGTGGCCAGCTTACCAGGGGTCACATCCTTAAAGAAAACAGACTTTTATTCTCCATAGCAACCAAATGCCAATAGCTCCTCGTGTATGAATGGGACTTAGTGGCCCTCACCCCACGCCAGAACTTTTTCTGGCTTGAGCTTATACAGGTCTGGTGCATCCCGTAATGATCACCATGAATTCATATGCACAACTGTCCTGTTGTGTCAACAAAACAGTCATTCACCCTCTCTGGTGCTTACAGTCTCTCTGACTTAAAAGTTTCCTGATATAGATGTCCCATTTAGGGCTGGGCACTTCATAGTTTCTTCTTATTCTCTGCTCTTGACAGGTTATGTTCTGTTAATTGTCACCTACTGCAAGAAGGAACTCTTGTAGGAGTGAGAGATGTGCCAATCTACAAGTATATCAATAAGTCATTAGGAATCATTTTAATGGGGGACTAGATAGGATCGTATTTCATTGCACACAGTATGAAATTCCCAAAACCAAAGGAAAAAATTTCATCTTGTTGAAGCATTTGTGAGTAAGATGTTAACTAACATAAGCAGAAAATGGAAATAGATCTTCCTTCTGGATAAAAGAGAAACCGAATACTGGATTATACACCTTTCTCAAACAGAAAAAAAGCAAAGCAAGATCTCTAAAAGTCCACAGACCTCCAAGACAGTTCTAGGCATTTCATCCTTTTATACAGTCTATAAATAGTTGGTTGCCCGTCCCTTCCTACCTGCCCACCTGCCTGTCCTCTACAGAACCCTAATCTTCACTTTTAACCATCTTATTTTACTTGATATCTTATCACTCAAGTCTTTTGAGGTCATGACAGAGGGAAGGAGAAAGCAATACAGAGAGAGAACTGATGTCTGGGAGGATCTGGCTCAGGGGAGCATGAGGACTTGAGTTTGGATCCTTCATGCTCATGTAAAAAGCCAAATGGTCAAGACATATTTGTAATCCAGTTCTGAGAGTTAGAGACAGGAGCATGCCAGGGTCTGGCTGGTCAGACAGTCTAACCAATTCCTATGCTCCAAGTTCAATGTGAGCCACACCTCAAAAATAAGATGGAGAGGGGCTGGAGAGATGGCTCAGTGGTTAAGAGCACTGCTCTTCTAGAGGTCCTGAGTTCGATACCCAGCAACCACATGGTGGTTCACAACCATCTCTAGTAGGATCTAATGCCTTTTTCTGCATAAAGGTGTATGTGACAATAAAGCACTCATATATATAATAAATAAATCTTTAAAAAAGATAATGTGGAGAATGATAACCTCTGGCCTCCACATGGACCTACACACACACACACACACACACACACACACACACACACACACCACAGTGTGATGTGGGAGAGGAGATAAAGAAAATGAAAAGGGAGAATTAAGCCTGTGTGTTTGCACAGCCAGGGTATCTGCCATGATCTTCCTGAGCCTCGCTGTCTTCAGTGGAAAGAATGAAAATAATACTGAAAACACTATCATGCGGAAGAATAAAGTAGACATTGTGTCACTTGTTACACAATAGACTTCCAATAAATTTAAGTTCCTCTCCTCTTTCCTTCTCTCCCTTTGGAAAGTACTCGGGATATAAATTATACATAAACAAATTACATGTTCCGCTGAAAGTCCTCAGACATGATTAATGTAACCAATAATAGCGTTAATATTAATAGTGGGTTCCTCCAGCGGCAGCATCCTGACTCCGACAATCAATCTGCACACGCCAGCCTTGTCGCTGCATGACAGATAGCACTCAAGGTTTACCCAGGGAACTGGGGAATGCACAGGCTTTCCCATTTCCCATTTTCAAAAATATTCCTTTTTCACGTTGGGGTATGGTGGAGAAGCCATTATGTGCAGCACCAAGTGTAAGTAATATATTTCCCCAAGAAATGAAAACCGGTGACATGATAGGAAGACACTGAGAAGTTTCAAGTAATAGCAGAGGCTGGGAGGTTTGGAACAATCAAGAATGTGCTGGAATACGGATGGCTGCTGCTCACTGCCTGTCGCATTGCCTTTTCCTGGGAATTCACAAATGAGTGTTTGTTCACTCCAGATAGGCCACAAGCAGGAACCAAAGTAATGATCGGGCTTAAGTCTAGCTGGGGGAAACAATGAGTTTGCTGAGCATGCTCACAGATGCATAAGTAAGAGGTTGTTTGAAGCCTTGTGGGTGGCCCCCAAATGGTTTCACCACCGGAAAGTCCCCCCACAGCATGAGTGGTGACTTCCTCCAAACTGCAAAGGTAGAGTCCCTGCTTCAGTTAACTTCCCACCTCTTCCAGACTTCCTTAGACCCTAGACAGTCGGGGCAGAATTATAGGTAGGCAGTGGGGAGGGAATAGCTAGGATCTTAGGTGAGAGCCTAATGACTCTCCCTAACCCTTCCTTCTTTTGGAAGGTCAACAAGCCTGATCTTGTCTTCTGTAGGTAGTCATAGGCTCTCTGGATAAGATGGTAATTGCCGAGCGGTGATGACACACGCCTTTAATCCCAGCACTTTTGGGAGGCAGAGGCAGGCGGATTTCTGTGAGTTTGAGGCCAGCCTGATCTACAAGAGCTAGTTCCAGGACTGGCTCCAAAGCTACAGAGAAATCCTGTCTTGAAAAACAAAGGAAAAGAAAAAGATAGTAATGACTGGTAAGTTTGAAGGGCAGTGGCCCAACGAATGGATGTGACCTTAATGGGTGTGCATATTATCTCCCCAAAGGAAAAGCAAACCAAATCAAGGGGCTCAAAAGAAATACCTAGAAGATTTTGAGACAAACTCCAGCCTATCTGGTAAGATCTCTAACAGCCCACTTTCAGAACCTAATTGGAACAGGGGAAATACACAGACTGGCTGAGGGTGGGTCTGGAGCCAGGCTGCCTGGATTGGAGTTTCTGTGCTTCCATTTGCTAAATGCTGCCCAGAGGAGGCTGCTTGACTTGCTTTTGCCTCTGTCCTCAGCTAGAGAGCAGGGCTTATCACACAGATAAGCAAGGAAAGGCCCGCAAGGTCTACGGTCCTGCTTGGCAGGCAATGGACAGAGACAAGCAGCAGGCTATTTCCTTGTCCCTGGTTAGTGGGAGCTAGCCTGGGCTAGAGCAGCTCTTCCAAGTACCTGGTGCTTGGACAGATCTCATCTTTGACTACATTGTGTTCATTCCTCAGCTAAAGTCAGATCTAGTTTGACTCGGGTCAAAACTCGAATTTCACTTTCCCTACTCCTCAAAATGCCTGTCTTCGCTACCTTCACCCTCCCGTGTGGGCATGCGCGATTTCCCTTTCCAACAAGTGGGGTGCAAGAATCTGCCCGCTCACAGGATGGAGGCTCATGAGCAGTTTGAGATCACTGTAGGTGGGGGTGGGGATGAAACAGTCCCACCTCACTGGCGCACCGAGCTGATACAGTGCTTTAAGGGGAAAGGTCACAGGAAGAGAGCATGGCACGCAGGATCTTGCCAAGTGTTAAGCACCATGCCAGGGTTTCAAATAGTCATTAGTCCTGACGCTAACCTGGTCAGCCTTCATTTTAAAGATAAGGAGCACCTCAGAGGGACTTGTGGACCCTCCCAAGGCAAAGTGTAAGTAGGCAAACCGGGTGTAGCATCTGCATCGTATGATAATTAACAGGATGATATAGGGTTCCAAGCGTAATTCTATTTTTGTCTGTTTACTTTGCAATGTTTTTATTATTTAGAATATCTAATGTCATGTAAACAACAAGTAAATGCAGAATTGAAGTCATGCCAAGAAAAATGCCCATACACATTTAGTTTAGACGTCACCCTGCTCCACTCCACTTCCCTGACCCCTTTTTCATGGTACCCATCTGCCACTACACTTTCCCCTCTTCCTATCATCTCGCCTATGCTCTGTTGACCTCACTGCAGTTAGAATATGTATCACCAGGAAGGAAATGAGGGGGGCTGGCGAGATGACTTGATAGCTAAGAGGACTTACTTGTGCAAAGGACCTGGGTTTGGCTCCCAGCACCCACGTGGTGGCTCACAATGGTCTGTAACTCCAGTCCTGGAAGTACCTTGCTCGGCAGGTACTTCATACATGTACTGCACATAAATACACGGATGCAAAATACTCACACAGAAAAACGTTTATGTGTTTTTAATAAAAAGTTTTTTAAAAAGTATACATTTTGGTTTATTGAAACCAGACTAGAAGGGGGTTCAAGGGGAGCGGAGAGAGAAGGCTCTTCCAGAGGTCCTGAGTTCAATTCCCAGAAACCACATGGTGGCTCACAACCATCTATAATGAGATCTCGTGTTCTCTTATGTCATACAGGCAGAACACTGCATACATAATAAATAAGTCTTAAAAAAAGAAAGAAAGAAGGAAAGAAAGAAAGAGGTCCAAGGGATGGAGAAAGAGTCCAACTTAATTCTTATACCTACTGGCCAAATAGTCCTCAGCCTGGACAGCTTCCGATATATCCTTTCCCCTCCCACTCCCACTCCTCCCAGATCCTGCCTTCCCTATTCACCCAACTACATATTCCCTCTCTGTCTCTTAAAACAAAAAAATCAGCCTAGATGGCCATCGACAGATGAAAGGATAACGAACGGGGACACATACACATGGCTGAATTCTATTCAGTTGTAAAGCAAAACTAAGTTATGAAAATCATAGAAAAATTGATAGAACTAGAAATCATCATATTGGTAACCCAGGCTTAGAAAGGAAAATATCACCTCCTTGCTTGTCCGCAGATCCTAGCTTCTATATGCTAGCTACGGTTAGGAGTGAGAGTAGGGGAAGGCCGGAGAAACTAGAAAGGGCACAAGGGATGGAGGAGGCCAAGCCTAATTCTTATGTCTACTGGCAAAATAGTCCCCACCCTCCTACAGCTACCAATGAACAGTGCCTAGTATACACTAGGGTTTACCACTCTAACTCGTCCTGGGCCAAACCAAAGCAAACCTCAAAGCCCCTCTAGATCTAATGGGCTGTTGGGAGACCCTGCTTACCCCTCTGCCATTGTGGACTGTCCTGACGCCACTAGGGGGAGCCCTTGTGTCGGGAGCATGGAGAAGCCGAAGGCCCAAAGGTCCCTGGGGCCCAGGACTGTCTCCAGGATTTATACATCTGGGTAGAGTGGACTAGAGTGCTGAGGGAAGGTAACTGAAGACCTAGGGTCTTGAGGAATGGGAGCAAAAATGACTGTGCGCAGTGCTGAGAAAAGCGAAAGTCCTGCAGTTTGTCTGTCACCTGTTAGGAGATAAGCAAGCAGGTGGCTTCCTCACCAGCCCTCCTCACCTGCCCTCCTTCCCTGCCCTGTTAGGACAGGGGAATCTTATTTTTAAAAACTTGGAAGCTGGGCATGATAGTGCCTGCCTTTAATCCTAGTCCTAGAGAGGCAGAGACAGGTGGATCTCTGTGAGTTCGAGACCAGCCTGGTCTACAAAGTGAGTTCCAGGACATCCAGGGCTATGTAGACAGAACCTGTCTCAAAGCAACAACAACCCAATAATAACAATAGTAGTAGTAGTAACAGAAGTAATAAAAATAGGTTGGAGTCTATTTCAAGTTATATAGAGAGTTTGAAGCCAGTTCGAGTGTGAGACTCTGCATCAAACAATAAATAAACACATAAACAGATTTTTAGTCCAGAAAAAGTATGAAAACGAGCCGGGTGGTGGTGGCCCACGCCTTTAATCCCAGCACTCGGGAGGCAGAGGCAGGCGGATCTTTGTGAGTTCGAGACCAGCCTGGTCTACAAGAGCTAGCTCCAGGACAGGCTCCAAAGCTACAGAGAAACCCTGTCTTGAAAAACCAAAAAAAAAAAAAAAAAAAAGTATGAAAACCCCGCAGGTTGCATATAATTAGGGCACAGGTCATTCACCCTGCCCACCTCCAATCCCCATGACGACTGTGTGACCTCCCTGCTCCCCAAATCCAGGAACTGAAGTTTGGTTTCCCCCAGGACCAGCTCTGAGCAAATAAATCAGACCACAACGCCATCTCCGAGTCAGCCTCTTTGCTTCAGGTTCCACCAGCATCACTAAGGGCTAGTTACAGCCATTTTTCCTGAGCCCCAGTTTCTGCCCTGCTAAAATGAGCACAGCAGCACTTCCGGGGCTACCTGTAAGATTTAAATGGAGCCATGCATTCAAATACCGATCGCACAAGTCTTTAAACAGGTGTGAGTATTTTAGCTTCCTTCCTCACCCCCATTAAATGCACCTGCCTGCTTCGCCACACTTTGGGCTTTCTTTTCTCTGGCCCCGAGCAGCTTATGTGGAATTAAGTAGCCATCAACGGGGGCGGAGTTGGGCGAGTGTGTCACTAGTGGAGACCAGTGTCCTGAGCTCCACATTCTAACTTCAAGGACCAGATGCTCTTGACTCTCAGCAACTCCCCAGGGTGGGATGTGGTGGGAGAGGACCGGACGCAGGCACAAAGTGAAACCCTTGCAGAGGAGTGATGGCAGGAAGCCTGGGAAGCAGTGAACAGAGCCTTCTGCCCGTGTTCTGCCTCCTTCCCCCACTGCGGCAGGTCCAGCTGGGAGGATGGAGACCCGCCCCCGCGCCCAGCCCCGAGAGAGGGTGGAGCCACCGCCCAGGTGGAGCTGGTCAAGAGCCTGGGCTCCAACGTGTCCCAGAAGAGGGGAAGTGACTGCAAGCTGGCTGGCTGAGACGAGAGCACTGTTGGCCCCAGGATCCAGCTCTGGGAAGCTGAGATTGTCTACCAGACGCTGCCTCGGAGGACTACAATGGAAGAGGTAAGACACCCGCTTGGGTATGGGCCGTCTGCGTGCCACCTTGTGAACTTTAGTTCCTTCCAAAGGCGGGATCGCTGGGAAAAGAGCCAAGAAAAGTGTTTCCTGGCTCCAGGACCTGACCAAGTATGCCAGGTCTCCAACTAGGAACGTGTCATGCTTGCTATGCTTGGTCAGTCTGTGTCCTGTTAACCCAGGACCTGGCATTTAGCAGCTTCGAGCGCCACGGTTCAAGTGCGTCTCACTCAGTGTTGACTTTCCCACTCTCTCCCACCTTTGCGGTGGCAGGCGGTGTCTAGGTCCAAGGACAGAGCATGACTCTGGGAAAAGGTGGCCTTGCAGTGTACCCCGTGGCTTGTGACTTCACGTCGCTGCTCCCTATTAACTCTGTGGCCGGGGACAAAAGTCCTTGTACTCTTGAGCCCTAGAGGTCTCCTAAAACAGAACTGTACCAGAATGGATGCTTGGTGAGAGACTGGAGGTACCTGAAGAAAAAGAGCCCAGGCTTGTAGTGGTAGGACCCCAGAAACAGACAAGCGCCTGGAAAGGCTAAAGCCAGTCTGAGTCACACAGGGAGGCCCTGCTGGGTTTGGGTTTTGGTTTTGACAAAAGCAACAGAAAGTTTGGAATGGCTGGATGAATGCTGTTGGCATGTGCAGAGATTTTGCCTGGCTAATCCTGTCTTTCTGTTTCCTTCTCGAGTTCCTGCTCCGCTGTTCTGTTAGTGTCTCTCTTTTCACAAGTGCCCATGTTGTACCGTGTATAGATTAAATATTTGGAAGCGAATCATTTATTCCTGAAATTGCGGTACTTCCACCCAGATGTTTGGTTTACAGTCAGGATGGTGGATCCTCTCCACTGTGGCTGGCCAGGGACAGCTCCTGGGTTTTAAAGGGACACCTGTGTCTCTGGCGTCTCACCCTGCTCAGTTGGTGGGGTTTTGGAAAAGAATGAATCAAGGATGCCAGTCCTGCCTCCTCACGAATTCCCTGGACTGTCCCATCTGTCACACCACGATGTTTAGAAACTTAATCCTTTTCGGGGAGGGGAGAGGGGTGGGAAGGGTTGTTTGTTTTTATTTTTAGGAAATGTCTTACTTTACAGCCCAGGCTGGCTCTGCCTCTCAAATGCTTGGACTACACACATGTGCCACTGTGCCGGACCCTATTCATCAAATTTTGGGACCCTCCTCTGTGATGGCAACTTGCCAAGGTGAACTGGATTCAGGAAAAGGGAAAGCTACTGACATTCTGCCCTCTCTGCCTAGCCAGGGTCCACACTGACTGTCGGCTATTTCTGCTGACATTCTGCCCTCTCTGCCTAGTCAGGGTCCACACTGGCTTCCGGCTATTTCTGCTGACATTCTGCCCTCTCTGCCTAGCCAGGGTCCACACTGGCCGTCGGCTGTTTCCGCTGACATTCTGCCCTCTCTGCCTAGCCAGGATTCGCTCTGTCGACTATTTCTGCTTATCAATCTGATGGGACCTGAAGGTCATTGGCCCTGGGTATTTTAGGTGAGGAATCTGAAGGACAGAATATTACAGCTACGCAGTTGTGACAGCACCAGCCAGAAGCAGGGCTGGGATCTAGTCTCTGGTTCTTTAACCACGGAAACTGGGTGCCAGCTCTGAACCAGGCGGCACTAGCAAGGGTTAGTTACTCCAGTAGAACAGGTAGGATGTTTGGAAGTTTAGAGAAAAAAAAGTACAAAAGGG
Organism: Dicrostonyx torquatus; assembly: GCA_028555095.1. Taxonomy (NCBI): domain Eukaryota; kingdom Metazoa; phylum Chordata; class Mammalia; order Rodentia; family Cricetidae; genus Dicrostonyx; species Dicrostonyx torquatus. The sequence continues at coordinate 7,413,663 of JAQHUG010000012.1, read as the reverse complement.
CATATTTGTTACCTAGTAACATTTTATAGGACAAGAGAAGTGAGTACACATTCTCTTCTGCTCAGAAAGTCTAGGGGAGGAAATATGGGAACTGGGTAGTGGTGGTACACGCCTTTAATTGTAGCACTCTGGAGGCAGAGGCAGGCAGATCTCTGTGACTTTGAGGCCAGCCTGGTCTACAGAGCCACGGATAGCCATGTATACACAAAGAAACACTATCTCCAAAAGCAAAACAAAACAAAAAGAAATGTGGACAGTTCCTCACCTTGAAAGGATTGTATCATTTTAGAAAAGCAACAAAACATTCTTTATATAATATGTACATTTGGAGCACCTCCCTTGTATGGGCAAATTCTGTCTTGGGTGCATGGATACAGTGAGGAACCAAACTGTCAAAACTATCTGCTTTAGCCAAGCTTGGTGGTACAGCACCTGGAAGGCTGAGGCAGGATCCAAAGTGTAAGGCCAGACTAGGCTGCATAGCTATACAAAATGCGTTCATAAAGTTTATATGCTAATAAGAAAGGAGAAAGAGACAGGATGTAAGGGTTAAATGACAGCTGCACAATGTGGACGTTCAAAGCAGAGAAGGGTCTAAGGTGGTGAGGCAGCAGGGGAGACTACCATTCTGAGTGGCACGGTGTCCAAAGTCACTGCAAGGAGGGAACTGAAGAAAACTAGAAGGTTGGTCGTGTGCATGTTTTCCAAGGAACGAGTCTACCGAGAGGTACTAGCTGATGCTAAGACAAAACCTGCTTGGGTGAGCAGCAGCCAAATGTAGACGGAAGGAAGTAGGGGGCAAATGTTCACATCGTGGAAGTGTGGATCCCTCAATAGAAACCAGCATTCCCCAAGGACTGCAGGTAGCTGGGCAGCACTGGCTGGCTTACATTTCCTAAGAATTGTGTGGCTGTAATTTGGAAATTAGATGGTCTGAAGGGTAAGAAGGTAGCTGCGTGGCCCAGTAGAGGGGAGAATAGAAACCAGCATTCCCCAAGGACTGCAGGTAGCTGGGCAGCACTGGCTGGCTTACATTTCCTAAGAATTGTGTGGCTGTAGTTTGGAAATTAGAGGGTCTGAAGGGTAAGAAGGTAGCTGCGTGGCCCGGTAGAGGGTAGAAAGTACTCTCTAAGCAGGAGGAGAAGCGGCTCAGGCCAGATGTAGCAGGGATGATGGCTATAAAAGTGTCAGATTCTGGGTCCCTGACTGTGGATGAGCGAGGTAATGATGTTTTGGCTTTACACTGCACAAAAGTAACACACATCTGCTAAGAACTACTTTGAGCTGTGGTGCAGGAGAATTGTCTGTATTTGGTCAATCATGTTTTAAGTAAACGCTGATTGGCCAGGCAGGAAGTATAGGTGGGACAACCAGACAGGAAGTAAAGGTGGGGCAATGAGAACAGGAGAATGCTGGGAAGGAGGAAGCCCATTCCTCCCCAGGCCTGCCCAGATTACAGAAGAAGCAGGATGTGGCCTGCCCCACTGAAAAAGGTACCGAGCCATGTGGCTAACATAGATAAGAATAATAGGTTAATATAAGCTACAAGAGCTAATAAGAAGTCTGAGCTAATGGGCCAATCCGTTTATAATTTATGTAGTCCTCTGTGTGGTTTTCTTTGGGGCTAAACGGCTGTGGGAACTGGGCAGGACAGAAACCCCGACAAGCAGGTCCTTCATGTTACAGAGCTGTGAATTTTGAGGTCTTCCTGGCCTAGCCATGTGTGGTGCTGTATAGGTAAATGAATATTCTATTGCTCTCTGTTGCTAAGCACTGAGGTAGACTGGATTATCAACCACATTTTTAGCTTATGATATTTCTGATATTCTCAACTTAGCATGGAATTATCATGCCATTATCCTGTGAAAAGTCAAGGTGCATCTGTATATTAAAGGTAGGATCAGCATGATACACTGATTAGAGGAGGGAGAGAGGAAGGGAGAGGATGCTGAGGACTCAAAGGCATGAAGATTGAGCTTTCAGAAGGATGGAGCTGGAATTTTCTAAGATGACTTAGCACTGAGCAGTTTAGAAAGACACCAGGCGTCAGTTTTAGACATGGCATAATTGAAGAGCTAATTATACAAAGGAATACTCAGCTTCAGAGTTCAAGGGGAGAAGCTGAGGTGGGGGAATTATCAGACAAGGTCTATATTAGAACAGTGCTGACGAGTGTTGTCAATGATCGCACAGGGTTAAAGCTGCCCTCACATTCTCCAGCATTCCTCTCCAGAGGGGAAACCATGCTACCTGTGCTGTAGCTGGGCAAAATTTCAGGCTGCCTTAGACACTGTGGGCTTCCACACGGGGCTTCACAGACGCCTAAGAGGCCATGCTGTTCCAACCTTGTTCTGAGAACTAATTCTTGTAGCCCCCAGCTGGGTCTGCAGCCTCTGTACAGCTGAAGGTAACCTCATGTAAACCCTGACCGACAGTTCCGGCTGAGCCTAGCTTGCCAGCCTTCCCCCAAGGCTACTCTCAGAGCCCCACAGACCATACCAGCATGAGGCAGATGTCACAGAATGACTTTCGTCACCCAGCTGGGCCATGCCAGTCTTCCCCTCCTATACGACTGGGAGATACAGAGGAAGGTGGGCTTGTGCTTGCTTTAGGCCATTCAGTTTTCAGTTGTCTGGTTCTGCATTAGCAGGTATTAGAACAAATGGATACCTTTTGATCTTTTCAGTTATTGAAAGAAAAATTATGTTTATCTGGGCATGGTGGTACACACCTCTGATCCAAGCAT
>JAQHUG010000012.1:7366959-7409163 GCA_028555095.1 Dicrostonyx torquatus | reverse complement strand
GTGCCAGGCCCGACATGAGCATCTGAGAGGGACCTGTCTTCCACGTGCCAGGCCCGACATGAGCATCTGAGAGGGACCTGTCTTCCACGTGCCAGGCCCGACATGAGCATCTGAGAGGGACCTGTCTTACATGTAGGCCATCTAGTTGCTCATCTTTTCAGAAGAAGGTTAAAACACAAATGATGTCAAGGAGGAGGAGGCCCAGTCTCGATGGCAGCAGTGCGGTGGATGCCTAGCCCAGCGTGGGAACTCATTTGAGGACATGCTTGCCTGAACTGAGTGTAGAGGAGTAGGTGGCAATGTATGAGAAGAGGAGTGGGCATGGGGTGGAGGGCAGTAGACAAAGGCTCAGAGGTCCAGAGTGTGGTAGGGACACTACCACAGGGGACACTCTTGAAGCAAAGTGTTACCGGGTAGAAATATTTTAAATGAAAGTAAGTTGCCAGAATGGAATCCTAAGATTTAGAAAGGACAGGGGCCAAAAGGCCCTTGGTGTTGTATATGTTTTATTCTGAGAGCCAAAGGAACCACTGGTGGGGGGTGGATAGGGGAGCTTTTCCTTTAAAATTCAAGATTGAGTTGCATATCCTGAGATGGTCCTGAGGCAGTAAGCTATTACCAAGATCACATTTGACTAATTTGGTTGGAATCTAGGTCTGAATGCCTATGAAACATCATTTAGCAATGATTCAAGAGGAATATTTGGGCTTTTTGCCTAATCTGACATTTAAGAAAAAGGTCCTTAGGGAGCACCTAAATAATGAAGGTGCCAGCTGTTACTTCCTGTGCTGCATCTGCAGTCCGCAAGGATCGTCCCTAGGAATCCACCTGCAGTGACAGTCTCTTGCTGGTGAGTTTGTCTGTGGAGAGTAGAAATGGCTGTGAATACGGGGTTTCCATCAGAGCAGAGTGTGATGGTACACACCTGCAATCCCAGGACACAGAAGGCTGAGGCAGGAGGACTGCTGTGAGTTCCAGGCTAGACTGGGTTATGGGGTAAGACCCCATCTTTTAAAAACAAATTTTTAAAAAGCTCAAAAATTTCTCGCTTGTATTCTGAGGGAAAAGAAGACACCCTAAAAGCCACCACATAAAAGACTGGACAGCTCACATCTGTCTTGGCTGGGAGGCTGGGAGCAGCACCATCCTGGACTGTCTTGTTTGGTCCTTGCTGGTGAGATAGGAAATTACCTATGTCATTGCCAGTTCATTCCTCCATGGCAAGCCCTGCCCTTATCCCACCATTGCTTCCAAAGGAAGAGTCAAATCCCTCTTCTCCAAATCATTTGCCATCATTTCTTCTGAGAGAAATATTCCAAAGTGGGCACTGCTGGCCATGCCATTCTGCTGCTGCATCTTGCCAGCTGTTCTCCATGCTGGGAGATGGAGCCCATGCAAGCCAGCCCCTCCCTCGACAAGGCTGGTGGTCTTGGTAGCCACCCCATATCCTCCCACTTTAGCCATGGTGCCCTGTCCCTGGGCTATACCTGTTCCAATCTGGAGTTTCTGTAAGCATCCTCACCCAGAGGCGTGACCTCTTGCTGGTGTGAGTAAAATCAGGCCTCACTTTCCCAAGAACCCCTCCACACCTCCTTGGCCACAGTTGGCTTCTCCTTTCCTTGCAAGACACCAGGCCCTTTGAGTAGAGACAAGTGTGGACTGTGAGGTCCCCGGGAAGAAAGCATTGTCCTGCTGTAAGAGACAGGAAAGCTTGGCTCTTAAAGGCAAGGCACAGGCTCTGAGGTGCCTGACTGGTTTGTCCCTAGCTCTGACAAATAGCACCTGTGTGGTTTTGAGCAAGGTATTTGATTTCTCGGTGCTCCATTTGTAAAGGAGAGAAACTGATATCTGACTCTTAGCATTCCACAGAGGCTTAAACACGTTCATAGGTATAAAGAACTTGGACCCGCCCCCTGGGCTCAAAGGGCAGATAATGTCATGCCTGACACAGCAGTAACTTACAGGGTAAACGGGACAGCTGTTACAGTTGGATTGTATCTTTCTTCTCTCAAAGTCTTACTTCAAAGCCCAGGCCAGCGCTTGGAGAACACGCATCTTATTTAGAGGGTCTTTACAGAAGAGTCAAATTGAAGAGAGGCCGTAAGAGTGAGTTTTCATCCAGTATGAGTGATATCCTCATGAAAGAGTGATGTAAACAGGGAAATAGGTAGAAGGTAGACAATGTGACCATGCTGAGCTAACACCCTGTGGAACATCAAGACTGCCACCAAACTCTGAACCGAGCAGAAGAGCTACAATCCTCAGGAGGAAACCAACTCTGCCTGAAGCCTGAACTTGAGCATCAGACAACAAATTTCTCTTGTTCAAGCCCCCACTGGTGGCACTTAATCATGGCGGCCCCAGAAAATCTTTCAAGAACCCATCTCCACAAATGAACAAAGGAAGTTGACGTTAGTATCCAGAGTGGTGTTTCCTAATGTTCAGGGTGACTCTTTGTGTCACTGTTTGAAACTACCCCAAAGCAACTATGCTTAGGTCTTCAGAGAAGGTGCTTGGGAAAGTGCTACACAGGGACTAGCCAGAAGTGTGCATGGCATGAAAGTTGGTCAGCAAATTCCTGGAAAGGTTTGCAAAGATTAATCTGAATAATGCCCCACTTGCAGGTGCTCATTAAATCCAGGTAAGTTGCTGACAGACTCTCTCTCTCTCTCTGTGTGTGTGTGTGTGTGTGTGTGTGTGTGTGTGTGTGTGTGTGTGTGTGTGTGTGTGTGTGTGTGTAGGTCAGAGGACAACTAACTATGGAGCATTGAGTCTCTTTCACCACGTGGATCCTGGGATCAGTCTTGGCAGAAAGTGCCTTTACCTGCTAAGCCATCTTGCCGGCCTCCTAGGTTCCATTCTTGATAACTGTCTTTTCCTCTTACATCATGACCATATGGATATTGTATGGGACAGAGGACTAAAACGTTAAGCCAGGAAACCTGTATGTGAGCCACCATCTGCCATGCACTTGCTCTGTGTCCCTAGACAAGTCAGTTCTTTTCTCTGACTTTAATTTTTCTTATATGTGTACGTATATAGTGACACCTGTCAATTTTGTCAGCACGGATCACATTTTCAATAGTATATTTGAATAAACTGAAAAACTAAAATGCTATACTTAGAGTTGTTGATCTTGTCAAGCTCCCCCATCCATGGAATTACACCACTGGTATGCAAACCATTCTCCAAGCCCTGCAACTCCCACCCCCCATCCACCTCTTTGGTGAATTAGCCCATAGCTTGTCTAAAAGGTAAGCCAAGGCTGGAAGCAAGAGAAAAGGGTGGGGAGGCTTGTTTCTAATAATTTTGAGGGTTAAATTTTTTTTGAAGGCAGTGTCATTTAAAGTTTTAAAGGATGAATGGGGGCATGCCAAGTTCAAGTGCCCTTAAAAAATAAAACAAAGAACCCCAGGTTGTTGAACTCTTTCTCAGTAGAGCCGGGGCCTTTCTTTGGTTATTGCTCTTACTGTTTGTAATGGTTTGTTGTTGTTGCTGCTGCTTTTTTAAAACCGTTTTTGTTTTGTTTTGTTTTGGTTTTGGTTTTTCGAGACAGGGTTTCTCTGTGGTTTTTGGAGCCTGTCCTGGAACTAGCTCTTGTAGACCAGGCTGGTCTCGAACTCACAGAGATCCGCCTGCCTCTGCCTCCCTAGTGCTGGGACTAAAGGCGTGCGCCACCACCGCCCGGCTTTGTTTTGTTTTGAATGATAGAGAGTGAACTTAGGTAGCACTTAATGTGCGCTACTCTACCAAACCTTCATTTTCTTTTCTCTTCTCTTTTTACAGGCAGGGTCTCATTAACATTTAGTTGAACCCACTCTGCAGCCCAGGAAATGCTTGAGCTTTAGACCCTCCTGCCTCAGGCTTCTGAGCAGCTGGCATCCTAGGCCGATGCCGACATTGGCCTTCAGAGATGCTGTTTTGAGTGTGTGGGATGTGTGTGCTGGAACTTTTGCTGTCTTCTGTGATTCTGCAATGTGAACAAAAAACACAAGACTGGAGTCTCAGGACTCTGCCCAATGTGATGTCCACCTCTCAGGCCCGTGTGCCTGCAGGTGAATTATTTCATCCCTGTGGCCTTTGGCTTCATTGCTTGTAAAGGTGGAGACAGCTAAGAGCAGCTAGCAGCAGCACAGTCTGGGTAGTCTGAGCAATGTGGGGTGCTGAGGAAGAAGGTGGGACAGGCAGAGCGGCCCTGATCTAAAAGCTCCAAACCGGAAGTGTTCTCACATCTGAACCGGCCTGAGCATGGACATGATGTCACAAGGAGAGATTTTCATACCACCAGATTTTCATTCATGCACAGTTACTAGGTTACCTTCAGACCATGTGTATAAGGTTTATGTGAAACATACATGAATTGTGTATTTAGATTTCATAGCATATTACATATTCACAATATTCCAAACTCCCAAGAAACCTACGATCCAATACACTCTTGGCCCACACATACTGAATAAAGGATGCTTAACTGTATGTGTCTTCTTCCTTGTTTGGTCTTCAGGTCATACCAAGGACCCCAAAGTCTGACCTCTATCTCTCATAAACAAATTATCCCAGTAGACGTGTGTTCTGTGGTTTTGCCGCTCTTTGCGACTCACCGCAGTTCCTTGCTTGGTGACTATTTTAATGAACTTTTATCCTGGGAAGGATGGAAGATATCTAAAGAACTGTCAAGTCTTTTCAGGCACGATTTTGTTCAAGCATAACCAATCCCATGAGAATGATTCTAGTTCCATTTTACAAACAAGGAGATGATTTTCTGGGTTGCCTGGTTTTGTTCAGAGTTTCATGGACAAGGTCCAGGGGACCAGTCTTTGACCTAGATGCTTTACTTGGAGTCCTTAGCTGCTAAGCATTGACTAGGGTACCAGGAGTTTTTTTGTTTTTTGTTTTTTGTTTTTTTTTTTAGTTTCTTATCTGGAAAAGCATAAACATAGGAACATTAGCTTGTGAGCTGTGACTTTAAATTTCCATGTGGAGTAGAATAGTGTGTTTACTGTGCTGGTCTTGGTCGGTAAATTGACTGGATCTGGAATCAACCGTCTGGGTACTCCTGTGAGCAGCCCTTTAAATAAATGTCCATTCTATGGGTCCTGTTCCTCTAGAGACCACTGGCTAGTATATTTGCCAAGAATAAAATAGCCATCACCAATTGTCTTAACTTCTCTGTGAGCCAGAAATTCTTCCTTGCAGTCAGTGTATAATCTGTGAGTGTCAATCAGTCGTCACGGTGGAAATAGAGATGCTGGCTCTATCCATCTTTTCAGAGAGAATATTCTGAAAACTGCCAGGACCCCAGGACCATACCTATTTTTTAAAAGCTTCCTATACCTTTCTGGATGGGAGTGCTGGACCAAAGACCAAAGGCCTATATATCTTGAGTATGCACTGTATGTTCAGGTCTCACTACCCCAAACTTTTCACAGGAAGAGAGGCTCTGAGGATTAAGAGACATTCTGAGGCATGGAGCTTCACCCTGAAGCTCAGAAACTCTTGCCCATGCTCCCAGCCTCCACTGTAGCATCCTCTTGGTGGTTCTGGATCTTGCCCCATGCTGGCAACAAGAAGAGCCAATAAGTAGCGTTCCTTCTTGTGTCTCACTGTTGACAGGATTCCTGGGTTGTGATAAAATGTAAAGATTCCTGGCAAATGTCCCCAGTGGTGGCTTCTGAAGTTTAAGTGTCCTTTCCTGAGCAGGGTCTGGTGGAACTGTATCAACAGCAGTATTCATTCAGCTGGGAATACGGGAGATTCATACACAACCAGGCAACGACAAACCTTTGCATCCATAGATGTCCCAGGGACTTAGTTGGAAAGTGCTCAAGATACAAACAGAAGAAAATAATGACAGATGCGTAGACTAGATGAATACCTGGGGTTGGATGAAGGCAGGACATAGCCTTAGCTCTCTACTACTCAGATACATCTTTGAATCAAATTGTTATCTGATGTATTAGTTACTTATCTCATTGATTTGACAAAAGTGAGTTAAAGAAGAAAGAGTTCTTTTGGACTTACAGTTCCAGGGAATGCAATCCATGGTGGTGGGAATATATGACAGCAGGAACAAAAGGTCGCTGGTCACATTATGTCCAAACAGCCATCAAACACAGTAACCAATGCTTGGATTCGGCTTTCTTTCTCCCTTTTATTTAGTTGGGGACCAGTGTTCCTGGAATGGTACCCCTCACATTTAGGGTGTGTCCTGGTTAGCTCTGACGGTCAACACAGCCTAGAGTCTTCTGAGAAGGAAGTCCATTGAGGAATCGCCTCCTGGACAAGTCTATGGGGAGTTGTCTGTATTGTTAATCAATGCAGGATGGCATTGTGGATGGCACTGTGCATGGTCAGGACAGGAAGTCTTGGGCTATGCAAAACAAACAAGCCAAAAACAAACAAGCAAACAAACAAAAAACTAATTAAGCATGGATTTGCTAGTGAGCTAGAAAACAGTATTCCTCCATGTTTTCTGCTTCATGTTGCTGCTTGAATTCCTGCCCTGACTTCTCTCAATGATCTGTATGCGGAAATAAACCCTTTTCTCGCCTGTGTATATAGCTTTTGTTGGGAGTGCTTTAGCACAGCAGCTGAGCTAGCACGAGAGTGGGGCGTGCCTTCCTACCTTTACCCTCTTAATCTAGATGATCCCCCGCCGACCTGCCCAGAGTTCTGCTTCCCTGGCAGCTCTGATTCCTAGCAAATTGACAGGCAAGATTAGCCCTCATTTGTGGTGTAGCATCTAGGCTCATAAAGGTATAATTTTAAGTTCACAAACCCAAGCATAAGCTAAGTAGAAGCATTAAGGATCATAGACTTCCATTGGGGAAATGTCCATGCAGGAAATGTCATCCAACCTGGCCTCCAGCTAGGAAGACTTTTCAAGGAAGAAGGTAAATATAAGTGGCCATTAATCTCAAGTCCCCATAGAAATCCTTTTGGAAAAAAAAATGGAAAATATATCAATAGTCTTTCCACCAAACAACTAGATTAAATTTTATGCAAAATAGAAAACTGATGCAAAATGCAATTTTAGTGCCGACATGGTGTGTCTTGTTTGGGCAAGCACATGTTAAATGCAGTGTGAATGTTCGCGTCTTTCTGACCTCAGAGCAATTAGACACGTTTTCTTCTTCTGTCTGCTCACCTCACTCCACAAGTTTGTGCAAAGGCGGCCTGTGTTTATTTTCTCTTTACCTAGCACACATCTCATTTCTGTAGCTGCCACTTTAAAAGCCCCTCTCTTGGGAACCTCTTGTTAAGTCAGCCTTTTAGTGCTATGGCCAACAATGCTTAGGGGTGGCCAACTATGGCCAACAATGCTTAGTGCTGACCAGTTATGGCCAACAACACTTAGTGCTGACCAGCTGTGGCCAACAATACTTAGTGCTGACCAGCTATGGCCAACAATGCTTAGTGCTGACCTGCTATGGCCAACAGTACTTTAGGGGTGACCCATTATGGCCAACAATGCTTAGTGCTGACCAGCTGTGGCCACCCAACTATGGCCAACAATGCTTAGGGGTGACCAGCTGTGGCCAGCAATGCTTAGGGCCAACCTGCTATGGCCAACAATGCTTAGTGCTAACCAGTTATGGCCAACAATGCTTAGTGCTGACCAGCTACGGCCAACAATGCTTAGAGGTAACCAGACATTCCTTTGCTCTCTTAACAGTTCCCAGCCTCTTTTCAAGTTATATTGAAATCATATGACAAGTGCTGGCCAATAGACTCTGAATGGAAGTGACATTTCAGACACCTGCACATGGTGTGAGTGTCCCTCCTTTTCTGTACCTACCCTAGGTGTTGAGATGTGACATGCTGCATGGTTGATCTCTAAGACCATGAACAGCAGAATCCTCCTTTAAATCAACTTGGGCATGTAGAAGAGAGGAATGGACTGGAGGAGGAAAGAACTTGGGTTAAGCCAGTAGATTTGGGGTCTGCTTGAGCACAATAAAAGCTCTTCTATGCTAACCACTGATCACCCCATTTTAGTCAGAGCATGAGTATTAGTATCCTATTGGTGTTGTAACAAGTCGTCCTACAGGGCTGCGTGCCTCCTGTGCCTATGAGAAGCATCTGTGTTCCTGCCCTTTTCATCTTAGAAACCTCTTGCTGTCATTGCCGGTGCCACCTTGAGCATCAAGGCCAGGAATACATCATCTCTTCTCTCTGATCTTTGCTCCCAGCCTTATATCTTTTAAGATAATTAATTTCTCACCTCTGTCCTCTAAGGACGCTACCTAAGAAAATGCTGAGTTCGCCTGAGTGAGCCAAGCCTTAATTACCAAAGTCCCTTCCCCGTGTAAGACACCATAATAAGACATATTCACAGGTTCCCAGAGGCAGGGCATGGGCGCCTGTACAAGCTATGGAGGGAACTATTTGCCTACTTTTTTCCTAGTCCATCCTGACCAGATGTTTTTGGAATAGTCATCCATATTTTTGTTTGTTTGTTTTGTTTTTCAAGACAGGGTTTCTCTGTGTAGCCTTGGTGGTCATGGAACTTGCTCTGTGGGCCAGGCTGGCCTCAAACTCATACAGCTCTGCCGGCCTCTGCCTCCCAAGTACTGAGATTAAAGGTGTGTGCCACCATGGCCAGGCTGATTGTTTTAAATGAGTAAATAGCTATCGATTTCCTACATGTCTTAGTTTGAGTTTCTATTGCTGTGACAAAACACCATGATTCAAAGGTAAGTTGGGGAAGGGGGTTTGGCTTATTTGGCTTACATGTCCATGTTGCTGTTCATTTTTAAAGGAAGTCAGGACAGGAACTCAGACAGTGCAGGATCCTGGAGGCAGGAGCTGATTCAGAAGCCATGGGTGCTGCTTACTGGCTTGCTCCTCATGATTTTCTCAGTCTACTTTCTTATAGAACCCAGGACCACCAGCCCAGGGATGGTACCACCCACAATGGACTGGTCCATCCCCCATTGATCACTCATTGAGGTAATGCCTTACAGCTGGATTTCATGAAGGCATTTCCCCAACTGAGGCTCCTCCTTCTCTGATGACTCTAGCTTGAATCAAGTTGACACACAAAACCAGCCAGTACACTATACAATATATTTCTCATATTGTGGATTCCAGTCTGTAAAAGCAGGGTCTGTTTTCTACTGTTATCTTGTCTGCTAATTTATGTGATCAATAAGAATGATGACAGATCACTACACTGGTACTAAGTGTGTTTGGAGACCTTGGAACTGTTCCTTTCCTGTGAAGACTGTAATGCTATCCCCTTGCAGTCTGATGGGTCAGTAACCATTGTGCCCTTCACAAATAGGAAACTGAACCCTAGTGAGTTTGAATAGTTCTGTCCTGAGACCATGCAGCAACTTAATCATGGGACACCAGGGCTTGAAACTATGTCTGAGTGATTCCAGAGATTCTTCATTATTAGATGAAGGCAAGGTGCCAAGAGTTCTTAAATGAAGCAATTTAGGCCTTTCTCAAACAGTTCGGAGTTTAATAAGGAAGATTGCAAAAGCAATATATCTTCTCAGCGGGGACAGTGACATCACAGCCAAGTGACTGGGCTCACGTGTGTGAGTCAGAGGAGCAGAGAGTATTTCTGATTCGGGCTTTAAAGGATGACACACGATGGCAGAAAGGCTTTTCCCAGTGAAGAGTAAACATATGTCTACCTATCCTCCTTCTGGGGCACCAATAAACCAAGTAAAATTCCACCAAGGTCTAACTTGGGGAACCAGTGCCTTCCTTGGGCTCACTTACAGAGCATGGGTGAGAGGCTCTCTCCCATGTAAGTGACCCAAAGCAGCCACACTATCAGAAAGTCTGAGCCAGCAGGAACGATGACTTCCCAGGAGCTGCATTCATGGAGTCCACCTTTCAGTTACCCTTCCACAACTGTAGAGTCTAGCACCTTCTGAGACCATAGGGCCTTATATAATTAGGGCAGAATTTTACACCATAGTTAGGAGGGTGTGGAAGAAAGCCGCTGAATTACATGTGAGGGCCCAGTTACCCATTTCCCCACTCTCCTTCTGGGAAAGAATGTTGTCAGTCTACAAGCCCAATCTTGAGGTGAGCAGCCATGGCTGTTCTGATGAAAGTGATGGCCGCTGTGCCATAGGGAAGTACGACACAGCTCAAGCAATAGAGGGAGGGAGTGAGAAATACATCCCAGCCACAGAGGACAGCGTGTCGGGAGCCACAGGCTGTATGATTGTACAGTGTGGGGTGGTGCAGACAAACAGGGCGCTTGTTGAGGGCTGTGACCCACCGGAAGTCTGAGTAAGACTCTTGGGAAAAGAAAGAGAGCATGTGATGCTCATAGCCGATCCTGCATCCACTGTCTTCCTCCTGTGCCTCTTCGGGCTGCTCAGGAGCCAGGAAGAGGGTAGTTTTAGAGACTGGTTTTCAGATTTGAAAGTTTCACAGAGTTGTCATGGGTCCTGTGTTCTCCAGGCTTCGTTATTCATCTGCTCATCCGTTCACAGTTATGTTTGAGCATCCACAGGTAGGGATGCTGCTCTGGACACCAGTGTCCTTTGCTAGCCATCCCCCATCTCTGCTAAGCTAGGTCCATGTCCTCTGCTCTTCCTACCCAGACCATGCTCTTGTGTGAGACACATCATTGTGCACCTTTAAAGAGAATGCCTTGGACCTGTGTGGCTTACATCCAAAGCAACTTCCTATGGCACTTGATTTGATATTTATAAGAACTTTAGTAAGGAAAAAGAATAAATACAGTTATTTCCATTTTAGATCTTACCAAAAATAAAGATAGATTAAAGAAGTTCAATTAGCCAACACACATTTCAGCTTTCTTCCTCAAGTTGTGACATAGTCTATGAGAACTAATTAACATAAACCTATTAATTTTTACTCACGTGTCATGGTAGACCTTGGGGTTTCTAATCCCTAACTCTTAACTTCCTAAACTAGAAGCGATCCCATGTTGTAGACGAACATGGGGCTCTGAGATACTGCTCCAGTGTTATTCCTCCTTTCTGTCTGGACTCCTGGGAGTCAGATCCTCTTGAGGAACCGGAGCATGTGTATGCCACAGAATCAGAACCAGCCGGGCGGTGGTGGCGCACGCCTTTAATCCCAGCACTCAGGAGGCAGAGACAGGAGGATCTTTGTGAGTTCAAGACCAGCCTGGTCTACAAGAGCTAGTTCCAGGATAGGATCCAAAGCCACAGAGAAACCCTGTCTCGAAAAAAAAAAAAATCAGAACCAAAGCCCACGTGTGCCACAGAGTAAGAACCGAAGCCTGTGTGTGCCACAGAGTCAGAACCGAAGCCCGCATGTGCCACAGAGTCAGAACCAAAGCCCACGTGTGCCATGCCACAGAGTCAGAACCAAAGCCCTGTATGACACAGAATCCGAAAGTCACCGCTTCACACCTTTTATTCTCTCAAAGCTGAACAATTGCCTGTGATTTTTATTTGTGTAGGATCCTGTGACTTTAAAGGTCTTAATTCATTTTTTTTTCCTGTCGCTTAACACACAAAGCCCCTCCCCCACCACTGCTCTTGAAGCCATGCAGGCTATGTGGATTGCCTGTGTCATCTACCTTCTCATTATTCTGATCACTTACTTCAAGCTGGTCTCTGAGCCACTTCCCAGGTCTGTCCCAGCACCTGTGAGAAAATTCAAGGCCACCTCCAACTGGTGGCTTGGTCAGAATCTCTTCCCAACTGGGCTCCCTTTGTTCTTTCCCTCCTTTCCCTGGCTATCCTTGATGAGGACTCCCAGGATAAAATAGAAATGTGCATTACACAGGTTTTCAGCCTGGTTCCGGTGCATTGTTCTGAGTGAGCACCATCGGTAGGCTAGGGGGAATAAGGACAGAAGGGGAACAGGAGAAGAGAACGAAGTCATAGGGTAGTTTCACAGATTTGAAGTAAAGTGTTAAGATACGTGGATCAGCAACATGGCTGCCTAACCATGAGCTGAACAAGGACAATGAGCATACTAACATGGACTAGGTGGGGGAAGCCCATGAGCCCCCAACTCTATGTAAAGAACTATAGGCAACTAGGAAATGCCAGAAAGAGGAGGAGAATTAGTCTTCTCCATGGAAGAGCACATGGGTTATCAACACCAAGTGGTCAGCTCTAAAAACATACATAGAAGCAATATTATACAGGCTGAACAGGTTATTTTTATGTATTTAGGAATAAATAATATATATGTACATATGTGTTTGTTTATGTGTATATTATGTATATTATATACTTAACAACTGACTGTCGGTATGAATTTGAAGGAGAGCAAGGAATGATATGTGGAAGCATTTGGAGGAATGAAAGAGACGGGAAACTGATATAATCTCAAAAGATGAAAGAAAGAATAAAAGAAAAACTTCTGATCTGGAATAGGTCAGAGGGGCTGGAGCGGTGACTCAACAACTAAGACCATTTGTTGTCCTTGCAGAGGACTGAAGTTCAATTCCCAGCACCGACGTGGCGGCTCACAACCGCCTATAGCTTTAATCCCAAGAGATCTACAATCGTTTTCTAGTCTCCACAGACATCTTCATGCACATGTGTAAGCACACACGCACACATACAAATGCACCACTCATAAAAATAAAATTAAAAATACTCTTGAAAACTATTACAACGGAATTCCTATATATTTTTAAGCAGCCATCAATGAACTTCACTCTCCTTTTCCCTATAGGTCCTAATTCATTTTTAATTGTTAGTACATTAATTTTTAAGCACATCTCATAAGAAGCTAAGTGTTATTACCTTTAAAATCTAGATTGTATGGATTGTTGCAGTGCCCTTGAGAACTGTTGTACTGAAATTTGATTTCAAATGGAGTCTTGATTCATGTATCGTGGTATGTTAATAGTGTACAGCATTTTGTTAGCAAAGTGTTAAGAACCCAGACGAGCATGAGGGCCTCCTGCCAGGGAGACTGAGAGGAAGCATGTGGGCATGTATGTTTTGTTCTGCAGTGATTGTCGACTTGTCTTAACAAGTTGTCCTCATTTTCTCTTTTGTTACTTCGGTGGTCGTGTGAGTTCTTCCTCCTAGGGTAACAGTTGCTTTAGACACAAAGTAAAGTTTATTTTATATTGTTCAATGCAAATACAGTAAGTAAATACTATTACTAGAATATTTAAAAGTGAGGAGGAGGATGGCTATGGGAGTGTGGTACAGGAGGGGCCTAGACTGAAGCATCATTGTAACTGGGAAGTAAAATGCTACCTAGCGGATAAATGATCTTCCCACCTGAACGTACCAGGCTGATTAACTTCGGCATGTGCTGTTTGCCACAGATGGTCACCCTGCCAGCATTGCCATCATAATCATGAGTTATCAACATTACCACCATCAGCAGCAGCAGCCCTCCTTTGTCACATTGCTTAGGGGCCTCCTTTGTACCAGGCACCAGGCCATCATTTTACTGCCCATGATGGGAGTGGTCGGTTCCCCATTCCATGAGTCAGGAAACAGAAGAAGAAAAAAAAGAACTGAAACAGCTGTGTTAAGGTGACACAGGTCAAGATGCCAACCTATGGCATTTCAACCCTCAAACCCATACTCTTAGCCTTGCTTCTGTTATCAAAAGTGATTCTCAGTTTAGGCAGCAAGGTGAAAACTGGACAGTAAACACATGGCTGAAGGAGGTGTGGGGCTCTCAAGAGCCCAGGGCATTCACCACCTCTCGCTTTGGGAGGCTTACGAGGTCAGTGAGATGTATAGTAACTATCGAAACACACACATTTGGTGGAGGCCAGTGCGCTGCCACAGTGTAGGGTTTCTCTTTAAAGCCACCACTGCACTCCAAAGGGCCAGGGATGAATCTTTTCTGGTGTTGGTGTTGAAGATGGTGTTGGTCCCACATAGTTGTCTACCTCCAAAGGTGAAGGACCTTGTGAGTTGGTGCTAGGAGTGTTCACCAGGGACTGGCATGTCACTGATTGTTTCAGTCAGGATTTCTGGTGCTGTGAAGAGACGCCATGACCACAGCAACTGGAATAAGGGAAAACAGTTAATTGAGGCTGGATGACATGTTCAGAGGTTTAGTCCATGATTGTCATGGGGGAAGCATGGGCGTTCATAGGCAGACGTGATGCTGGAGAAGGAGCCAAGAGTTCTACATCTGCATTAGCAGGCAGCAGGAAGAGAGAGTGGCACTAGGCCTGGCTGTGTCAAAGCTCGCCCTTAGTGACACACTTCTAACAAGGCCACACTTCTTAATAGTGCCACTCCCTGGTGACCAAGCATTTAAACCTGTAAGCCTAAGGGGACTGTTCCCGTTCAAACCACCACACTGATGCTGCTGTGAGCCTCTCTCATGGACTCTGACTTGGCTGCTGGTCAAGTGAAGACGGTCCTGAGGCTGACTGGGTGACTTGGCAGAATGTTCGTGAACACAGCACAGACTGTCAAGCACTAGTTCCTATTGGCTGAAAAATCTTGCTCCAGATGAAGGGCTTTCAAATACCCAACGGTTGCATTTCTTGTCTGTTGACAGCCAAGCCTGAGGCTGTTCTAGTGAGTAGTGAGAAACTGGGAGATGGTGTTGAGGAGGTCTACCATTAATTAGCTCTTTCATCTTGGGCAAAGTGTCATGACCCCTCCTGCTCCAGTTTCCTCTTTTGTAAAATGGAGTTAATTACTTCTCCATGACAGCTTGGATTCAGAGTAAACAAGATAATATTGAGAAAGGGCCTGTGACATGGGAAAAGATCTGGAGTTTTGGACTCAGATCTCTGTTGATCATTGTGATGTGGGTATAGCAAGCTACCTGAAACTGAGTAATTTATTAAGAAGAGAAAATGATTCCTCAAGTTCTGGAAGCACTGATCTCATCCCAGCATGGATAAAGGTCTTTTTATTGTATCGTAACAGCAAGTTAGAGCATGAGTGCTTGGGTCTCTCATCCTTATTTTACAAAGCTGCTGATATGGTCAGAAGGCCACACCATCTTGACTTCATCCAACCCAATCTTATCCAAGTGACTTCCTCAAAGCCCACCTTCAAATTCCATTACTATATGAATTTAAATGAAGTTTTTGACACATGAAGTTTGGGGGGGCCACACATGCAAACTCTAGAAGACTTTATTGTTAAATAGAAACTTCCCCTTAATAACAGTGAGGTTTCATTAGTCTTCCCCAGCATCACAGTCAGTGTCATGCACCATGCACCATGCACCATGATGAACATTGACCATGGATTATCTCAGTTAATTGCCTGTTGAACACTATTACTGGTATCACTTTACTGGTGGGAACTGGGGTGACAAAGACTCAACTGAAGGCTGCCCAAACACAGCCCTTCTACCTCCCGAGCCCACAGCAAGGATTTTTAACCCGTGACTGAATTGTTTTCTCTCTAAGCCAGTTCCTAAAGCTGTAAAATAAGATAATGACACACACCTTGCCAGCTTTCTAAGGGGTTCAAAGGTGGTATCCAAAAAGCAGCAGTTTACACACCAGTGTCAACAGTGGAGGTGGAAGAGGAGGATGAGGGGAGGGAAGAGGGAGATGGGGGATGGGGGGGGAAGGCGAGGAGGAAGGAAGATATGATGATCAGGAGGACACAGGCGATTGGTACTTCATATCTTAAAAACAAGTTTTCTGAAATTATTGCAGAAAAGAGATTTGTAATATAGACAGAAAACCTGGGAGGACCTGATTTGATCGTTCCCTAAAACATACCTAACATCCCTATGCAAATGGGATTTGATTTCTTTCCAAGTTTCTTTATCTGGCTGGGATTCCGATATACAAAACAAATGTAAGGAATTTAAAGGGCCCCCACAGGCTGAGGCATTTGTGTCACATAGTGTAGGGTTAAAGCAGTAAAGTGACTACGAGAAGCTATTGCACCCTTGTCCTTTAGGTGGTTGGTGAGTTACAGGTCACGTAAAACTGTCATAACCCAGATAGACAGTGTCTGGCTGTTCTGTGTGGGGAGGAGTAGGGGAGGACAGCAGGGGACCCAGGGAGCCCTCTTAAATAAAAGGACTCTGTGGTCCACTTCCCAGATCCCCAGCCAACCACTTCTGGGGAAGCCTCAATCTCCTCCCCTCCT
This sequence comes from Dicrostonyx torquatus, assembly GCA_028555095.1. NCBI lineage: Eukaryota > Metazoa > Chordata > Mammalia > Rodentia > Cricetidae > Dicrostonyx > Dicrostonyx torquatus. The sequence goes on along the minus strand of JAQHUG010000012.1, from coordinate 7,393,132 downwards.
TGCTCCTCCTCTCCCTCCTCCTACATCGTGTGTCTGCCTATGGAAGGACACACATGGCAGAGGGCAACTCTCAGGGGAGGATGTGATTCCTTTCACTGTGGATGCTAAGGATCTGGAAAGAACTTCTACCCAAGGCATCCTGTTGGTCCAGAAACTCCGTTCTTGCCCCAAGCTCCAGTACCAAATAAGTGTGGGGCAGGTCATGAAGAATGGGCCATAGTGGGACGGTTGGCAGGTTGGCACATTTACACAGATTGCAGATTCTGCCTTGAGGCCCTGATCCTCCCGTCTGCTGGTATAATTAAAACCTAAGCTGCTTTGCTTGGGGCTTCGATTTGAAACCAACCCCAGAGGCATATGGTCGATTTTTTTTCCCCTTAGAGACCCTCAGCACCAACACAGAACCCCTGCTCAGCAACATTTTGATACCTGGAAGCCATGCCAAGCACCGCTGCTCAGCTATTTCCTAAAGGGCTCTGCAAATCTTGTGCCTCCGGTGAGTGGTGGTTTACTTTGCTGGGCATTCTGCTCTGGTTGCTCTGCAGGCCTGTGCCTTGAAAGGGAGAATCTGTTGCTCTAAAATATCAGTTTCTTGGTCTTGGGCGATGGCTCTGTGGGTAAAATGCTCACCACATGGCTGTAAAGTCTGGAATTTAGATTACCCAGAACCCACAGAAAAGCAGGCAGACTTGGCACCTGCCTATTGCCAAGCTGGCAGTAAAGACAAGCCTGGGGTAAGCTCTGGGTCCAGTGAGACCCTGAGTAATAAAGTACAGAGCGATTGAGGAAGACAACCACTGTGGACTTGGGGCCTACACACAGAGACAATATCATCTCCTGGTATCCTCTCTGAAGGCGCTTTGAACTATGAAAATGAAAACATGCTGTAGGTTTATTTTATGGCTGGGGATGTGCCCAGCCCCTTTCCTCTCTTCAAGTACAATAATCCTTCAGGCCAAGTATCACTGCCTACTAGGCTCACTAGGCCTCAGGCCTTTTAAAGCTGTATCTCCTTGCTCCTCAGCTTGTAAATGGGCTTGTACTTTCTGTCTCCTAGGGGCACTCACCCTCCTATTTGTTCTTCATGCTTCCTTTCCTCTGGGAAGTCGCTTGTCCTGTCCTGCCTGTCCCCTCTACTCTGTCCTAGCAGTGTCCTTGGGGTGCTGTAGGTGTCCCACTATATGGCCTCTTCCACAAGAAAATTGGGGGCAGGGGAGGCTCAGTTTCATGAGTGTTGTATGCTCAGGGAAAATGGGCTACCATGTCATTGAGGAAAAGAAGGTGGGCCCAGCAGGGTTCTTTCCAAACACCACAGGCTTCAGGTCATTGCTGAGTTCAGAGCAGGGTTCTCGGTGACCTGAAGGAACTTGAGAAAGCGCTGATCCTTGGCTCAGCCCTCTTCAGAGGTAAGCTCAGCAGTCTGTTGGTGGAGCTACACAAACAGGCAGCAGAGACATGTTGCCATGCACACCTGGAAAGGCAGTCACATAACAGGAATCCGGAGCACCCTTTACTTCTGTCTAGACTGAAGCCTGATTGTTCCCGGCCCCCACATCCATAACTGCATAATTAAAAAGACCTGCATTGTCTGTGTATTCTGTCTGCCTAAGCACAGTGGCAGGAGCGTGAGATGGAGAAAGAGAAGAATGCGATCCTCGCCTCTACAGACCTCAGCTGGGGGCGGGGGCGGTTAGAGCAGACACAGGTATGTATAGGTGACAGAGATACAATCAGGAAACTGGAAACATAGGGACAAGCAGAGGCTGAGGGGATCAGAGCTGACTCTGCTTCTGGGGACTGACTCCTTGGCCTTGTCTCGGATGATGGATATGAGCGCAGGATATAATTAGAGGACGGCACTCCGGGTAGAGGGAGTGGCACAAACAAATGCACAGAGGCAACTCGGTTTTCCCGGGGGGGGGGGGGCGAGGCTGAGTCTAATGCAGTAGGAAGTACCAGGAAAGAAGATGGGGATGATAGCAAAAATCGGCAGACAGGGCCTTGTGTGTGTAGCTAAGACATGTATAAGTTAGCATCAGGCCATGGGGGACTACTGAAGGATTTTAATAAGGGGAGCACCATGATTAGAAGAGCAATTTAGATGCATTGTTGGCAAGAAATTAATTGGCAGCTCTCTGAGAAAGCCCTTTTTGAAATGAGATCCCCCCCCCCGGGCCACTATCTGAAATCTGCTCGTTCATTACGTTCAGAGTTGCTGTGGTAAATATTTATTGAACACTTGGAGTCACTCATCATAGAACCCGTGGGCTCAGAGATGAGTGTCCTCCTCTGCCCGCTATGAATGAGCTCAAGGAATCCAGGGGAAACAAAGTATCCTGGAGCGATTACCATAGGACCCGGGAAGTGATAAAGAGTAAGACAGGGAAGAGAATGGCAACTCTGCATCCAGACATGTTGGTGGATGAGAGGCTGAGATGGCCATACCGAAAGCAGTGTGGACACACAGATTCTGGTCAGTGGGGGGCATGCTCAGGGTTCCTCAGGGCATCCTAGGACACATCTAAGACTAAGAATAGTTGCCAGAAGAGGCCTGAGGAGAGGTTTTGAGGGGCAGTGGTAACAGCCTCATGGGAGTTTCTGAGCTAGATGTAAAAGAAGTAAGTATGATTTGAAGGATGGGTGACACATAGGCCATGAGGATGCAGGAAAATGTGGTCCTCATCCAGGAAGCGCAGCAGCTCCATGTGATCATGGAGTAAAGGTGAATGAATGGCAGGGATTCCATGGTGAAACACTGGTCTAGCATTATATGAAGTCCTGGCTTCCACAGCATGAGAGAGAGTGGGAAGGGGAAGGACATGTCACAGTGGCTTGAGACCAGATCAAGGAGCTGAAGGAGTTAGTTAGTATTTGTGCTAGCCAGCTTTATGTTGACTTGACACAAGCTAGAGTCATCTGTGAGGAGGGTGCCCATATTGAAAAAAAATGCCTCTATCAGAGCTGGCTGAAGGCAAACCCATAGAGCCTTTTCTTAATTAGTAATTGATATGAAGGGCCCAGCCTATTGCGGGTGGTGCCACCCCTGGGATGGTGATCTTGGGTGCTATAAGAAAGCAGATGGATCCAGTCATAAGAAGCAAGCCAGTAAGCTTGCAGAACCTCCCTGGGTTCTGCTTCAGTTCCTGCCTCCAAGTCCCTGCCCCGTTTAAGCCCCTGCCTGACTTCCTTTGATAATGGATGGTAATATAGACATGAAAGAAGCCCTTTCCTCTCCAAGTTGGTTTTGGTCATGGTGTTTCATCACAGTGCTAGAAACCCTGGCTAAGATAGCATCTTATTTGCTAAAGAGTTATGGGAAAGCGCTGGTTTTCAAAAAAAGTGAAAAATTTTAATTGAATTGTATTTTAGAGCCACTGAGTCACTGAAGAGTTGTTTCATGCAGCTGATGGCCAGTGAGGAAAAACTGCAGAAATGTAAGCGGAAGCAGATGGCCCACGGGACTCTCTGCTAGGGGTGTCCTGCAGCCACAGATAACACTTGTACCTGGTACATACTGACCGCCTTATTCTTCCTCTTCCTGGGAAATCCTATAAGATTCCATAATGCCCCACCCACATTTCCCAAGTGCAGCATGCCTCTAAGATGACTGATTTGTCATAAACTGTCTTGGTATCAGAACCCTACCTGAATCAACCCAAGACAGTTTCAGGTGAGTACTCGCTGGACCTTGGATGAGCACTCAGGTTCTCCTATGGAAACAGTAGCCGGTCTGAGCATAGCATGCTGCTGCAAACCATGCCAGGGCTCAGGTATGCAGAATCTGTAATATGCCACCTTTCTAAAATTAGAGAACTTCTGCATCCCAAAGTGTATCTGGATCAGCGTTTTTGCATAAAGATTATAGACATATTTTTTAAACTGGGATAAAAATCTAAACCTTAGGCTAGAGAGACATCCCCCGAGGGCCTGCTGTGTAAGCATGAGAACTGAGTTTGGTTCCCTAGAACCCACGTAAAGCCAGGTGTGGTAGTGTGCATTTGCTATCCAAGTACTCCCACGTGAGATTCGGGGTGGAAACCACAGCCGGAAAGCTAGTGGGCCTGCTAGCCTGGTGTACAAAGCTGCAAGCCACAAAGAAACCAGCTCTCAAACCACAGGAAGCAAGGCCTGATACCCAGGATTGACCTAAGACCTCCACATGTGTACACTGGCATCCACAGGCACACAGCACACATCCATATACCAAAATCTGAATCTCAGTAATTGTTCTATTAGGTAGTTTTATGTCACCTTGTCACAAGCTGAAGTCATCTGAGAGGAGGAATCTCAACTAAGAAAATACCTCCATCGGATCAAGTTGTAGGCAGGCCTGTAGGGCCTTAGTGATTGATGGGGAGGGTCCAGCCCACTGTGGATGGTGCTATCCCTGAGTAGATGGTTCTGAGCTCTATGAGAAAGCAGGCTAGGCAAACCATGAGGAGCAAGCCAGTAAACAACCCCCCTCCATGGCCTCTACATCAGTTCCTGCTTCCAGGTTCCTGTCCTGTTTGAGTTCCTGTCCTGACCTCCTTTGATAATAAATAGCGATATGGAAAAATAAACCCTTTCCTCTCCAAGTTGATTCAGCCATGGTGTTTCATCTCAGCCATAGAAACCCTAACAAGACAAGATTCCAAGCAACTTCCCAAAGACAGAGAGAAATGAAGCCTGGGTTCTGTGAAAGACCTAGGTGGACAGGGTTTGATGGGGAAAAGTTGGCTCGTAAGTATTCATTTCTGACACTGGAGAAATGATTATTTATATTGGTACCAAGTACTATTGGGACCTTGAGTTCCAGTTCCAGAGTTTTTCTGGCTGCTAATGAACAGAAAGACCTTCTTAAAGAAAAGGTATCTATCTTTCCATAAAGACTAAACCTTGTCTGTGTTCTCTGAAAGGCTCATGGCACCAAAATACCTTCTCTTTCTTGTTGCTCTTTTGTAGAGCAACCAAGATTATCTCTTCCTTGAGTAAAGGCTCTGAAGAGCCTCCATCGGCACATCTGTCTTCTCTCATCGCCTCTGCCATGTTCTGGCTGCTCCTTGAAATGCAGAAAACCTGCAGGCCTCCCTTCTCTTGTTTATGCTGTCTTTTCAGCCCAGAATGGCTCCAGAGCTCCCCTCCAGTGAAAACTATTCGCTGTTCGATCTCACTTCAGGCAGGCTTCACCAGACTTATTCATTGTGTGTGTGTGTGTGTGTGTGTGTGTGTGTGTGTGTGTATGTATGTATCAGAAAAATAACTCACAGGAATCGGTTCTCCCCACTCCGTGATTTCTGCCACTCAGCAAACTCCAGGCTAGCTAGTCTGGGAGATTCTGGGAGGTTTCTCCTGTCTCTGTGGGAGCGCTGTGATTACAGATTCAAGTCACCACATCTTTGTGATGTTTATGAGTTCAGCAGGTTGAACTCAGGCCATCAGACTTAAGAGCCAAGTATTTTTACCCACCGAGCCATCTCGAGGGCCCCAAACTGATTCATGATGCCACGGTGTATTTATTGACAAAACATTCAGTCCTGTGGTTAGGAGGCTGTTTTCCATAACTGCCTTCACTGAGCAGGCATTGAATGTTTGGGGTTGCTCGCTTAGCTGGCCCGGCTATCAGCTGAAGATAACAGAGATGAATAGAGCTGCTGCATTGTGAAGAATGGAGGGCTGAGAGAGGCCACGGGGCAGCCGAGATAAGGTGGAAGGCGATAAGCAAGCAGAACTGACCCAAAGGAGTGCCCAGAGACGCGTGACCACACTGGACACTGGGAACTGGCTTCCTGTCTGCATGGGTGGAGACATGACAAGGGAAGAGTTTGACCTGTAGGCCCCAGTTCTAGATTCCTTCCTTGGATCACGTGGGGAGCCCTCCTTAAGGGCCCTGATACCTAACTGAGGAGGAGGACAGGGAGCAATTATCAGTCCTTATACAGATATCATGGGGGCTTCGGGTTTTCCTCTGAATCCTTCCCAGGGCAGGTGAGAGGACTTCAGGCTGCTCCGTGCCATTTTAACCCTTTCCTAGGGGTTTTAGGTGTTAATCCATGGTACCGGAAACACAGGCAGTCTCCCCACTATCTAGCTCTCAGAGTGGCGAGGCTTGTATTCCTGAAAAGTGACCCCACACTATTTGTAAGACTTTTCCCTTTCTGTGTTAGCTAATACCTGGCCGCTATGGCTCCCTCTTTGGCTAGAGCATGATTTCTTGGCGTCTGCAGCTTCCCAGTGCCTTGGATTTTTAGCTTGCCTATCCCTCAGGGTCCTTGCATTTGCTGTCCAGCAGGGATGGTTTCAGGCTTGTCACAAGCTTTTTCCATCCACGTTGCCCTTGTTTTTTCCTGTGGTGAAGAATCCTACTCAGCCATCTATGGAAACTCAGAAGTTGGTGGCATTTGAGGGGTGCAGCTGGCATAGGGGGTTCTATCACTTTTCACACGTGAGGTCACGGCTAATTCATTGGGGGACTGTGGTATGATGTGATGTAGGCATCACAGAAGGACATCTAGAGAACCATGACACTCTGCCCAGCAAAGAAATGTGGCCAAGTAGCTTCCATCCCACGCTTTATAAACGTCAGAAAGGGACATGTGATTTGACACCAGACTTTTTCTCGTCTGCAAGTTTACTTTATAAAAATAACATCACCAAACTACATTTTGTTACTTAGTTTTGCATATTTATGTATTTTTAGATTACATCACATCAGAACCACCCTAAGAATCTAAGAGTGCATGAGCATATTTACTATGTCATTTATTATATTTTTAATTTTAATTTTATTAGGAAAATGTTGTGTTCCTGTCAATATAAACAACAAAAAGCAAATGAAGGTGAGGGCTCCTGGGGGCTGGAGACATGGCTCAGTGGGCAAGAGCACTGGCTGCGTTTGCAAAGGACATGAGTTCAGTTCCCAGCAGCCATACGGCAGATCATAACACAAGCCCCAGTTCCAGAGGATCCAGGCCCAGGCATGCACACGGTGCACATACAGTTATGCAGGCAAGACACTCAGACACTCACTTAAAATATAAATTTTAAAAGACTTTCTAAGAGATAGGTTTTCTGGAATTTTAATTTGCTTTTATAAAATAATCAGTAGGTAATTTCTGTTTTAGTTGGTTTTATTCATTGTCGTTGTATGATGTGTGTGAGTCAGGCACATGTGTGCTACAGTGTACACGTGGTCAGGCGATGGTTTCCGGGAGTTGAGTTCTCCCATTCTGCACTGCGTCTGGGAACCGAACCCTGGTCCTCAGGTTTGCTCAGGAAGCCTTTTTACTCACTGAACCACCTGGTTGGCTGTGGTTACTGTACAGTTTCTAATGGAATTGTGACATATACACAATTAGTTCTAGAATTTCTGTGAGGCAGCAAAGGATTATAAGCTGGTTCCAAATTTATAAAGACACTAGCATGATGGTTGAAAGCAGTCCTGGGTTACATGGATTTGGGTTCAAATTCCTATGTGATGTTCTTTATCAGTGGTTTTCAACCAGTGGGTCAAGGCCCCTTTGGGGGTCACACAATCACGACCCTTTCACAGGAGTCTCCTCAGACCTTAATAAAACATAGATATTTACATTACGATTCATAACAGTGGCAAAATTACAGTTGCGAAGTAGCAGTAAAATGACTTTATGGTTGGGGTCACCACAACATGAGGAGCTGTATTAAAGGGTCTCAGCATCAAGGTTTAGGGCCATTGTTCTATATAAGCTTGAGGAGTTGTCTAACCTCTCTTTACGCCTTATCTATAAAATGGTGCATAAGCATGCCTGCATGGTGGGGCTATCGAAGAGATTAATAGAGACTCTATGCATAAGAGTTCACAGTGAGGCTGAAGAGGACAGAAAACACATCTATCACGTGTGTCTGAAACACACAAAGGGGCACGGGAGCGCATGTACTCATAGAGTCAGTGGTGACCATGAGCTCTAAAGCCAGGCTGCAGGAATCCAATCCCAGTTTTGACCTTCTGTGACCTTGAGGGAGTCACACAGGCTTTCTGTGCTTGGTGTCTGTCTGCACCTGGGAACCCAACAGGTGTGGACAGGTGAATACGTGTGAACCAGTCAGGTCAGCGTGTGCCGTGTGCACATACAGGAGACATTGTTCTCCACGTCTGGCTAAATTGAGATGTCATAACATCAAGTCCAGGGAACTGGACTTAGAAGCGTTTGATCCCAGCTGCCTCCTTCTGAAGTAGCGCTTTCTTTGTTTATAGTGGCTGGATGCCCCCTCCTTTTCCATATCAGAGATAAGCCTCTTCTGTTTAGAGGACACCGAGCCTTTTATCTTTGATTGTTCCCACAATATCTTGGGCATGGCTCTGCCATGTGCTTCCTAAATGGACTGTTGGCTGCTCACCTGGTCCATCCAGATCCAAAGTGCTCAGGATGTTTTCCAAAGCTATTTTCAGTGCTATCTTCCGACATTTGAGGGTACTGTGTGTTTCTGTGGACGTTCGAAACTGGCCTCACAAAGATGTGCCAGGAAAGTTAAAAACACTATAGTTAGCATTCCTATCTCCCACGGACCTGCTGACTTTCCCCAGCATGCTTTGCGAGCCTCAGGACTAGAGGAAAGTAAGGTAGTGTGTGTGTGTACCATCTCGCTTCTGAAAGACTTGTAAATCTTCATCCGTTCATCAAGCTTTTGTTGAGCAGCTGTTGTAAGACTTCTCCTCTTCCAGGTTCTGACGTTATAGCAGTGACTAAAAACTGAACTGAAACCAGGGGCCTGTCCCTGGGGAGTCTCTACCCTGACTGAGGGAGATGGACGGAAACGCTGAGTGCTCAGAGGTGCTATGGAGAACAGCACAGCAGGATGGATACATCAGTGCTTTTCATTGCAGATGACTAAATCTGTTGTTACTTGTCTAAGTAGCAAGGGGTTTATCATAGATGGCATCGGGAATTATCGAACACACTGGGAAGGATGCTGTATGCATGTGGGAGCCCATGGATGCTACCATCCACTGCACAGCACAGCAACCTCTCCCACACTTGGCTCCCAAAAGCTCATTTCCCTCAGCTCAGCTTGCAAAGGTGTAGCAGAGAGACTGTCTGGAGATGCAACACTGACCATTCTGGCCTCCGCATGAAGGCAAGTTCACTGCATGGAGCTGGATGCATCTGTTGTAGACTGTGTTAGGCTCTCCAGTAGAACCATCAGTCATGCTCCCTGTTCTAATGATTGCCTCAAGTGCTTTAAGAAGACTGACTGTGCAGCCTCACCTCTAACTCTTCCATCTACAGCAAGCTGGTCCACACCTCCAGGCCTGTGGTTCTTGTTTTCTGGACACCCTCCCACTGTTGGCTGCTGTCCATTGTCATCTCCAGGAAGATTTCTTTGCATCTCCAAGCCTCTGTTGTGCTGTGTATGCAATGATTTCCTATAGTATTCTGCAGCGTTCCAAGGATGTCTGTTTGTTTCGTGAGTCAGAAAGGGACTGGCCTAGGTATCATAACTTGAGTGTCTAGCTCCTAGAACTGACATGAATCAGACTGGCTAACTTGAGGGACTAGGAGAAAAATGGATATTCCAGGCAGAAGAAAGAGTTCATTTGAAGGTACGGAGATGAGAGAGGGTAATGTACGTTATGCAATGAGACAAGAAATGGACAGTCAAATGGGGAGGGGCCCCAGGGCTATCAGAAAGTTCAGGAGAGGAGTTCGGATGGTCGGATGGGTCTCAGTGCTCAGGAAATGTATTTGAGCTGACTTGAGAGCTTGAGGAAGTCATTTTGAAGGATTTTCAGCATATAAGCGCTTACATGATCAGATTCGTGTTGTTAAACAGATTTGTCTAACAGCTGGGTAAATGAAGGATTAGACGAGCTCAGAGTCAAAGCAAAAAGACCATCAAGAAGCCATTCCAAAGTGGCAGTAGCAAGAAGACAGGGAAAGCTCACAAGGATGTGGGAGCTATAATTTTAGCCAGAAGACTTTAACTCACTCTTAGCGCCCAGCCCACCCTATGCCACCTACCTCATGCCCTCAACTTTGAAATCTCAGAGAGTGTTAAACAGAAAAGTCCAAATCACATCTGTCCCCCCATGCCTACTAAGAAGAAGGAAACAGTGTCGTGCTGAAGAGGCTTCGATGATCACCGAGGCCAGCACCCACTCTGGCATGTGATGGAGCAAAGCAGTGAAGACCAGGAGAGGAACAACACACCATTGCCATACCTTCCTAATTCCCCACCTGGCTCCTGCCTCTAAAGGCTTTCTTGTGTGTTTGCTTACAGTCTCTATCTTCCTAACAGTACACTATAACATCTTGATGTTGAAAACAGTGTCTTGTCTGCACAGTAGGTATTTAATGAGCATCTATCAAAAGAGGAAATGACCCAAGCATAGCCAGGTTTGCCCCATCCTGAAACAGTGCTCTTTGCAGAGGTCCTTGGTTTGAAGGTTACCAAATGCACAGTTCTATTTCCTACTAAGGTTTTGCACAATCACTCCAACAAAGATTAAATTCTACCAAGTAATAGCTTTCTAGTTCACATGGCTTCAGATAATAAAGGAAAAAAATCATGATGGCATTACTTCAAAACCAGTAATCACAGGCCAGTTCACGCCTGCTGGGATCCAGAAAAAGAAAAGTTGGTGAGTACGCTGATAAATGAGAATCCCGTGTGCCGTTGTGTGGGAATGTAAAATGATGTGGTTGCCATGGAAAGCAGTATGGAGGGAGGTTTTAACAAAACAACTTAAAAATAGAATTGCCGCATGATCCAGCAATTCAACATCTGGGGACAGACCCAAGAGACCTGAAAGCAGGACATCAAAACAGTGTTTTAGAGCAGTCTAATATCCAGAAACTAAAATAGGCAAAGAACCTAAGTAGATAACCCAGGCAGGCCTTGACAGACGATCTTCCTGCTTCCACCCACCAAGTAGTGGGACTTCACGTGTGCACTCCCTTGTCTGGCTAGGGGAAATTCTAACACTATATCACAGCTAAACCTTGAGGGTATTGCACTAAGTTAAGTGACCAGACACAATTAGACAAATGTTGTATTTTTTTCATTTGTTTAATTACCCACAAGAGTCAAACTCAACGAGTCAGAAAGTGAAGTGGGAGGGGACTGCAGAGCTCTTGTTTACAGGATGGAGAGTTTCCATTTTGTAGAATGCAGGGCCCTGGAGACTGTTTGTTTGCGCAACAAATCTTTTTCATGGTACTAAACTTAAATCTTTCCATAGGTAAGATCATGTACTGTATGTTATAGCTACTCACCCAGAAGTATGTATATCTGTTATCTTATTTGATCCTGAACTGTTGTAAGAAGGTACATGTCTTTTTTTTTTTTTAATCTCAGCCAGCCTGTACTATATATGAGAACAGGGCTCCTCGAGTATCCCAGGCTAGCTTTGAACTCCTAACCCTCATATTTCAGCCGCCTGAATAAGCCTTCATTTATAGTAAGGAAAATAAACTTAGAGTCATCAAAAGGATTTCATAAGGCACTGGACTGGAGAAGGACTAAGCCAGCACTTCACCCTGAGGCTCCCTGAAGCCACTCCCAGTACAGGCTCCTGCCACATCAGGAGAGAGGACATGGAGATGCTTTAGCTGATCTGTTGACTCAAGTATAAGAAATTAACCATTGGCAATTTGGAGGGAGAACTATAAGTGTGCACTGGGGTGGAGGTGTGTATGGGAGTGAGATGAGGAGAGCTCACCAACCAGCCTGCAGCCACCTGTCTTCTGATGTCTGTCAAATTCCCTCCCTTCCCAAACCCTCAGGGAGCAGGTGTGAGTCAACTGTAAACATGGCGAAGAAAGGTCACCCAGCATTCCCTCCGCTGGCAAAATCTAAAGTCACGCCATGACAATGGTCTGTGTACGTGAAGTAAGAAAAAAAAGAAAAAAAAAACTTGAAATGTGATCAGGAGAGAAAAATGGCTCTTAATGTCTGAAGTGGCTCCGTTAAATGTCCTCTTGCCTCCTGTGCAGGCAAAAGATGCCAGAATGCACTTACAAAATAAATGAGCACTAATAGGAGAAGGTGGAACAGTAGAGAAAGTACCAAGCCTATCTGGCTGGACTAACAGCCAGTTCCCTATGTAGTCCTGGACACTCCCGCATTGTCCCCCACCCCTACCTTCTGCCCTAGGCCTGGGCTGCCATTTTCATATGCTGGATTCGAGCTGTGCTCCAAAGGGAACCACAAACAAAAGAATATTATCTGGCCTCTCTGGGAGCTTTGGTTTATCACTGTCCTACTATGTGTCGGGCCCTCTACTGGACACTTCCTGTGTAGTAACCCTAATCCTTCTAGCGTATAATATTGTATAATCTTATACAACTGCAAGTGACGCTAAGACTAGCTGGGCGTAGAATTTGCCTGGAAGAGAAAGGACAGAGTCAGATTTAGATATGAGCCTTCTAAAGTTTGCTCTTACAAAGTATGAAAATCAACAGCCAAGTCATAAGGAGATCCAAGAGCATCAAGGGAGCAGTGAAGCTGCTGGCTCTCTGGGGCTTCCTAGAGGCAGTCTTGACGGAGAGTGAGCTGAAAATCAATGGGGAAGTGCAAAGAAATATTTGACAAGTGGATGGGAGTGTATTTTGTGACTCAAGTAGGTCAGGGTAGAGAGTAGGGCAAGTCTCCAGATCAATCTATTTGTATATGACTCATCATGTTTCAATTGTTTTGTGCGGAGATAAAATTCCATTATCTTCTGAGCAAACAGAGACAATATAATGAAGAGCATTCTTCTAGGCCAAAGCAGATTTTTTTAAAGTCATCAAAAGGCTTATCAGACAGATGTGGTAGTGCACGCCTTTAATCCCTGTACTCCAGAGGCAGAGGCAGGTGGATCTCCGTGCAGGCCAGGCAGGGTTGTATATAGTGAGACCCTGTCTTACTGAAACACCAAAGAGGTTTATGATCAATTGCTAGTGCTGTCTCTAGTTGGCCCTTCCATGCCGTGAGAACGTCCAACATGGCCAGATTCAAGAGCGAGAAAATGGTCTCACCCATCCACATTGACAGCAGCAGCATAGGCTAATATTGCTCACCTGGGGAACAATTCTGTCATGTTGGCCACGGAAGACCTTTAACAAGTACAATGAAGTGAGTTGATTGTGCTGCACATTTTCCCAGGGTAACCAGACACTTTTCTTCCTCTTTGTGCTTTAGGAAGGAGTAAGCAACTTCAAGGAACTTCGAGCCAAATTTCAAAAGTTTGATGCCCCAGCTCTTCCAGGACCTATTAAGTTGCCAGCTGGTGTTTCTCAAAAGGAGGACAGGAGACACACACAGCCAACTCAGAGTCTGGCTAGCAGGAAACGTCTCTCATCCCCCCACCATCTGCCCCTATCTTATTCTTCTACCGATGCGTCCCGGCCTCTTAAAAGCCAAAACACGAAGTCGACCCAGAGAGGTGATATTCAGAAGAATTCAAGTTCCTCGGGACCTCCAGAAAAATCTGTGGTGTGTCCTACAAGAAATTCCCAGAAAGCCACCATGCCATTGGATGCGAGTAAATCAAGAGCCGAGACATTTAGTGAGGGCAAAGGAATGGGCATCAGCAGCTTCAGATATAAGCTTTGGAACTGGGAGCAATTTTCATCTCAGAAGAGTGAGATGTCCCCAGCTTCTCCCCTTACCAACTGTGGGAATAAGACCTTTCATCTGGAAGGGCAGAAAACCATGACACTTGTGCATAGAAAACCCGAAAAGGGCCCAGAGGCAACAGGAGTTCAGACCCTTCCTCCCGGGAGCCATCTGATGGTCCAGAGAAAATCACCCGTGACCTCCGAACCTGCCCCTTCGCCACTTCCTCAGCATGGCAGGAAAAGCACAGAAAGCTCTGGAACTGAGGGGAGTCCCAGGAGCAGCCTGTGCCAGCCTGTTTATGAATGTCAGCTTACCAGCCTGGTTCCAGGTAAGAAGTCAAGTCCCCGTGGGACGGAAGACAAGACCATTGTGCCTTTCTCACCCCGAGCCTGCAGACTTGGGGTAGATACAGCCTTTGCAATGGAAATACAGCATGGCTGTGTTTGGCATATCAGCTAAACTGTAGTCTTGGGTATTTTGGTTGGCATACCTGTTAGATTGCAGTCTCAGGTTTGAGCAGGTGTTTAATCCAGAATTGCAGGGTGGCACAGCTTGACTGCATTTGGACTTGAATCCCAGCTGTACCGACTACAAGCTGTGTGAACACGGGTGGTTTATAACCTTCTTAAAGCTTCACATGTTCTAGTTCATCCCCAGCCTTCTCTGTGTAGGAAACAGTACAAAACTCATCATTTCAGGGTAGGAACCCAAGGGGGAAACTCCCATCTCCTGACTTTCTCATTCTTTGCTTTGAATTCGTCAACTACCCTGGCTCTACCCTAAAAGTATATTCGGCATCCCTCAACTTCCGTCTCTGCCCAGGGGTCTAGTCTCTACCATCCTTTTCTCTCACTGGGCCATTACCAGCTGCTTTCCCTGCTCTCACACTCCTGCCCCCTGGTGTTCTGTGTCCAGTCCAGTCACCTGTTCCCTGTCTCCCATGTTCCTGTGTCCGCCTCCCGCCTCAACCACCACAAACACGGTTAGCCTCTAGGTTAGCACCAGGTCACATCACTCTGCTGCTCAAAATCTGCCCAACCTTCTAACAGCACCTCACACAGTTTGGGGCTGGTCTGCTCCTCCATGCTCCTTGTCTCTTGATTCATTTGCCATGCAATCTTTAGACATGAGATGCCAGTTCCGTCCCAGAGCTTGGCATAGATCTACCCAGAAAATTCTTCTGCGTGGTCCCTGACCATGACCCCATCCTCCTTCATAGCCTCTGTTGCAGTGACCCCTGCTCTGAGTGGACTTTAAATCGACTTCATGGTTCCTTTTACCCTTGGACTTCTTGCAGTTCTGTGGTTTTCTCATGGCCCTTGCCTCTCCCCAGTAAGTTGTCACACACTTGTTTGCCTCTGTAAGGTGGTGTTTTCAGAGCATACAATTTCTCTCACCCACCACCTTATCACCCAAGAACAAGATCAAGTTAAGTCTCCAAAAATATTTATTTAGTGATTGATTGATTAATTGGATGGACGGATAAACTGATGGATGACTTGATGTATGAGCGGATCACTCACGCACGTTTTAGGCTTCTCCTTATCCTTAGAATAGAACTAAAGTACTATACCCTTAATGGCCTTGCATGTCAGTCCTTGTATCTCTGACTTCTCTTCCCTTAGCTCATCAGCCTATGGTCCCCATGCCAGGTAGATCTCCAGGACTCCCTTCTTTGTTCGTTGCATCTGTATCATTAATCTCTGTTACTATGATGAGCATCCCTGAAGCCAGGACTGTATTTGTTTCTGTTCTCGGTTCTTGCTCCAGCTCCCATAATAACGCCTGGAACACAGTAAATAAATAGATGCTGATGACAGATGGGAAACAAGGTGACTGAAAAGAAAGATGTGTGGGGAAAAGCAAAGGAGGGTGGGTCTCCCAGGCACAGCTACTCTGGAGTGGTTAATGATAACCATGTAGATCAGCTTAGCACAGTGCTTGGGGGAAGAAGTGCATATCCAGCTAATAATTGATACATCTTCTTGGTCTTATTAAAACTAAAATTTCCAACATTTCAACAAAATTACAATTATAGCCAAAGAAGGGAGTAATTTGGCCCTGAGCTTCTGGAGATGTGGCCTCTGAAGGACGGGCAAGAAGGAAACTTGCCCTCCCATCTTAGCTTGCAGAGGACACGGACTTCCCAGAGGCACATATGGAGCCCAGTCTGTTTGTTTAGTTTGGGCCTGTATAGACAACTACTGCATTGTGCAAACCAAGAGTGAAGATCCCCTGCTTATTAAAAACTTCATGTCCTTTCTGTCTAGAGGAACGAGACATATGATTTTTCATGTATAATCATGGAATTCCTCTTGGCGTTGTATTTATGAATACAGAAAGCAGAGATACACACTATTGGGACTGTGTCGAAAATCTGAAGACACTGAATAGATCCTAAGCCCTGGAAACTCAGGGATCAATTCCTAGTCCTTTACAGCCCCATGCTATTTACTCAGCCCGTGCTTGAGGAGTCTTTTCTGTGAACAGTCACGGTCCTTCCCATCTAAGCTAGGAAGGAGTCCCCACAGAAACTCCCCGACCATGGCACAGATGCAGCACCATTAGCAATAGACCAGAGCATGGAGATTAGAGACTGTTAATCCTGGCCTTGATTCCGGGAAACTCAAGAGGACATTTTTAGGGATCCATCACTGGAGTATAATAACAAGCAGACGTTGGTAAGAAAGGAGTCAGCATCTCAAAGTCAGGAGGGGCAGACACAAAGTCTCGGATATGAGCGAGTCGCTGACGGCTTTTAAAGCCAGGGCTGGGGCCCTGAGAAGCCAGTAGTGTGAGTGGAAGATGTGTGCACTGAAGATTGAGAAGTAGGACAGGGCCATTTGCTGGGAAGAAAATCTGGAAATATGAATCCAGGGGTGTGCTGAAATAGCAGAGGAGCAGTGAGTGGGCCACGCTGAGGGTCAGCAAGACAGCAATGTGAGCAGGTGCGTGTCTGGGTCTGAGCATTCTCACTGCCGCATGGAGACTAGTCAGAGGGCAGGGAGGCTGAGGCCAGCAAACGGGTCAGTTTTACCTAACAAGTATAAATAACACCCTACGTGTCTTCCTGTCCATACTCAGAAAAGACAGAGAGCAGGCTTCACCAGCTTCCCAAAACAAAACCACTGCCTTCCATTGAGACCCTCGGCCCGCCTCCCCTGAAGCCTGCAAAACCTCCATTTGTGAACCTCCAGGCCTTCCAGAGGATGACTGCTGTCTCCAAGACCCTGAAAGAAGGTAAGAAGATGCACAGGACCTACCCACACCAGCCAGAGTCTTAGCCCGGCGCCTGGACCACATGCCCCTTCCCTCTCCACCCCACTTCCGTGTAGCAAGCTGGTCTTGCTACAGAACAGGGGACTGAACATTATTACTGCTGTCTGTATGTGCAGCTGTGGCAGTTTGCCTGTGAAATGACACATGGGAGTAGGAATTGGTCCCTTATCACTCCCGAGCCAGTCCACTTCCCCCTGGGAGTACTGCATTGCATCGCTGGGAACCTGCCCAAGAGGAAGAAAATAAAAAGTTTCCAAGTAAGGAAGTAATGAACCTTTATGCGTGCTGCACAGCCTGTGCTGTAAACAGTCAGTGAAGGAGGAAGAAGAAGAAAGGATGGGGCAAAGTTGGCTTAAGCTTGATCAGACATATTTACCAAGGTCTCCTTCTGCCCTGTGACCCGCATCCTCTGTAGGATGTGGCGCATCCTTGGAAGCCATTTTTCTGTGTTCTTTTTTTCTCTCCCTCTGCCATTTAGGGGAGCACCTCTGGTCCTTTCTGTTCCTCTCTTGGCATCCTCCCCGTGACATCTAAAACACCTTTTCTTGCTCCCCCAGTGAACACGAGGGGAATGCACACTTCAGGCTCCATGCAGTGTGTGCCGTGCATTGACATTTGTTTTTGCCGTGGCCATTAGTCAGTACAGCAGATCACTGGTGTGGTAGCAGCGCTAATACAGCTTTGATTGTTCACTTGTCTGCTTTGGGCAGCTTCAGAGTTGAATCTCCCTAACTCACTGGCTCTCACACTGAAGCCAGCATCAGAATCACCCGAGGACTTTAAAAACCTCATCCCCAGAGTTTCTTATCTTGTGGGAGACTGGGCATTTGCCTTTTAATTATGTAGTGGTGTACTGGCCTGGGGAACCACACATGGAGAACCACACATGCACTACATGTCACCTGCAGCCTTACCCTTTAAAGGAAAGTGACCACGCAGGGACAGAGCTTTCCTAGGTGTTTAATGGTAATGTGGCCAGCTCCACATCAGGGAAGACTAAGTGTGATTTTTTTTAAAAAAAAAATTATTATTTTGTTTGTTTTTTGAGACAGGGTTTTCCTGTGTAGCCCTGGCTATCCTGGAACTCACCATGCAGACCAGGCTGGCCTCGAACACAGAGACCTGCCTCTGATTCCAACAGTGTCTTCTTTTTTTTTTTTTTTTTTTTTTTGGTTTTTCAAGACAGGGTTTCTCTGTAGCTTCTGGGAGCCTGTCCTGGAACTAGCTCTTGTAGACCAGGCTGCCAACAGTGTCTTCTACAACCATTAAAGAACTCAGGCTTCAAACTATTGCCCCAAACGGGAAGATAGCTGTCTAGAATAAAACACTTAAATCTGTCATAATAAAAACAGGCTTTGTGGATCTCAGCTCCTCACTGGTAGCCATTTCAGTTTGAACACGGCTCTCACTGAGCCTCCTTTGTCTGTCATGTGAAGTTGGGGACTATGGTGCCTCTAATCTTGGGGGATTGTTACGAGAAAGCATTTTGCTCATGCCTGGCACACAGCACATACCCAGTAAATCTCAGTGTCATTGAGAACACATGTGGGGTAGTCTCTCTCCCAGGCCATGTGGTCAGAACAAGCAATGCAGAGGGTAAGCCTACACAGGGGCTCCTGCCCTTAAGGAAGCCAACGCGTCCATAAAGAGCACCACGGAGTGTAGGTATGTGCGGCTGTGCAGAGACAGACAGTCCTCTGGGTACCAGCGTGGGAGCATCCTTCCCTTTAACCAGCCTGCCACCAACACCCCCTTTTCCTTCTGCCTCTTGCTCTTGCAGTGACTGCAAAGGAGGGCCCCCTGCTTCCAGATAGGTGAGTACCTGTTCCTCTCCTCCACTGGGGGACACTCATGGGCCTTCTCAAGCACAGGCGAGAAGCCCAGAGCCAGCATGTGTATCCCCAGAAAGGCTGCAGGAAGAACAGACTTACAAAGCAAACCGCAAATCTTGGTTTTAAATAAAAGATTAAATAAGATGCATCTAATGGCGGCACCGATGTTAAGTTGCAAGTATCATCCTCTGAGGTACTTGATATTTCTTAATTGTCCAGGTGGGTTTAGTATATTATAACATTGGCCCTTCTTGGTTATAAATCAAATAAGAGGCTAAAGAATGCTCTGGGCAGCTATGGTGTTGGGAGTTGGAAACGGGTAAAAGATGCTCTATTTCTCATGCCCCCTCCTGAGAATTTTGTTATGAAAGAGTCAAGTCATTAATTCACTTAGCCAAATAATATCTCTTGAGCCTTTGAAGTGCCTGCCTTGAGCCGCCTGGTTTTTGTGGGCTTGCTCTTTTGCATGCCTCTTGGGGGCTGCAAAGTTGCTGCTGCAGCCCTCATTTTATGGCCCCAGATGCCTAGCTTCAGAAGCGTTCCACTTGCCAAGGCACGATTAATTCCAAGGTGCCCAAACTGTTTTGACTAAGCCTCACCCCCCTCACGGGGTTGTTCTTGGCAAGGGCAGTCTTAGGAGGAGAAGTGAGCTGACACACCAGCCTATTCCAACTCCGCCATCGGATGTTCATAGCCGTCAAGCCTGGGATCTATAATAGAGAGGAACCACGTGATTTAGAGTTGCCCCAGCGAGAGCACAGCCATATTTCCTCAGGAGGGACCAAGAAGGCTTTAGGGAAGCATTCCTCTGATGTAACGTTAGTAGTACTTAGAGAAAGCGTACCTCTAATACCATGAGTCCTTGGGACAGCTCTTGTGTCATCGGACTGATAGTAGTGCTGGCGGGAGTTGCTCGCGTCTGCAGCTCAGCTGGGAGCTGACTGACTGAGAACGGCCCTAGGACTGGATATGTAGACTTGGCACTGACTGTCATCACAAGACAGAAGTGTTCTCCTCTCTGGGGCAGCAGACAAGCCAGACAGTGGCATAAACACTCGCACTTTCCCAGCCTTCCCCGGGTGACTTTCATTCACCGTGGAGTGCTCGGCCAAGTCCGGAGTCAGACAGAGGGACACTGAGGATGAGGATGAGGATGAGGATGAGGATGAGGATGAGGATGAGGTTAATCCGCTCAACCCATCGGCGAAGAGGGAACACTTGAGTCCAGTGTGGAGGAGGAATGTTTGCTCGGTATACTTCTAGTGAAGAGATGCTACAGGAGGGGACAGGAGGTGTGTGACATAGCCTGTCTTTGTGGAGCAAGAGAGCTGAGCGGAATCAGAATGTGGACCGTATAGACATGGGATGGAAGAGTAGGACAGGAGCCATGTGACGTCCCTTGTACACCCAGGGATTGTTGCAGTGGCCCTGTCCTGCCAGAGTCTGGTTGTGCTGTGCTCGACATAATGCACGTGCTCGGGAAATTCCTAGTATGAGTCCATTTGAAAGCGTTGAGGGCAGGGTGGGTCAGCAAAGCTGCAGTTCTGTGAAAGAGATGGTAACGTGGAAGGCTCTCGCAGTGGTTCACACTGGCCGCTCAGTGATCACAGGCCCAGAGTGGCAGCTGAAGTGGCGGTGCCCTTTGTAGTGCTCTGAGCCAGCCTGGTCTCACGGCCGTCGTTCTGGAAATACCTCAGAATGAGTGTAACTATGCTGGGCATATTGGCAGTAAATGAAGATTTCTCTGGCATTTTAACCACAGCAACAGCAAGTCATTTTACAGCGAGAGCTGTGAGGGGCCTTCGGGAGACAGTTTCCTGGGCGGCACTATCTTCCTACAGGATTTATGAAGGCAATTTTGACTATTCTTCCCCGTCACACTGGCTTCAGAATACAGCTCCCATCTGAACTTTTTGTTATATATGAATTATGTTATATATGAATTAGATAGGGACATAACAATGAAAGGCAAAGGAGATAAGAAGAACCACAGTGCTCAGAGGTGCATTCATGGAAGAGGAACGTGAGCTCTGTCCTACACAATAGGGGTAGGTAGGTCTACTTGGCCTCTTTCGTGCCAGTGTAATACGGAAGTGAGATCTGAGCAGGGTGTTCCTCCTGGTAACCCCCACCCCTGACAGGTGGCTGGATGATGGATGGATGACACGACTAACAATCAAGATAGAAATAAAATTAGGTACAATAGCACATGGCTGTAATCCAAACACAAAGAGGGCTGAGGCAGGAGAATTGACACAAGTTCAGGGACAGTCTGGGCTACATAGTGAGATCCTGTCTCGAAAAATGAAGGAACAAAGACTAAAAATAAATAAACAAATAAAACCAAGATGGGGAAAATGTGTTTAATATAGATGGTAATAAAGAGGGATAAATAAGAAAAAAGTATCCTGTTGTGGAAAAAATAATCGGTATATTCAGATTATAAACTATATCCAGCCATCTGTACCTGTGAGCTCTGATCTATAGATCCAAATAAACCTTAGATTAAAAAAAATTGGAATAGATTCTGTGTGCTAAGCATGTAAAAAAAAACATTTTCTTGTCCTTATTCTCTTAGCACATGGTGTCATAACTATTGACATGCGTTGGCCGCACTGGCATGTTAATAAGCTAGAGGCGAGGTGAGTGTATGGGGGGAGGTGTGTAAGTTCTACATACATACAATCATTTTATAAAGTGTTATGAGCATCTGTAGCCGTGGTGTTTGCAAGGGATTCTGAAGTAATTCCCAGAGATTCCGAGGGACAGGAGACTGTATATTAAAATCTTGCTAAGGAGTTTGGACTTTGCCTTGTCAACGACAGGACAGGTGTTAGCTCCAACATATAACTGTCATAGTGCCAAGCAGCCTTAGATACAATTTCCATGGAAACTGGTGCTTGCTGGAAAAGAAAATCTTCCTTGTTCATGGACTGACCTTCAATACAGATATTAAATTTAGGCATAGATTTATCATAACTGGGAAAGAACCTGGCAGTTTTCTAATATAGCCAGGCCACGAGCATGAAGGTAATAAGAGCGTGGGTTGTGAATCCCAGCTCTACCACTTAACATTTATAATCGTGAGCCTGCCTTAACCTCTGCAAGCCCGTTCTGTTCTTGTGCGACAGTGAAAGGAGACGAGGACCGCCAAGTGTTCATTGCAGAATCTGGCATCCAGAGAGCAGCTCACTGAGCTATCATCCAGCATCCCAAAGGATAGAATAATGTGAGGCCCCTGCTTCCCGAACATCTACTGGTGTGGAACTCAGTGACTGGAATACTCAGTACCTTTCTTTCTTTGTTGGACCAGATTTTAATTCATTTGACAAATATTTCTCCAGTGCATTCTGTATACTGAACAGTCTTTCAAAATAAATTGGGAGAAAAATTGAACTCCGTACCCCAAAGTTTTAGCCATTTGTCCCAGCTGAGCTTGATTCTTATGTACAAGAGGCAGGACTTTTAATCCTTCTTAGGACAGCACTTTCAGCATAGACTATCACCTCTCTCTAAATGAAAACACTTGTCCTTGATCTTTGAAGATGAAGTGTTTGTATTTTTGCTGTATTGGCGGGGGGTGGTGGTGTGTGTCACATAATTATCTTGATAAGCACTCAGTGCCATCAAAGGTGGCCGTCCCTCATTTCTGTACCTCTTCCTTCCCTGTGTAAAAATCTGAGAAGCTGTGCTGTGTCACTGAACACGTTCACTTCTGGAGTCAGAACACTAAGAAGACCAAGCCCCTCTTCCACACTTGAGAGGAGGGGCAACATGTCAGAGCTTTGATGTTCACATCTGCAAATAAACATATGATACCTTGAACGTGGGGACCAGTGTATACACCAAGCCGTGCATGGATAATTCCCAGTGAATCTTAGCTACTTCTTCATCACAACCTCACCATCCTTGTTGGTATCTGAACTATTAATGTCTCGTTAGCTCGCCACAGTGACCGAGCTCTTTAGCGAATGTTCCTTCTTATCGTTCTTTCATGCAAACCGAGCTGGCTGGCATCCCTCTTAAATCAGCAGTCAGAGTCTGTGTGAACAAAGCAGGTTAGTCCCTGGGCAACAGTTAGCTTTAGGTCACTGTCAGTTCTTAGCAGGGCTGGCCAAGGTTTTATTCATGTTCTTTAAATATGGCTTTCTCCCATTAAAAAGTAGCAGAGGGTAATCTCGATCAGGGAAGTCTGACTTCAATGAGAGAGAGAGGCCATTTATTTCAGGAGTAGAGAAAATGCCCACATATGGGGCTCTGAAGAGCCTGCAAGTGTATTCATAGGAGTCTACCACTGTCTTACTTGAATCTTCAGTATCGTGTGTGTGTGTGTGTGTGTGTGTGTGTGTGTGTTAGAGACAGAGTCCCACTATCCAATGCAAGCTACCACTCTACCTCATAAGAGAACTTTTAAAAATGATTTTAAGATTTATTTTGATTATTTCTAAGTATGCATATGCATGCTTTGGTATGTGGGTATGAGCCACTGTGTGCAGGTATCATCTGAAGCTAGGGGGTCAGATCGCCCTGGAGTTGGAGCCAGCTGCTGACCCCTAGGTGCTGGAAACCAGACTTGGTCCTCTGGAAGGGCAGTAAATGAAGGGAACTTTTTTAATGCTCTGTCTCACAAAAGTTTAAAATACTGGTATCAATTTATTTCCAGTCACATGGCTGGTCTCTTCCATACCTGGTATTTTGGAACAGGCTTCTGTATCTAGGCGCTGGTGTGCCTACCCCATGCAGAGGGAAACACAAAGCTTTCAAGGGCTGTCCAGGGCACTCTGCACTCGGAGCAGGGAGGGGCTCACCCCTTGGAAGTGGGAGCAGGTGCCTCACGTGGGGTAAGGAGATAAAGACAGTGATAATAGCACTAAGAACAGTCAAATGCATTCACCATTCACAGCCCTTATCGGAAACAGTCACAGAGAAAGCTGTTAGAGAGTATTAGCATAAAACTGGGAATTGAGAGGCTCAAAGGAAGTTTAGAATGACTAACAAAGGCCACTTGTAGGTGATGACTTTTGGCTTAACCCCTAAATAAGAACCCTGTCTACTCATAGAAACACTCTAGGAGAGGTCTCAACGGAGACCCACCAGACAAGGTGACGATACAGTGTCATTGGTCGGGAGATAAATTTTGGCATTTTCTCTAAATGTCCTAACAAGTCAAGGGGGAGTTTCAAACTATGGAGTGAGGTGACAGGTTAATAGTGATACAGATCACTATTA
This sequence comes from Dicrostonyx torquatus, assembly GCA_028555095.1. Lineage (NCBI taxonomy): Eukaryota > Metazoa > Chordata > Mammalia > Rodentia > Cricetidae > Dicrostonyx > Dicrostonyx torquatus. Next base: position 7,369,232 of record JAQHUG010000012.1, on the reverse strand, counting down.
GTGTTATATAAAGAATAAATTTAGAGAGGAAATATGAAGATAGCTCAGGAAGTCATTAAAACAACAGAAGTAGCGGCCAGGCGATGGTGGCGCATGCCTTTAATCCCAGCACTTAGGAGGCAGAGGCAGGCGGATCTTTGTGAGTTCGAGACCAGCCTGGTCTACAAGAGCTAGTTCCAGGACAAAGAAACCCTGTCTCAAAAAACCAAAAAAAAAAAAATAAACAGAAGTAGCAACATTCATAGAGTCTGCTTCAAGTCTTCACTTCTGTGTCCATTCCTCTATTGGTAGTCAGTACCTCTTTTCATAGGTGGGAAAATCAAGTCACAGAGAGCTTAAGTAACCAGACCTGGATGAGGGGATGAAAATGAGATTAAAGAAATTACTGGGTCTATACTGGAGAAACCCAGCAATTGCTGGCTCAAGTGTGGGGGTGAGGTGAGGGCTGATGGATTCTAGGATGATTTCTAGTTATTCTGTTTCCTTTCTGATTGTTGTTAACACAGATGAGGGCACTGCACATAGCTCATGCTTAACACAGGACAAGAATGAGTCTTCCGGAAGCTGCTTGGACTGTTGCTACTTTGTAGCAAGAACTACACAGAGCATGTCAATGTGTCTTTGTCCTTGTGACAGACCTCTCAAGGCCAGTTTTTTACTTACTTTGTTTCTTCCCTGAGAAGTTGCAGGACAGGAAATCAAGATGAGGCACCCCATCTGAGTGATCAACAGCAAAGGAAGCTCCTCTGGTTCTACCCTGATATCTGGGAGTGCCAGACCCCTGAACTCCAGCCCACTTGGTTGGAGTGCCCGGTGGGAGGGAGGAGAAACTGTGGAGAAGGAATTTTTTGAAATCTATATCCTACAGAATTTTAGAGCCAAAACATTCTGATGACTTCAGTTTAAATCACTTCAAAACGTCTTCCCGTCCTTTTAAATCAGACTTCAGGGGACATACAACAGCCACCATGTGTCCTCCTTTTCACAAGGGCAGTCGTGTCAGGAGAAACGAACACAGTAGAATACCTCTCTTATTTCATATTTTCAGAATCCCGCCTTTGAATCACTCACTGGGTCACAAAGCCCTATACCTCACACTGTGTCCCTCCTCATGCTAAAGCTCCCAGCCACAGTCACGCTGGAAGGAAGTGACTTCTAGTGGCTCCTATCTGGCCTGCACAGTCAGGTCGAACAGTTTGTGAAATGCAGCTGGATGAGGACCACCCTCGTCTGTCCTGGTCAGATGGCTCTGGATCACAGGCACAAAACTTCCGGTCACTCTTACAACAAAGGGAGACGAGGGGCCCACCCCAAAAGTTCTCTTTGGGTTTCACTTAAGAGCAGGGCAGGGCAGAACTAAGATGCAAAATGGTTTGGAGCCACACATCCTTCACCTTTGTCTCTGCATTCAGACAAAACATTAGCAAATGACAGAACTGAGGAAAATAGACAGTTTTCAGGCTGCAGCCTATTTTTGTTTGTTTTTAGTGCACTTTAATTTTTCTTTTCTTTTCTTTTTTTAGCATTCTCTTTATCTATTCCTTGGGCCTTTCACATCATACATCTCCATCCCATTCATTTTCCTGGCCCTTCTTATTTGCCCTCTGCCCTGTCAACCTCCCCCCACCAAATAAAATAAAATTTAAGATAAGAAAGAAAAAAAGGAAAAGTCATGGACGTTGTACTGTGACACAAGGGGCCACCGGTAAACCCTTGTATCCATATGTCTTTACTTGCAAGTGTTCATTGCAAAAAAATCATTGGTCTGGTTCAAGGCCTCTGGTTTCTGCTACACTATCAATGCTGGGCCCTCACTGGGCACCTTGGTTATTCTGCTGTTGCCCTGGGTTGTGAAGATCCAGCAACTTGGGGTCTGCAGAACCAGCAGATCACAGATGGGGTGGATGTTGGCCTGGGCCAAATCATAACCCTGGTCTGGGCCTAGGGATTTACAGGGTTGGTGAGTCTGCCAGCCCTACCTTGTCCTCACCACCAGGGTGAGCTCTCCTACATTACCCTTGCTAGTTCATGCCTTACAGCAATGGTCAAGGGACAGGGACAGTTCTCCTGCTTTCATGTCCTCAAGGTCCCTTTTCCCACCCTACACCTTCAGGGCCAGCTCTACTGTGTTGCCCAGACATGACATAGGGGGACACTCTCCTGAATGCTACAGCTGATGAGGGGCAGGGCCAGCTCTCTCACCCACCTCAGGTGTTGATGGGCAGAAGGGGAGGTAAGGCACATGGCAGATGAGTGATGGGAACAGCTCTCCC
>JAQHUG010000012.1:7330334-7355149 GCA_028555095.1 Dicrostonyx torquatus | reverse complement strand
CCCCTTGACTTATGTTGCTTTCTTCTTCCTGCTAGGAGAGTGTGGTGGCTCTGTGTTGCTTGGTAAGGAATTCTTTTGAGATTGGTCTAGGTGTGGCCATTAAGGGTTCCAGGCAAAATGTGTTTCTAGGTATTAGGAGCAGACACTTAGGAGTGGGGAAGGATTAAGAAGGGGTTGGCTGCTATGGTCCACAAGAGGGATCTGCTGAGTCCCTGGTAAATGGAGCAGAGAATGAGGAGAGGCCACATAGGTAGTCTGCTGCAGAGTTTGGGATGATGCTTGGGGATGGGATTTGGAGGAGTAGAGGCAGAGTAAAGATCTGAAGCTCACTTCAGATCCACTGACCTGCTTGCTTCTCCATCAGGCTTGGCGGGTGGATTTCCGAGGAATGCCACCTGGAGTTGGGGGCTGGGATAACAAGAGCAGTGGACGGGAAGGTTGGAGCAAAAGATCTGTGTGATTCACTGGAGACCAAGGGCAGGGAAGTGAGGGAGGGAAGGCCACAGCAGGTGCTCTGCTACAGAGCTGACTGTGATGAGACTTAGGATATAAGATTGAAGGAGAGAAGGAATAGGTGATGCTCTGGAGGTAGCCTGCCTACTTCCCTGGCCAGAGTGGTCGGCCAACATAGTTCTTTATCAGGTCTATTGTCTTTCGAGATCCCTGTTCAGATTCATAGCCCATTTTGAAGATAAGATTCCAGGGGTCTAAACAAAATCCAGAAAATTCTAGTTTCTCTGGCCATCCTTAACATTCACATTGCAGGGAAGAGGCTATTGCTGCTTCTTGGAGAAAAGATAATCATGATGCAAGCATCATTAAGACACATTAAAGCTGGGCTGGAGAAATGGCTCAGCAGTTAAGAGCACTGGCTGTTCTTGCAGAGGACATGGGTTCAATTCCCTGCACATAAGGCAGCCCGTAATTGTCTGTAACTCCAGTTCCAGGGGACCTGACAGCCATGGCAAAACACCAATGCACAGAAAATAAAAAAAAGAAACATTAAAACTTTATGATGCAGAATTTAAATTATGAGAGCTTCACCATAAGAAGGTGTGAAATTTAACGTCATATCTGTAATAAAAGAACTTTATAAGACGCCCCAGAACAGCATTTAAAATACATCGTTACCAATGCAATATCACTAAAATGCCTTTGTGGCACCCTTCTGCACAGCGGAAACATTTCATTTAATAATCACAATGTAACTGTAAAGTTTATTCTATTATTAGTATTTTGCAGAGTGGACAATAGAAGTTTAAGCTTTCAAACTGTCATTGTAGGAGAGCCAGGGCTCAGTTTCCCTCCGTTTGCAGCCACATCCCTGACCAGACTGCTGTACAGCCTCTCCATGCTCCTACCATTCTGGGAGCATTTTCCATAAATGTGGAGACAAATAAATCAAATCACAGTTAGTCCTTACTTGTTCAAGTTCTTGATATTGATCCACACTGTATAAAATTGAGGTGGATCTTAGGTCTAGCTCCAAAGTCCTGGAAGAGTCAGAAAAGACATTCTTAGCAAAGGAGGAGTGTAAGTGTTGTCCACAGTTTCTCTTTCCTGATTGTAGGCCTGTAAATAGTGCCTGTAAACTGATAGAAGGATGCTGTTGCCGCCGCTGCTCCTCCTCCTCCTAGTCCTTTCCTTCCTCCTCCTCCTCTTCCTCTTTCTCCTCCCCTCTCTTCTTAGAAGAGGTTAAAGTCCTTTGTCACCATCTAAAGCTAGATACTTACTCGTTTCTGACAAAAATCAGTGCCTGGAATTGATTAGATATCCTCTTTCAATTCCTCCACAAACTGTTTCTTATTAATAAGGTTAATTTCCGGTTTATCTGAGGAGATCATTAAGGCATTAGAGCGTGAGATACCTACCACAGCCTCTAATTTAGCCGAGTTTTTCTCAATTATCTCCAGCAGGAGGGATGAGCAGAAATCTGAAAGAAAAAGTCACCAAAGCATTAGAATTAATCATTTTTCTTTTTCAGCAAGATGGAACTAGTCCTGTATCTTTAAAAACATTATAGATAAAATAAAGACCAGGAGTGGGGAAAAGAAGATGGCTCAGGGGTTAAGAGCACTTGCTGCTCTTGCAGAGGCCTCCAGTTCTGGTCCTGGCACACTTGTCAGCCATCTAACAACGACCTATAACTTCAACTCCGGGGGATCCGACACCATCTCAGGGCCTCCACAGGCAGCTGTATGCAGGTGCCTCGGCATACACACAAAAGTAAAAAGAAATTAAATTCCTAAGAACATAGTACAAAATAATAGTCAAATTGTCGAATGAGGGAAAATCTGTGGATGGAATGTGCTTATGATATTACATAGAGGAAACAAGGGGAAGGAAATGCCCCCTTTCATTTCCTGTGACTCGTGTGAATACATACGTGGATGGGAAAATAAGTACGAATACTGGAATGTGAAGGCCTCCGTTGTGTGGTTGTTTCTCCTCTCGTCTCTTCACACTTGATGTGGCTGGAGCCCCCTTTGGCTCGCTCTGTGGCTGGGCTTCTCTCCTATAGAGCTAACGCCTCTCACGGATTAGGAGTGGGTCCATAGAGATGTTTGTATTGAAACTACAAATTCACATATTCATTCAGATAAAACCTTGAATTTTTGTATAAACAGTAGGTTGCTCTGCCTTCCAGGGCTTGTTTAGAAAAAGCAGTCTTCTAAGTAGATGCACGCAGGTCCTAGGTCTGTGAATTTTGGTTGCTGTCGTATTCCACCCAAGGACCATCTCACATTGGTCATGGATTGCTTGCTCCCTGGGGAGTGGCAGATCTGGCTTCAGTCTTCACATATGAAACAATGCTGCATCGAGATTGACCCAAGGGAGCTCTCCAAAGCCATTTATTTTCCAAGGAACCGAATTGCTAAATAATAGTAACTAAACAACTTCAGCCAGATTTTGATGTATTGTCTTCCGTAATGGTTGTGCCAAGTCTTTCCCAAACAATATAAAGATATGATATTTCTCAGTTTTCAGTTTTCCCACCAAATGCAGTGGCATTCTCAAGCTTGGATTCCTGTTGATCTGCGGTGTGTGAACTAAATTTCCCTGTTTACTGTGAGTTTAAGGCTTTAATTCTGTGTGCTCTTCAAATTGACTTTTCTCTGGTGACTGTAATGATTTTGTCCAGCTTTCCATGGGCTATCCTTTTTTTCTGTTGCTGAAGTTCCTGATAGATTTTATGTAGATGCTAACTCTTTGTTATACTTTGTCATTAAATATGGTATTTGTCTGGAGATTGATCCAGTTAAGTTTAACTTTGGGAAATGCTCTTTTGCATTCATTAAAACCTGATGTTTTTCTATTAAATTTGTGATTAATTGGAGTGGTACAGTCTTTTTTTTTTTTTGGTACAGTCTTTAAGGTTGAGACATTCTTGTGATCTTGAAATAAATTCATTTGTTCTTGAGATGCTTTTAATACCTATTAATTCACTTTTCTAGGACTTTTAGACAGGGCTGGGTTGAATCTTTTTAAGTGATATTTAAACTCTTCCATTTTCTTTTATCATTTGAATATATTGTTTTTATGTGAAAATTATACTAGTCTCTTAAAATTAGTAATTTAGTCTTGTTTCTATTTTTCAAAACTTTCTCTTAACCAAGTTAATAGGGGCTGAGTGGTTAATGCACCTGCCGTACAAACATGGAGTTTGCTCTGTTATGTCGAGTCAGCTCTGGCCATGTGTCCAATGTCTACTAGAGCTGACTCTACTTAGGATCTCCCCTCCTTTGTGCACAGGGCCCCCTGCTGGCCACACTTGGCTTCAGGGTTGTGAACTGGACAGGTTCTCCTACCCTTTTGCACACCCTTTGGGAGTGGCTGATATTCTCTGTAGAAGTGTGTCACAAGTACACTGGGGATATGGGAGGCAACTCAGTGCTGAGATTTCCGCAACTTTGTCCATCCCCGTGTGTGTGTGTGTGTGTGTGTGTGTGTGTGTGTGTGTGTGTGTGTGTGAGACTCCACCAGGTTAAACACAGGCTCTCTTACTGGTTGCTGCTTCCTGTTTTCAGGCACCCAGGATATCTCAGTTTTATTTATTATTTTTATTTAATTTTATATACATGAGTGATTTACTTGCATGTGTATCTGTGTATTACATATGTGCCTGGTGCCCACGGAAACCAGAAGAGGGCATCAGATCCCCTAGAACTGAAGTTAACAGATGCAAGTAAGTCAGCATGTGAGTGGTAGGAATCAAACCCAGGTCCTCGGAAGAAGAGCTGGTGCTGCTAACCACTGAGCTACCTTGCCAGCTGGATAGCTTGGCTTTGAACAATAGTCTCTCTCTCAAGCTGGTGCCCAGCCACTGCCCTCCTAGTCACACCGGGTGACAGTGCAGTTCTTCTCTGCTGCTGACTTAGCTACCAGAGGAACTGATGCCTGACCAAAGTCTACACTTGGGTTTGAGGCAGCTGACACCTGTGGGCTTTTCCTGCAGGGTAAGACTATCATTCTCTGTACATGAGTACCACATGGCTTCCTTTGGATGGTGTTCCTGCTGCCCCTCCCCCTCCAGGAAGCCATGTTCGACTTGGCTTCTTTTTGGCCAGCAGCTAGTCTTTTTGTTCTGTTTCTCAGCTATTTTATCATTGCCTTTGGGAATTTCCAACACTCTTCCTCTGTTTGAAATAGAGTCTGTTCTTTCTTGAGCTCACTCTTAGCCTTAACCAAATCCATGTGAAGGCAGCTTCTAGCTCACCCTTGTACCCCCACATTAATTTTCTTTATTAATCTCAGGAATTATATTTATGGGCTGGGGAAATGGCTCAGTCAGCAAAGGGCTTGCCTTGTAAGCATGGAGAGCAATTCAACCCTCCAAAACTATGTAAAACACCCAGACATGGTGGTGCACACTTGTAATCTCACGACAGGGCAATGTCTTGTCTGCCAGCCTAGCCTAGCCAATGTGTTCAGGGCCAGGTGAGAGTCTGTCTCAATAAGCAGCATAGATGACACCTGAGGAATGATGCCCGAGGTTGGCCACTGGCTTCATATTCAGGCACATGCAGGTGCACCCGCATTCACATGAACACACATGCACACATACAGAAGAGTTTTCTTTCTGATTTCTAGAACTTTTCTCTCGTCCATAAGTATGTAGAGTCTTCATTTTGGGGATCTCTTGTTTTTACCTAATAATTAAATTATTCACTTAATTTCTTCAAATACTCCAAGCGTACGTTTGTAAATGTACTTGCCCTATTGCCCACCTCTTCTGACTGTTCTCTGATGGCTCACATTCTTCTGTAGTTTTCGGGTTTTGACAATAAGCTTCTTTTAAGTGTGGATTGTTTCCTTTGCAAGCTCAGATGCTGTGGATGTGGAAACATTCTATCCAGGTACCCCAGATCTGCTTTACAGTGCAGTGCAAACTCACCTCTCACTCCTAAGTGAGCAAGCGAGCTCACTATGAGCCACATATGAATGAGTACGGCCTTAAGGATGTGGGTGGGAGTTGCCGCAAATGGTATTTCTCCTTGAGGAGTCAGTTACATGAAACTTTTATAGACCTAAACCAAAGGAAAGTCACAGATCAATACATTTGCCGTGTATATCGAGGGGGCCACTGTGGGTTAAACCAAAGCAAGGAAGTCTCTGCTGTAGGGATCAGATGTTACATGTTGGCAGCGTTAGGTTGGGGGGCAGTAGACACTGGTGGTCGTCCCTACTGGCTAAGTCAAAGTGACATTAGATCACATATAGAAGAGGCTTATACATGACTTAGGAGAGAGCTATGGGGCTGGTAAGGTGACTCCACAGTACAGGTCCTTGCCTAGAACCTGACCCCAAGAGTTGGATCCCTGAGTCCCTCGTGGTGGAAGGAGAGAACCAGTTCCTGTTAAATTGTCTTTTGATGGCCACCCTTATGATGTGACCTGTGTGTTCTCTCTTACACACAGACAAAATAAATTTAATTTTAAAACTTAAAAAGAAAATTTAGCTGGGCAGTAGTGGCTCACTCCTTTAATTCCAGCACCAAAAGGCAAAAGCAGGCAGATCTCTTGATTTCGAGGCCAGCCTGTTCTACAGAGCAAGTTCCAGGACAGCCAGGGCTGGGGGAAAAATTAAGAGACATCGAAGAACTTTGAATTTCAATCTGCAGCATCCCAGCTCTCCACAACCACAGTGCTAATCATCTAATCCACATGCAGTCCTCCAAGACAGACACAGTAGGAGACCTCTGGTTCATATAAGGCGGATCCGGATTTCAAGTTCCAGGGTCAGGGTCAAATTACTGCTGCACAGAGGTTGAATGACCCCATACCTGTCCTCAGTGCTGGGTTTTGAGCCTCTGGTTTCTTATGGCCAAGTAATTCAGCTCTGCCACAGAGAGAAAGCTTTCTTGCTCGTTCCCTTGGGAGAGTGCACAGATATTTTCTAGACCCCGTCATAGGTCAGGCAGTGGCTGTCAGTGTAGGCCTCCTGCTGGCAGCACGCTCGTGACTCTCCAGTGATAAGTACCTCAGCTTGACCTTCAGACTTTGACATTAGCCTGCTGCCTGGCATGAGACTCTCTTTACCTGACCTCAGGCTTCCCAGGAGTCTCAGCTCTCACCCAAGTTTCTCATTGTGAGTTTCCTCACTCATCTGGCACCAGGATTCTGCCGTACTGACTCCTGTGTAAATGCTGTGACCTCTCTGTAATACTGTGTGTGACTGTATTTCATTGTGAATCCCTGTTCTTAGGGGCAGGCACGTGCCTTCCACGTGTTCATAAGGTACTAGACAGGCCCTGTGCAATTTCTTTAATGTGGAAAAACGTACAAAGAGCTTTTAAATGTGTTTGAAGATGTGTTATTTGTTATTTTTCCTTTTATTGAAAACGGATTTTTTTTCTCACGTGACATATCCTGATTATAGTTTCCCTTCCATGTACTCCTCCCATTTCCTCTCCCCTGTGTTCCCATCCAGATCCACCTCTTTTCTGTCTCTCATTGGAAAACAAACATTCTTCTAAGGGATAATAGTATAATAAGATAAAATGTAAAGTAACACATTGGAATAGGACAAAAAAAAGCCGAAGAAACAGAGACCCACTTGTTCATACATGCAGGAGTCCCATAAAAACATTAAACTAGAAACCATAATATATACACAGAAGACCCATAGTGTAAAAAGAGCATATATATTATATATATATATTATTATATATTAATATTATATATTATATTATATATCTATTATTATATATATTATATATCTATTATTATATATTATATATATAATGAAAATAATAGGATAATATAAAACAACCCTGACACAACATTGTGAGAGAAGGAATCTCCAAAGATGCCCTCTTTTCTGTTGGCCATCTACTGCTGGGCATGGGGCCTACCCTTAAGAGTAATTTGTTTATCCAGTGAGACTCCCTTGGATAAAATGAAATTTTCATTTGTAAGTAGTTATCAACTGGAGATAGCTTCTGGGTTAGAGACTGGGGAAATTATGAGGTCTCTCCATCTTTTTTATGTAGTCACTTAGTGCTATGAACTTGCCTCTTAGAATCACCTTCATTGTGTCCCATGAGTTTGGATATGCTATGTATTTATTTTCATTCAATTCTAGAAAGTCTTTAATTTCTGTCTTGACACATTTTTAATTCAGTAGTGAGCTGTGCAGTTTCCATGAGTGTATAAGCTTTCTGTTATTTTCATTGTTGATATCCAGCTTTAGTCCATGGTGCTCAGACAGGATGCAGAGTGTCATTTCAATTCTCTTGCATCTATTGAGACTTGAGACCGAGCATGTGGTCAGTTTTGAAGAAAGTTCCATGAGGTGCAGAGAAGAAGATGTATTCTTTAGTGTTCGATGAAATCTGCTGTAAATATTTGTTAGGTCCATTTGATTTATAATGCCAGTTAGCTCCAACCATTTCTCTGTGTGGTGTTAGTCTAGATGGCCTGTCTATTGGTAAGAGTGGGGTATTGAAGTCTCCCCCCATCCGTGTGTGAGGGTCAATTTGTGATTTAAGTAGTAGTAGTGTTTCTTTATGAACCCGGGTGCCCTTGTGTTGATGCATCGATGTTAAGAATTGCAATGTGCTCTTGGATTTTTCCATTGATGAGTATGTAGTGTCCTTCCCTATCCCTTCTGATTAGCTTTTGTTTGAAATTTATTTTATCAGATATTAAAATGGCTATACCAGCTTGCTTTTTAGGCTTAGAATATCTTTTTTTCATTTATTTACCCTAAGGTGATATCTATTCTTGATGTTAAAAATTTTTTTTTGGATACAGCAGAAGGATGGATCCGGTTTTCCTATCCATACTGTGAGTTTGCATCTTTTTATTGGGAAATTGAGGCCAATGACATTGAGAGATTTCAGTGAGCAGTGTGTGTATGTGCATGAATGTGTGTGTTTCCTTTCTTTTGATTTGTTGGTCTGAGATTATGTATTCTTTGTGTGTTCTTGGCTGTGGCTAACCTCTTTAGGTTGGAATTTTCCTTCTAGCACCTTCCATAGGACTGGATTTAAAGATAGATATTGCTTAAATTTGGCTTTCATCATGGAATGTCTTGTTTTTCTATTAATGTGTTTGAAATGGGAAAGTTTTGTGGGGCATAGGAGTCTGGGCTGGCATCTGTCATCTCTTGGAGTCTGCAAGATATCTGTCCAGACCTTTTTGGCTTTTAGAGTATGCACTGAGAAGTCAGGTGTAATATGTATACATATTATATGTAATATGTATATGTTATATGTAAACTTAATTTATATATTACTGTCTTTTTCTCTGCAGCTTTTAATATTCTTTCTTTGTTCTGTACATTTAGTGTTTTAATTATTATGTGCCATGCATATTTTCTTTTTTGGTCCAATCTATTGGATGCTCTGTAAGCTTCTTGTACCTCCATAGACATCTCTTTCTTTGGGTTAGGGAAATTTTCTTCTATGATTTGATTGAAAATATTTTCTGGGTTTTTGACCTGTGGTTCTTCTCCTTCCTATTATTCTTAGGTTTGGTCTCTTCACAATGTCCCAGATTTCCTGGATGTTTGTGACAGAAATTTTTTAGATTTAATATTTTCTTTGACAGCGGTATTCATTTCTTTTATCGTGTCTTCAATGCCTGAGATTTTTCTCTTCCATCTCGTGTATTCTGTCAGTGAAGCTTGCCTCTGAGGTTCCTATTCAAGGTCCTAAATTTAAAATTTTTCATTTCCAGATTTCCCTTGGTTTTCTTGTTGATTCTACTTTCACTTGCAGGTCTTGAACTGTTATTCTTTCTACTGTTTGTCTTTTCACAGATTTCCTTAAGAGATTTAGTCACTTCCTCTTTAAGGACCTCTATCACATTCATAAAGGTTATTTTAATGTTTTTGTCTTGTCCTTCAGTCTTGTTGCAATACTCAGGGCCTGCTGTGGTGGGGTTGCTGGCCTCTAGCGGAGACACATTGTCCTGGCTGTTATTGTTTTTTATGCTGACATCTAGGCATCAGGGTTTGGGAAGATTGTAATTCTAGGTGCTGATATCTGGTCTTGTGTTTGTTGAATGAGTATTTTGTTCCTTGGTCTCTGTTGCCGTCTCTGGTTCTTAGGAGGGTATGGTGGCTGTGGCTCCTGGTAGGAATTTCTTCTGGCATCCTGGTAGATGTGCCCTCTGGTGGGGGGTAGTTCTATGTCAAATGTGCTCAGTATTAGGAGCTGACTTTTAGGAATGAGGAGGACACTAAGAAGGGATGCTGAGGTGATCCACAGGAAAGAGGGTAAGAGAATGTTCCACCACAAATCCACTTAGTCCCCTGGGAATGGGAACAGGGAGGGAAAAGAGACTGCAGCTGGTGGTTGCTACAGAGCTGGGGACAAGACTTGGAGCAGAGGAGCGGAGGTGAAGACCTGCCATTAGCCTGCCTGCTTCCCTGGTCGGAGTCAAGAAATGTGTTAGTTCAAGTGACCTTTTCTTCCTCCATCCTTTCCAGGACTGAGTTGGAAGAACCACATAATTATGACACAACAATTTCATATCTGAGTCAATCTAGCAACTCCATTAACCTGTGTGCTGCAGGAGAAACTAGTGATGGTAAGTCTGCTAAGCCAATTAATATTATAACCCTGTGAGGAGTGAAAATGTGTCAAGATGGTATTTTCCCTATAGCTAATGATATGTTAAGATTTTCGCATCCATTCTGCTCTGCCACCTTAGTTCCTCTTTCTCTCTCCCATATCTAGTCTCTTAGCGATATATTTCAGTCTAGCTGGGCATCAGCACTGATCCAGACTCCTGATAAATGACTCCTACTCTGGACCTCCTCCTTTCTGCCATTTCTTTTCATCTCCAGTCATCTGCTTTGCCCTTTGTAGATGTGTAGGAGGAAAAGCCAAGACACTGTGATCCAATTTTTCTCACTTCTTTTAAGGAAATCTCACCTCGCTAATCATAGCATCCTTGAAGTTACTCAGTGTGCGGAGAAAGAGATGACACGCCACGAGAATTAGACTTTGTGTTCCATCTAATTAAGAAAGAGGGATTGATAACGTAGCGCCTCAGTCCAGAGCTAAATTCTCCAGCCTCTGACGACGCTCAGCATGCTTTGTGCAAAGGAACTCCCAGCAAAAAGGAAAAAGAAGCAGAGACGCAGCATTACTGCAAAGTTCATTGCCTTTGTTCTGCGGACAGCATCATCCAGTTCTCCGCAGAAGCCATAAACATTAGTGCTGCGGTAACTACCAGGGCTTACAGAGCCAGCACTATGGATTCTATCTCTCTGCCCGGTCCTCTGTGCTGATACCTGCGGATTGAAAGCTTCCACCCCACACTGCAAGCAACAGGAGACTAAAGATTAGAGAGGTTGAGCTGGACATGGTGACCCGAGTACCGTGTAGTAGAGCAGTAGTGCAGAACAGGCTCAGCCTGTCCGGACACCACGCCGGTTCCCATAAACCTAGGCTGCATCTCACTCGGGGGAGCTTATCTCCATTGTAAGGAGGCTCCAGATGGTCTTCTGGCTCAATAGTCATTGTATAGACAAGAAGACTTAGGTTCTAGGAAATAAGTCATTATTCTGGAATATATACTTAAGAAGGTTTGTGACATAAAACATGAAGACATATTGACATTTCTGTAGCAGGCCTTTTCTTTTGGTCCACCAACCAGCTCCCAAGTCACAACACAGAGACTTCTTATTAGTTAGGAATGCTCAGCCTAGCTTGCGCTCATTTCTCACTAACTCTTTTAAATTAATTTCTCTTTGTCTACCTTTTGCCTTAGGGCTTTTTGCTTTCTGTGTATCTTGCTTTCACTGCTTCTCGTGTCTCCTGGCTGGTGGCTGCCTGGCTGACCCTGGGTGTCTCCCTCATTCTCACCTCTCTTCTTTCATTCTTCCCCCAGGCCTAGATTTCTCGTCCTCTTTATTCTTTCTGCCTGCCAGCCCTGCCTTTCCTTTCATTGCCTAGCTACTGGCTGTTCAGCTCTTTATTAGACCAATCAGGTGCCTTAGGCAGACAAGGTGAAACAAATGCACCCATCTTTATAAAATTAAATGTATCACAAACAAAACTAACACAGCTTTACACAGTTAAAATAATATTCCACAACATATTTTGCTCTGCTTTCCAGGAGTGAAAAGTTGAAAAACTACTAGAAAATTCCACTGGGCAAAGTCTGTTATCAGTGATGGCTGATTTAGGCATGAGATGGAGGTTCTGCAACTGATTATTAATGTCTGCCATAGGTATAGGATTAACTTATTATTAATGTCTGCCATATGTATAGGATTTTCTGCTGTCGTTTGCTTTTTGTTTTGTTTCCCATTCATTGCCTACCCCACTACAGTGGATTCTAAAGTCTAAGAAGTCAGGCAGTTGTCCTTGTCCTTGTGCCCTGATAAAGATGACCTGTGAAGAAAACCAGTGTTCCCCATGTTTTTTTTGTAGAATATTAGCCATAGGACTAGAGCAGGGCTTTTTGCTTCCTAATATATGCACTGATCCTTAGGATCCAGATTCTGATTCCACAGCTCTGATATGTGTCTTTAAAACCTGCATTTCTAACAAGTTCACCATTTATGTGACACTGCTGGTCTGCCCACCATACTTTGACTAGAGAGGCTCGGGCCCATGTGGGCAGAATTCTCACTGAATGACTTTCTACCAGACTCTCAGGGCTGAGGGGAAGCTTATGTCTTAGCCTTCATTCTTTTCCCAGACCCCCAAGACTCCCTTACCCAGAACCTACCATTAGGGAAATGCCTCACCAAGATCCTGATCAGGGAGTTTTCTTGGTCCATCTTCCTCTTGATGAATTGACCTTCAGGGGAGGCTGTATGGATGTGTCCAAGCACGCAGGGCTACTCTCACTAGTGGGTGAGGCTGAGGATTGACTACAGAAAGCTGGGCAAGAGATCTTCATTCATTCACTGCCAGACACAAATTCCAAAGGTGGCCTTCCAGGGACAACACCTGAGGTACCTAGTGAAGGAATACTAACCCAAGCCTCTCTTCATTCTTTTCTGAAGGGTCCTTTGCTGTACTTAAGGAGTAATGCCACCAAGAAGGCAAGGGCTGGTGACTAAGGAATCAGAGTTCAGAGAGTGAGACCTGGTCCAAATAAGAAATGGCTGTGTGGAACAGCAGGGAGTCAGGTGGGAGGAGAGGGAAGTGGCTAAGGCTATCCCTGACAGCAGGACATCTTTCTAGTAGTCAAGAATAGACCAGGGAAGCCTTAAGAAACTGGGGAACTATAGCCAGCAGTCAGGAGGATTTCTGTGGTGTGTCCTATCCCCTTACAAGATCGGTGGAATTGGCAAACCTCTAGCAAGACTGACAAAGGAAATTCAGTCTCAAGAATAAAGCAGGGACAGCCTCACAGAGCCTGTGGGCACTAAGGGATAAGGAAGCATTGTAAAGCACAGTACACACATGAATTTGGCAACTTAGTAAAAATGAAACAATCCTCTTAAAAGTGCAGACTACCACGAATCACCCAAAATAATTTGAGTCTCCCTATAATCCTTAGGAAAAACCTGACCTCCAAGCATACATGCACACACCCAGCACACATGTGTGTACACATACAGGAAAACATGCATACACACATGCACACCCCCAACACACAATACCTACATGAGAACATATTATGCACATACACTTCATACAAACAAGTTCTCCAAAGAGTGTCTGCATCCAGGTTATTTCCCTAAAACATGCTTGTGAACACTTGAAGAAGAACTAATACCAATGTTTTGAAGTATCTTCAAGAAAAATAGAGGCAACTAGTTCCTGGTTCATCTCATGAGCCTAACACTAAAACTAAACAAGGCTAACACAGCAAACCCCTATGATCTTCTGAGAGTAGCCATGAAGACCCTTAATGCGGGATATTAGCACTAGTACCCAAGCATGATCGATTGCTGTATGTTTCACAGATGCACAGCTCAGTATCCACAAATCAATGAAGCCCACCATGGTGACAGAGCAAAGCAGTAAAACCACACAATAGATTCAGAAAGGATGCTGGGCAAAATTCTACCCTGTTCATAACATAATAATTCTCGGGACAATAAGGGAAGAAGAACCCCTTCCCCTCACTTTGATAAAGACATTCACAGGAAGCCTGCAGAGCATGGACTCGTGGTAAAGAGGGACCGCTTTCTCTCCAAAAGTCAAAACAAGGCGAGAATGCCCTCAGCCACTCTTACTCTATGTAGAGCTAAGTCTTCCAACTACAGAGAGGAAAACAAGGAAATGGAAGCGCAAAGAAAGCTAGCATCTTAATTTGCAGAAATTCCTAAGGGCTTATAGGACCCTATCAGAGTAACAATCGGCTCCTCACCACCGAGAACTAATAAACACAATTGTATTTTTTCCGTACTATCAATCTGCACGTGGATGCTAAAACTGAAGAAGTACAATACCTTGTAAGGGTTCTTTCCAAAGGATAAAGGTGTAGATTTAAATTTGCCACAGCAAGAGTTAAATGTTAAAAAGTATAGAATTTGGATTGAAAAATTCAAATCTAATCCAAATGAGTGAAGAGACATATTGTGTTTGTGGATTAGAAGACCCAAAAGAGTAAAACTGACAATTAAAAAAAAGAATAAGAAAACAGCAACAACAACAAAAAAAAAAACCAACATTGGTTCTCCCCAAGTGGCTCATAGATTTAAGGCCGTTCCTATAAATATCCCAGAAAGGTGTTTTGTAGCTATAGACATGATTATTCTAAAATGCACGTGGAAATGCAGAGAGACTTAAAATAGCTGCAGACAATTTTGAGGGGAAAAATGCAAGAAGCAGCAGCCCCCCAACTGCAAGGCTGCTAACTTCAGTGGTCAAGATCATGTGGCTTTGGTGGGGGGACACAGTGTAGAGGAATGAAGCTGAGCAAGCAGAGACAGGCAGGATAAATCCACAAAAGACTTCTTCTTCTGCCCTCTCCCCCTTTACAAAGATGTGGAAGCAACTCAATGAAGACTGCCTTCTAACAAAGACTGGCAGAGTATGTAAGTATCCATAGGTTAAAACAATAAGGTCAAACAGGAACCTAATTCTCACACCTTAATAATGTTTCTCTCAAGAGTAGGGAATCTAATTTCATTTTTAAAGGGGTGAGGGTATGAAGAGCTAGGGAGTAGACACAAAGGGGCGGATGTAGTAATTTGTGTCTGTTGTCCTATTGGCAGTTCTGTCCCTTGAAACAAACCCAACAGCTGGGGTGCTTGGCTCACACAGTGTCCACCATTACAGAGCTCAGTCTCTTCGCAGGATTCAGGCTGTTCTGGAAATTACACAGTTGTCCACAGAGGTCATCAAGACCAGGGCTCTTGTGACTGTGCCTCCTCCCGGTGCCAGGGAATTCTGGAGGGGGTCTTGGAGAGCCTTGGGGACACCCTCGGAACATGAAGTTCTAAGCTAGGAAGCTGTTTCTTTTGAGTAGCCTTGGGCAAGCTTCTTCGGAGTAGGTTTCCATATTGGTACAATTTGAATATTGGTAAAGGAAAGGTAAAGGAGGCATATTGCCTACACTTTAAAGATGTTTGCTACTTTATATTATTGAGTTATTTAGTATCAGTGACAGTCATCTAACCTCCTGATGTAAGGACAGACTTGTCTAAGATCCCATGGGACGTAGTACACAGAGAAGTGAAAGTCTCCAGACCACGAACCTCTGCAGTTGGAAAGTAGCTGAGGAGACTCTTCTGGTTCTTTCTCTTTTTCTTCCACCCTGGTAAGGCCATGTCAGAGGAGGAAAGTTACAGACTCCTGAGTAGAAAGTGAGCAAGGACTCCAAAGCTGTGGGTCATATCTTGTTCCAGTTCCTAGTCCCTGCTGGAATTCTTTTGGAGTACAGCCCATTCTCCCTTTCTTTTGAGATTGTAATCACATCATTTCTCCCTCCCTTTTTCTCCTTCTGAACCCTCCCATCTGCCCCTTCTTGGTCTTTTTCGAACCTGGTATTATTTTTTAAAAAATAAAAGTATTTATTTATTTTACATCCCAGCTGTGGTTTCCCCTCCCTTCTCTCCTCCCAGCTCCCCCCCCACACCTCTGTTCTAACTCCCCCTCTGTTTCTGTTAGGAAAGGGCAGGTCTCCCTTGAGTATCAACAAAAAATAAACCCGTGTTCTTACCTTAGTGTAAGATTGGATCCTGAAGCTTCCTAATGGAGACCCTTCACCTGGACACGGCGAGGGCATCTTTAGCTGAATGTGTGCCATCTTTGCCTACTTGCCGGAGAAAGCATCCCCAGGGAATCTGCAAGCCCTGGTTTTGCCATTTCACAGGCATCACATACCCTTATATTCTCCATGGTGGTTAAGACAAAGGGGGGATCATAATTTGTTAATTCTATGAAGAGCACAGACACATACATGAAAGAGAAGATTGTCTTTTTAAAGAGTGGGAAAGAGGCAGTATGCAGAATTGATATAGCGGAAAACTGAATCATAAACAGATTTAAAATTTTTTGATTTATTTTACTTTGTGTTTTGCCTCCATGTGTATCTATGTTTGTGCCTGGTGCCCAAGGAGGCCAGAAGAGACTGTCAGATCCTCTGGAACTGGAGTTGCTGATGGTTTGAGCCATCATGTGGGTGCTGGGACTCGAACCTAGGTCCTCTGCAAGAGCAACAAGTGCTAAATCATCTCTCAAGCCCCATAAACAGATTCTTTTTTTTTTTAAAAAAAGGGGTGTTTGTATATTAAACAAAAAATAAAATAAGGGACAAAAAGTAGCTTCCTCTAAAAGTCCCTAAAGATAACCATCTGCATTTACCTAAAGGGAACTACATTATTAACTATGCATGTAGACTTTTAGATCTAAGAAAACCTGAATTCTAGGGAGAACTAGGATAACGTCTATTTTGTGAGTAAATTATGTGTTTACATTAAGAGCAGGGAGGCATTTTTTGGTCAGTTTCAGGACAACAGAAGAAGCACAGCAGAAGCCCTGCCTGCTCCACACTTCCACCAACAGTTTAAAACTTTCATAGATGTCTGCTAAGCAAAAAGCGTGTGAGAAGCAATTTTCTGGAAAATATGACCCTCTTCCGACAGTGTCCAGTATCCTGTAACAACATGTTTAGTTGCTATGTGGGAGATACTGCTGGGCTAGCTTCACAGAGGAGCAGCCTGAGGCTTATGGGAATTCATCTGAATCCCCCAAGAAGAAAGTGGTGTTGGGTCCACAGGAGGTGTGCAAAGATGGGGACAGACCACCAAAGTCTGTTACACCAGAAGCAAACTTTATTCCAGGGAAAAAATTAGAAATTAAAAAATTAAATCCCCATGGGGCACAAAAAGCTAAAAAGCTTATCTGCTGGCTGAGACCACAGCCGGAGATGGACTCGTAAGGCTGTGGCAGTGGGCCGTTCCCTAACTCCCCTTTTATGGCAAGAAGCAAGCATTAGGCATGAACAAAGGAACTTTTGCAATCTCAAGGTAAAAGTTTGATACAATTTTCATTAACAGGGTTTTTTGTTTTTTAGTTAAATTAGTATTTGTATTTTAGGTCATTGTTTTCTTCTGGTACTTTCTGATGGTGTTTACCAAAGCTCTACACTCTCCTGATACTGCCGGTTTTGTGTAGCAGAGAGGGGTAGGAAAAATGCACAACCAAAAAGTCAGGTACATCCCATCATTTAAAAGTCAACTCGGCTCCCATCAATTCCTCGTCATGAGTGGCTGGGGGTTGTCTAAAAGCTGACTCCCAGTTTGCAGAGGGCCGCTTCAGCCGTGCAGACAGGGCTATGGGTTGTAAAGCGAAGTAACCCACTGTCCATAGTTAATCTTTAAACTGCTGAGAAAGCTCTGACAGCCTGCTCTCATTCTCCTAGGCTTACAGATTTATTTCTATGCTCTTATTTCTGGAATCTACATTTCCATATTCTTATTCTTGGACTCTTCAGTGGGAGGACTCAAATTTGATGCCAATTTTTGCCACTACTTATATTTGTTAATAATTGAGGAAGTCATGAATTCATTCAGTAACGCTCACAGAACCATCAGGAAAGGGAGGAGATTTTTATGTACTTGATCTCTCAGACTGTGTTTAGGAAACAGAGCCCTTGGGGCAGGAGATGGCATTTATCTCACGAGTTAGCCTGGGGTTCCTGTTAGTCCATCCTGCCACGCTCCCCCCCCCATCTTCTATAGCTGTCTCCTACGTGCTGCCACTGACTTTCAATGATTTCTTTTAAGCAGGATGTAGGCATCTATTTGCTAAACCAGGAAACTTAAGATATGGTTTCTTATGCTTTCAAAATAGGCTATAAATTTCACCCTGAAAATCCCCACAGAACTCAAACCTTGACCTTAGAACGTTCCTACCCATGCCGAGTAGGTCATAGATGGATACTCTGAAGCGTGAGAAAACTGGACTCTGTGACCACGTGAACTGTGTTAATCCTGAATATTGTAGGAAATGGGTGGACAAACTGACTTGAAATACCTTTTGTTTATTTTAGCCACTTACGAAGTTGAAATTGAAGATCTCCAAAAGGTATGGCTTCTCCTGTCCTTACTGGTGTGTGACTAAGAGCAGACATGAGTCTTGGGTACTTTCCAGCAAGACAAGCGCTCCTTGTGTGCAGCAGGTTTTTTCTCAGCTCCAGTGGTCAGCATTCTGAACCGCAAGCCTTTAGTACAGAATTAGAAGGCGTGTACTGAGGTGGGCAGGTATGGTCTCAGTTGATTCCCGGCCCTCATCTCTGTGGTCTGTGCCAAATGGCCTGTAATAACCATCTCTTTCAGGGAGAAATGTCCTTCAGAACAATCCAAATTTGTATATCTTATGCTTTCAAGAACACAGTCAGAGCCTGGTCCTGGGTTCCTGCTGGTGTGGTATTAAGTGCCTCCTTGGAGGTAATTAGCGATTCAGTTGGAGTCCCACGGAGAATTGCTGCTGTCCTCAGTCGAGGCTCCTGGCTATGTCCTTGAATGTTGGCCAACAAGGACTTTGTACAGGACACTTTGACAATGGGGAGAACAGAACACCCACATCTGGAGCCCTTGCAAGCATAAGGCAAGCAATGATGGAGTGGCATGTTGAGGAACATTCAGCGCTCGGGATACCGCTCCTCTGTAAATGGAGTATTCCCCATGGTGACAGAGAGTTTGTTTCTGCCACCGCAGATGTTCTATAAATGAGGGTTGGGGTGCAGACAGACCAGTACTTCTTCAAATTACATAGAGCAGCTTAGTGTGCTAGCTCATGGTACAGTGTCTGGCACATAGCAGACGCTTCCAGCACTTTTGTGGGTGGGATCAGTTGAGGGTCTAGTCTGCACTTGGTGGGCACATTTTGTGTTTGAGATGGGCGAGCAGAGTCTGATGTCATCTCATTTGATGACTTGGCTACAGGGCTGTTCATGCTCTTACAAGATGCTGCTGGATCCTTGCAGGAGGCCTGGTCGCCTCACATCAGACTGGCTCATGGCTGTTTTCTGTGGTTGCTGTTCTTTCTGACAATTACCTTGTCTGCCCCCTGCTGGCGCGTTGGTGTCTAGCATGAAGCCCTTAATTTGATCAGGAATTACATACAACATTCACTCTCCAAGAATACCCTGGGAGTCAGTACCCCTGCTTCCAACTACAAATGGTGACTCAAGGGCTCAGAGCTATTGAATAGCCAGTAATTGGCATTCAAAGATATTGAAAAGGACCCATCTGAGTTGTTTACTGGTGCTGATCTGCTAGAATTCTGGGAGGAACCACTAGTCACTGAACGAAGGCCTGCAGGCTTTCCTCTAAGGGGGCGCAGGCTTTTCTCTAAGGGCTGGCAGTCTATGCTTGGTCTTAGAGGCAGCCTTTCAGACTCTTGTTTTCTGTTTTCTTCAGGGTTCTTGGCTAGATTCCAAACAATTAATGACCTCAGATGTGGGGCCAGTGACTAAGGGGAAAGGAGTTGTGCCATGTTGTGATCACTGGGGTGTAATCTTAACAGAATTAAATCTCTGCCATATAAAAGTAGAATTTTGATCAGAGAGCGTGTAGTTAGGGCACAGTCCAAGCAAGACTCACACACTGTCCTTTGGCAACTGCAACTTCCCGGATACCACACGCTCTGCATCCTGAAGCTCTCCTTCGGGGCATGCCTCGAACGAGGTGCAGAGAAAGCTGTGCAAGCCTTCTCATGTGTGGTAACTTACACGCACTGAGCCTTCAGAAACGTTAGTTTCTTTTCTGCCTGAGCTTCAGCCTTGCATGCAAGAGTTCATGGAACTCCCTGTGGCTGCTGTCTGCTTGTGCCGTGTCCTGAGAACGCACCTCCCACTGACCAAGTCCCCTGATGATTTACATCCAACAACAGAGCCTGCATTAGGTAAACTCACAAAAATGACTGTTTACCTCTTTGCTTTCAGCCTTGGAGGAGCTTTCTCCATCCAGAACCGAGGTAAGTTTGCTCTCTAAGTGAAAGCATAGTCTAGTCACCTATGACTCATGACTGAACTCAGTTTCTTGCTATGGCTGGCCATGTTCCCAGTGCATGAACTGGTTCTGTTTCCTCGGGACCTTGTAAGGTACCCAGTGCAAAGCAGGTTCTCAGTGACCCTGTCTGGCCTTCCTTGGTCTTGTCATCTTAGCCCATACTGTCCTCGTGTAGCAAACTCTAGTTGACAAAGCAAAGAGGAGTAACTGAAGCTCCATCCTATAAACAACTTGCGGTAATCCAAACAGATGGGCAAAGTCTTGGGGATGGGGAGACAACGTGGCTACTCCAGGGTCTCATCAGTGGAGGACTCTCGAGTACTGTGACTTAGACAAAAGAGATCTTGCATTTGCTAGCAATGTAAGATGCAAATGGCAGGTTTGGAAAAATTAGCAGATAATAAAAAGAAGCAAGTGATCAAATAAGATGCTGGGCTGGGGGAGATTGTGAGACTCTACACCCAAACAGACACTGAGAGAGGGAACAAAGAATGATGGAATTAGAAAGGAAGAAGCGTGGCGGACCACACGAGGACTTAGACTACATCCTACGTGTGTTAGAGAACTAAACGAGTTTAAGCGTGAATTATTAACACTTACACTGGTTGGAACGAGCAGACATGCATATAAGCTGTCTGTCTGGTTGATGTAGTCCTCGGCCCTCATCTTAAAGAAAGATTCACTTTTCCCAGTCACCTCATTAGCATTGGGCCAATCTACCACCTACAGGTAAGACCTTACTTTTCCTTGGTATCATCCTGTTTTAGCCCTAGACCTCAAGACAAAGAAAGCAGCATGAAAGAAAAGGAGCCATCTGAATTCGAACCTCCAAAGCCAGAGGGATCACATCCTAACCATCC
Organism: Dicrostonyx torquatus; assembly: GCA_028555095.1. Taxonomy (NCBI): domain Eukaryota; kingdom Metazoa; phylum Chordata; class Mammalia; order Rodentia; family Cricetidae; genus Dicrostonyx; species Dicrostonyx torquatus. The sequence goes on along the minus strand of JAQHUG010000012.1, from coordinate 7,334,408 downwards.
TTCTAAGGTATTGGTGTCAAAGGGCACATGGTGGAGTTCAGATATGTGATCTTTCTTAACTACAAACCTGATGAGTGTCTTCCACTGCTACTCTTTACAAAGCTAGGGAATAAACCCCAAACTCCTTACCGTGTATACAAAACCGTTCATGACCAGCCCCACCCCATTTGTCTTTTGAGCCTTGTTTTCAGTCTTCCCTCTTCTATATCTTTGCTTAGCTCAGCTCTTGTCCCATCTTCCACATGACTCCTTCTGTACTCTTAGGTCACTAGCACGTCTCCAAACAGCCCATCATTTGCTCATCCTGGTTATTCTGTCAGATATTCCTGTCTCCCTCTATCAATCTCCTACCTATGGTTTTTAAAGATAGAATTTGGCGGATTCTGCTTTTGGAAAATTTCCCACACTCAGTCTCCCAATGGAAAGGAGAAATCTCTCCATCCTGTTTCCATGGCTGCAAACACTTCCATACATAATGTCCTATTACACTCTAATTTCTTGTGAGTGTTCACCGTGACCTGGGATGTTCCGGTCATTGCCTGACCTACTTCCAGAGCTTTTCACACTGCCCTACATTCAGTATAGGTTTCACACTTGAGATGGATCACAAGTTTATGGATAGAAAGACAAATGTCAGGGAGACTGGAGGGAAGGAGGGAGACCCAGAAGCCCCCTTAGAGATGATGAGAACAGGGATATAGGGCTAAGCTCTCTCTCAAAAGAACACTAAAAATGAGACCCATCATCAGTTCTTTGAGCTGCCTAGATTCTTTATTAAGGGTACTAGTGATATTTCTTCTCACGGAATGCCATGATGGTTGAGATGGAAGAAAGAGCTTGACTGGGAGTTGGCACTCTCTGTGCCAGGCATTCATTGGCTCTTCAGAAATATATGAAGGGCATAATATATACTCTGGTAAGATGTAGGGTCTAGTAAGATGGCACTTGACAACCTGTAATAATTAAGAGTTGCTCTCACCGAGGATCACATTCTGAAGACCAGAACACATGAGCCAGGAACTGACTCGACAACCAGCCCCAGCAGTGCTCTCCCTGTTGCGTGTGTTTAGGTAGGTGCATGTGAAGGGACACCAGGAAAGGTCCAGATGGCTGGAGTCCATGAGGACAGAAGGAATGTTCTGGCTGGAAACCCGGAAGCCATGATTGACATCCCTCGGAACAGGCTCTTTCCCGAGGACGTGATGCCGATAAGGCACTCCCAAGACAAGGGTGAGTTGTGTTTCCCCTGAAATCTCTTCACTACCAAATTGTTTTAAAGGGGAGCATGGCTGAGATCCTAATTGATTTACAGATGTATACTAGACATTCATTATTTACCTAGTAGCTGGACTCTAAGGGCCGTCTTCCCCAGAGCAATGGAAAGAGCAGTAGATTTAGAGGCAAATGGCTCGTGTTCAAATCTACTCAACTGCGAACTTAACCACTGGGTGGTGAGTTTGCTTTCCAGTAGTTCAGTTTCTCCATTAAGAAAGGAATCTGAACATGAACCTCACAGGAGTTAGGAGGGTCAGTTCCAACAGCATGTCATGTGACAGTCTTGTTCTTCTCTTGTCTGCCTACTGACCCTGCTCCCGCCATTAGCAAACTGATGTCACCCAACATCGCGAAGTGACTGTTTAGCTCCATTTCCTTCACATTAGTCAGAACCCCTGATTACAAACAAGAATTAAATCATACTTGGTGAAATCACTACTTATAGCAGGCTCACTTGGCAGAAACTCAAGGCATGCCTGGATCTGGGGACACAGATAATATCACAAAGACAATATATCCTGAGTTCTCTCTGGGGCACCTCTGTTTCTTAGGCAGAGTCAATTCCTGTAAAGTCAAGCTGGCAGCAAGCAATGATAGGCTTACAAACTAGTCTCTGATAAGCCCCGAAGGAAAACCAGTCATTTTTATCTTTCCAAAGATAAAAGACATGAATCTTACATTGTCATTGATTGAGCCACATGCCATCACCAATTAAAAACCTATGACGATCTAATTGGATGGGGCTATGTCATATTCCCATTGAGCTAGGAGCGGGTAGAGTCATTTCTACCAAACAACTCACTGCTTGCGTTAGCTACTCTTCTATTGCTGTAAAAAGATACCATGACCAAGATAACTTAGAGAAGAAAGAGTTATAGCAAGCTTACAGTTCCAAAGGTTTAGAATGCAAGACCATCATGGCAGGAAACATGACAACAGTCATGTAGGCATGGTACCGGAGCAGCTGAGAGCTCATGTCTTATCCATAAGCATGAAGCATGTGACGATGAGTTAATTGGGAATGATATGAGTTTTTTTTAAATTTGGGGGTCATTTTATTGTTTTATTGAGCCTCAAAGTCTCAGAACTCATACTAACAGACACAATAGAAGTAGCTATAGTTCAAGTAGGAACTAGGTCATATTTATATTAACTAAACCATGGATTACCACCAAAATGATTTGATGTACTAATTTAAAAAAACACACAAAGACAAATACAGAGATACCACATACAGAGAGACACACAGAGACACCACACACAGACACACACAGAGACACCACACACAGACACATACAGAGACACCACACACACAGAGACACATACAGAGACACCACACAGAGAGAGACATACAGAGACACCATACACAGAGAGACACCACACACACAAACACATACAGAGACACCACACACAGAGACACATACAGAAACCCACACACAGAGACACATACAGAGACACCACACACAGAGACACATACAGAAACCCACACACAGAGACACCACACACAGAGAGACACATACAGAGACACCACACACAGATACACATACAGAAACCCACACACAGAGACACATACAGAGACACCACACACAGAGACACATACAGAGACACCACACACAGACACATACAGAGACACCACACACAGACACATACAGAGACACCACACACAGACACATACAGAGACACCACACACACAGAGACACACATCCAGTGCATCATGAAGCGTTCTGCTAGTTTTCTCTTTTTAGCCTAGGAGACAGAGCTGAACACTGTGCTCTCAAGATACTTATCTCTTTAGTAAATTGTCAGTTCTACACACATTCAGTTCACTGTTTAAATAATTTGATCATCTCGCCATGGTTCTAGAATAACTCTTTAGTATGCTGCAAAGTGAGACTCAGAAGAACTCATCAAGCTTTTGCTAAGAGGAGGGGTTGATGTGCATAGGAAGGACAAATTTGATTGGGGGGCATCAGATCACACTCTAGCATGAAAGCGTGAAGTGTACATATACACATTAATATGCTAATTGACACTAAATTTAGATACAGAATAATTACTACTGTTATATTTTGAATCCGATGAAAGTTCATTGTTTGAGTTGTTTAAGAAGTTTTGGAATGGAAGTGTTTTAGTCAACTCTATCTGCCAAGGCTCAAGCAAAAGAATAGAACTTCTAAGCTCACCCCAGTGACACACCTCCTCCAACAAGGCCACACCTCCTAATCTTCCCAAATAGTTCCACCAACCAGGGACCATGTATTCAAATATATGAGCTTATATGAGACATTCTCATTAAAACCAACAGAGGTAGAAAGTAGGGTTTAAGGCATCCTTGACTTCCTAGTGAGGACCTTGTCTAATGGAGGAAAATGCTGCAACCATAAAGAGATAGGGTCGATAAATATATAATATCCTGTCAACACAACAGAAGAGAAATATTAGCGTAAAACACAAGTTGCAAGTAACTAGCTGCAACAATCTGAAAGAACCTCTCAACCTGATGCTGAATGCAAGTGTGCAGCCCTAAGGAGTACGAACTGCATTGCTGCATTAGTACAAAGGTCAAAGGTAGAAGGAATGCACCAAGAGCAGCAGTTAGCTGTGGTAGGGAACAAAGGAGAGAGCCCCAAAGAGGCGCTCGCTCTTTGACAGCGGAGCTGCTTGCTCTGATCTGTGTATGTGAAGATGTTCAGTGTGAGACACTCTTGACTGTAGTTTGGTGATGTATTCCCCTGTGTATTATGTTGTCATTAAATCTTAAAACAGAACTAGGGATGCAGTTTGGTTGTGAGTGCTCGC
>JAQHUG010000012.1:7255318-7314220 GCA_028555095.1 Dicrostonyx torquatus | reverse complement strand
ACGCTCTCCAGCGGTCTTCATGTCCTCTTGGCACACGCTCTCCAGCGGTCTTCATGTCCTCTTGGCACACGCTCTCCAGTGGTCTTCATGTCCTCTTGGCACACGCTCTCCAGCGGTCTTCATGTCCTCTTGGCACACGCTCTCCAGTGGTCTTCATGTTCTCTTGGCACATGCTCTCCAGTGGTCTTCATGTCCTCTTGGCACATGCTCTCCAATGGTCTTCATGTCCTCTTGGCACATGCTCTCCAGAGGTCTTACTTATGTACACATCCGTGTTTACTTTGTCTCTTTTGAAAGCAGCAATCCAGATATCATGTGGGCAGAGGTAACCTGGTCTGCTGAATGGCTGGTATATCTCAAGATCTTGGACTTAGAGAGACCCTGTCCCCATGTAACCTCCACTATTAGTCTTTGGGGAGGTTCCAAATTAACCGCAGTGACAGAGACAGGATTTTCTTCCGTTTGTGCTCACAGGACCGTGCTTCCCTCATGGGTGCAATGGAAGGGGACTATACGATCTCTGGGGGCAGGTCTCTGCACGATATTGACACACACGACAGGTCCAGAACCGTACTTTGTGTGGGTACTAAAAAACAATTTGCCAAGATCATCACCTGCACTGAGGTGGAATGAAACTATTCTCCTCTAAAGTTCTTCCCAATTACAAAGCCTTGGAATTTTGTGATTTTTTTAAGTCCAGTTGTCTGCTGAAACTAGATCTCCCAAGAGATCCAATGGACAGGCATGTGGGCACTATGTCTTAGTCAGTCTGGACCACAGCAGAAGAGACCATGATTTGATTTTCTGTCTCCCTTCAGGACAAAAACTGTATCCAATCATCTTACTCCCCCATCATAAGGGCCTGGCTCATGGCTACTACAAAAATACCTGTAGTATGGAGTTTAAGTTAAAGGCATCAAATAAGTAGGTTGTTTTTCCTTTTCTATATTTTTCCTTTCCCTTTTCTTATCACACGTCTCTTTTCACATGACCTCTTAAGCAAAAAGAGAAGAGGAGAACCAAATCTAGCTGGGTTGCACGTCCTCTCCCACTGAGCAATTTGCCGTCTTACGTTTCCACAGGACCTGGGTTTCTCTGGGGCAATCAATCTTTCTTTGGTTTATAAAACACAGATGAACTGCAGTGTCTGTGGAGTCCCCATGAATTAGTTCACCTGTACACTTACACTGTTCTTTCTCATCAATCCTCACGCTATTTCTGTAGATCTGACTATATCATAGAAGGTTGCAAGGCAGCCTGAGTGTTGTCGTTAGCAAGTGAGTTACGGGCAGTCCACAGGAATGAATGAGCTCATTTGGAATGGGGTAGAGCCAATCAGAACAGAGCTGCAAGGGTCTCACTTTGGTACCATCTGGATGGTGCCTGCCATCAGGATGGGATTTTGGATATATCTGATAATTGTGCATGACTTTGTTCCTTGACCTTTTTTGTCTTTTCTCCATTAGCAATGGATTTTCCATGTCACTGCCTGACTTAGGTAAGTAGCGTTTACTTGATGTTGTCCACTGATATTGTTGTCTTTAGGACTGGTGTGTTAAGGGGTAGCGGAAGAGCATTGGTAATCTTTCCTGCCTTCCCAGTAAAAACTGGAGCCATCAGAATATCTTAAACAATGGCACTTCCTGCTTTGGAGAGACGAGAAACATTTTTCTGTCACTTCCATAAGCAGATGTTGCTGTCTTTATAGGAGGCTCACATCTGTGCTTTGTGATTGGGATTTGTCCCCAAGACTCTGACTATGAATCTTAGACATTCTGCATTGGTCCACATACCTCTGATGGATTTGATAGCCAGATTAAAACATGATAAATTGAGTATGGACATGCTGCAGTCTGCACACTAACTGAAAAAGAATGGGTTACTGGAACACTGTTTGCTATTATTATTATTATTATTATTATTATTATTACAACACTATGTAAGTCACTACAATGCCCGACATATAGGATGTCATGTATTGACAGGGCACTCGATACATGTGCATTCCATGGGATCTGTCAACAACAGAGGACTGTGTACCTTCTGTTCATTGTTTTTTGTTCACGGGCACTAGCAGGAAAGTTACTTCCGTTTTTAACTGTGACTTAGTGATCCAAGCACCTATTTCAGAAATATAAGCTGCCACAGAAAATAACAAAGGTTACTAGAGACCTGATAAAATTGCAGCTCTCTTAGTTATTGTCATAAAAAAAATGTTAGAGCAACTAGAAGTAGGAATGCATCTTGCAGACAGATTACCCTAATCCTCAAATCCACAAACCAAATTGTTCCAAAGTCTGAAACTTGTTCTTACTACCATAATTGAAAAATTCTATACCTGACTTCATGTGACAAATGTGTCACATAGCAGGCACAGTAAACTACTGTATGAAATTACCACTAGGATATGTGTATTAAGTGTATATGGAACATTAAGTAATGTCAAGTTTATATTTGACTGCTATATCCAAGATACCATCTCTCCATATCTCATTGTATATATGCAAAGACTCTAAAATCCAAAAAGATTTGTTGTCTTACATTTTCTTCCCTAAAGCAACAAATTAAGTGATGTCAAACTATACGCTCCCCCAAAGCTTGAAGGTATTGAGATAAATTAGTAGAACTAAGAGTGACTGTGAGTGATTGAGCATGGATCATGAGTATATCAAAATGTCCCGAACTTGTTCAGATGGCAAATCAACTGAAGGTCATGGAATTCCATACTGCATGGCAGTGTGAGCATTACAAGCTGGAAATGTCTCATTACCATTCTGTTTTAACTCAGACTCAGTGTAATACAGTAATATTGCAAAGGAACTTCCAGCCAATACAATTTTGTATGTGTTAGGAAGGCATCAGCAAAGACGTTTCCGCCAACCCCCCCCCCCGCCCGCCCCGGATAGTAAGAAAAGCCCTCTCAGTATGCTAGCAATGTAAATTACTTTTCAGTTCCAGAAAATGGGGACAACTTAACATTTTAACGAAATCAAGCTGATGGAAATGCACATGCAGGTCAGGTGTTCAGAGAGCTCCCTGCTTTTTATTCCCTCCGCTGAATTTCTTCCCCAGAGAGACTCGTTTTGTTCCCGCCTGTCTCTGTAATCAGATAACAGGCTTGAGGGTGCATCTGGATAATTAGGTCACTGTGTATAATGTGGAAAGTTGGAGTGTATTAAGCATACCTAATATATTTTTTGGTCCTGTCTGTGCCCTAGGAATTAGGTCTCAGGACGTCATCATCTATGACGACGTGGACACAAGTGAGAAAGAACCAAAGTAAGACAGTTTACTTCTCTGGTCATCTCTGCTTGCGCCAGCCGCTGCCTGGTGTTTGTTAAATACGTCAGAGAGCCAAATCCTTGGAGACAGGACAGACATTTCCAAAGAGAAAACAATAAACACACCCCCAGGCATCCCAACAGTGGTACTGAGCCAAAGGCATTGTGGTTTCAGGGTGTTTTTGTTTCTTATCTTTGAGTCTGGAGACTTAGAATTGTCAACACATTTAACTACTAATCTCTTGTGTACACTGCAAAGGTAGCCTGGGCGGTTTGACAGAACCGTTTCCAAGGTCTAAGAAAGGAAGCCATTCTTATCTCAGTGCCCCTTGTGGCTTCTTCCTTCCCATCTCCGCCAATCAGCTGGTGATGGAGGTCTTTCATTTTCATCTACCTGTTCCTGCTCACTCTATTTGGATTTGTGCTGGGGTCTTGGTAAACCCACAAATAATCTTATGTTAAACCCAAGAGACATTCTTGAAATCATACCATACTCAGATTTTTCTACAGTGCTTTAACATTTTGGTTACGTCATCTTTAAAGGGGAAAAGGGTCCTGCTCCCCCTGTGTTTCCAGGTAACGATTTCACGTTCCTCCTCTTGGCTCCTTAAGCTTTATGGGAGTTCTGGGTCAACCATCCATACCTAGCATGTTGTGTGTTCTTAGGATGTCCTATAACAGGTCTGTTCTCCCTTCATACACTCCTTGTCAACACATTTAACTACTAATATACTTGTATACTTGTTTCTCCGTTTTGAAGGACGAGGATTGATGCCAGGTTTTGTGTATGCTAAGGGAGCACTCTGCACAGCCTCGTCCTTCATTTTATGCTATTTCATTTTCAGGGTTTTGCTAAGTTGTCTGAGCTGGCCTTGAACTTGGGATCTTGCTGCCTTAGATTCCCAAGTAGCTTGAATTAGAGGTGTGATTCCCCCAGTCTTTACCTCTGCATATCTTTTACTGTCTCTCACCTACATCCAAGATTCAATTATAACCAAGACATCAAAATTTATATTTTAAGGTCAGATTTTTTTTTGAGTTCCAGTCAGCCTGCAAGGCAATACTATCTAAGCTCAGGAGGTCTGTAATAATGCAAAATACCAATTTTTCTTGTCCAAACTTCTAATCTCTATGTTCGTGATTAGAAACACAGTCACCCTTATGCTTTATCCCGGAGCTCCTCCAATCTCCTGCCTGCCCTTCCAAGCCCTTGTTTTAATGTCATTCAAGTATTCTCGCTTCTTCCCCCACTACACAGCCACAATTCCCACCTTTGCTTCTAGGATTCCTGCAAAAGTCCCCGAGTCGCCATTTCTCTTCCATTTCAGCTTTGTTTTTCTGAAGTTTCAAAGCTACAAATATAGCCACCAGCTTTGAGCACTCAGTGGTTGTGCTTCCTTCTCAAAATGAAGTTCACACTGCCCCAGGTGCCCCCCGGCTCCGCCCGGCTCCCCCGCACTCCCTCCATTTTACACCACTGGAGGGCTCTTGAACTCCAAAACCGCCCAACATTTCAAACCTTCAAGTGTTCAAACATCATTAATTCATTCAATACTTATTGATCATGTACTCTATGCCAGATACTGGGTGTGAAGCAATTCACTGACAAGATAGGATACCTAGTGTGTGTGCGTGTGTGTGTGTGTGTGTGTGTGATTTTTGTCTAATAAATAATGAGAAAGCAAACCTATAGCTCTGTGTTTGCAGCTGGTTGTGCTGGGCCGGAATATTTGAAAGTAGACATAGTGTGTAGAAAAGCACTGTACTCAGCCCTGGTTGTTTCATTTGGGCTTTTGGCAAATTGCCCAAGGTTGCCTTGGCCTTCTGCCTTCACTTTCCATGCTGCTCAGATTACAGGTGTGATACCCCAGGCACGATGACGTCTTTATATTTTTTTAAAAGTGTTCTCTTATCCATACCCAAGACTTCAATTATAATCATGATGGAAATAATATCAAAATTTATATTTTAAGGTCAGAATTTTTTTCTGAGTCACAGTAAGCATGGAGACATGCTTGATATTAGCTTACAGTAGATCATTCACCCCTCTGGTTTTATCTAATTGGGTTAGCTACCCCCTTTTTATTAGACCATTATCCTTATAGTTGCAAGAATCCATTTTCTTAACTGTTTTCTCATAGTCTCAGAACTCTCTGGTCCTACACCTGTGGCTTTCAGATCTTTCAGTCATGTGGCCTGACTCAAAAATGTAACGTGTTAAGTTGGGCTTGTATAAAACTGCACAGAATAATCTGGACTCTCAAGATGGTAGCTTTAGTGTCTGTTGGAGTGTTGGCATCTATGCTGAAGCAGTGAAACATCACAGTAACGTTTGACAAGAGGAGGCTGGGGACAAGAGGAGAGGTGAGGAACAGAGACTGCAGGTGGATAGACGACCACACTGTGTTTGCGAAGTTTCTGAAATGACTGTGGTGGCACACACTTTTAATCCCAGCACTCTAGAGGTGGAGGCAGGAGGGTCTCCGTGAGTCTGAGGCCAGCCTGATCTATACAGTGAGTCCCAGGCCAGTCGGGACTACACAGTAAGACTCTGTCTGAAAAAGAAAATCAAATGAAAGTTTGTTGGAGCAAAAGGCATACGATGAGGAAAGAAGCCGACGTAGCATGATGTGAGATTAGAAGGCAGCTCTGGAGTTTTTAGATAACAGCCCTGTAATACCAAGTTAAAAGAATGAAACCTTTTCCTTGAAAAATAAATTGTTTGTAAAATTAAGTTATAAAGCACAGGAAAGCCAACCCTGTCCTTGTATTAGCCAAGCACCAGAATATGGACAACCCTATCCTTGTCACCATGTGCACCCCCCTGGTCTGCTCACTGGCCTCACCCAGGGTGAGTGCCTTCCCTGCTTTTGTTCCTTTCCTGTTCAAAACAAAACCAGTTATCGAATTATAATCTCTAGATGACAAAAAATACTGTTTCTCTGTAAAAATGATTTCATCCTTTATACAGAACTCTGAACCTGATTTTTCTCAGATCCACTGTTTTGCTACCATAATTCATTCATTTTTCCTGCTCTTTGATTAAGACTCCCGTGCACATGTGTGTGTCACATGAACTCATCCATTCTCTTGTCAGTTGGTACTTAGTTCCTGCGTGACTTTACATTTGTGGTCAGCGCTTCCACAGACGTAGATTGATGCATCCTGTGTGCACTTGGAGTATATAAACTCACACGTGCCAGCCTAGCACATAAGGGTTCACATTGATTCCCATGTTAGCACACGGAACAGAGAGAAGCCATTTTTGTAAGTAGTATGGCACCGTTCTAGTAACTGGCGTTCCTAACAAGCTTCAGCTGAGTTCCTCACCCTCAAGTCCTTCTCCTATGAGGTCTGTCGTATCTTTGATTGCTTTTCTCTTCTGTTGCTGGTATTTATCTTCACCCTAGGTTTTAAAATAATATGTTTTTGGACGCAGCTCTTTTCCTACATTCCTGTCAGTTCCCACAGTATCTTCTCCAACTGTTGATTAGCCTTTTCAAGTTCGTTTCTAATCTTCCAAATAGGACTTCAAATTCTTAATGTATTTTAAACTGCATTTTTTTTTTTACTGTTGCTTTCTATATCTCTAAAGAACTTTCTCCTAACTCACCTGACATTTTCCTATACTCTCTTCTAACGGTTATAGCTTCGCTTTTTAAACTTTGTTCATAGATCCTCCTGAACTCATTTTGTTTCTTTTTGGTTTTTGAGACAGGGTTTCTCTGTAGATCCCTGGCTGTCCTGGAACTAGCTCGCTCTATAGACCAGACTGGCCTTGAACACATAGACCTTGAACTTGGATCCCCCTGCCTCTGCTTCTGCCTCTCAAATACTGGGTTTAGAGGCATGTGCCACCACTGCTCTGCAGCAGAGAGGCTTCCCTGACCCAGAATCGAACCCAGGCCTTGGTAGTGAGACTGCTGAATCCTAACCACTAGACCACCAGGGAGCATCAAGTCTCTTGTGAACTGAATTTTGTGTGTACAACGAAGGGGTAACCAGTTTTTTTTCTTCTATATGGATAAATGTCCTTTGCATGACTTATTGAATAGTCTCTCATTTTCCCCATCAATGCCATTTTGTCGCACCAAGGTTCTCAGCACCTGAAGGTCTGTTTCCAGACTCTCTGTTCTCTTCCATGGTTGCTTCTATCCTAGTAGCCGTGTGAAGGGAGCTGCATTTTCTAGTTCTTCTTCCTTTCTGCTGCCCTAAAACATTTAAAACCGGGATATATTGTCTCAGTAAAGAGAGTAAGCTTGGGTGCGGGTGTGTGCCCAGCTTGTTCCCTTTTGTACTCACACTGTAGCTCCTTTTAAACGGTTTCACACACAGCGCACACTAAACCCCGTGCCTAGGATCGTGCACAACTTGCAGTAGACCCAGGTGGACTATGTCCGAGTCCCACCTTCTGTGGGCTAAAGCACACGTGCAGCAGTTAGAAAAGAAGTGATGGCCAGAGCCTTCTTCCGGGCTCCCGAGGTAGCAGATGATGAAAACTGAGGAGGGGGAGGTCTCCACCAAGTCCCGATGGCCTTGCACCTTCTCTGTCTCAGCTTCATTGCTGAAAGGGTTTAGTCCTTCCTCTCCTGATGAACCCCGTGACCAGAATCCGAAGGAAAGGTGGTCTTGGTAGCAGAGGCTGAGGCAGGGAGTAGCAAGTTCAAGGCCTACCTAGGCCACATAGTTTGAGGTTTGGGATAGAGTTAAGTCACAGAGTGCTTACTTTGCAAGTGCAAGCCCTGAGTCCAGTTCCCAAGGCTGCATACTCTGAAGGGAATCATAACAGAACGCCCATGAAAGTGTGAAGTTTCTCAGACATGCACCTTTGTGTTTATAGTCTTCCCAGGGCAGCTACTGAAGTATTTAGACATGTCAGCACTATAGACATCTGGATGGTTGGTAGAGGGAGATTCTCTTTTGTTTTTCCTTTTTTCTCGTATCAATGATGGACACCCCGGTAACTTAAGGAAGAGGCATTTTAAAGTAGTAGCATGGTGAAATACCATGGACTCTGGAGTCATAAATCTGCACCTACATTCGGCAGCATTACCTCTTCTGCCACCACGGCAAGTTGTCCAGATCTCTGGTCATCCCTTTCCCTTCTTTGGACAACTGAGAGTGACCAGAGGATTAGCAAGTAGTCATATGAAAATGGAGTGAATTATATTAAAATGAGCAGCAGAAAACTTAATAGATGCTCAAATGTTTCCAATCATTCTATAATATCTACTTTTCCGTACGTGCTTTTTTTAACATATAAACATGTATCACATCACAAACTGGGATCCATATGGCAGAAAACAAGGTCTTGTCACCTCATTTAATATTACACTTTCCAGACCTATACATTTCCCCACAAATTTCATTTTTATTTACAGCTAAAATTATATTGTATATATGTACCATATATTAGAAAAACATTAATTGTGTGCAATTAATTGTGTGCATGTGAGTGTAGTGCCCTCAGAACTCAGAGGAGCTGCATCCCCTGGAGCCAGAGCTCCAGGCAGCTGAGAGCTGGGAACTGCGCTCGGGTTCTGTGGTAGACCAGCACATGCTCTTAACCACTTCGCTGTCCCTCCAGTCCCTGTGCCACATTTTCATTCCTCTGTCCATAGATATCTAGGCTGGTTCCAATTCCTTCTTACTGTGAAATCTCCAATGTAAAGAGATGTGCAAATATCACTGTAGTAGACAGGAAGTCCTTGGGTATATGCCCTACACCTGGGTTATGTGATAATGTTAACTTTTTAGAAAACCCATTCTTATTTCTATAATAGTTATGCTATTTTGTACTCCCACAAGCATTAATTTTTGGTGATGTTAAAAGTGCATCCTTAGCCATTGGTGAATTGCAGCTTTACTTGTGGGATTTACACTTTAGAGGACCGCCCCCCCCCAAAAAAAAAAACCAAAAACCTGAGACTCAGGAAGGAGATACATATGATTACAATTTAGTTTCTGGTTTCAAATTTGGGCCTCTAAAATGAGAGGTCAGCAGATGCAGGCCTGTGGGCCAGGGTGGCCTGCTATTTGTTTCTGTAAATGAAGTCACAACAGTGGAGCTGATAGTTGCTCTAGAGAAGGTAAGATGCTCACTCTATAGCCTTGCTGTGAGTTTGGAAACAGATTCTAGATGATGTTTAAACCACTTTGGTCACTGACCTAGAAAGCAGTGGTGATTCTGTACATGTTTACTACTTCAGTCTTAATTTACTTGAGCAAAACATTTTTCTCCTCAGAGATGAAGATAAGCTAAAGACTTGGAAGCCTAAGTTTTTGACATCAAAGGGGAACAAAGGGGGAAAAGGCAGCAATGGATCCAAAAGGTAAGGACACAGTGGGCTCCCAACTTCGCCGCTCAGTTTCTGCCTCTTACCAGCCTAATCCTAGGCAAGTCCTTAAATCTGATTTTCAGGTTCCTTGTCTGCAGCTGAGAACTAGCAACACTTGCCTCACAGTACAACTGAGAGGATTAAGAGAGACAAAGGGCTGAAAACACGGTTCCTTCCATTCATCTCAACCTCCTTCCTACTCTCCACTGATGAGAAACAAGAGAGCATGGGAGGTAGCCCTTAGCAAACAGCGAAGGCCTTCCAGTGTTCCTGTGTTTGTGGCCACGGCAGTGTTCCCCTAGGACAGAGCTTGACTAGAGCACCAATTAGGACTGGCTGACATGGGTTCGTTATGACTGCAGTTGGGGTTAGAATGGAATCGGAATCTTTCAGCGAGGGAACTAACATCCACTCGTGTGATCTGGACTACACTGGCAGCTTCGGGAGGGTCTTGCGCTATGTCATCAGTGCTTACCTAGCTGTATTCTCCTCTTCCCATTTTCTGTGCAGGAGGTAGGATGGGGGACTTTGACAGACTTCTTGGGGGGATCCTTAGTAAATAGCGTGTGGTTTGCCTCTACCAGGAAACCAATGGTTTTTCTTGGGTATCTCAGAAGAAGTCAGACATTTGTCCACAGTGAATGGAAACAACTTGGAGTAGCAAAGGCAGCCCCACCCTTAAGTTTATTTTTTTCCCATTTGGAAGAAGGTATTCAGACTAGAAAAGTTGATTTTTTTCATATCAAACAGCATAATTGTTTGCATAACACTGCAAAAGAAAAATCAAGGTTGTGCAATGTCAGGAAGGTTTCTGACCCTTTTTCCAACAGTTTCATCTGTCATAGATATAATTCCATTTTTGGGGGAAACAATTTTCAAGTATTTTTTTCTTAAACTGACTTAATAAATTTATTCTCAATTTGAAAATACAATAATGAGGCTACCATTGTCTATGAAGAGCAATGGATCAATTTCTTAGATTCTTTTATAATGGTCTCTAGAACAGCTTATTCTATCAATAAGCATTAAGTGTTTTCTGTATTAGTTAATTGACAGCTTGCTCTGCCAATAACTTACAAAGTTCGGGTGAGTATTCAAATATAAAGGCATGCATGACCCAAACACACACTGTGTGTTGAGGGAATGGTCAAGCACCTGTGTATGATGCCAGGAACTATTTTTGCTGTAGATAGTTCAGAGACACTGAAGGATGTTAAAAGGAGAGTGGCTTGATTAATTTCAGAAAGACATTCCCTGTGGGCATGGAAATGGTATTGTTAACCAGTGGTCAGGGTCTGAGATGGACATTTCCAGATTCTTGGCTTTTTATTCAAGAAGGAAATAAAAACCAACACACACTGCAAAGTACTGAGGAAAGTTTATTCCTTGAACAGGTCAGGATACACTGTAAGAGGGCAGCAGATCTCAGGGGCCCCAGGTTATCCTTTGAGGCTTCTCTTATGGGATTCAAGAGAGCTGGGGCCAGTTACTCACAGATGTAGTCAGAGTGGTTCTTAGATTGGGCTATATAATCATGTCTCCTGTGCATGTCCAGCACCATAATGCACCTGATTGTAATCATGTGTGTACCCTGTTATGGGTAAGTATAAAATGGTTATTAGGGGATTCTTCCTAAAATATCACTTTGGAACACGGTTTTCTCTATCACACATGTTCCCAAAGCCAGTTCAGGCCTTTTCATTTCTGTAGCAAGATATGGGCAGAGTATAACTGAATCCAGTCTAGGCCGGATAGGGATTTATAGTGGAAGGTGTCTGCAGTGTGATGCAGATTTGCTCAGAGATGTGTGTGCAGGGTGAGAGTCTCAGGCTGTCCAGTGCATGTGTAGCCCCTACCACATAGGGTATCGGGCTGCTGAACTATGCCGTACGCTTGCCTGCTGCAGTAATCTGGTAAAGTGGCTGCGACTAGAAGCATGGGAAGGCATAGCTCAGTATAGGAGATGCTCCTCACGGAAACTGCCTAGAAGTAGAACCAAACTCCATTTGTAAAGTAGGAGGCAGGACAGGGGAGGGGTCTCAGCTGGCTTCTGGTGTCGATCAGTCCATTTTCTGCGCTTCACGTGTCACCTGTGCTTGCTGCATCTTGCTGTCCATCAATTCCTGACCTTTGCTGTTGCTCTGATAAAATACCCCCCGAAGCCAACTTAAGACAGAAGGGATTTATTCTGACTCAGAGTTCAAGGGTACAGTCCATCACCCAGTTCTTGTTTCTTTACATTGAAAGCATACAAAAATCTATAGTTAAATGCTGCCAAAACCAGTTACCTTACTGCAGTGTGTTTTATGACAAATGTCCCCAGAGTCTCGGGCATTTGAATACCTGGTTCCAGTTGGTGGCGCTATTTGGGTACACTTAGGGGATATGGTCTTGGTGGAGAAAGTATGTCACTTGTGGGTGGGCTCTGAGAGTTTAAAGACTCATGTCATCTCTAGTTTGTTCTCTGCGTGGTGCTTGCTGCTCCAGCCACTGTGTCTGCCGGTTCCCTGCCAGAATGGACTCTAGTGTCCAAGGGACCGTAAGCCCAAATAAACACTTCCTCCTCTAATATGTCCCAGTCACAGTGTTAAGAAAGTAATACAGCACCTACTCCTCTACGAGACACGTTGTTTCTCTTTTCCCACTGTTCCCCTTGCACTCAACAGTCTCTCTACACCAAACTGATCTGATCTCATGTTTGCTTGCTATCAAGAATATTATTAAAGCTATAGCTCAGTGGTGGAATGTTCCTTCAGTATATATGAGACGCTGATCTGCAGCACTGGGGAACAAACACATATGTTTGTATAAAATGGAAAAATAACTGTATTACTGTTTTCGGTAGTTATGAAAATCTGCTCTAGTAGAGGGGTGTGTATAGATAGATGAAATGTTATACTATATATTATGTAAAATTACACATACACAAAATACTGAGTTTATCCTGAGAAAGGATGACTTCAGAGACTCACAAATTTAGAACTCTTGTTACACTATACTTCACCTTATCCATGTCATTTCTTGACAGTTTTTCTCCCAGAAACTTCTTCAGGACTAAGAAGCACAACTTAGAAAAGAATAGAATGGAAAAAGAAGAAAAACTTTTCAGAGAAAGATTTCAGGTATGTTCTCTTCTGAGAGTGAAAATTAACAGAAACTAACACCCTTGACAATTAGTTCTACTCTTAAAGTTTCCATTTTTGCTGTGTCTCGGCCACGCAAAGATAAAGATACGACCTTTGACTAGAACAGTTCCTGTATTGGCATGCCTTTGCACCCTGCTATTCCACCCAGCAAAGCTTCAGAGATGTGGTTTAAGGCTCTAGTCAAATCCCGCTCCCCAGCACATTTGTGAAATGTGGATGAGAAGAGACCCTTTGGTACTTCAGCACCCAGTGTACAGCTGGATGTGTTGCAGTTGAGCGACAGTCTAGTGAGTGGGTGAGTGAATCAGCATCTCAAACTCACATCCTTCCTTCAGCGCTCCCAAGTTGACCTGGTCCTTCCTGATTCTACATTCTGCCAAAGTGAGAACTTCTGAGTTCAGTAAACATATTAAATACCATCCCAGTGACTGACATGGATTAAGAGAGACAAATCTGTCAGTCAGAGCTCTACCCGAAATGTTTCTAGATAGTTTGGGTCGTGGCCACAGCTGATCTCTGTTTCCTCTCCTCAGATTCTGTCTCTGCTCCTTCTGCTTTGGCAACAAACTGCTCATGATTCTGTTTCTAAAAGAGCTTGCACCTCTACCTCACCTTGCATCTCCTTCCTCCAGTCACCGACTTGGTCTACTCCACATCTGACATCCCCCTGCTCCTTTCTCCATCTGGTGTGTTCACTTATCAAGACCCAGTTGAGGCATCTTCACAGTCCAGAAAGACCTGCTCAAACTTCTGTTTAAAGAAATTGCTCTACTGCCTACCTAAATACCAACTTCTGGTTCAGTTCATCATACTAAACTGGGAGCCTCTAGGGGACATAGATTATCTCTCATCCTCGCATCCATGTGCACAGCTGAGAACCACTACCTCACACTCCGTGAACATCCCAAACTGTTTGGAAAGTGAACTAAAAATAAGACTGACTATACATAAATACATTAACTGCGGATATCATCTGCTTGGCCAGAGCTGATAAGGAAGTTATCTGAAATCACCACATACTAGGATGTTATTTGATTAGATCAAAAACAACAGTATAGCTGGTTGACAAGACCCCTATGATCCACCAAGGCTTTCTCCCTTGGCCTTGACTGTCCTAAATGGGACAGAAGTCCCATCTCCTCTGTATGTCTATGAGTCTATTTCTAATTACCTGAGGTGGACTTCCAGTTAGTTTTAGAAAAATAATGCCAATTCAATCCATCTCAAATTAAAAGATACTGTGTACCTCACTGTTGACAAAACTTGAAGGTACAAAGGGGAGGAACAGTTGCTTTAAGTTTCTTTTTAAGAGGCAGTGTGTTTACTAAATTCTCCAGTAGGCTGTTCTTGGCAGTCACAAAGGTGTCAGAGGCTGTTGGCAGCTGGGTATTTCAAGTAGGAAAAAAAAGAGCGTTCACATGAGCAAAGGCCTGAAGAGATGGGAGCATGGTGTGTTTACAAGGCACCCTGGAACTTCCTGGGCATTCAGTAAGGACACAGACAAAGGGACAACGAATGACAGTATGCAAAGGACCCCAAATATCAAGCCAAAAAGATGTGGACCTCATCCTAAAGGCAACAGACTTCAGAACTGTGCAATTAGGAAGGTGACCTACTTAAGATTTGTTTATGTTGGGCTGGAGAGATGGCTCAGAGGTTAAGAGCACTGGCTGCTCTTCCAGAGGTCCAGAGTTCAATTCCCAGCAACCACATGGTGGTTCACAGCCATCTATAATGGGATCTGGTGTCCTCTTCTGGCAGAACACTGTATACTTAATAAATAAATAAAATCTTTAAAAAAAAAAAACCAAAGATTTGTTTATGAAACCACTGAGGGTTCCTAGTAACCAAACACCAGCCTGGAGAGAGGAAGAGAAGTTAGGGGTTTGTGAGGGTAACAGGTGGTGCTCGTAGTCAGAGGAGACCTTACACGTTATCCTAATCTGCTAAAGCAAACACCAGTGACCAAAGCTACCTAGTTTTTGTTTTCCTGATCAGTGCAGGAGAAGGTGAAGTATCCGTAGGCCAGCTCATCAGGAAGCAAACCTGTGGGTTCACAACTATTTCCCACCAGGGATCGCTCCTTCACAAAGGCCTGTTCTTCAGCATACACACGCATTTCCCCCACATACCTGACTACCACCATTTTAAAGTACATGTTCTCTGGAAGGGTGAAGATGGGGCATCATCCTGAAACAGAAAGGTAACTCCACAGCTTTGTTTAAATGTTTCCTCTCCTGAGTTAGGTAGCTTTGTTATTGTCTCAGCAAACCTGGAAAAGTATGTTCATACCCCCCAGGACTTGTTCAATTATGTATCAATGGATGTGAAAACAGTTTTAAAATGTAATCCCATTAGACAAATGTTTTGGTTTGGATTTTACTATTATTTTAAAGAACTTTCGCTGTAATACCCTATCATTTATTTTGTTAGTATCTAGCATCCTGTATTTTAAGGTTACTCTGTTATAATAATCATGCAAGCATGTTCTTACTATAATAATTTCTCATTTTAGTATGGTAAAGAGATTGTGGTCATTAACAGAGCAGTGGCATGCTCCAGTAATTCACAAAATGGAATATTTGATCTGCCAATAACTCCTGGAGAACAGCTGGAAGTCATCGACACCACTGAACAAAACCTAGTGATATGTCGCAATTCCAAAGGCAAATGTGAGTTCATGTTCAACTGTCTCCTAATATTAAAGAGTCTTCTCTAGAAATCTCGGGGTAGTGATGTGAGTTTTGTTTCTACAGATGGATATGTGCTCATTGAACACCTCCACTTCAAGTAAGTTGTTTAATTTTATGTTCAGTCATGAGTTCCAGGTATACTAATTTTAAGGGGACATCTGGGTTTATTTGAAAACCAGCTATGCTGTTGGGCATGGTGGCACATGTCTTTAAACCCAGAACTCGGGAATCAGGCAGATCTCTAAGTGCGAGAACTACACAGAGAAACCCTGTGCCCAGTAAACTGAAAATGAGCCACGCAGCACTATCGGGAACCGCACCAGAGGCTGCATCACTGGCCTTCCTGAGGGCACTCAGCAAACTGATATGCAGAGCCCATTTGTAAACAGGCTTTAAAAATCATCTTAAATCTCCTAACAGTTCAATTTATCACCTACTTCATATGCTTGCATGTTCTCTCTTCTGTCCCAGCCATCAGGGCTGACCCCATCAGGAAGATCTGCATAAGGCAGGATGTGCCCAAGTCCCACAGCACACTTCCAGTTCCTGTGTCAAAACGAGATGGACCGTGGAGACTTTCGTCAGAAACTCAGAAGAAAACCCTCAGGATGTCAGTGTTGGTTTTACTTCGAAAAAGTTTGTCTTTCAACATCGATTTTACTGCTGGTTCGAGAGAATGCGAAACAGAACGTTAGTATGAGAGCACTTGCCGAATGAGCCACAGCCCAAGTTAGACATCTTGCCGTACGGCGCCAGCGAGCTGTACAGATGGTGTAGCCAACTCTATTGTTAGTACACACCGAATGTAATGTCTTGGTGCACATCTACATTTCATATGAATTCTAAGGAATAAATAATGTAACCATGTTACTTTAAACAAACAAAAGCCCACCTGAGCCATAATTACTTGTTTGTTTTTAAACCAAAGTAAAAGAATAGAAGATAAGTACTACCGAAGGGGACAGTTTGCTGAAAATATTCTTTTCTGAATTTAACCAGAAGTATTTTTTTAGAAGAGTTTGAGCATATTTAACAAAAATGTGAAGATATCATGCTGTATCATGTTAAAACTTCATACTGCCTAAAATAGGGAAAATTATTAGCTTGCCTGTGCCCAAAACGTTCAAATGTATATCATTTACATGACAGTACATAGAAACTGCAGAGCTGTAAATAACATTCTGATTCTACCTGATATGCACTGTATGTTAATAATAAATTCTACATGTGCTTTCAACTGTTGAGCTGTAAGTTCATTCCCAAGTTCAGTTCCCAGCACCCACATGCAGTAGCGCACAGTACCTGTTACTCCAGATGAAACACCCTCCTCTGGCCCCCAGGGCACCTGCAAACACATATGAAGAGTCTTCCTCATTGTCTTCAGCAGCAGGCACAATGGAAGTTCTACTTCAAAGTTAATTTTTAAGTTTCTATGTTCTTCCATCTTCCTCTACATGGTCCAGATGTAAAAGCCATTTTCACTCTAAAGCACATGAGTCACTAGCAAAAGTAAGCATTCTATGTGGAAGGAATGGCTGAAGGGTTGAGGAAGGTGTTACTGCGAAAGTGGCACTAAATGTTATGGGATAATCCTTTTGTACACTGTGAAGACATGCTGCTCTCGCTGGTTTAGTAAAGAGCTTAAATGGCCAACAGTAGGAAGGAAGAGATTAGGTGGGAATTTAGGGAGAGAGCTCTGGGATAAAGAGGGTGGAGTCACCAGGAGATTGGGGAGAAGCAAAGTGAACTTGCTGTGCTGAAGAAAGGTACCGAGCCACACGGTAGAACATAGATAAGAAGTATGGGTAAACTTAAGTTGGAAGAGCTAGTCAGTTAACAAGCCTAAGCTATCGAGTATTTATAATTAATAAGTCTCTATGTAGTTATTTGGGAGCTGGCTGGTAGGAGAGAAAATTCCGCCTACAAGTAAAGCTTGGTCTTGAAATAACAACACAAACTAGGAAAATCTATATTCTTCCTGGGGACTCTGAATAAATTCAGGCAAATGGTATGCAGTAGGCCTGGTGGGAAATGGCAGAAACGGCTTCCTTTAAAGACTGGGGACCCATTCAAGGATTAGGTTAAGAGGAAATGCCAGTGTTGGGGGGGGATTTATGATTAATAGGGCTACAGATTATGAGAAAAAAGACTTCTTTGCAATATTCATCAGGGGAAGCTCACAAGGTCCCTCGCCTAGATGAGCTACAGGCAATCAATGGCTTCTGAGAGACAGACTCCATCTTCTACAGGAACAGGCTCCCTGATAGGCTATGCAAGCCCAAGGAGTCAGCTCTAAACACGTACATAGGAAGAACACTAACTGGGCTCAGGACATGTGTGTGTGTGTGTGTGTGTGTGTGTGTGTGAGAGAGAGAGAGAGAGAGAGAGAGAGAGAGGAGAGAGAGAGAGAGAAAGAGAGAGAATAATTATTATAGAAGGGGGTGGGGGTGGCAGAAATGATACAATACAGTATTCACATTCAGAATTCTCAACAACAAAAGAAAACTTACAAAAAATACACAGCTCATCTATTTGTTGCCTTTGGAAATGAACCTCCACAGGCAAAGACAAATGCGGCCTTAGCATGTCACACAAGTAAATGGAACCAGAAACAAGCAGGTACATCCACCAGTGCCTGACACATTAGACTCAAAACTGAAGTCAGTCACAAGAGGTCACCAAGGTCACTTCATTTTGATTACAGGAGCAATTCTAAGCGCACTCAGAAAACAGTGCATGTAGTTTCATTAAACAGAGCCTACGGTGACTTCGGTACCCTGTTCTCCCCAGCAGTCATCCGAGCATAGCAGCAAGCAAACTTCAACAGACATCTTCATAGAATACCTGTGCTTTTCAAACCATACCAGAAAGGAAAAAGAGAAGAATGCCATCAAGTTCATTTTATGAAGCCAATACTACCCTGATACAAAACCAGACACTGGCAAACAAAATTCAATACATATAAAAAAGACAATTCGCTATGATGAAATTTATTTAATTCCACAGTTCATTAAGTATGCAAATTAGTAAGTGTAATATATCATTATATAAATTAGAGTCAAGGACACAAGCCATATAAAATATTAATCAATGCAGAATTTGACAAAGCTCAACATTCCCTACATACAACACTCTTAAAGAACTAAGAATAGGTGAAGCATAGGCCAACAATAGAGGGCATATACATCAAACCTATAGCCAATATTATACTAGATGAGAAAAACAGAGCATTTCTTCTAAAACCAGGACCACAAGGGGGGGCACTTTCATGACTCTTATTCAATATAGTCCTCAGAATCTTAGCCAGAGCAATAAGGCAAGAAAAAGAAATGAAAATCATACAAATGGGAAAGGAAGAGTTAAAGTACCCCAGTTTGTAGATAACATGACCTTGTGCTTAAAAGACTTTCAACAGTCAGGGGGTAAGGACACTTGTTGCCAAGGCTGACATCGATCTCCAGAACTCACATGGTGGGAGGCGAGAACTCACACCAGCAAGTTGTCTTCTGACTCATGAACACTATGGCAAGTATGCAACTCCCACACATATTAAAGAAAGAGGAAGTATAAAATATGAAAAAGGCCAAATAGTCCATCAAAACCTCTTAGAACTGGAAATCACCCTCGTCAAAATATTAGAATGTAAAATCTAAAGGACCAGTAAACTTCCTGTATAACAATGACAAGCATGCTGAGAAAGGAATCAAGGAAATAATCTTATTTACTAGGAATGAAAAAAAAGCAAAATATGGGCTGGAGAGATAGATGGCTCAGCCATTAAGAACACTGGATGCTCTCCAGGTTCAATTCCCAACACCCATATGGCAGCTCACAATTGTCTGTAACTCCAGTTCCAGTGGAACCAACACCCTCACACAGACATACATGCAGGCAAAACACCAGTGCTCATAAAGTCTTTTATAAAAGGCAAAACAAAGGAAATAAAAGAATTTTTCAATGAAATTTTTAACACCTAAGGAAAAAACTGGAAATGACACTATAAGATGGAAATACTTCCACACTCACGAATCGCCAGAATTCACATTGTTACCTGTTTGATTTTAAAAAGGATGCCAGAAAGAGTGATTGGTGGAAATACCACTGCTTCAACAAATGGTACTATGAAAAAGCTGGGTATCGACAGGAAAAAGAATGAGAATGAATCCATCTGTCTCACTCTGTAAAGAAAAGAAAAAGAGGAAACGATAGATTTAAACTATAGACACACGGGACTGGAGAGACGGTTTAGAGGTTAAGAGCACTGGCTGTTCTTCCTGAGTTCAATTCCCAGCAACCACATGGTGGCTCACAATTATCTGTAGTGAGCTCTGGTGCCCTCTTCTGGAGTATAGGCATACATGCAGGCAGAACATTGTATACATGGTAAATAAATAAAATCTTTATAAAAATATTAACACCTTTGGGGCTAGAGAGATTGTTCAGTGATTAAGAGTACTGGCTGTGTCAGAGGGCCCAGGTACAATTCCCAGCACCCACATGGCAGCTCACAACTGTTTGTTACTCCAGTTCCAGGGTACCCAGCACCCATGGCAAAACAGCAATACACATTTTTTTAAAAAAAGGATATAGGTAGAAAGGGCTTATGAGAAGCCCTAAGAGGCATAGTGAAGGAGGAAGACAGCAGATGCAGGATCTGCTAGGAACACCATCTGCTCTCTCTCTCTTCACCCAAGAGTCTTACTTAGACTTCCGGTGGGTCACAGCTCTCAACAAGCGCCCATTTGTCTGCACCACCCCACACTGTACAATGTGGTCATATCACAGCCTGTGGCTCCTTAAGGCACCCTCTTTCCTGCCACAGGCCCATGGGACATGCTGTCCTCTGTGGCTGGGATGTATTTCTCATTCACGCCCTCCATTGCTTGAGCTGTGTCGTACTTCCCTATGGCACAGCGACCATCACTTTCATCAGAACAGCTATGGCTGCTCACCTCAAGATTGGGTTTGTAGATTGACAACATTCTTTCCCAGAAGGAGGGGGTGGGAAAAGGAGAAACTGGGCCCTCACTTGTAATTCAGCGACTTTCTCCCACACCCCCATAACTATTGTGTGTAATTCTGCCCTAAGTACATGTGGTCAAAGCAGACGTTAAACTTACGTGAAAAAAAATCTACAAAATCCATCACAACGAATAAATGTCAGCAAAGTATTTGTATTTTAAAAGTAAAAAGAGGGGCTGAGGACATCACTTAGGTGGTAGACTGCTTGTCTTGCATGCGTGGGACCCGGGCTTACTATCTGCCATGGCATAAACTGGGAATAACGGAACATGCCTCTAATCCCAACACTTGGGAAGTAAACAGAGGAGAATCGGGTGTTTAAGGTTACCCTCAGCTTCATAGGTAAAAGTGGGTTACATGAGACCTTGTCTCCAAAAAATCAAGAGGGAAGGAGAAAGAACAGAGATGGGAAAGGAGAGGAGAACAAGGAGGAGGAAGCAATGCTCCCAGTAGCACCGGTAATAATCAATAACGGTGCATTTATAGCAGCGGCGTGGCATTGCTAGAAGACGTGTGTTCAGTCACCCGAGGAACCCAAGTACACCCATGGCTCTTCCAAGGAGTAAAACAACAAATCTGTGCCCCTTACAACTGGGGCAATTTGTAATCAAATAGAACACTTAGATATGGCTCAGGCTGAAAATACAGTGTACAGTAACTAAGACAAAAATATAAAACAATGGTCTGAAATCTTCAGTGAGTCGGAAGCAATTTCTTTCTGAGAAAGCTTTCTCAGGAATTATTAGCTGAAACACAGAATATTAGCTTAGTGACTGGACAGAAACAAAAATAGCTTTCAAATTAACCAGATTTTAATTTGATTTTGTGGAAAATGTGGGCACGCAATCAGGCCACTTTCTCTTGTGTGTGTTGCCAATGAGTTCCATACAGTGCAAACATTAATTAGACAGAACCTGCAAATATGAAATGTTTTGCAATTCGCTAATCTTTCATACATGGTTATTGAAGATAAATCCTTCCCACCAATCATTTAGCTCACAAAAATGCATTAACAAATAAAGCTGAAATTAGAATCTATAGTTATTTAAACAAAATCATTGCGAGTCTGTCGTCTTCTGTTCTGAAACCAACTGTAAAAGTAGTCCCATTTCAATATTTAACAATGTTTTTAAATAGAGATATACTCTAGCCCTGCACTAAGGAGTAACACATCGTAGGACTATTTTACAGGCTAAGAATAAATGGTGTTCCTGAAAAACAAATCAAGTAATTACTATCCAGTGATATGTTATGACCATACACATCATCTAGTATCTGTCAACTTTCAATTTTATTGTTTACACTCAAAAAACACTGTTTAGTAGTGAAACGTGATAAAAACACAACCATTGCCCCCAAAATAATATCAAAATCCTATCCTTCAAGGTCATAGTTCATAACAACTTCACAATCAACACTCAAAACAGTACAACCATGGTATTTATCAACAGTCTTGACAGAAAGCTGTATTTTGGTACATTAAGGCAGCTTCAGTCAACATTCTGAATAACAATATTTACTAAAACAAAAGACAGTTTTGATATTTAGTTATTTGAGGTTTCCAGGAAATTTTAAGTGTCTTACAATAAGAACACTGTAATTTGTGAAACTGTGTCTTAAACATTCTTAGCACTATGCTCTTATTACATATGACATCTAAAAACGAGATACTCATCCTGTCAGTATCAAAGTTGTCTAGTAAAAAAGCCAAGACTGACACTGAATATGTGACTATAAAGCCCACTTCCAGGTTTTCAAACAGCTTCCCACACACATCTGTGAGGTAGGTTATCATCCACATTTTTTACAAGAGAGAACTACACAGGGTCACACAACTGTGCTGCAATAGGAGCAAACAGGGAATTCGATTTCAATTAGACTAGGTCTTCAACTCTGCATTATTTTTCCTTTATATACTTTAAAACATAAAGATTGCCAGTAATTGAATTCATTTTTAAAAGCACAAGAAAGTAGCCAAATATTTGCCCAGGTGGCTTTTAAAAGTGATATAAATGAAACAGAAACTCTATTCAGTGAAGAACTTCCAGTGGTGATGGTGAGGTTTGGTCAAGTGGAACTGAAGAGGCAGAAGCAAACCATGTGACCCTTTATGGGGCAGGTCACAGGGAAACAGAAAACTCAAAAGAAAATGGAGTTTGGTCGTGTGTTTGCTTTAATATGCTTTTACTCTGCAGTTATTTGAGAAAGCACCAGGAACTGTTTCTTTCTTTGTGTAGACTGTGGGTTTATGTCTCTTCCATTTTTGGAAAATGTTCTCCATCTAGAAAAATGGGCTTCATTTGTTAACAAATCTTATTTACAAGAGACTTTTAGCTGTGAAAATGCACATTCAGATTAAAAGGAGAAAAATAAAAATGCAATTCTTCTTTCCCAGGAGGCTTCTGTTTTTCCTTGAAACTTAACTTTAACACAAAGTAGCAAATCTTGAATAAAAAAAAAACAACACTGTATAAACCTTATTTTTTTTTAAAAAAAAGTGTATTTTCAAATTTTTCTTCATTCTAGAACATTCTACAAATCCTTAAAACTGGAAAGAATATTATACCCTATAATTTCCTTAATTGCACTTTAAATATAATTGAATTGACCCACCCTGCTTGTTCAAATAACCGCGAATTACCTCTATAAAATCTGAACTGCTGATCGACACAAACTATAGTTACCAAAGTCACATGCAGTTACGAACGGCATTGCTGTAGAAGGCTGGCAGTAAACATTAATGCTGGCTCACAAAATAGAGGCCTGCAGTCCAAGAACTTCTAAATGGGACCTGATTCTTATCAGGTTATGGCTGAAGAAGTTTAATCAAAACTTAATTCAGTCTAGACTGTGGGTCCTGTTCCTCATGCTATAACTGGTGGTACCAACTGTGTCACAAGCATTCAAGGAAAGGCTGGTAGAGAAGTCACTTACTTGTTGAAATAATGTGTATGTTTATGTACATGTACCTACATGAATGATGTAAAGCTCACTAAAGTTGCGTTTCCAAGTTTTGAAAGGCTTGAGAGAATCTCTGTCAAGCCAGTAGTGATCAGGTTGTTCATAGAGAATGCGCTATGAAAATAGTGTCACATAATTTCTGCATAAAATGAAATATCACCAACATGAAATTTAGATATGCCTATTTCAGCTAACAATCACAACTTAGAGAGGGACTGGGGTTTTCCTTTACAGAAAGAGATTGTACTTTAAGAATCACATAAATAAGGGCAGGGAATTTAGGTCAGTAGTCAAGCACTTGCTTCATGTTTATGAAGCCCTGGGTTCAATTCCCAGTAAAAAGCTCCCCACACCCCAAAATCACATAAATAAAATTGAAGAAAAAATTAGGTTCTAGAAATTTTTCTAGATTTCAAGCACCCTCAATAACTTATAAATACTTATAAAAATCAATATAATCATAAATATTTCACATAATCACATTTAGCTAGTACCATCAACTAGCATTTATAATTAAACTAAATAAATTCAGTTACAACTACTGTGTGACACTCCAGGACTCACAAGCAATACACCAGTGTTTATTTTTAGTACTTGCCTGTCAGATGTCTCACAAACTCAAACTGTTCAGCCCAGAAGAAGGTTAAGTGACTGGTACCACTGAATCCACGTATGGCACTCATGACTTATAGAGAGACTGCTGTCCTTGATCACTGGACTGGTCACTGGAAGGGGACGTGAACAGAACTGCAAATTGCTAGCACTGCCACCACAAGATTATCAGCCATTTTCTGATTAATGCTAAATTCACGTGGGGGTCTTGATTTGCTGATTATTTCTGCCATTTGCACTCCAGCAGTCCACGAAGCTGTGTTTAGAATAATACAGGTGTACACACCTTTGAAATGCCTCAAACTAAGACAGAACCTTCATACCAATATAAAAATATAAATACATAAAAAGAGGACACTAACACAAATTCTCTGAAGAAGTAAACAAGGCAGAACTTTAGAGCTCAAAGGGACACCAGCTATTCTCTCTATCCCTTGCATTTTAGGATCTCACAATTGAGGCTGAGTCCAAGATGGAACTTCCTCAGAGATGAACACAGCCTTCACCCAAACTTTCCAATGGAGTTGCTGAGAACTGCTGAGGTCCTGATTCCTACTTTAAAGTCACAGGTAACGGAAGGGAAGGTAACAGGGAGAGATATGCCAGACTGAAGAGTTTCAGCTCTTTAAACCGAACACAAACCACACAGGTCTATGAGCAGATCCCACATTTAGATATGAGACTTCACACTAGGAGTTTAACTTACTAACCAGTGAGCAGACAGAGCTGCAGTGTCTGTGGTAGGTATGTTTCAGGCTATTAAATTTTATAAATCAATGTGGGGCCCACATTAACTGAGCATGCTTACATATTAGTAGATACTACAGATAAAGCAGTATAAAAATCTGATTTGGTTGTTTATGATTATTTTCCAATTATATTTCATTTTATCAAGTATTAAATTTGTATTCCCTGAGTACAAACTAGCTAAGAAAAAAGGACACTCAGAACTATATAAGTATCTTTGAAGATTTATTTGCATGAAGTAGAGACTTGACTTTGCTAAATAAGCCACTTCCGTGGCACACGAGAGCTTATATTTCTGCTTAGCTTGGGCCCCTGGCTTCTCTCTACACATGACCAGAAGTTGCAAGGGGCTCTAAAATGGTTTCTTCATCTAAGAAAAACCCTAATTTGTGAATGGTTTGCTTTTCTCTCTCCCTGTAGACTTCATCTGAGTCAGCTTCAATTTTGGTTTCCCAAATCAAAGTATTTAGAAAATGTTCAGTGGCCATCAAAGAATGAATCCAAACTGATTGGCCTTCCATGGAGCCATACCAGCAAGTCACAGGTCTCTTATTCTGGTTTTTCATAAGTAACCTTGTCTAAGACTTTCCAGTCATTCACTGAGTGAAAAAAAGAACAGAAATTCTACCGAAAAAACATCAGTCTGATTAAGAAACCCAAGCTGTAACACAAGCTGCGGGCTCTGGATAAGCATGGCCGCATGGTCAACGGCGTGGCTCTGAACCTGAATCAGGCTGTCCACAGCAAAAAGGAAAGGAAAGGAGTGCGGTCTGAATTGTCACGACCACGCTGGGTGTGGCACTCGGGGACAGCTGTTTTCCATACTTTCTTATGGGATCTTCAGGCTTCTTTATTGTTTACATTGTGAAACAAGGTCTTGATATCTATCTAGTCGAGTTTGGCCTCAAAGTATCTTCCTACCTCATGCTCCCCAGTGGGATTACGGGTAAGCAACATCCTCAGCAGATGTTTGAAAACAGTAGACTAGTTCGGGCAAAGTAGGGCCACACACGATTATGCAGCTTGCTTTTTCTGAACGAACTCAAAGATTTTAGTGCTGCTTCTGTAAGATGCACAGAACACAACATCTTCTGTAAAGTGCAGCACAGAACACAATGCTTTTCAAAATGAGTCCATGGTATGTCTTTGTTTTAGGAAATACTATTTTAGAACAAGATAGAGTCCATTATCCGGGACATAAATAAGGCCAACACTTATAATCTAATAGTAATTCTCCTTAGGATAGCCTGATATTAACTCAGGTCCTGCTATATCCAGTGTTGACTGAAGTGTGGGAACTTTAAATTTGCAAAGCTGTCTTTCCTTCTCTGTTCCCAAGAGCAAAGAAAAAAAAAAAAAAACAAAACAAAATATGTGCTATGAGCTGGGTGGTGGTGGCGCATACCTTTAATATCACCACTCGGGAGGCAGAGGCAGGCCGATTTGTGAGCTTGAAGTCAGCCTGGTCTACAAGAGCTAGTTCCAGGACACAGCTAGGACTGTTATACAGAGAAACTCAGTCTCAAAACAAAACAAACAAACAAAAACCTATGCTATGACAAAGTTCTAGCTTCTATTTTGCTAAGATGAGTCACCGAACTCTCTGCAAACCAATTTATCCTATCACCTAGACTCATAAAATAATTATATTTTGAAATGTTAAAAGAAAAGAAATAAAATGACCTTCAGTTCTCCTGAAATTCAACAGGCAAAAACTGTCAATCTGGGTTTTAATAAACACTGGAAAAAATAAGATAATAGTAAATAATTTTTAGTTCTCCAATAGCATCATAATTATTCAAACAAAGTAGTTTTGCTATGAGCAAGCTTCTAACACCAAATTCACTAGACTAAGAGAGCATTCTGGCAACCTTCCTGCCTTCAAAACTGTTGAGGATATTGTAATTAGAGTTAAGGAATCCAATAATTTCCTTATTTCAAAGTCTCCCATTCATAATTAGAAAAATATGAGCAGGTATTTCCCTTCTACACACACACACACACACACACACACACACACACACACACACAAAGAGGTATACATACATTTGGAGAAATCAAAATTATGCCACATCCATAATACACATTAGACAAAACAGGACTAAATATTGCTATTAAAATAACTACTAAAATTACCGTCTATTGCCACAAGATGGCAATCTTTCAGAGATTAAAAACTTAAGTTACCTTAATTGTACACCCACCCTCTTTCTCAAATTGGAGAAGGGGTCCTTTAGATTTTGATACTGAAAACTGGAGTGATAAGTATTGACCATCATTTTCTAAAAGAACTACAAAATTATCTGATGTGATATGATGCAAACTCATGGTTTCAAAGCTATTTAAGGACAGATACACCTGTCTTCCATGAACACATGAGAAACTTAGTCTCATAGTCTCATTGCTCTTCTTGGTAGACGAAAATATACCATTTTTGGTAAAGAGAAACCTGTCAAGGCAATGCTTCTTTCATTTTCAAGAGCTTACTAGTTCCTAGGATAAATCAGGTCAATGATTTTGCTAATCAACATAAATACAATAAATGAATAAATATATTATTAGATAAATTATACATAATTTAAAAATACTTTTACTAAAACAAAATATAATCAATTAACTTTATCCTGCTTTATAGTGTTTTTGTCTTAAATTAAAAAAACTTGCACAAAAAAGTTTGGTTCTTTCTGATTAAAAGCAATGATGTATCAATACATACATGTATATATGTAAACAACACATATACTTATTCCAGGAGAAAATACTTTAAATGTTTAAGGCTTCCCTGTCCAATCAGGTTCAACAGTGAAGGTCACAGCAGATAAGCTTTGGAAGTACACTAAGGTCCTAAGGACAAAACAGGGTTTTGAACTGAAAGATTAAAGAAAGGGAACAAAAGATTGAAAACCAATGAACAAAGACAATGGTTACTGAGGAAGGAGGTGGCGTCAATAACAACTTAAACCTCAGGTGATTTAGCGAAGATGTCAGAAGGTCATAACCTCCTGGCCTTCCCAACCCATATGAGCCCTACCCCAGGCCCATAAACACAAAATAGAAGATCAGAATAGAATTTCTTTTAAGGGGTTGTTGGTATTTTGCCTTGTTTCATTTAACTGTGTACTATTTTTGCATGGTTTTGTCTTGCTTGGTGGTGATGGGATTTAACTAGGGGCCTTGTACAAATGTTGAGAAGTCTAGATACTGGGTACCTATTAACAGAAACACAGTCTTTCTGGCTACTAGGCAGTATTTGAAGTAACCATTAAAAAGAAATTGGTTTCTAATATTTAGAGGACAGAATTTTCAGATTTCTACATTTAAATATTTGATTAACACATTCTATTTCTTAATCTTCTTGTGAAAAAAAAACTGGATGCCTAGATAGTCTAACACCTTTTCAAATTTAGGAAGCAAACTGGATTTTTGTGCACTACACATGAGGGAAGAAGGTACCACCACTCCTAAATTAGCTGGTTCATCAGTGAAGTGTGCTCATCATGTGTAGTGAACTTACAAGTATAAATTAGCAAAAATCATTAACACTCATCCATTAAAGGAACTACCCATATTCAAATTTATCATAGGCACAGTAGAATAATAGAGTTCTAAAAGTAAACCAAGTGCCAGACTTCTGTGTTTCCGGTAATTTCAATACACGGCATGTCACCCAGGGATATTCACATCAATTTATATTGCAGAATATGTAATACCCAAAAGTGAAATACTAATTTAAAGAGTATATGTGATTTCACAGTGCAGTAAAAGAAAGACAGAAACCAGTGGGAGATTATTAACGAGCTAAAGTAGTGATCAGACTGGCACACATTTCAAAAAAATCCATTGTGTGACTGCCCAGGCGGGGGGAAGCTGAAGACAGAGTGCTTCCAGTCAGAGAGCCAGTGAGGGAACCCGAGAGTGAATGGCTCTCAGCTGTGGTAGAATCAAAGCTTGACCGTGGTCTGTGCAGGCCAGCAGCAGAACAGGACCGCTGAGGTGTTGAGGAACCAGACCTCTGCTCTGCCACCTCATCTGAAAGATCAAAGAACAGTGAATGGAGCAAGAAGTCCAAGTCTTCCCTGAAGCTGCTGCACTGAGAATGGGAAGTAAACAGATCTGAGCATGGGAGCTGTGATGTTCGGTGTTTGGAGCGGTGTTTGGAGAGATGCTATCTCGCCCTTTCCACAGTCATCACACGTTACCACTCACTCACTCACAACATTTCCACAGCTGATGCATCCCTTCTCAACACAGGATGCAGCACTTCCACTGAAATGAAAGTGAACATGCTGACATCTGAAGACAGCTTCCATCTTAGGCCATTTTACATATTTAATTTCATCTACATTTTTGTTAGGTCTACTTTAAAAAGTAGAGACTCCACCCACCATGTCTTTGAGATGATGTGCCAAGTTTTATTTCTCAGAACTCATCCCTGCGAGACTCCTTACCATCAATGCTTTTAAAGTCTAAAAGATAGCTCCGATTGTCAACCAGGTAAAGCTGCAAGCTCATTTTCACATAAGTGCCAGTCACTGGGTTTTTTCTTCTTACTCGAAGATGGTAGGCATTCACTACCTAAAACCAGAAATAAATAAAAACTTAAAACTACACAGTGTCTCCCATCTTAGCAAAAAGTATGAAAACCAAATATGGGTGAGAGAGAAGAGGATTTATGCTTGATTCTTCTTCTATGTCACGAGTAATTGATATATTTAATCCCACTATCAATACCATTTGTAAAAACTCAAATCCTTTAGAGTCTAGCCTTTAACCCAGATACAGATCTGCTCTAGATTATGAATAATAATCTTAGTAGCCTTTGTTTCAGTAGTTTTGATAAATAGGGAGCAGAAGGGATAACAGCTAAATATTAGTGGCTTGCTGTGGGATAATACTCGTACACTGTAAAGTTTGTCACTCATATCGGTTTAATAAAAAGCTGATTGGCCAGTAGCCAGGCAGGAAGTATAGATGGGGCAACCAGACCAGGAGAATTCTGGGAAGAGGAAAGGCAGAGATGCAGTCACCAGCCAAACACAGAGGAAGCAAGATGAGAATGTCTCATTGAGAAAAGGTACTAAGCCAAGTGGCTTAAACATAATTTAAGTTATAAGAGCTAGCTAATAATAATCCTGAGTTAATAGGCCAAATAATTCATAAGTAATATAACCCTCTGTGTGTTCCTTTGGGACTGAATGGCTGTGGGACTAGGCAGGACAGAATCTGCCTACAGTGGCTTAAATCAGGTAGAGTCATAAAACACCAACAGCATGAGAGTTGGTGTGGGAAGTCCTTCTGTGTATGTGTTGCTTTTATTGGTTAATGAATAAAGAAGCTGGCTAGGTCTGTGATGGGTAGAATAGAGCTAGGCAGGGGTGGGAGTGGGGGACAACTAAACTGAATGCTGGGAGAAAGAAGGCGGAGTCAGGGAGAAGCCATGTTACCCGGCTGGAGACAAACACCAGACGAACTTCACCCAGTAACCCACAGAATAATGGAGATGGGTTAGTTTAGGATATAAGAGTTAGCCAGAAATATGCTTAAGCTATTGGCCAAACAGTATTGCAGATAATATAGTTTCTGTGTGATTATTTCAAGTCAGGGCAGCCAGGAACAAACTAACAGCTTCCATTAACACTTGGTTCTCAGAATATGTCAGATTAGTATCTAGATTCTTTCCCTGGATATTTTAAAATGTTAGCATCTCTTTTAGTTACATGCTTATAAAGTGAGACAGAATCCCACACAGGGTCTTGAGTCCATAAACATTCTCCTGCCTCAGGCTCTTGGAGTACTAGTGTTTGTTACAGGCATGAGCCACTATGCCCAGCAAAATCTTATTTAACTAAATAAACTTGCTTCAGAAAAAGGAGATTAACTTTATTTAGGGAAATGCTATTTTATCTAATCATGTAAAAATAATGAAATGAAAGCAAATTAAAATTGATTTATTAAAATGTACTGAATGTTTATATGATAAATTTTAATGGCTCACACAACAAAACCTTAAGTTATAGATCTGGAAAGGAACAAGTAGGGAAGAGCTGGGGACAAGCATATGAGAATAAAGAGTTGGGAGAATAGCAAGAATTCATTTCTTACATATATAAAATTGTTAAAGAACTATATTAATTTCAAAACATTAAAATAGGCCAGTTAAAGTGGCACATGGCTTTAATCCCATCACTTGGAAGCAGAGGCAGGTGGATCTCTATGAGCTCCAGGACAGCCTGGTCTACAGAGTGAGTTCCAGGATAGCCACAGTTACACAGTGAGACCCTGTCCTGTCTTATAAAAACAAAATAAGAAAAATAAAAAATTAAGTGTTCATCACCTTCAAGAAAAGAATAACAGTTGAAGGGATATCTTAAATTTTAAAAAATGACCCATATATATTCAAAGAGTTGAGCTGCAACAAAATGTTAACTTGAAAAAGTAAAATGTATGCTGATAGTAAGAAAATACGCCATAATCAAGTGTGACAGTTAAAACTCAACAGCATTGGCACCATTAAAGACTGTGGGACCTTTGAAGTTGTGCTGAATGCATTTCAGACCATGAGATGGCCATGGTTGTGGGGAGAAAAGATGGAGGCTACAGCTCTGAAATGGTATGGTCAGGTATCAAGCTGACAGGAGGGCTTGTGATGATTAATACTGTCAGGGTGACAAGGTCTACAGTCACCTAGAAGGCAAACCTCTGGGCATGTCTGTGAGAAACTTTTTAGATGGGATAATCAGAAGTGGGAAAGTCTACTCTAAATGTGGGCAGCACTGTTTCATATGCTGGAGTCTGGACTGAGGAAAAAGAAGAAAGTGAGCTGAGCACCAGCATTCATGGCTTTCTGCTCACGGCAGACATCTGTCTCACACCTGCCTCCATGCCTTCCTTCTGGGATGGACTATATCCTCGAGGCCGGGAGTCTAAATAAACCCTTCCTTCCTTAAGTTCCTGTGTCAGGGATTTTGTCCCAGCAGTGAGGAAAGAACTAGCAAACTAAGAATGAAAAACATCAGATAAGAGAAATTCTCAACTTGGAGAAATTACTTGTTGACAGAATGAACAGGCTGAAGAACATAATATATATTGAACACTATCTGCCATAACCATCGACCACGTGTGTAAAAAAAAGCATGAAAAGAAAACAAACACCCTGAAAAAGGTGAGAAGAAATTGCCTTTAAAGATTTCAGATTTCAGAAATGTTGCTATGAAACAGGTAGGCTGTTTTCTCAGATAATTTCAATTACTCGGACAAGAAGGCTATTCTGTAACTCAAAATATGTTCCCAGCATCAACAGTTCTTTAGCCTTTATTTATTATGTTTTGATAGTGTGTTATATAGTTTAAAAAAATGAACCATGTCTATCAAAAACATGAAGTCCACTACAATTATGTCTAAATCAAAAACAACTTTATGTGGACCTCAATACTCAACTGCTTGGAAAACTTATTATATAATTAAAATTTTCTCTTCAAACAACCTTAGTACAGTGTGATTTCCTACCTTCCATTCAAAATCCAGCTGCTTCATAGCTCGGTACACTTCAGCCATAATATCATATGGTTTGCTCTGGCTTCGAATTCCAAGATGCCACTTGGCTTTTTTCACAGCTAAAGATTTTGGCTTAGTTGTGTTCAGTGCATCCAAAGGACACCGTGCTTTGGGGCTGTCTGCTATAAGAGGTGGCATCCTTTCAGGATGTGGTTTCAGGCCTGGGGGAATATGCATGGCACTGTCATCCATAAAAGAACCAGTTGGAGGACTAGAGGCGAGGTAGAACTCACTGGCTTGGTTCATTATTCTCCGATTGTCAATGATAAGATGATAAGCCACCGCAAGCTGGTCTTGAGGGTCACCACTATATAAACTGTTCATTACTTCTGATTCTGTACACTCAAATTTTTCACATACTTCTTTCACAGCCTCATCATCAATGACGTTAGCATCATAGGAGGGGTCTTCAGGAAATAGGTAACTGGGCAAATCCTGTTTAAACCATTCATGTTCTCTAGGAAAAACACCATATACACTGTTGTAAGAACATGCTTTAGTAAGTCCCAAATAATTTAGACATGGGGCATTAGAACACAAAGACTCCAAAACCCTGGTCTCCAGCTCCAGTTCTGCTGCTATTGGCTATATGACCCGGTGCCAGTTAATTAATCTCTATCCTTAAATAAATACAGATATCCAGACTTGGAATATTTCCTTGAAAATGAACAAAGTGGGTCTGTTACTTCAAGGAAAACAACTAGCAACATTTATGGTCCATGATAGAATCTAAGTTCCCAATCAAAATTCCAGATACTGTGTAGTAATTATGCCTGCCTCCTGGGGTCTGATGGCTTCTCAACACCTAAAGATGTTCTGATGAAGTAGTATTGATAATAATGAATATGATTTTTGATAGTGTAAAATGAAATGTAAGAAATCTGTCTATTTCAATAATGCAAGATCTCTCAATGATACGACAGAAATATACAGGCATATAAGAATCACTTAAAATTTAAAGCATTATATCGCTATAGTGTGATAAAATACAAAAGTTAATTAATTTTTTTCTCATTTGATATTGCAAACTATAAGCTGGCAGATTAAGCTTTGTTTTAGTATCAAAGAATATCACTTATGGCTATTAAGTACTCTTTTTTATTTTTCAGCCACTTACCTGAGTTCAGATTTCCCTCAAGAACTTCAACTAATATAAAATATTGCAAGATTAGCCTGGTGGTAGTGGTGGTGAACATTGTTAATCCCAGCACTTGGGAGGCAGAGATGGGTGAATGTCTGTGAGTTTGAGGCCAGCCTGGTCTATAAAGTGAGTTCCAAGACAACCAGGGTTGTTAAACAGAGAAACCCTGTCTCGAAAAACCCAAAATAAACAAAACTGCAAGATTAGATGAAGAATTTAATTGAGAATTATATTGAGAATTTGATTAAACTAGACACTAAGAACATTTATAAAAGTATATAGAGATATTACTATTAGGCTTGGTGGTATACACTTATTATCCTAGCTATTCAGAGGATGATTCAGAAGAATCTCAAGTTCAAGGCTTACTTCAGCTACTAAAGAAATTAGTGAGACCTTATCTCAAATAAAATGTAAAAGGAGATAGGGGAAGGGAACAGAGATGTAACTCAGTGGTAGAGTGTTTTCCTAGGAATTGCAAGGCTCTGATCAAATTCTTGGGTTTTTTTGTTTGTTTAAGACATTTAAATGAACAGATTTTTAAATAAATTCAATTCTAATTTTAATTATTATATGCTAACTACTGGCATATCATTCACTAAAAAATTATTTGAGGTCCTCAATATCAAGAAGGTAAAGAGATACTAAAACTTAAACTTTTCCATTTATAGGTAGTCAAGGCAGACCTTGAACTTGCTGTGTAGCTAAAGATAACCCTGAACTTCTAATCCTTTGCCTCACCTCTCCAGGGCTGGGATAATAGATGTGCAGCCCGCACCCGTTTATGCAGTGCTGGGGCTCAAACCCAGGACTCCATGAATAAGTGTAAGCAGTATGAGAACTAAGTTACATCAACTGTCCTTGACAGACAGGAGAATTCACCATTAAATATAAGCCACACATGGCATATTTTAGTATAAAAATGCAGTCCCTGATTTAAAGAAACTTACACTTAGATAGAAACAAACAGGTATATAAATGAATCATGACATAACCTAAGTTTCAGTTTTATTTTTGGAAAATGAGAATTATAACAGCTACCTATAAACAGTCAGTGCAACAAAACAGGCTAAATGTATAGTATAATGCTTGATGCTAATCAACTGTCAACAGTTTTAATTTTTATGCCTGTTGAAGTATACTTAATCAAATTAAAATACTCATATTGAAATATCAAACATAAAATAGTGAAAACTATAAATCTAAGTTATTACTTTAAGTACAGAAATGTTGCTATTATTTTGTCCTTTTGGTTTTGAGCCTTAGCCTGTAATGGTTAAGCCATTCTGCCAGTCCAGAATATCACAATTTTACAGCACTTCCTATGGGTCAATTAACTCGTTTTAACAGACTCATTTACATTTTTCTTCTAAAGTCTGTAAATACATGAAAACTTATTTTGAAGTAACAGAATGAATCCTGTCACTATTATAAATTTACAAGGGCTCACATAAGCAAGTACAAATATATTAGCATGTCTAATTTTTCTTCTGGACCCATTAGAAGAAGTGTTTATCCCACAGAACTGTGGACGGAGGTCTCTCCCCTGTTGCTGCACTTCCATAACTGAATCTGGCAGCAATTCTACAGGTGTACATTCGTGTGCATGAGGCCTGGACACTGGGACAGGCCAGGGAAAGTAAGCAATGCTGTGGTCTGAGTGAGGAACGCCCCCCACAAGTGCCGGCATTAGGACATGTGACTCCCAGCTAGGGCTGCTGCTTAGGAAAGTTGTGAAATCTGTTAGGAGGTGGAGTCACTTAACAAAGGAGGTCACTGGGTTAGGCCTCATAGCCCAGCACATTTCTATTGACTCTGCCTGACTGCAGACACACGGCCTTCCCCATGCCTGCCCCGATGCCTTCATCACCATAATGGACTACATCTCCCCAAGCATTGAACCAAATTAAATCCTTCCTCCCTTAAGTTGTTTCCTGCCAGGAGGAAAGAGATACCTAAATGTGTAAGTCCTTGCTTACAAGAGAACTGCAGCAGCCAGCATAAACCACTGCTTCAGCCACCCTCTGAATGCTCCACAGGATACGCATATCAAAGCACTTATTCTGGCTCTACAGGAAAGGGGAAAGATCCCCAAAGATGCCAGAAGAATGTGCTTCTTCAACAACCTTTGGAACCCTAGATAAAAACAAAAGCCCTCTAAAAACATACATAACATGTGGGTGCATATCACACCATCCCTCTAAAATCATACATAACATGTAGAAACATCATGTCATACCTCTAAAAACATACGTAACATGTAGAGGCATTACATTATTCCTCTAAAAACATACATAACCTGTGGCGGCATCACGTCATTCCTCTAAAAACATACATAACATGTGGAGGCATATCACGTCATTCCTCCAAAATCACACATAACANTCATTACTCTAAAAACATACATAACATGTGGAGGCATATCACGTCAATCCTCTAAAAACATACATAACATGTGGAGGCATATCACGTCATTCCTCTAAAAACATACATAACATGTGGAGGCATATCACGTCATTCCTCTAAAAACATACATAACATGTGGAGGCACTATATCACTTCTGCCAGCATGCTACTCAATCCCTCAACAGTCAAGGGATTCTCCACAGTAAATCCACTAGTGGCTATTGGATCAAAAACTTAACCAAACTTATTTTCTTAAATAAACTTAGTAAGGTAACCATTAAGTGAAGCTCAGAAAGACCATACTCCACGTCCTCTCCTACTAGGATTCTAACTTCTAAATGATAGTGTGGTTAGACGCCAGGAAAACAGAAAGGGGCCTGTGAGACAGAAATATCTTTACAAGAGAAAGGTGGGGATGGAAACCAAACATCTGAAACATAAAAGGGGCAGGGGAAATATGAGGGCAGAAGGGTACAGTGAAAAAAGTGAAGGCGGGGATGTAGAAAAGTGGGGGAGGGGTGGAAGAGAATGCATGCGTTCAAACGTCTCATGCTTCTGTATTTATATAGCATTTTCATTGTATTAGATACTATAAATTTTAAAAAGGTTAGCAAGTTTTATAGTGGTAAGGATTTTTAAAAAGGCAACCCTTTACTTCATCAACCATATCTAAAACACAAACTCCAATCTTCACATCTGAATCTTCAGATCCCTCCTGAAGTTCTACTCTCAGCAACAGTAGTAAAGTGGCAGGTGAATAGAAAGGTTCTTAATGATGTGGGAAGTGTTGCATGCTGGGAATATACTCTATTGCCATTGGTTAATAAAGAAGCTGCTTTTGGCCAATGGCTTAACAGAGTAAAGTCAGGCTGAAAGAGATATAGAGAGAGAGTAGGTGGAGTGAGTGAGATGCCATGTAGCCGCCAGAGGGGAAAGACAGGAGCTGCCAGCTGGAACCTTGCAGGAAGGCCACAAGCCTCATGGTAAAATATAAAATAATGGAAATGGGTTAATTCTAGATGTAAGAGCTAGCTAGTAATATGTTCAAGCTATTGGCCAAACAGTATTGCAAATAATATAGTTTCGAAGTGATTGTTTTGTGGTCTAGGCAGCCGGGAACAGACAAGCGGCCTCTACCTACATCTTACGACAATTTATACCCCGACAGTTACAATGCAAGAGAGGCGATAGGCTGAGACAGGACAGACAGAGTACAAGAATGGAGTAACAAGGCATGTGTTCAGGCATGTGCTGAACAACCAGAAGCTCTATAGAGTGTGAGGGAACCAGATATGATTTCATGTCAGCAGAACATGAAAGAGGACTAGAATGCTACCAGGTCAGAAGATGCAGAAAAGACAGGACACAAAACAATCTAACGAAAGGTACAGGCCCTAAAGTCTAATGGGAAGGAACGAGACTCTAGGAGACTGCATATATAGGCCTTAGATGCTTTGTTATTTATGCTAATAAGCACAAAATCAATGTAAAATATTTGAAAGATAAGTGACATAATCAGTTCAAATACTAAAAATTCTTTTTCTTTGAGACAGGGTCTCACTTTGTAGTCTATGCTGGCTTTGAACTTGAGATCCTCCTGCCTCATCCTCCTAGGTAAGTGCTGGAATGACAAGCACATACCACACATTTGGCCTTAAAACTCTCATAAAATAAAGTGTCATGAAGCATAAGTGAAGCAAATATTCTAGTGTCACTGTTACTACATGAGAAGGTGTACAGAACAGCAAACAGTAGAATCACCGGATGTCCTTGATAGTTGCTCGCTTCAAGGGGTCCACCTGCAGCATATGCATCAGCAGAGTGGCAACAGAGCGGTTGAGATATTCCGGGATATAAAACACACCCCCTCGGATCTTCTTAAAGAGTGTAGGCACATGCTCATCATCGAAGGGGAGGGTGCCACAGAGAAGGGCATACAGGATAACGCCACAGCTCCAGATATCAACCTCGGGACCCGCATACAGCCTGAGAAAGGATGACACAAGCCTCAGTGTAGGCACCGATTCCCCCCATTGTTAATGTCCGGTTTCATACATGCAAAATGCAAACCAACTTGGTATATATTGCTATTTAAGGTTTTCAATGAAATACACAGCAATTCCCAAACCTTAATAATTACTCTTCATAGAAAATAAGGAGCCTAATTTGTTACTAAAATTTGCCAAAAGACTTATCTGTTAAAAATTAATTATAAGTACTAATTAAAATTTATTAGACCTTTAGGCCAGGTATGATGGCACATGCTTTTAATCCCAGCACTTGGGAGGTAGATGCAGGCAGATCTCTGTGAATTCAAGGCCAGCCTGGTCTAGAGAGTCCCAAGCCATTTAGCGTAAGATTCTGTCTCAAAAACAAACCAACAAAAATAAATTACACTTTCTCTTTCATTTCTTTAAGGAAACATAACAGTAGATAGCCAAAAACTAGAAAAAATACAATAATATATACAGTGTTTTCCCCCTCAGAACTATTTCAAAAAAGAAAATGCATACTGGACAAAATTTTTGCTCCTAGTCCACACCAAACAAAGCTGAAATATTTAACTGGTAGCATATTGACAGTGTTTAACTTATATAACATTAACTTTTCTAAAAATAATTATTTTTAAATTTTATTTTTATGTATATGAGTGTGTTGATTGCATGTGTATCTGTGTAGTATTTGTGTCTGATACTTAGAGCGGCCAGAAGAGGGTGTCAGATTCCCCAGAATGGGATTTACAGGCAGTTTCGAGCCCTGAGCCATCTGGCCAGGCTGCTCCCTTTCAAACCATCTGCTAACTCGGTGGACTACGACAGTTTGGCTCTAGATGACCCACGTCTGCACCGCACCTCTCACTATTTCTCTCATTTTTCTACCATCCTGCCATTCCCCAGCAATACATCAATAGTCAAACTTGGGAAGAGGTAAACCATTACCTCAATGCCATGAAAAGCACACCACCATCGGCTGCAGTAGAGGGTGTCCCTAATTTACATCATTAGCTGTATCACCTAAGCTCTCATAAAACACTTGTGCTCCCTAAAACCCATCAGGGGAAATTCTAACCTCAAACTGACAGTCTGAGGAGGTAAAGATCATAAGGAGATCTGGCCTTGAGGTGGACCTCTCACAAAGAAGGCTGGTGCCCTTATAAAAGGCTACCCCAGAGAGACCCCATTCCCCTGTGACCACACATGCTGAAAGCTGGAAGACAGTGGGCTGTGAGGACCAGGCTCTACACACACCCAATCCTGTGGTGCTCCAGAGCTCCAGGACAGACTGCTTGTTTCCATGTCACAGTGTATGATATGGTATGATGAACTAAGATCCACAACCTGCTACTTGTAAGCTCCGTTTCAATACTTTCTCTCAAAGTAGTCTGTTAACTTTCAAAACCGGACACCAGCCACTGTGGAATGGCTTGATTCATCTCTACAGCCTCCGTAAATATTTTATAATACACCAGTGAGCTAATTATGTGAGGAACTTCAAAGTCACTTGTCTAGTTTAACTGCTTAAAATCATACTGTCACCCGAATTTCATTCTTCCAAAGGAAAAAATATAAAACAACTACCTTCAGACTGTGTGAAGTATGTGAAAATACTATGAAATAACTATGTCTGCTAAGCAAAGACACTGGCTTAAATTTTAGCAAATCCCTACTGCTACTTGACATTTTCTATATTAGAATATAGACACTGCATCAGATCTGTCTCAGTCATAGCCACTGAACAAAATGCATGAATACATTACAATGCCTACATGGAGTTTTTTAAAAATATATTACTATTGAGCCTATAATAAAAAACTAAATGAACAATTTATTTCTATTATGTTAAAAATCTTCTGCCAAATAAAATATAATTAAATGCTATTAGAATGGATGCAAGCTCACAGAAAGCTTACTTATCACTAATAAACTATTATTACCGTCCTGAGATGACCTCAGGTGCTGCATAATTCGGCGATCCACAGCTGGTTCGCAGAAACTCACCATCTGACATCATATTAGATAGTCCTGAAAAGAAAAGCAATTTATCAGATGCTGGATACTGAAGACATAGGTAAAACTATGATGAAAACCATGCTTCAGAAATCATTCTTTATTTAAGAGCAAAGGTGAGTGGCAAGATGGATCAGTAGGTCAAGATGCTTGAACAAAGCTGAGAACCTAAGTTCAATTCCTGGATCACACAAGGAGGCAGGGGAGAACTGACTCTTGAGTCTACCCCTCTAACACACACACACACACAAATTTTTAAAGTAGCAGAAAGTACTGTTAGACTAGAAAGATTATTTTATGGAACTTACATCATCACACAGAAAGCAAAAGAGCACCACATATATAAGTGGAATGAACCTCACTAAATGAAAATTTAGATTCTTCACAAAAAGGTTATTTGAAATTATATTACTATTTTCAAAAATATAAGCACCAAATATTATCTAAATAAAATAGTGCTAATTAAAACAAAACAAAAACAGTGCTTCTAAAAGTCTGTCTTGAAAAGTTGTAATTGGGTACTACATCTTTAATTCCAGCACTCAGGAGGAAGAGGTGTGTGGATGACTGTGAGTTTGAAGCCAGCCCGATCTACAAGAGTGAGTCCTGACCAGCCAGAGAGACAAAGTAAAAACCTCTCCCTCCCTCTCTCTCTCTCTCTCTCTCTCCTCTCTCTCTCATAATTAGACAGCAGAGCAGCTCCAGCTGATAAGCAGGCTGTTTCCCTGGAGACAGTGTCTCATTGCTGTTGAGGTGGG
The DNA here is from genome assembly GCA_028555095.1 of Dicrostonyx torquatus. Lineage (NCBI taxonomy): Eukaryota > Metazoa > Chordata > Mammalia > Rodentia > Cricetidae > Dicrostonyx > Dicrostonyx torquatus. Next base: position 7,273,554 of record JAQHUG010000012.1, on the reverse strand, counting down.
GCCGAGCACAGTTAGGAGGCCTCCTGGGAAAGAGCTCTGGTTCAACACAGTAGAAATAATCCACTGAGCCAAACTCCAGCTGAACCACTTACTAGAAGAGTTTGAGCTGAAACAGTGAAGCTAGTTTAACAGCAGGTATAAACCAAACAGAAAGTCTATAATATGCACCTCCTCTCCCTTTCTTCTTAGGGTCAGATCATAATATTTTCCTCAAACATCCACTGTGAAAGCCTTTCTGGGTCTGTTTAGTGTATAAAAACATACATTTTACCTTGTCTTTTATGCAGGACCAAAGTCCCATTCTCTCATAAGTTATTAGATGCTGTCCTAAGATTTACAGGTCTTTCCATGATCAGTTCAGAAGGAGCACCAAGATTTTATGGCTGAGTACAAATTCGCACACATGTTTATATCAGGGAAAGCAGCCACTATATCAACAAAGTTCTCAAAGGAGTTTGGACTGCTTTCTCATCCCAGCTGCTCTCCGCCCCCACCCAAAGGAAAACCCAAAAAACAAAACAGGTATCATTCATTGCCTTAGGAAGAAAGGAATATTGAGCAGATCTCTCTTGACCTTCTAATGTGTTATAGAAACCTCAGCACTTTTCATGTGGATTTAAATAAAAAGATAAGCCAGAGTAAAGTCTGTAATTAATCCCTTTTCGTGTTACAGGATTTGTGTGGGTGAAATGGAAAGTTCTTAGCTCTGTAAGAGAAGTTACTGATCCATTTTAAAGATACTACACAGCTCTGAGAAACCATGGAGTAGCATACCAAAGTCAGCAATCTTAGCATTCATCTGAGCATCCAGAAGCACATTTTCTGGCTTCAGGTCCCGATGGACAACCATATGCCTGTGACAGTAATCCACAGCAGACAGGATCTGCTGAAAGAGCCGCCGGGCTTCCACCTCTTCAACCTAGCACAGAGAAAACAAAGTGCATCAAGACTATCTAGGACATCTATTTATGATGCATTCAGTTTCATAACCAGTCTAAATATAACTAAGCAGACTAATTTAGAATTGACTAGTTGGAAATCCAACAAATCAGACAAAGCAAACCAGCCAAAACTTTGTCAAAGCTCAAAATATTATTCGATAGGTTGGTTTGGCTTTGCTGAATGGCAACAATGTCTAATTTTCAACTAATATTAAATATGCACAATGTTTTGGGGAATCAATAAAACCACCTAAAACAGAACCTAAATGAAAATGCTAAGAAAAGGAAATAACTGAAGCTTCAGCATGACTTTATACAGAACAGACTGGAAAAAGCACAAGAATCTTTTGGCGACTAAGTGGGATACGGTTTCCAAATCTGTATCTGAAAAGGCAGCCTCTGGAGAAAGAAAAGATGCCCTGCACGTGCAGTTGACACTATTACAGAAACAATTTAAAGCACTGGAAATTATCTTTGTGGCTGGCTACTTGCAATGCTTTCCCCTTTCTTAGCTCGGGGATGGGGCTTGTTAATAGATGGTACAGCACTCACCCGCCCATGTTTACAGATGTAGTCGAACAATTCACCTCCAGACACATATTCCATCACCATAAAAAAGTCTGTTGGAGTGCTGATCACCTGGTATCTTTACATAAACAAAAAAGGGTGTTAACACAAAGCTGTGCTTCCACAACAATCAACCTCATCTACTATTCTTGCGACAATCTCATATTCCAATATTATATAATACTGTAGAATGGCAATAGATTTACAATGGCTACCAACTAATCCCAGAACCATAAGCATGGAAGAACATTATAAAAGTATCTGACTTCCTGAGACTTGTAGACTTCCCTTCAGATTTCTGCTTTTCAGATTGCTGTTATCTTTGAAATCTTCACAAGCTAAATACATCGTGTGTAAATTAAACACATGAAAAAATTTCATTAAACAAATGAGTGCCAAATCTTTACAGTGTACAAGAGGATTATCCTGCAGCAAACATTTCTGTCTTGGGATTTTTTCCTTGAGATAGATGCTTGCCTCAAACTCATTATCTTCCTACCCTGGCTCCCACATTCTAGAATTACAGGTGTATGTCACCTTGTCTGGCCTGGAGAACACATCTAATGGTAATCTTTAGTCTTCAAAGACACAAATGCCAGGGTTTCCTATTTAATGTAAAGCAAATGACCATAACAGAAATAAAGTTGAGACTATTTCACACGAACTGTGGAAAGATAATTTTATTTAGGAACTCTAAAAGAAATAGTTTAATGAAGGCTATTTTGACAGGCATCAAAGTGATCAAACAAACTGAATAGAGGAGGTGGAAGTATCTACTGTTATCCAACTCATTCTTTCTGATCTTATTTATTTTTACCAATCACATTTGTGCTTATCCATTCTGGATGAGGCATGAGTGAAATGATGAAACTCAAATAATCTTAGCTGCTGATCCTTTGGAATATACTATGAATCTTCACAGGATACTGCTGGGTTGAATTATCTCATGAAGCCTCTAACTCCACAGCATACACCATCACAGACCAAATCATGGCAATGAAAACCAGCTACCATGACTGAGCTCTATGTGCCAGGCATAACCAACCAAATGAAGACTCTTAGTACTTATTGAATCCCTCCTTGTACTGTCCTTGTGTGAGAGAGACTAGTAGAAGTCAGATCCTCTGTTGGGGGAACTTGCAATCTAGCTGTGGTTAGGCACTGAATAAGGATTCTCTTCAGGGCCAGAAGTTTTCTCTCTCTTAAGGCTCCAATTAATAAGGTCCCCTCTGTTATTTCTCAAATACAGTTCCCACAATTGAGGCCCCACTACTTTTTATTAATCATGCTCTACTCCCCCCACTGCAGCTTCGTTATACAGGCTATTTCTACTGGTGTTCCTCCTTTTGAGGTACATCCCTCAGTACCTCCCTTTCAGACATCCTTTGGAATTTAGCTTACAGGCCACCTTCCGAGTGTAAAAGAGGCAATTTGCTTGCACGAACATATTTACCTAAACTTTACAACATATACCTATCAGTTTGTAATTTCATGTTTTATGATGATAATTTGATTAATGAGTTTACATCTGGCAAAGTACTTACAAACTGCCGGGCGGTGGTGGCGCAAGCCTTTAATCCCAGCACTCGGGAGGCAGAGGCAGGCGGATCTCTGTGTGTTCGAGACCAGCCTGGTCTACTAGAGCTAGTTCCAGGACAGGCTCCAAAGCTACAGAGAAACTCTGTCTCGAAAAACCAAAAAAAAAAAAAAGTACTTACAAACTATTTAAATTAATGTATAAATTATCATTTTAAAATATAAGTAGTTTGAATCAATAGTAAAATAATCTGAAAGTTAAAAAAGGCAAAATTTCAACCAATAAAATTTTAATTATCAAAGAGTAACAATTTCTGGAAAAAGAAGAGTCCTAGGAAAACAGCTTCATATTTGGGAGTTGACAGGAAAGGCAATTTGCCGGATTATTAAAAGGTAACTTCTAATTATAAGAAAATATTGTAAGAAATATAACGACAACTAGTCATTCACATATAACAGCAGCCTTTTAATGTAACAGAAATGCAAAATAATGGGCTTTAGGAAATTTTTCAGAAACATTATTAATTATGGAAGGAAAAAGCAATTATCCAGACAATCCCTAAGCAAAGTCCAGCTGGTAAGGTTACATGCATTTTTATGCAATAAACACACAAAGTAGCATATATGACTCATGAAAAAAAGTAATCTTTCTGGAGTGACCCAAAAATCAGCATTAATGCATATGCCTGTTTGGTGGCCATGTCTATTAAGATTTTAAAATATTATTTATATTATCAAGTTATATAGAGTAAGATTTTCATAAATTTTAACTCAGTTGCATAAAAATGTAGTAATCATTAACCTGTACTGCTGACACTCATTTCCTTTGGTTTGTGAATGGCCTTTTCTTTAGCTGATTGCTGTTTTCAATAAAATCCCAATAAGTAATACAAAACCATCATCAAGACAGCAAGCAAAGCAGGGCCTTGCCAATCCCTCCCATATAACCACAGAGAGCTCCTCCCTACTTCCCCTTGCCCTTCCCCAAAAGAGTCACTGTCCTGAACCCTGTGCAGCCTTCTCTTGCTTTCTTTTTAGTTTTATTTTGCTATAAACAAAATATACATATATGTTTATGTTTCTGTTTAATAGTGATTCATATTCATGTATCTATCTTAATGGTTTTAGATTTAAAATGATATATATCATGTAATGTTGGGGAACTTGTTTGAGAATCAGTCAATATTGCTGTGATATGACTAGTATATAATATCCAACATATTTGTTTACTTATCCTTCTATTATCAGAGTTCCTCATTCATTTCTCTACCACAGACTACTGAGCCTATTTCTACAGTTCTGTGTGTTGCTTGAACATTTCTGTACAAGGTACAGTCTTTCTCCTGATAAATACTGATAACTTGAATTTCCAAGTTACAGCACATGTAAAATGCTCGATTTCAGGTGACAGTTGTTTTCTAAAAATAGTTTATTATGCTAACATAACTACTAAGCTTGTGGAATTATACAATATCTAGTACTTGCAAAATATCATACACATTTTTTCTCCAAGAAATGCTTGAGTTTTCTGGAAAATTTTATTGGGTTGGTAGTGTTGTTCTTATTTATACATGGACATAAAAATCAATTATTTCCATAATAGTCTAGAAAATAGGATAAATATGTTCTAACTACTAACTTTATAAAACATATCTTTTTCATCACCAAATCACAATAAATTTGCTTTCATTTTTCTCTATAAACAGATAAAATATTCAGCAATGGATATTTCTTTTATTTTTTGTTTTGTTTTTATATTTTTAAATAAATTTTAACCTACTTACCTACCTCCCACCCACCCGATTCTCGCTGTCGCTTCCCAGGCCTGCCACCTTAACAAGGCAGAGACTGCCCTCACCCTACGCAGGAAGTTGGTTCTGCAGCTCTCTGCCCTGTGCCCTGAATATTTCTTAAAATGTAATTATACAAGGATATATACATGTATATGCACAGAATGTAAAATCACTATCAGACACACATTTAGAAAACCATGAGCATCATCAAATACCTAATCATAGGGTTTCTTTTCTTTTTTTAAGAATTAGATCTAATTGCCAGCCATACATTTCAATTGGTTGATTTGTCTGTTTTATAGATTGCTCAGTTTGTTTTTTCCAGAGGAAATCAGGTGGTTTGTCCTCAAGAGAACACCTCCTATTTTGCCCACTGCTCCTAACTTTTAAGAGTTGGAGAACTGATCAGATTTTCATTTCATCTGTTTATCTTAAAGAGGACATCATACCAGGAACCTCTTGCCAAAGAACAATGTCTCTCTTTGTGAAATACAAGTAGCCATTGCTACTTAGAGCATAGATTTATCAATTCACTAATTGAATATTAAACTATTTCTTTTTTATGTATGTGGGCATTTGTCTGCATGTATATCTGCACAGCAGAAAAGAATATCAAATCCACAGCACTATAGTTATATAACGGTTGTGAGACAACATGTGGGTGCTGAGAATTGAACTCAAGACCTCTTAACCACTGAGCCATCGCTCTAGTCCTTTAAATTAAATCTTACGTGCTGAATGTTTCAACAATCTAGCAATAAAATGTGGTGCAAAAGAAATGTTCAGTCCAATCTTCCTCAGAGTCTTAAGTTCAAGATCACTACCTAGCAAGTTCAAGGTCATCTTGGGCTATATAGTAAGACCCTGCCTCAAAACAAACAAAGGAAACCAACAAAAACCTGCAGTCTCTGTAGCACACACTATTGTAACACAGTACCACACAATGATCTCCTGGCTAACTCTCTCTCATTCTAAACCATCTTTTTCCTCACTGCTACTGTTTGAACTTGGGGCATAGGTGTCACCAATTCATAACATCTGTCTAACAGATAGTCTCTAGGTTCCTAGACCTGCTCATTTCTAAATATCTTTCCCCCACTACACACAGACAACATCTCCATGGTCATAGATTTTCTAAGATATATCCTCCAATTATGTACTGAATTTTGTCCTCATACCTGCTAAGGAACATAGCTCCTACAATTAGCCCCCTTTTCTCCTGCATCCATAGTTCCTTCTTGATCTAATCATTCTTTATTGTGGTATACAAACATCTATAACATTGCCCATCTTTAAAAACACCTGTCTTTAGACTGTACGTTCTCTTCTGCTCTCTTTTCCTTTTCCTGTCCACAGTTATTGTTTCTTTTCATCCCATATTCTCTCTTCATATCAGATTTTTGCCTTTAGCATTCTAATAAAAGGATTTGGGGGGGTTGTTTGTTTATTTGTTTTGGTTTTTTGAGACAAGGTTTCTCTGTAGCTTTGGAGCCTGTCCTAGAACTAGCTCTTGTAGACCAGGCTGGTCTCGAACTCACAGAGATCCGCCTGCTCTAATAAAAGTTTTAATAGCCAATAACCTTCACTTTGTCAAACCTAATAAGTCAATTCTCCTATTTCAACTTACTCAATATTAGCAGTAAGAAGAGTTGATACTCTTTTGAGATCAAGCTATTTCTGTATCCTAAGTTACTCCATTTTGTATTTTTAAAATGTGGTTTAGGAGCTGGAGAGATGGCTTAGCAGTTAAGGGCATACATATGCTGCCCAGAGGCCCTAATCTCAGTTCCCAGCACTACATATGGTAGCTCACAACTGCTTGTATCTCCAGCAACAAGAGATCCAACTCTTTTCTATACTTCAAGGGTATCTATGATCACATGTACACACACACACAATTAAAAATAAGGCAACTACTAGAGAAAAAAGAGAGAGAAGGAAGAAGAACTTAGGCGACACACCAGATCAGAGTGCATGGCTCCCTAGCCTGGATTCCATAAAGTGGTAGGTGCCCAGCACTGGTATGTCATAAGTCTGAAAGCCTGTCATCTGATACCCAATACACACACCAAGGATGAATGGCCCTGGCACTTCAGCTCAACCTGGTCTCCTGCTGTGGATAAGGCCTACTCAAGTGCTTGTATTCACTGGTCTACCTGATGGCCCATTTGGACCTAGATTTGCAGTTCTTGCCTCAATCTAGGTATAGGTGATTCAGTCTTAGATTTCAACCCTGACTCACCTATGGCCTCAGCAACAGTTCCATCTGGGCAGCCGGTTTGGGTTCCTTTGTCTTTATTAATACAGACTCTATTCGCATTTCTATTAGCACAACTTTGAAACTCTAGAACTCTCTAGTAGCCTCTTTATGTTGTATTTATTCTACAAACCACATATATATACACACACAGGGGGGTATTTATTGTGTACTAATATGATGTGAAAGTCAATATGGATGATTAAGATTAGATTAGAAGAACAGCCAGGCTGGCAGTGGTACACACCTTTGATCCCAGCACTTGGGAGGCAGAGGCAGGCGGATCTCTTTGAGTTCGATGCCAGCCTGGTCTACAGAGTGAGTCCTAGGACAGGCAGAGATATACAGAGAAACTCTGTCTAGAAAAAAAAAAAAAACATACATTAGCCTCAACCAGATTACCAAAAACAGATAGGATTGTCTGGCAAACTGCTGCCACTGAGCGGGCTGTGCTTAGTGAATTTATTGTTATGTGATAATGTTGACAAGTGTGAAAAGACACGAAGTGTCCATCTAGGTCTCTGGAAATGCAAGGTAAAGGCACAGTCTTGTTTATGAACTATTTCACTTGTTCTGCATTGAGATACAGGATTCTCCTGTCCTCCACCATTCCTGGGTCCTGCTAACGTCCAGACACAGTCAGTGCCCCAGAGCTCATCCTTGGGTTTGTTCACCTATACGCAGGTTCTTAGTCTTCGCATCTAATCTTAGGGTATGCGATCTGTGGTGGTCGAATAAAAATGGCCCTATGGGCCCATAACTGTTAGTAGGTGTGGCCTTCTCAGATGCTCCAGCTAGGCCAGTGTCTCATCTCTCTTCCTCTGCCTGTTGATCCAGATGTAGAGCTCTCAGCTCCTCTCCAGCACCATGTCTGTCTGCTGCCACGTCCCACCATGATGATAATGGACTGAACCTCTAAACTGTAAGTCAGCCACAGTTAAATGTTTTCCTTTGTAAGAGCTACCATGGTTATGGTGTTTCTTCGCAGCAACAGAAACCCTAAGACGCTATCTATATATAGCTTTCCCCTGAATTCCAAACTCAGTTATTCAAGAATATCTCTAGTAGGATGCCTCCTCTCAGTTTTATGAAACCAAAGTCAAATGTCTGATACTAACTCCTAATACTCCATCTCAAACCTGGCCTTCAAGTAACCTTTCCCATTTAGTCACTAACAACGATATTCTTTATTTGCCCATACCCGGTACTTGGGAATTATTCTTCTTTCATAATCTCTGTCTTCTCTCAGTAAATGTTAACTCCACCTTGAAAGCATATACAGAACAGGCGTTCTTCTCAACATCTACCACACGATGCTGTATTCCATGCCACCATCACCTTTTACCCAGATGACTGCAATTGACTCCTAATACAGTCTACATGTTCAGATGACATCTCACCTCTGGTCAACATATTTCAGTGGCTTTTCCTCTTACTCAAGAATGGAAGTTAAAGTTCTTACCAATATTCAATAATGTCCAATACAGTCTGGCTCCCCTTTATGTCTCTGTCTTTAATCACACCAAACCCCTAGAGATCTCCTAGCCTTCCTAATACTATGACCCTTTAATATAGTTCTTATGCTGTGGTCACCCCCAACCATAAAATTATTTTCATTGCTACTTCACAACTGTAGCTTTGCTACTGTTATGAATCTTAATGCAAATATCTAATTTGCATTACACAGGTTGAGAACGACTGCTCCAGATCATTCTGCTCCCTTTATTACTTGAAGTGTAAGGTTTTCCACTTCAAACACTATACTGTTAGTTGCTCTGAGTATAATATCTTTTTATAATATATAATATTTACATCTTTAATATATGGCATCTATAATATTTAAATCTTTAATACATGATATCTATAACAATTACATCTTTACTAAATATGATATAGCTTCTATTATGGATTTATTGCCTACTTTCCACTGCCTCCCCACATGTGCACATTCTGTCTCTCTTCTGTCTCTCTCTCTCTGTCTCTCTGTCTCTCTCTCTCTCCCTCTCTGTGCATGTATACATGTGTTTAACACTAACATTATTAGGGGCTATGTCATAAGTCTCAGTAGGAAGAAAACATAAGTATTTTTCTTTTTTAAAATTTCAGATTCATAATTAAAGAGGCAATGTGGATGAATGACTTAAGCTCATGGCTGAAAAATCAAGAGCTTTAAACACTGGATTCACCTTTGCTAATTACTTGCTAGTCAACTCTGAGGCTGAACTTGTGGCTACTTTAAAAATATTTAACAATACCAGTTCTAATTAGAGACAAAAATGTTATTAAATTATAGAAACAAGAACAAGACAACAGTGATAAATTATGTCAGAAATAAGATTTTAAATTCTGTGATGACCACAGATGTTTACTAACTGTGCTGATAGTTTTAATCATCAGTTTGCTACAACTTAGAGTCACCTGAGAAGGAAAGCTTGCTTAAGAAATTATCTAGATCAGACTGGCCTATTGGAAAATGAGTGATCATGTTCATAATTGTTGTAGGAAGACTCAGCCTGCTGTGGATGGCACCACTTTATGGGGTAAACCCTGAACTGCTTAAGAGCGAGAAGGGCTAGCTGAGTATAAGCATGCAGCAGGCAACCAGCAGGGGGCATTCAATTTCTCTCTGCCTTTAGCTGTGGACATGAGTGACTAGCTACTGTGTTCCTGACTTGACTTCCCCTCAACAATAGGCTGTAACCTATAATAATAATACATGGAGCAAACCCTTTTCTCCTCTAAACTGCTTTTGGCAGGATATTTTTATCACAGCAACAGAAATTAAGCTAGAACCAAGGCAAATGCAATCTGTGTTTTCAAGAGCAGAACAAATCTGGGTCACATACCCCAAACAGGAGCTTTCAGGGTTAGCATTCTGAAAGTGAAGTTGAAGCATACAGTCTGGCCACTTAAAGTTTCTCTCCTCATCCACAATAGCTACTAAGCAAAAAAACAGAGACTTAGTCTACATACCACTGATGTCATTACAAACATGGAGTCTAGGCAGATGTGAGACGGGCCAGTGTCACAGGCCTAGAACTTCAGCATTAGGGAAGCAAACACAGGATTGTCAGTTTGCTTAGATTACACAGGATTATGAATTTGATTGTAAGGTCAGCCAGCAGTTCTTAGCCAGGCTAGGTTACATAGCAAGACTGTCTTTAAAAACAAAACAAAACATATGATTGTTTCAGCTAACTGACTACTTGGAATTCTCAAGAAGAATCAGTTCATTTGAGGCCAATGCCTGCTTTTGTGCCAATGCTTATCACAAACTAGGCATTCCACCAATGCCAACAGTTACTTCTTACACAACACTATGAAGCACCCCATTCAAAAGTTAGAAAACGAATGGGAGAAGTACATTATCCTTGATAGGTTGTATTTCATAATAATCTTCCAAAACGTTTATATGAACATTCTAGGGTCATCTATCACCTGGAACTGGACATAGTCTTAAAATCAAATACTGCCACATGATTCTATATTTGTGATGGGGAAAATCTAAAGTGTCACATAGCATTGAAGCTTACTATAAAGCAAAGTCTCATGCCAACTGTGTCACCTAGAGACACACCAAACCACATATTAGTCAGGTAGGAACAGACAGTGGCATATTCTTGACGTTAGCAAGATGACACTGTGCGGGCTCCATCATCAAGTATTTTAATTTGCAATACTTCACTGACAAAAAGTACAACTTTTTGTCAAAATACTAAAGGAACATTTCAAAGTCTGTAATAATTGTACCAACCACTCATTTTAGGAATTTACAAGCTGGGCATGGCACCTGTCTTTAATTCTAACACTTAGGTGTCAGAGACAGTAAGATCTCTGCAAGTTTGTGGCCAGCCATGAGTACATAAGTGTACATGTATTGAGTTCCAGGACAACCAAGGCTTTCCTGTCTTGTGGGTAAAATAAATCACAAATGGTTGTTTGTTCTAGCCAGCTTCTTTGCTGCTGTGATAAAACATTGACCGAAAGCATCCTGGGGAGGAAAGGGTTAGTTTCATCTTATAGATTACAGCCCATCATGAAAGGAAGTAAGGACAGGAATTTAAGACAGTAACCTGAAGGCAGGAACCTAAAGGCAGGTAAAGACTGTGAAGGAACACAGCGAACTGGATCACTCACTCTCTATGGCTTGTTCAGCTTGCTTTTTTATACAACTCAGGACTGTCTTCCCAGGGCTGGCACTGGCCACCGTGGGCTAGACCCTCTAATCCCAGTCATTAATCAAGAAAATGCCCCACAGGCAAATTGACAAGGCAATTCCTTAATTGAGGTTCCCTTTTTCCAGGTAATGTTAGTTTAGGTCAAGTTGATAAAAACTAACCAGTATAGTGTCGCATTGGTTTCCGTTGCCTCCATACTTCAAACATAAAGAAACTGAAACCAACACACATGCTTTATCTTATAGTTCTGTGCATTAGAAGCCTGTCATGAATTAAGATGCCTTCTGGGGACTCCAGGAGCAAAGTGCACTTCTGTGAGTTTTTGAATTTTGAAGGCTGTCCTGTGTCGTCTCAGAGCCCCTTCTTCCACCTTTAAGCTCCCATTAGCCAGCAGAGTCTTTCTCACAGCAGCTCATGGTAGCCTTGCTCAGGTCTCTTTCTGACTCATCCTTCTACCCTTCTCTGCCACTTCAGAGGACCACTGTGCTTACATGGACTCCCAAGTCATCCAGAACTACCTCTCTCTTTTTAGATAAGGTGGCCAGTAAATATACTTGGATTTTGCAATGTAACTGACAACATTCACAGTTTCTTAAGGTGAGGACACAGACATTGGAGAGCTATTATATTGCTGACCATCAACTAAACAATAGAACTCCACAGGATTAGGAAGTTGATCCCTGTTAACACTGACATTCAAAGATTGCGCTCTGAGTCTTTAAAAAAGAGCTTTGAATTTGTAAATGGACAGTGGGGGAGGGGAACCATAGGGGAAGGAATAGAGGTCAAAATATATATATGCATGTATAAAATTCTTAAACAATACAATAATTTTTAAAAACATTGCTCATTAGCCAGGCAGTGGTGGTACATGCATTAATCTCAGCACTCAGGAGGCAGAGGCAGGCAGATGTCTGAGTTCAAGGCTACCAGGTTACAAAGCAAGTTCCAGGAAATCTCAGGTTACACAGAGAAATCATGTTTGAAAAAACAAAAACAAAAAATATTACTAACTGACTAATTCTAGGCTAAATATAGTTTATTCTGCTCTCAATACAGTAGCAAACAAAATCTAAAAGGTACTAATATCTTTATTCTTAAATCAACTTTCTTGTGTAGCAATCTTATTTGAATCAAGACACAGATTTCTTTTTCTATTTCTACTACTAAACTTACTAAATAATTTGGCCTTACAAAGTGCCATATTGGGTTTATACCTAGTCATTGTTTTACATACCTGAGTAACAATATGTAAGTTTAATTGGGTAGAACCATGAAGCCACAAATGTACCTGTTAGGATGCCATCCTCTTACAGACTTGCCATACTGTAATATGGAATTATATAAGTAGGATTCAGGTCAGGCGGTGGTGACGCACGCCTTTAATCCCAGCACTCGGGAGGCAGAGGCAGGTGGATCTCTGTGCGTTCGAGGCCAGCCTGGTCTACAAGAGCTAGTTCTAGGACAGGCTCCAAAGCTACAGAGAAACCCTGTCTTTAAAAAATAAATAAACGCAGGGTTCTCAGCACAGTTCCTGCCCACCATCGAATACTCCTTAAGCAAAACTAGCATTTATATTATAAAAACTGCATCCAAGCTTTATAGTACACTGAAGATAATTCTAGAATCCTGTTATCCTCTATAAAACTAGAATTTGAAACAACATAACAGAATATTACTGCTTAATGTCTCAATTTTCTATATATTTAGTTAAATTATTTTTTTAATTTTACTAACTAGCTTGTAGCTTTCCATTTATCTATCTATTTACTTACTTATAGGCCAGTTTTACTAAGTAGCCCAGGTTGACCTCACACTCATGACCCCCTGTCTTGGATTCCAAGTGAGATTACAGTAATGTGCAGCCACACCTGGCCTAACATTACTTTTAAATTAAAAATAGAAGAAACGAAAGAACCAACCTAGGAACAATAATTTCCGAATGGTCTTCAGAGTGAATACTGAAGAACCAGCTTCCAAGGCTATGCTCGCTACGTGCATACTACCACTTTTGAAGAAATGACTTTAATGCTAAAACAAGTACTGAAGAACTGACAGAGGTGAAATGAATTAAAATTAAGACTGAATATGAACATAAAAACTGATATTTTCTAAAGTTAACTCAAGATATTTATAAAATTTTGTTTTAACTATTTCAGGACTTTTTTATATTTTCAAACACAAAAATACTTACAGTTTGATAATATGAGGATGACGAAAGAGTTTAAGATTTTGAATTTCTCGTTTTATTTTTCCAACAACATCTAAACTGCGAATCTTCTGTCTATTTAAGATCTTAACTGCCACTTTATGGCCTGTCAACTGGTGTTCTCCAACTGAAGAAAGAGAAAAAGAAATATTGGCTGTCATAAGAACGGAGTCATCGTGCATCTTCCGAATGTACCCTAAGCTTATTTACTCATGGATTTATTTCAGCAGTCGGGGATGCACAGGCCTGAAGTGTTCTTCTTTTGCCTCTGCATCTTCCCCTAGAAAAAGAGTCTCTTCAACACAGAAGCTATGCCTTAGTCATCTCAGCATCCTCAGTAAAGCAAAGCAATGTGAGCTCATCTTTGTGCAAAGGATTGCTAAATTCTGTATTCCTTCATAAAAATACTGTAGAACATCTTTTAGACAGAATAAAATTCATTATATTTTTCCTTATTTCTCATCTTCTCTTTAATGTCACTGTATTTATTACAGAATAAATAATTTCTGTAATAAATGTAAAATAATTACTGTTCAAGCCTCAAGCTACAGCAATCTCTGCTACTTCACACACCCCTCATCACTCCCTTTTGTTCAGGACCATGCTAATCTTCTCTGGCTTGGGCCAGTTTTAATGGTTCTGCTAAGGAACACTCTTATTCTCTTTGATTAGCACCACTCTCTCTATTAACTCCTAGGTGGCCTTCATTCTGTTCTCTGCCACTCCTTACAGATTAGTACTGCAGGTTTTTAACCTAGATCCATGGTGGACCCTCGAGTCATCTCACACGTCTCTCATGCACTTACAACAACTCTATGAAGGATCACTATTCTCCAGGGATAAATGCAACCTAACACAGAAAAGCTAAACGGCTTGTCGGACTGAGGTCACAGGCTTAAGGGGAGGCACCACATGTGACCCAGAGTTGTCTTACTTCAGAACCAAAATGTTTAACCACACAATTCAACAATGCTATCCATCTGCTTGGGATAAGAGTGACGCAAACATAAAATGAACTAATTTAGGAACTGCATTTCTTGTTGAGAGACATTATTTTATTTTCATAACTTCATAATTATTTTAATCACTTTTTAAAAAGTTTGAAAGGTACTTTCCTCACATAGAAAGCAAACTAATTAGTAAAAATCATGTTCAAAGTAGATGGGGGGTAGAAGGGAGGGGAGGGGAGGGAATGGAAGAAAAGGGAGGGGCAACTGTGGTTGGCTTGTAAAATAAATACATAAACAAGTGGATGAATGAATGATAATAAATGATGAATAAATAAATTAAGCAAATGAAATGAATAAATAAATAAAAATCATGTTCCAAGCAACATCAGCTTACTAGCATCCTACAATGCTTTCAGAACTTAAGGAAAAGTTTGATTTCAGGGACTATCCAATGAAATAGCCTAAATAGTTTTTCTTTCTTTCTTTTTTTTTCTTCTTTCTTTCTTTCTTTCTTTCTTTCTTTCTTTCTTTCTTTCTTTCTTTCTTTCTTTCTTTCTTTCTGTCTGTCTTGTTGTTGTTTGCCTACACAGTTTCTTGATGCCTGAGTAGTGCATCACATACCCTGGAACTCTGATAACATCCAAGCACGAGTGCACATGGCCCACCAAGTATGACTTTGTCTTCATTCAAATCCACTATGGCCTCAAGGGAAGTAAAGACTGCCACTCCTTATCACTACGATAGGACGAGACTCACTTTCTCCTTCCCAGTGCGAAACAGGGGACTTTCCCAAGTCAAAGAGGGCGTGGACTCTATGATGGTTAGTCAAATCGAGTTGACTGAATAAATATTTGAGAGGTTACTGAAGTACAGCTCTCGATATGTCTGTGAAGCCATTCCAAAGAAAATTTAAACCTGAAGACACTGCCCTATACAATGGATAAATGCCCAGATCCGTACTACCACAGCACAGGTGAAAGGTGGGGGTAAGAGGGCTCCGGAAGGAGGTAGTCATGGGGATATCTTTAAGGCTGCAGTGGCTCTGGTCTGTTTTTCCTTCTTAGCTGATAAAATGTGAACTGCTCTGCTCCAACCTGCCCTTCCATCATGACAGGTTAGTGCCTATGAATCTAGGAGCCAAATTCCTCTCTACACAATGTTCCCAGGTATTTTGGTCACGTGATATAAAGTATCTAACATGAAGTCTATCGGCCAAGCAGGTGTGTCATTTGTTCTACTATCACAGGGTTAATCTGCAAACAAAGACGCGAGTGAATTGATTCAGAAGAAAATATGATTGTTTTGTCTATATCTGACAAATATTATATATATAAATCTGTTTATCTTTATATATGGAGAAAATTTCCTGAATGAAACACTGAAAAAGAAACAGCATTTTCTATAGATATGGTTAAGAAAACAGATAAGTAAGTGTCTGAAGTTAAAACACTCCAATACATTGAGAATTCCCGGTTTTGAGGAATTACACTAGCCGTTTGTCTAATAATTCCTTCAGTGACTTCTTGCTTAACTATAATTAATAACATTCAAATAATCTGTCATCCTTTCCCCTGAAAGCCAAATTAAAGTCCTAAAATTTTTTAATAAATACACATGCAAGACCAAAAACAAAAAACCTTCTATGTATATAGCAGACATAAACTTTCCTTTATGGAAATCAAATGCTTTCATTCATCAAAGTTTTATTTCCATTCAATCAATTTGAAATTTAATAAATCTAAAACATTTGCTAGGTATCTTTAATGAGAAATAGCTTGTTGATCAATCATATGCACATGAAAAGAGATTTACATTAGGCTTCATCATATTAATGGGGAACAACGACAGCAATAAAACAACTGAAATACATTTTATTTGGTATTTAGTACACCTTGTTTGTAAAAGGTAGTTGAAAGAGAATGGACAAGCTTGCCATAGCACCATGTACAAAGCAAGTATTGAAATCATACCTGCTGTCTGGTACAGTAGAACACTCCCCCACTCAGCTACTTTATAGTGAGCGCCCACTATGAGAAAGCACTGTGCTAATCACACTGACGGCCACCAGGGCAGCGTGGTTCTGTTGCACTGCCAGCTGCCAGCAACATCTACTGTATATTTTTTGTACCCCAGGTACAAATCCCAAATTACACCCACACACATGACTAGCAAAAGGAAAGACAGCACCCTATCCTTCAGTGTCTAGCTGTAGCCATGTAAAAGTCTCCGCAGCTTCTCCATCTCAAAGTCTGGAACTTAAAAGCCTCTGGTCTGAACCCAATGGTCAGTTATGTACCCAGAAGCAACAGGGAAGAGCAGACTAACAGACATGATGACAGTGTGAACTATCTGTCAGAATTTTATGAGAGTTACATACTACCATCTTGTTTAAGGCCCTCTTTATTTATTTATTTATTTATTTTGAGAATTTCATACAAGTTTACAATGCTGCAGTTAGGCAGCTGTGAGCCACCTGCTGTGGTGCTGGGAACTGGACTGAGGTTCTCTATAAGAGCACTCTGCATTGTTAACTGCCGATCCATCTCCCCAACAACTATACAATGTTTTCTGAACAAACCTACCCCAACCCACACTCCTACACCATTTCTCCATCTTTCATTCATGGGCAACTTTTCTGTTTCTTTCTTTTAACTCGCTAGTCCCTTTAGTGTTGTCAGTATGTGAGTGTAAAACCATTTCACCGAAGCAAGGGGCAGCTAACAGGATTGGTATCCCTGAAGAAAACTGACTGACCCTCCCTAGTAGCCAATAGTTCCCAGCTATGATCCTCTCCCACGCATGCTGGGTTTTTGCTGGACTGAGCTATGTGGATCTTATCCATACAGCTACTGGGAGTTCTCATGTTCAGCAGCCCTGTTACGTCTGGAAAACACTGCTTTGCCACAGGCCTCCACAATCTCTAGCTTTACCTTTCTGTGCTGATGGTCTTTGAGTTTTGGGAGGAGGGGCATGATAATGGATGTTTCATTTAGGCTTAAACACACCCAATTTCTTCTTCTCTGTTCTGTGACTGGTTTTGAGTCTCTGTACTAATGTCATCTACAGCAAAAAGATGCTTCTTTGATGAGTTGAGAGCTGCAATAATCTAAGGGCATAATGGTAAAAAAAAAAAATAATAAAAAAAAGAGGGCAATTCGATACAATGTCCATTTGTAACATAATAGTAATAGGTTCTCCCCTAGAGCCTATGACCAACCCAGCAATGTGTTTTTGACCCAGTTAACAGCACCAGGTATGAGCTCTATCTTGAGGTCAGGTCTTAAATTCAACAAGAATATTGTTAGTTACTCTCATAACATGCGAGCCACTATGCACCAGTGGGCATGCCTTGCCAGAATTGTCATTATCGTAGCTCCCAGGGTTCACAGCTGGCTTTTCTCTCTCAGTAGCCTACATAGTACCTTCTGGCAACACAAAAGCTAGCCAGTTCAGATGAAGCTTCCAGGTCGGCACCAGCTTGATTTCTCTACCCTATGACTCAAGTATGTGGTGACTGACACATACTAATTCCTGGTGGGCAGCCAAGAGCAATCACAATGGCCCGCACTGTTTGGGGGAATCTATAGGACCCCCCCCCCGACCAACAAGTGAAGAAAGGTAGGCCCTTTTATTCAGTTGAAGAGGGGTAGACCCTTCATCAAGTTGAAAAGGAATAGGCCCTTTCCACAAGTTGAAGATGGGCTACCTTTTTATTTTCTGCCCCTGATGATTAACAAGTACTTACTCAGAACACTTTACAACTCCCTTCAGGGCTCTTCTGAACTCCATATGCATGCTATGGCAT
>JAQHUG010000012.1:7224129-7248723 GCA_028555095.1 Dicrostonyx torquatus | reverse complement strand
CTCTCCCTCCCCTCCTCCAACTCCCCCCACCTTTCCCCTCCCCATGTCCCATCCACTTCTCAGAGAAGGTAAGGCTTCCCATGGGGAGTCAACAAAGTCTGGCACATCATTTTGAGGCAGGACCAAGACCTCCCCGCTATATCTAGGCTGAGCAAGGTATCCCTACAAAGAGAGCGAGCTCCAAAAAGCTAGTTCAAGCACTAGGGATAAATCCTGGTCCCACTGCCAGAGATACCACAGACTGCTCTTTTTACACAACTGTCACCCACATTCAGATGGTCTAGTCTGGGCCTATGCAGGTTCCCCTGCTATCAGTGAGCTATCAGTTCCCTGGAGTGAGTGAGCTCCCACCAGCTCAGGTCAGCTGCTTCTGTGGGTGTCCCCATCATGGTCTTGACACCTGTGCTCATATTATCGCTCCTCCCTCTCTTCAGTTGGACTCTGAGTGCTTGGCCCAGTGCTCACTGTGGATCCCTTCATTTGCTTCCATCAGTTGCTGGATGATGTTTCTATGACGACAATTAAGGTAGTCATCAATGTGATTACAGGGGAAGGCCAGTTCAGGCCCCCTCTCCACTATTGTTTAGGGTACTAGCTAGGTTTTTCGTGTGGATTCCTGGGAATTTCCCTAGTGCCAGATTTCTTGCTAGCCCCATAATGGCTCCCTCAATCAAGATATCTCTTTCCTTTGCTCTCCCTCTCTGTCGTTCCCCCATCTCGACCAACCCATTCCTTCATGTTCTCCTCCCTACTTCCCTTCTCCCCCTCCCCCTCCCCTCCTGCCCACCCCCGCATGCTGCCAATTTTCTGAGGCTACATCTTTAAAAAGGTAGAGAATAAGAGAATAAATATAAATGAAAGGAATTCCAAGTACTGGTAAGAATACAAAGCACCTGTACTGTTAGCTACAGATGAGGATATGTCAGTGCAAATACTTGGGGTAATCATAACTACTGAACAGTCCATAATAACTGCTAAAACAGCACGAGTGTATATTCTAAGATTTAGTAATGCTGAGCCTATAACACTAAGTCTCATAATGCTAAGTATATAATCACAAAAATTCACAAGTGCTCAGGAGTCTAAGGATTCCTCAAAGCTGCTCATCCATAGGCTTAAACTTCAGGCAACAAAGATTAGCAGAAAACAAACAAACAAATAAACAAGTATACGGTAGAAAGGACCTAGTCAGAGTGCATCTCCAAAGCAGGATGAAAGAACCAGGTACCTTGGGGTCCAGGAAGTAAAGCAATCTGGGGAAGGCAGTTATGGTATTATTAGAGGAAAAAGTACTCTTCTAAGAAGGTCTAATAATCATGAGTATTCACTACTATACCATACACTTTTGTGTGTGTATACATTGACATACTACTCTACATATACACATACAGAAACACATGTCATTACATCAGCTTTTTATACACACTTCTCTAAAATGTAAACTACCCCAGAGTACTTAAGAAAACTGAGATTCACACAGTTTATGAAACCTACCCAAAGTTCATTTTGAAAATTAATAATAGAGCTTCTATTTAAAGCCACATCTTGGTACCTCCAAAGCAATTCTCAGGGAAAATTAAGTTTTCTCCCTTCCACTTCTCAGGAATCCTACTGTCCCTGGTAAACAACTAGAAACAACATTGAGACTAAAAAAAAAACAAAAAAACAAACAAACAAACACAATAAAACTCTTTGCTGTGTATACATCCGGGTGTTTGCATAAACGTCTATGTTCTTGTCAGGTGTCTCCCTCAATCACACTCTGCCCCCTCCTTGTTTTAAAGACAGGATCTTTCAATGGCCCTGTAGTAGCTAGAGTGGCTGCCAACAAGTCCCAAAGATCTTCCGGTCTCCACCGCCCCAGCGCAAGGAATCTAGGTGCTACAACAACTGACTGCTTTTAAGATGGGTGCTAAGGATGAAACTCAAGTCCCCATGCTTGTATGACAGTCTTTTATCAAGCCATTTCCCTTATCCCTCAAACAAAGCTCTTTGTAAAAAGATATATTATATATTCTCAAATACAATCTGACAGACTTATTACATTTATTTATTCATTTGTAGAGATCCCTACACAAGTAAATCTGATTTTTTTTATCAAAAGATACATTAGACAAAAGACATGTGTCCAGCTTAGAAGTGGACAAATCACTTCAATAGGCACTTCATAAAAGAAATGCAAATGGACAAAAAAAGGTGGTTCATTAGCCTCTAGGGAAATATAAACCAGCTCTAGTTATAATGGCTTTTTATAAACAAGGAATTCTGTTATATTATTTGTTATAAATATAAAGTATAACTACTATTAAAAAAAAAAAACAGTGCGGTAATTCCCCCAAAAAACTAAAAGACAATCTAGCTATCTCAAGCATAAGAACAAATCCAAATGAAATTACCATTCTACCAAACAGATACATGGAGGTCCAAGTCACTGAGACATTCACAATACAGTGAGATATGTAACCTGGGTGCCCACCAACGGCTGAGCAGCTAATGAAAAGAGGTTCTGTAAACAAGATGGAACCCTAAAGAAAGCCAACATCCTGTAATTTACAGTAAAATGAAAGGACCTGGGTAATGTGAAATAAACCAGGGAAGAAAGATGGGTATCACATATTCTCCCTCATATGTAGAAGCTGAAATAGCATGGTCTAAATGTAGAAGTGATGGGGAATCTCTGCCAGCCAATGATCTTTAAGAGGTTGGGCCAGGTTAGGGCGTGACCTTTTGGGTACCTAGAGAAAACCATGGGCCCATCCAGGATTCTCTCTCTTTCTGTGGCTCCCAAGGCTACACAGCTGAGGTTGGACTTCTCATTCCTGTTTTGTGAGTTTGCCCCTTATAATAAAGAAATTATACTAAAATATCTTGAAGTTAGGCTGGGATTCCTAAACCACATCCTTCAACAACTGGCACCCAACATGGAGATGGGTACATCCCCTTTTGGGGACCCCCATGACTGCAACCAGCTGCCACCTGGCCCCACGTGGGCATTTGGGCACTGACCCTCCCTGTGCCACAGCTCTACAGCAGCCTCTGGCCTCGGTGGCATGTCAGAGCCACTCTGGATCCAGCTTCCCCAGCACAACACAGAGACGCAGACAGGGCGCAGGCTTCCCCAGGTGTCTCTGTTGGCACTGCTGCCTTGCTGTCCCTGAAATACCCATGCTGCTGCCGCTGCCCAGTTAGGAATCTCCATGGAGCACACAGTCTGTGATTTGCACTGGTGGAAGGCTCTGGGTTTTCTCTTTATCCTGGTAACCAATTCTCGAAATCACTTTGATCACCTTAATAACTGATCTTAATTTAAGCATATTTTCAGTATCCAATGCACTAAAACCAATTCAAAAAGTCTGCAGCTTGGATTTTCTAACCACGCGGCTGCACCTGCTGGCCAGTAATGGTTACTGGCCTACTCCAACTCAATACACATTATGACAGGTGAGATTTATAAGGTCAATATGACAGATAATTTAACGATGCAAGAGTTCAACAGCTTCTTATACCATGGATGGTATTATGCAAAGCTTATGTGATTTCCCTCCTACATCCCTATATTTCATTCTAGGGATTAACTTTGTCTTTCATATTTTCTCCTTTAAAAAATGCTTTAATAATAGAGCCAAAAATGAGGCACTTTTAAAAATTATATAGTATTTATATACTGATAATGACCAGCTAAAAGGGAAAATCAGCACTCTGGAGAAGATACAACCAATCTGACAGACAAAACCCAGTCAATGACAGAGGGTGCTGAGACAGTGTCTGAGAGAATTCGTACTGTTGAATGTATTAATCAGAATTTGTTAAACAGTTGTAATAGATTAATGGATAGGGTGTCTCTCCAGGAATGTAATATATATGCCATAAAATTTATGTCCAAGGACGAGATGTTATCTTTACTGGACAGACTTCATACCTTGGAATCCTCAATGAGGGCATTAGAACAAAACACCGGGCAGGAGATCCAGACTTTACAAAGGCAGTGGTAAAAAAATTTAAAAATATTTTAAAAAATTAAGAAAATTGATGAGCAGGGACAAAAGGTACAAAGACAAAATTTAGCCTCATCAGTACGTACCAAACTCCAGGATAACTTCCCCAGAGTTCTAACTGCCTATCCAGTGATCTCCTCAGAAAGACCATCTGGCTTCAAGTACCCTAAGGTAGTCAAGGAATTTACATAGGAGCCTAAATGTGTGAGCGATCTAAAAACAAACAAATAAATAAATAAATAAATAAGCGAGCAAGCAATAGTTTCTTACAGCCTACATTCACCCTATGTTAGGAAAATGGTCAAAATGTGGGTAGCCATGAGGTTACCGCACATGATTCATTTAATCTCGGCAGTCCTAGAAGATGGACCACAGCTTCTCTAAAAATGTTATTGGAAAAAACAGGCAAAAAATTTTTAAAACAGAGAAAAGCAAAAGGACTTAAGATTTCCCAAGATCAAATTCTGGGTGAGGGACTTTACTTTGATCCTCAGGACAAACACACCTTGTCCCTATGTAACACAGCAGCCTTAAATGCTTGGGACAGGATTCAGGAAACAAAAAAGAAAATTAAATCATATATTAGGGTTAAACAGGGACAGAGAGAACACTTTAATGACTCTTTACAAAGATTAACTAAGGCAGTACAAACAGGAATAACAGACTCAGTTGCTAGACATGTACTAATTGAATCTTTGGCTTTTGAGAATGCAACTTAAAATATTTGGCCCTTTAAAGGTCAAATCAACACCAATAGATAAATGGATTTTACATAAATAAATGTTGAAACATTTGACTATAGTACTAAAGCTTGGATAGGAGAAACCATTTCCAATGGTATAAGGAGACATCAAAACACCAAATGTTCTAATTGTGGTAAAATAGGACATCTGAGAAGGAATTATAGCATGTCCTTCAACAAAGAAGAGTAATTACAAGAGATTAAGAAAGATGGATACAGGAGACTGAATTTGATCCACATGTATTGGAGTATCAAACTAAACCCTGTAACATGGTTTTAAAGACACAATCTGAAATAGTGCAGAAAAAAATCTTTAATGATATGAATGAAATATATAAATATATTTAATATACTTATTATATATATTATGAAACATATAAATATAAATATAATCAAATTCTATAATGATAAGAATGAATTTTAAATTTTTCTCTTTTAAACATGGCAAAATGATATAAATGGAAAAAACACAGAATGCTTAAGCAGCATCATTCATGATAATTAAAACACAAAAACTTTCCAAATGTCTGTTAACAACAAATAAGTAGTACAGACTTACTGTAACATGGGACTAAACAAATTACAATTATATGCAACTACAGACAAAAAGCTCACAAACATAATCTCAGGCAGAAGAAGCAAGATATAAAAGATTCTGCTTCTAAAAAGTTCAAAAGGGGTGCAATTATACATGGGGGGATGACCTTCAGTGGGAACAAAGAATGGAGGCATTGACCAAAGGGAGCTCCTGGGATACCAGTCATTCCTGTGGTTTTGGAAGCAGTACTCGTAGTTGGTTAGTTTATATTATCAGTACTCCTGTAAAGAATGATTAGAATGATGAGACTCTTTCTGGTACAGAGGATGCTGTGGTTTGAATGAGAAATGTCCCCCATTGACTCACATTTTGAACACTTGGTCCCCAGCCGGTGGTACTATTTAGGAAGGTTGTGGAATCTTTAGGAGCTGGGTCTTGAGGTTTTATTGCATAGCATCACTTCCTGTTCATTCCCTGCTTCCTGAATGTACATTCAATGTGGCCAGCCAGACTTCTGACATCCTACCTTCTTCCCTTGCCTGCTGCCATGCCTTCACCACCATAATGGACTGTAGATCTCTGGAACTAAGTCAAAATAAACTTCTCTTCCTTACATTGCTTTTGTCAAGGTATTTTATCACAGGAACAAGAAAGTAAGTAGGCAGAGTGTATAATTTTAAGTCAATTGAGAGTTCTTCAAGGCCCTGGACATGATGGTATATGCCTTGCTTCCCAGAGGCAGAGGTAGGAGGATCACCCCAACTTTGTTCTACATAGTAGTTCTAGTCCAAACAGGGATAACCAATGAGATTCCATATCAAAAATTCTAGGACACTGAATCAATACCTAAACTATGGCAAGCCAAAGCTTACTAAGTCTTTCAGCAAGTTGAAACTTGGTGCAGAGATTGGCCCAGTTTGTTGGCCTTTACTCATGCCTATACAGAACTCTAACTCTGGGAGTCTACCATCACCAGACTCCTGCCAAAATAACACAAGGCTCCTTTCTTCTTTGCCCATGATGAAACAGTCTCACTGATTTTCTCCAAATTTCGTTTTCATGAAGTCCTTAAATTCTCTGAAGATAGTTCTAACATGGAAGCAAAAGACTTTTATTTTTGGCCTATGATTAAGCACCATACTAAGAACTGCACAGGCATATTCAATTCTCCAAACTCAGACGGAAGACAGATAGCATCATATGTAGGCTACAGAGAGCACACTAGGAACTGAGAGGACATCTGAGAATGACAGCACATTAAATGCTAACACAAGGAACAAGGTGTAGCAGGAAGAACAAAATCCCAGAGACAGACATTGGGGTTCAACCTGAAGATCAGAAGGCAAAGCAGCCGACCACTAGAGAGACCTTTATCTCTACCAAATCTTCAGACCAAAAGGATGAAATCCTGTCTCCATGAATTCTCAGACTCCACACTGCACTGAGTTCCTGTCTCTTCCCCTTTATGTTCCTTTCTCTGCCCAGCCATATTGCTCCTTTCTCCACCTCCCTAGTGCTGGGATTAAACATGTGAGCTACTACCACCTGGATCTGTTTCTGGATTGATCTTGTGTATCCCAGGGTATCCTTGAACTCACAGAGATCCATCTGCCCGTCTCCCAAATCCTAAGATTAAAGGTGTGTGCCACCACCTGGCCTGTAGGACTGACTAGAGTGGTTGCTCTGCCCTCTGATGTTCAGGCAAGCTTTATTTATTAAAATAAAAATAGTAGCACTATGACAAGGAGCTTATTTTAGCTCACAGCTCAATTAATACGGTATTAACCGTATTAACATGAGTTAATACGGTAGGAAGTCATTGCTGCAGGACCTTGGTGGCTGCTCAAACTGCTGTGGCGACAAAGCTGAGAACGGAATGCTGCAGCTCCATAATCTTTCTCCTTTTATTTGGTCCAGGACCCTGGGCTATGAAATGGTGCTGCCCACGTTTCCTGTAGCTTGTCTAACTTCAATTAACCTAGTCATATTCAGAACTTTGTTTTCATGGTGATTCCTCATCCTATTAAGTTGATAAACAAGATTAGCCATCACATTCCCACTTATTGTCAACCTGACACTCAAACATAGCAGGTTAAGTCATAACCTTTCACCCCTTGTCCTCATAGACTCATGGGCATCTGATGATGCAAAATGTATCCAATCTAATTTCACAAGCCCTTATAATCTTTACCAGTTGCCATACTGTTTAAAATTCCAAAGTCCAAGCTTCTGTTGAGACTGGAGGTAATCTCTTAATTGGGAGTCACTATAAACTCCAAGTTACAGTCTTACAATACACAAAGACACAGAATAAACATGCCCATTCCAAAGAGAGCTCTGGGGCACAGCGAGAAGGACTTGACCAAAGCAAGACAGAAAATTCACCACATCCTAAAGCTCCACTCTGAGTGGATTTGGGAAATCATAATGGAATCATTTGGGCACCAAAGAGTTTGGATGGCCCCATCTTTCAACTCTGCTGCTTGAAATACATACAACCCTCTTTTGAGTCAACAATCCTCCTCAATGCCTACAGCTTTCTTCAGCAGAAATGCCATAGTAGCATCTCCCACACAATAGGGTCTACAACCTTGATTCTACCTCCACAGCCTCACAAAGTGACCTTGCAGGACCTCCTCCTAACTTGAACTCCGACCCTGGCACACATTGCCTGTCCTTAGTGGATCTCTGGAAGTCTGTGGTGCAGACTTCATAACCTCCTTAATCTTGCATCTTTTATGCCTGTTAAACCAGTATCCTGAGGACAATGCGGCCAAGTCCTGCAGCAGCTTGGAATAGAGCCTGACCCTTTGGACTAGAGTTGTACTGGCGTCTCTATGCTGACTCTGAGGAAACACTTTCTTAGGAAATTGATTTTGGTCTAGGAACCCCTACAATATCATTCTTAATTTAGGCTCCCACCTTTCAAATGTTTCTGAACTTTCATTACAGCCTTCTGTGAGGGAGGTCTTGCCCTCTGAGTACCTTTCCTATTGCCCCAATGCTGAGTTCCAATTTCTCTTTCATGGCACTCATCTCCTTAACAATTATAGATGCTTTTGTTTTTTTGGTTTTAGTTCTGCTGTTTTATTTTGTTGGTTTTTGGCGTTTGTTTGATTCTGTTATTCAAGACAAGTTTCTCTGTGTAGCCCTAGCTGTCTTGGAACTCACTCTGCAGACCTAGCTGGCCTTGAATTTAGAATTCAGAGGTCCACCTGCCTCTGCTTCCTGAGTGCCGGGATTAAAGGCCTGCACTGCCACCACCACCCACCAGATGTTGTTTGTTTGTTTTGTTTGTTAATCATCAACCTTGTCTGACCTGACACTTAATTCACACATTTCCTCCCCTAACTTCAACTTTCTTATCTCAGTTCTATGGTCTGCTCTTCCTCACTGCAGACTTGGAGTACAGCAATAAGCAGCAACCATAACACAGTCTGAATGCTATTCCATCTGGTTAACTTCCCCTGTCAAATGAATTGGTCCCTAATGTTCAGCCTCACTCGGGTTCTCAGGAAACAGGTAAAATACAGCCAGCATATTTTATCAGAATATTGTATGAATAGTTCCTAACCCAGTTTCAGACAGAGTCCTTGTTCACCTCTGTCAGCTCATGAGGTAGGCCTCCTTTGTCCACATGTGTCTCAACATTCTTGTCTTCCAAGATCCCTACAGAATGTTTCATTAAATTCTGCTCACAGCACTTCAGGGCCTTTGTAGCCCACAGGTGCAAACTCTCCACAGTCCTCCTGCAAACCAGTTTCAAAGGTCTAATAACCACCACTTCTGGGTACCAATTATATGTTTTAGTTAACTTTCTTCATTACAATAACCAAATTCCAAATGAAAGTGATTAAGACCAAGGGCTTATTTGGGTTTGTAGTTCATCATGTGGGGAAGTCACGGCAGGGGAGCTTACAGCAGCTAGTCACATTGGATCCACTTCAACTCAGCAGCTTGTTTCCTTTTCATTCAAAGACCTGCAACCCATGGAATGGTGCTGCCCACATTTAGTGTGGCATTCCACCTCCACCTAATTTTGAAAAGCCCAGAGAACTGTTTCCACAATGATTTTAAATCCCATCAACTTGAAAAGATTTACCAACACAGACAGGATGGTGTGTCCAGAGCCTAAACACGAAACTCAGACTACTTTATCCCTAGGTCACCAATGCCTCTTGTCACGTATCAAGTGTCCTTGTCACATCTGTATGCTTATCACACTTGCTTCTTATCACGTTATTGCAGCACGTCCTAATAAATGAAGCCATGATGGAAGGAAGGACACTGGATGAGAGTAATCAAAAAGAGCCAGGTGGAAATAGAGCTGTGCCCTTCGTTGTGAATCAGACACAAGCTGAAATTGGAGAAATAAAACCTGGCTAAAACTACTCTGACAGCCCCATAATAAATATAGCACAGATTCAGTACTGAAAGGATGAGTCATATATCCCAAAAGACCTTCCTGACTTGGTTGTTTTTACCATGTAAGTGTGTCTTTATTTTTCATTCTTTCAATCAGTAAATATTGTTTGATTGAAGGATGTAAAGAATTGTCTTGGGCTGGAGAGATGGCTCAGTGGTTAAGAGCATTGCCTGCTCCTCCAAAGGTCCTGAGTTCAATTCCCAGCAACCACATGGTGGCTCACAACCATCTGTAATGAGGTCTGGTGCCCTCTTCTGGCCTGCAGGCATACACACAGACAGAATATTGTATACATAATAAATAAATAAATAAATATTTAAAAAGGGGGGGGGCTGGAGAGATGGCTCAGCGGTTAAGAGCATTGGCTGCTCTTCCAGAGGTCCTGAGTTCAATTCCCAGCAACCACATGGTGGCTCACAACCATCTGTAATGAGATCTGGTGCCCTCTTCTGTCCTGCAGATATACATGCAGGCAGAACATTATATACATAATAAATAATTAAAAAATTTAAAAAAAGAATTGTCTTAAATGCTGAAAATAAGCGAAAGTTGCATTCTGTTAGAGAATATAAATAATAAGCAAGCATATGAAATAA
This sequence comes from Dicrostonyx torquatus, assembly GCA_028555095.1. Lineage (NCBI taxonomy): Eukaryota > Metazoa > Chordata > Mammalia > Rodentia > Cricetidae > Dicrostonyx > Dicrostonyx torquatus. The sequence goes on along the minus strand of JAQHUG010000012.1, from coordinate 7,238,426 downwards.
TGTTGGTTCAATGGCAATAAATTAAGAAAATAAAGCACATAAAGATAGACAGGCAAAAGGGCAGAGAAAAAACACAGGCTATTTTAAATCAATCAAGAAGAGCTTGAGGACTTTTTGTTTTTTTAAATAAAAACTCTATACTTCTTTAACCTTAAGGCATATTGATTTCTAATTTTGAGGGGGTGGGGGTTAAGGCAGGGTCCCACTATGTGGCTCTGACTGTCCTGGAACTCACTAGGTAAACCAGGTAAACTCACTAGGTAAACCTTGATTTCACAAAAGATCTGTTTGCCTTTGCCTCCTGAGTCCTGGGATTAAAAGTGTGTGCCACCACACCTGGGTTCTGCTTTATTTTTTAATCTTTATTTAATCTGGCTTTAGACTGTAACTTTAAAATATTTCTTTAAAACTTAAATCAACCTAAAATTCCGTAAAAAATAGCTTAATAATTACATAATCACTTAAGGTATGATATAATCAGAAAAAGTCCACCAGTGTAGAAGAGATTATTTTAAAATGCTAGAAGATACATTCAAGTCACGGATAAAGGATCTAATGTTTTGTGCCTGTGCTCACTCTGGAGGACTGGAGACCCTGCAGGAGCATGACCACCAGTTCCTCATCAAATGCCTCGTGTTTTTCCAACTCCAGTACTGTGTCCATTTCCTCCTGCAGTTCTCACTCAACAACTTCATCTCTATTTCCTTTCCAGTTCCATGAATCCCCTCTAACTGCAAGAATGGATTTTCTTCTAATGTATTGAATAAATATAATTTCAAGTTCCATAAAAACTCTTATAATAAGTTGTGGGATGATTTAAAATTCTCTACAAAATAAAAGACACAAAACTAGTTTTCACCTCAAGGGCTCTTAGGTTTCATTTTAACAATTACCCCTGATATTGTAATATGCACCTTTGACTCACTAATGTCCAGCACAAATTTGGAGTTATGCTTTTCTCAGATAATGCAAGGGCTTTAGAACACATTGGGCTTTGTATTTAATTCCAACATATATTTTAAATCTTGGAGGATGAATTTTTGTTATCTATTATCTATATCTAAATAGTTATCTATCTAGTTACTGCTCTGTCAGTCCATTCCAGTGCCTTTCATCTCCTTTTGGGCTTTGTGGTGGCTTGAATGAAAATGGCCCCCATAGGGAGGGCCCTGAACTAGTCGTGGCCTTGTTCCAGGAGCAAGTCCCCGGAGGTTTCAGAAGCACAAGCCAGGCCAAGTACTGCTTTCTATTGCCTGCAGTTCAGGTTGTAGAGTTCTCAGCTTCCTCTCCAGCACTAAGTCTGCTGTATGCTACCCTGCTTCCGACCATGATGATAATGGATAAACATCTCAACTCTAAGTCAGCCCCATTAAATGTTTCTTTATAAGAGTTGCCATGGTCATGGTGTCTCTTCACAGCAAGAGAACCCCAGCTAAGACTGGCTTCTTGCTTTCATTTGGGATTACTTTCTCACTTACTGGATAATGCACTTTGGTGTTTCCTTTACTGTGGCTATGCTAGCAACAATTTACCTCTTAAACACAAGCAGAAGTGTGCTACTTTAGTTTTAGGCTTTATTTTCCTCCCATCAAATGGCAAAAGTTGGGAGTTTATTTCTTTCACCTCTTACCTTCAAAAATCACTCCTGTCTATTTTCTCTTTCCCTTCAAGACTGTGCAATGCCCATGCTGTGACAATCACTGGTCTTTCTTGAATCCAAAGTAGTATTTACAAGACAGCAAATGTTCTAACTTTCAGTTTACTTAGGATGGATTTAGGACACAGAATATCAATATAGTGTGATCACACACGTCCTTAAAACACAGAACTAGTTACTCCCTAGCCCAGTTTTCACACAAGGCAAACTAGGTTGTGATACTCAATGAGTGGATCCTGTCAACTCTAGTAAAAGAGTCTCAAGTGGGAGCCACGTGTATGCATTATGATTAGACACTCTAATGGAAGCTGGAAGTAGGCTTCTGTTTCCTTACGATTGTGTTGGTAAAAACAATGGTCTTACACTTCTTCCATAGTTCCTCCAGCCCAATATCAATTACCCAATGGCAGGTTATTTTTATAAATATGATGTCCAGGGGCTGGCAAGATGACTTAGTGTATATAGACTCTTGCACACAGGCCTAAAGACCTGAATTCAAAATTCCCCACATCTCAGCCAGTCACTGGTGGCGCACGCCTTTAATCCCAGCACTCGGGAGGCAGATGCAGGTGGATCTCTGTGAGTTCAAGAGCAGTCTGGTCTATAAGATCTCTTCTACAATGCTGAATGTGGTGTGTGAACATCTGTAGAGGCCCCACTTGACTTTCTTTCCTTTACAGAAGACAGGAAGTAGACATTCTTAGTCAGTCTGGGATTAAACTGACCATAAACAGAATTTTCCAAGTATTGGAACCATAAACTCACATGCTCACCAAGGACTGGCTCTAAAAACTTTAACTCTCTGTTCTCCTCAGGACTAGACCTGCTTAGCTCTTCTCTCTCCCGGCTGCCGCTCTTTGCTTGACGTCTCACATTTCCCATCTCACATGTTAGCAAACCTCTCAAGATGGCAGGCTCACGCCAGGGGATTTTTCTTCTCAGAAGGTTTCCTTGAAATAGTTTTGGTTGCCTTCAAACAGATGGTTGTGGAGTTACTTGGGGTTTCTCCTCCAGTTTTCCTAGTTGCTCTTAAGCAGACAGTTGATTTCATACAAGCTACAGTCAGGGTAGACATCAATAACACTGGGGGAAATGTGTGCACAATGACACTGGGGGAAATGTGAGCACAATGACACTGGGGGAAATGTGAGCACAACGACACTGGGGGAAATGTGCGCACAATGACACTGGGGGAAATGTGCGCACAATGACACTGGGGGAAATGTGTGCACAATGACACTGGGGGAAATGTGCGCACAATGACAGAATGCTAAAGCTGACAAGTGCACCGTCATAGGCAACTATGCCTACCTTCCATGGAAACTAGGTAGTCTGCAGTAGTAACCCTGCTGGGCGACCATCTACACCCGAGTAAATGGGTCAATAACAGAAATCTCACTGATACATGTTATGGGTGCCTGGAAACAACCCTAACTGCGGCCCATAATGCACCTCCTTGCATAGGTCTCTAAGGCACCCCCAGTTATGGCAACTCTTCTTTCCAGATGATGGTACTTTAGCTGCTTAAAGCAAAGTCACCCCTGTTTCCTCACAGTGTGAAAACCACACATTTCTTCTATAAGAGGCTGCATGGCACACTTGTGGAGTTCTCCTAAAGATGAAGCTTACTGTCAGAATGAATCACAGTTGGCTATATTTTTTTTCAAGCTGTAACACAAAGAACTGAGCCTATTACTTCAAATTTGACTTAAAGTATAATGAAACAAAACTTCTACAACTGCCAACTGATATTGTCTCTGCACATCTATTTTCTGCCTGGAAACAATTTTATCATTTAGCATTCATAATACGTAGTTTTTGAGCTTGTTGTCACCTTAAAAAAACACTCTGAGTCTTTGGAACTACTAGCAATTGTTCTAGTCTTTATGCACCACCTGTATTTTGGTTTAGGTTTTAACCTAAGAGCTAGATTTGACACTTGTTCCTATTGAATTTCACTTTTCTGGTTTTTATATAGCACTCTAAATATTCTATTCAGTTAAAATACTGATTCTATAGTTTGTCTACTAGTTACTTCATCTAGCTTTTTGCCACCCTAAACAGCAACTCTTATTGGATCTGAGGTCATGTCAAACCCATTTAAATAAACTCAATTGTATAAACTAGAGAGATGGCTCAGTGGTTAAAAGCATCTACTGCTCTTCCAGAGGACCTGAGTTCAATTCCCCGCACCTGTCAGGCAGGTCACACCTGCCTGTAACTCTAGCTAGGGGGGTCCGATACTTTTAGCCTCTGCAGGCACCTGCACATACACACACCCAGACATATAATTAAAAATAAAAATAAATTGTTAGGACAATTGAAGTATAAATGGAACATGCCCTTCCTGATCATAACTGACTCCTTTGAGAACAGTAATTCAGCATCAATAAACCATCCAGAGCACATTTCATCTTAATCACAAAGCTACTATGAACAAAAGCCAACTTTCTTGCTAAAATCAACTGATAGTATGCAGTATAGCTGGGAGATTATCTAACAACTCACAAAGCACTGGAACAGGCTATAAAAAGTGGTATGAATTGGAGAGAAGATGGGTTCATCATATCATAGTTAACTTAAGACATTAAATAGAAAACAAGAATCATTTAAACAGATTGTGTTAACATTCTCATTTCATTTTAATTAGTAAGTCAGCTGTTTGTAGTAGTGTCTATAGCCACATTAATAACAATAATATTATTTGTGCTTGCTAGTCAATATAATTAAGCACAGCAAATATATAATATACAGTGGTGGGATTATTGCATTACCTTGGGAGGACTGAAATCAGTTCTGGAATCTCATACAGCACCAACTCATACACAGTCAAGAAGGAAAACAAAAACAATGCATACTAATAAAATTGCACAAATAAAGTAAGAATTTAGAAGAATTGGGGTTATAACTAAACATTTAATTTCATTATTCTCCCACTATGTCAATCATTTTTAATTGGTTGATAGAGAATTTACAATTTAGAAAAAGACAGCAGTACCAAATGCAAACATACTGCTCACTAGGTTTTAATAATATATAAAATGACAATAACCCAAAGAGCAAATATTTTAATAACAAAGCACATTAACATTTGGAATAAGATGTAAATTTTGTTAATGTTTTTAGCTACATAAAAGGCTGATTTTAAAAATCTAAGGAAGATTAATAGAAAGAGAGTATTTTTAAAACTTCAAAAGCAAAATCACCACCAAATGAAACAAATGAAAATCTATCAGAGGTGAGCACCATTAAGCTAGTCTCTGCTTAGGCAAGGAGACTGCTCCCTTAAAGCAGGGAAGAAAGTTTCTATTATTAGTAGTGATAAAAACTCCCTGAAATTCCTTCCTCACTAGCACCATGCTAAAAATAAGGTGGTTTAGCACACATCAAAATAAACATTGCTTTGCATATTCATCTCATTTGCTTAAATCGAAAAGTACAAACCTGATTCACAAACTTTCTCTCATATTTGGATCTCAATATGCTAAGATTTGCTCTTATTGTTACAGAATATTCAGCGTTGGTACCCACTTACTAATTATCTCATAAAGGATTTGAGATTACATCTTTCTGCTAGATCAAATTAAATTACCTACCAGATTTCAAAAACGAATTTTTCTGCAAAATACTTTCCCTATCATTACGGAAACCACAGGAATCGCAGGATACTGAGGTAGTATCACTGTAACTGAGCATTACCACAGCTGGCTTGAAGCACAAGGTAAGCGAACAGTTTGGCCTGTTTTTATTCAAGCAGTGACAGCAACAAAAAGAAGGAAAAGCAGCCCCATGTCGCACAAGAACATGACAACGTCCACGGAACTGAGCCCTGATCTCCTCTGGAAATTTAGGACACGGTATTCTACATGAGAGGTACACAGCGTGCCTGCACACTTGCCTTCGTGAGTGGGAGAGGTGAAAAGTGAGCAGTGGCTACACAACTGGGAATTCCTCAGCCCATTTATTCACAAATTCCTCTCACCAAATAAAGTTCCATTCTCGGAACCAGATCATGTAACGCTCACAGTGTAGTTAACTGTGAATATGAGGACCTTCTGAGCTACATATTTCCATGTATTTCTCACAACTGTGTAAGGAACATACGAGTTTGGCACGTGCCACACCTGGCTTGTGACAGGCCAAGTTCCCGACTAGGTCATCCGACTCCAGCGTCGGTACACTGAAGAGCGTGTGCAAGTGCCAAGTCTCCACAGACATGGACGGCAGGCATCTACCACTTGTAACAGAAGACTACTCTGGGGATCGATAAACCCAAATGGACATAGCATAGTAACTAGAACATAGTTTTAAAAAAATTGTATTTCCCTTTGCTATTTTATTTTTTGTTGTCTGTTCTATTGCAGACTGTGTAGCCAAAGCTAGACAGGCACCCAGGATCCTCCCATCTGAGCCTGAGTGCTGGGATGGAGGCCTACGCGTTGTCATAGCTAGCTGTGCTTTCCTTCGCTTACATCTGACATATCCGTAATTTCCACTCTATTCTCAAGTAATCTGATCTCGAGTAAAGCAAGGTCAGCAATTAAATTCAAGTAATTTCAAGTCAATTTCATTTCCGAGTCAGCTTACTACCCACTTTGTCAAGGTCCTTATAAGTTGTACATGTTCTCTTTTACAACAGAAAGACAAGGACAGAGATGGAACTGTTGGGGGCCTTCAGACTAGCAGAAAGAAAAAAGATAAATCTGAAGAAAAACATAAGTGTAACTTGTAATCTTCCAAGTGGCCATTTAGAACTTGTTATTTATATTTTGAAATGTTTCATTTAAAAAATAAATGGGGAACTAGTGAAATATTCACTTAATTTCTCGAAAGCTAGGCCTCATGGATAACTACTTGAAAAGCAGAAAGACCAGTGCTCTTGGTGACACCCTGCTGGCTAGAAGGACGGTGTAACCACAAAGCACCTACTGGTGCACAAACATAAAAAACAGTTCTCTCACAAGCCACCTAGTGGTCTTCATCTTGAAAACAAGGGCTTCTTTTTACATTAATAATTGGCATTATAAATATAAATCTACTTCAGCCAGTCTTTGTAAATCACATACAAAAGATCTATTCTAATTCTACCACCTTTAGGTAAGTTAGAGAATAACAGAGCATGTCTAACTGCACGACTTCCAAATAATAGTTCGAGACGGGTTTCTCTGTGTAACAGTCCTAGCTGTCCTGGAACTAGCTCTTGTAGACCAGATCTCGAACACACAGAGATCCGCCTGCCTCTGCCACCTGAGTGTCGGGATTAGCCACCACCCAGCTGAGGAAATTTTTAAGAAATTAAAAACATACTATTTTTTCAACTTTGTCAACCCATATAAGCTGTTTCCAAACACGATCTGGAAACAGCTATACTATAGCCCAATGTAAGAGAAAATTCAATTTAGTTCACTAGGAAGTTTTAATTACTTATTAGCAAAGAAGACTTTATATGCTTTTTAAGAGTAATTTGAAGATGTGTTATTCTATGAAGGCTATACTATTTATTTTTTTGCTTATTAAGCTTAACTTTGATCAATAAATTTGTATATCAACAATTGAAACTAAGTGTAAATAGCATAACAGTTAAGAGAGAAAGCACATAAAATGTTCCCCACTCTTCTCTTCCACATCTTTATTGCCACATAAAATTTGACAATCCACTATTAAGGTTTTATAGTAGAGATTAATTTTATAAAATCTAAATCTAGAGCTATTAAAAACATATGAGTTCTCAGCAAAACATGCTGAGACGAGTGGCTAACCACACAGTAAGGCCAACCTTTAGCTTCACCGCATACCATACTTAGGAATAAAATCAAAATATATCCCATTTACAAGTAAACGCCAGAACAATCAAATATCCATAGGAAAATATAGTAAGCCACAAATCTTTCAGACCTCCTAGGCAAAGATTTTTTTAACTATGGTGGAGTAGGAGGGTTCTTCTGTATTTCGGTGCTTTGATTGGTTAAATAAAAAGGATGCCTGGCCTATAAGATAGGACACAGCCCTTAGGTGGGCAGAGTAGGCAGAACGAAAGGCGGTGAGAGAGAAAGGAAGTGAGAGAGCCACCATGATCCTGCGCCCAAGATGGAAGTACCTTAGAACCATCCAGTAAGTCACCACCTCGTGGTGACATACAGACTTTTATAATGGGTTAGTTTATGATGTGAGGGCTAGCCAAGAAAGGGCTAGTGATAATGGGCCAAGCAGTATTTAAATTAATACAGTTCTCATGTGGTTATTTCGGGTACAAGCAACCAGCTGCTGAGCGAGCCAGCGGCTGGGGGCTGGGAGCCAGGTGCCGGGAACACAACCCACACCTCTCCCCTATATACAACACTATGGTATCAAATATTTGATCCACACACACACACCCATCTTTTTTTCCTAGAATTCACTATGTAGACCAGGCTGGTCTTGAACTCACAGAGATCTGATGCACTTTTTTAAATGATAAATTTGAACTCAAAACTTCAGAATTTTTTTTTTTCAAAAGAAACAAAACAAAAGAAAACGAAAAATGGGACTGAAGCTGTAGCTCTGCAGACAGAGTGCTTGCCGAGCCCGCCTGAGAACCTCTTACATGGGGCATGCTCGTGCATGCCTTTAATCCTATCACTTGGGAAGTAGAGACAGGAGGATCAGGAACTCTAAGTAAGGCTTGGAAACTTACTGAGTTTGATGCCAATATGGGATATACAAGTTCCTAAGAAATGAATGGGGCGGGGGAGAGTCCTACAAAGCACAGAGAATTGTATTTGCAACATATGTTCAGCAAGAGACTTCTAGCAAAAGTTTATTCATTTATTTTTAAATCCTTTTAATTCAGCTTAAAAGTTGATGAGCAACTTGTCTTAGCCTGTCTTCTACTGGTATACAGCATATTTGAGAGGAGGTAAGTTATTAAATGAGGCCGTTTATTTTGGCTAGTGGCGACAAAGGTTGGGAAGCCTACCAGCATGGTGCCAGCATCTACTCAGCTTCTGGGAACAACTTCATGGTACGTGATCTCAGCAGAAAAGCAGGACAAGCAAGTGCATGGGAAAGCCACAAACCACAAAGGGTGAAGCTGCTTTTATAACCACTTCTATCCCACCATTACTTAACCTACTAAAGAAAAGCACTGATTCCTCTTAAGAACCTAATTACCTCATAAGGGTCCCAGCACCTTTCAGAGCAATGTGGGAATCAAATTCCAATACAGGATAAACCCTATTCAAGTCATATAGTACACCCCAACCAAAAATGGATCAAATAGCTAGGTATGGGGGTGCACACTTTTCATCCCTGGACTTGGGAGTCAGAGGCTGGCGATCTCTACGAGTTCTAAAAGTTTGAGGCCAGCCTGATCTACATAGCAAATTCCAGGACAGTCAGATCTACATAGCAAGACCTTGTTTCCAAAAACAAAAGCAAACAGAAAAACCTAATAAAACAAGTAATACACAAATTTCATTTTAAAAAAATATGTGTATGATAGAAAAATAAATGAAAAGATGGCCAACACCATTAGTCACTAGTAAAATGCAAAGTTAAAACAATGAGATATTTCACACCAAGTGGAATAACTGTAACAAGTCAGACAAACAGTCACAGGTGTTGGTAAAGAAATGGAGAAAAATGTTTGTGGGGATACAAAATAGTTCAACTATTTTGGAAAACAATTTGTCAGTCTCTCAAAAAGTTTATAAATAAAGCTATGATAGGAACAAGCAATTCTACTCCTAATTACCTATCCAAGATTTAAAAAAAAAAAAGTGGTCCCATCCTTAAATTTGGATATGAAGATATGAATTGTTCCCCCAAAGTTTCTAGTTGGTAGCACTACTGAAGCAGAATGGAATGGTCTAGAGGGCTCTGTCTTCAATAGACTAGGCCCTGCTGTGTTCATAGCATCAGGGCCTGGCGGGTGGTAGCAGAAAGTAGGAGGTGGCCCAGTATTTCATGAGGTGCTTCCTATGCTCCCTGTCCTAATGTTCTGCCTCATTACCACACAGAACAAGGAAGGACGCACTAAAAGCTCTTAAACGTGGATGAACTGTATCTTTCTTCCCTTCGGTTGTTTTCCCCAGTGTTTTCTCAGGGAAACAACACATATTCACACACAGACTGGCCTGTGACTGTTCATGGAGGTACTATTTGTAAAAGTCTTTAATGTAAAGACAAAGACCAGCAGCTAGTGAATGTGTGGGGAAAGGAGGGCGGTGCCAAATACATACAATGGGAGATTACTCAACATTAAAAGGAACCAATCAGTAACGTTATGCTAGGTATGACCCTTAAAAACATTGCTCAAAAAGCTAGACATAAGAGACTCCACACTCAGTCGTGTGCTGGTGGCACACACCTTTAATCCCAGGACTTGGGAGGCAGAGGCTGGCAGATCTCTGTAAGTTCAAGGCCAACCTGATCTACAGATGGAGTTCTAGGACAGGCTCCAAAGCTACACAGAAAAACCCTGTCTCGAAAACCAAAAAAAAAGAAAGAAAGAAAGAAAAGAAAGAAGAAAAAGACTCAATAATCCCAATTCTTAGTTTCCAGAAAAGAAATTTTATACATAGTAGCCATAGATTAGTGGTACCCAGCATTATGGATGGAAATGGGCAAAACTGATGTTCTACAGTTAAGCTACAATGACAGTTGTTGTACTTGGTAAGATTACTAAAAACTGTTGACCTGTACCCTTCAACTGTACCCTGTACACTGGCATTCAGTGACTTTATGCTATGTAAAACATACCTCAATAATGATGTTTTAATATACATACATATATATGACTATATATATGCGTATATATTCATATATATTCATGCCTTTGCTAGGGGAGGCACTCACATAGATGCACTCCTGGCAGAGAAGCTACTAGAAGCTGACAGCTGCTCATGGGGCTGGGGGTTGGAGGCTAGCTTTCTTCAGATGTGACCCCTGATAGGCTGCCCATGTTCCAGTGGTTGGCCCTATTCTCATGCACACTCTGGCGGCACCATGTGGGCTCAGGGGTTGAAAAGGAGTACATGAAATTGGAAGGGCGAAGCGGTGGTGGTGTATGAAAGAAGCTGGAGGGGAGAGAGTGTGGGGTGAATTTGACTAAACGCACATTGTATAGAAAAGTACAAGACTGTCAAATGACAAGTAAACTGTATTTTTTAAATGCACACACTTTGTTTCACCTGTCCCTTGAATTAACTGAACAACTATAGTTGTACTGATTACAAACCATACACCTAGTTTCACTTCAGTCATAAATCACCCTGACTAAAAGCGATATAGTGGGAAAAGGGTATATTTTAACTCAAAATTCCAAGTTCTGTCCATTTCAGAGACGTCAAGTAGGCAAGAACTTGAAGCAGTCACGTCCGCAGTCAAGAACGAGAGAAAATGCATGCATGCATGTTTGCTCATGCTCTGGCCTCTCTCTACACTTCTACATCCAGGACCCAAACTCAGGGAATGGTGCTGCCCAGAATGGGTGGGTCTTCTCACTTCAGTTAATATAACCAAGACAATTCCCCACAGACATGCCCACAAGCTACCCTGATCTAAGTGATCCTTTATTAAGATTCCCTTCATAGAAGAGTTTACCTCATGTGACTCTGGCAATTAAAGGAAATTTATCACACTGGGTGATAATGGCACACGCCAGGTGATAGTGGCACACGCCTTTAATCCTAGCACTCGGGAGATAGAGGCAGGCAGATCTCAGTGAATTCTAGGTCTACAAAGAGAAGCCCTGTCTCAAAAAACCAAAGGGGGGGGGAGAGCGCTCTAGTACCACAGTGTCTCTTTATGGACAATCAAATAATGTCAAATAATGCCAGGAAAGCTCCAGCCATGCTCATTTTTCTCATAAATCAAAGGCTCCTTCTGTTACATTTATATTTTAGGAAGCTGGTGCTCAGAAGCAGATAGAGAACATAACCTAAATAGATTTAAATTATCCTTTGACGATGGACTGAGCAAACAAGAGCACAGAATTTGAGAGGAGATAAGGCGGAGTTATATAACTTACCCTAAAGGGCAAAGCAGCAGTTTGGCTTAGCTGTGTAAGGTCCTAACAAGGCAGTTCTGGGCTGACATCAGTCATCTCTGGATCAGCCCTGACTCTCCACTTTTCTCTCCGCTTCATCTCCACTTCACAGCCTTCACAAGACTTCAAAGAATTTTCCCGAACGGTTTAGGTCTTTACAAGAATGTGACCTCTTCATTATAATCTGCCAACCTCACAGAACTGCCCTTCCTTCCGCTTCTTTTCTGAATGGTAAGGGAGATGTAGGAGCCACAGGTGTGTCCTGATCGCCGCGGTAGGAAGCCCAGGTTTTGTTCTTCCTAGAACTCTGTTTCCTGGAGCAGTGCCTCGCGTGCTAAGAGTGCTCAATAAGTGTTTTCTCTTTGTACAAATGGGTATTAGATGTACCAAGAAAACGGGTGTTAATCCTTGCAGAAATGACAAGTCTCTCTCTCCCTTCTGCTTCTAACCTCCGGTAAGGCAAACCTCAGCACAACATTTCTGGACTGTTTACCCAACGTTTATTCAACACCGAAAAAAGTTAATGTTTCCCTTTTAATTCTCAGCTTGCTACCACGTATTTTCAACAAGAGCTGTTAAGACAGGTAATCAAACCCCATGTGACTCTTACTAACTAATAAGAAAGCAAAGGAAAGTTTAATACTTAACTAGTAAGTACAGTGTGAAATTTCCAAAGCCGTCTGTTTTTTGCTAAGCCCCAGTTGCAATCCTTTCGCCAAAATAAATAAATAAATACCTCAAAAATACTTGCCTAAGCAGTTCTGACACTTCGGCCCCAAATTCCAGCACAAAGGAACGTTTGGCCGGCCCTGACCCCAGAAGCCTTCCTCGAAACCTTTAACACACACCAATCAACCTGCTAAGATGGGGGTCCCCCAAAGTCCTGCCCAACCGACTGCATTCCAGCGTTCCATACACCCAGCAGAAGGGACCCTCCCCCCTCACCTCCTGGCTCTAGGCATGGCCCCCCAGTCAACTCCACCATCAAAGGCCTGTACCAGGGGAGAATCTGAGGAAAGCAGGGGCCTTTCAGCAAAGCCAAAATTGGAGGGCATCTCAGACGTCAGACCCTGAATCTGCCAATTCTCTGTGACCTTGGGCGTGTCGCCTTGGGGCTTGCGTTCTCTCACCTTTAAGGTGAAGACCACACCCTGACCGCGCCACGTTTAGGATTGAGACCACAGATGACGCTCCACGAAGGGCACCTGGCAGAGTGGGAGACCCACTCCCAGCCCACGGTGCGGTGACTCCCCCATCCTCCCCATGCTTCGAGGCCCTTCGGACTGGGCCAGTCGCCCAGTTCTGCAGAAAAATGCGCTGAGGGGTAAAGATAGGAACAGGAGGCTCGAAGGGACCGCCGAGGCATGGCCTAAAACGCGGGTCCCCCAGACCCACGCCCGGGGTGCAGCGCGAGGTGCTGGGGCCCCGGCTCGCCCGCGGGCGCTCCACCTGCCGCCCGGCCTCCCGCCCGCGTCGCTGCACTCACTCTTCACTTTGCCGAAGGTGCCGACGCCCAGTGTGTCCCCCAGCACGTAATGTCCGATCTTCACCCTCCCATCGTGCTTCTGCTTCTCAGCCATGTTCCGTTCCGCGCACCGCCTCCCTCGGCCGCGGGCCCTCAGCGCCGCCGCCGCCGAAGCCACCGCCGCCTACCCACAGTGCAGCGGGCCCGGGGGGCGGGACGGGGACGCCGGGGGCGCGGGGCGCGGTGGGGCTAGCGAAGCCGGGCGCCGGGGGACGTGGGCCTGGGTCGCGGAGCCGCGGCGCCCCGAGGCAGTGACGCTGGGAGGGGTGAATCTGAGCGCGACCGAGGCGGAAGGAGAACCTGAAGAGAAGTGGGGGCGCAGGGGTGCTAACAGAGAGACTTGCCTGGGGCTGGCAGGGGTGGACTCGGGTGGGCGGCCCTCCCTTAAACCCTGGGATGCGCCTCCAGTCAAGGCTTGTTTGTCTGGGGACAGTATAGTCTGTACCCTCTTCAGAAGGCGGCCCATTATTTTATAACTCACGCTTATTTGTAGTTTCTAGTCGTGTTATTGTTAGGTAGGTCTCAAAACCGGGACAAACGGCGAGCCGGGTGGGGGTGGGGTGCCTATTAATGAATCAGAGCTGACGCCGGCCGCCAGGTTGTCCCGGTATCCCTCCATCCCCATCTTACAGGCTCCTCCTGGCTGACATACTCCGCCCCCTACCCTGAACACTGCAGCCCAGAGACAGGGCTGACCCTTACCCTTAACTCCTCTGGCCCCTGTATAACTCAGACATTTTGGCTACATTGGTCCAGGCTCCTCTCTTGCTCTCCCTCCCACCTCTCCTCAGCTCAGTATGTCCTTGTTCATTCTGGACCCTCCCAGATGTCTCTGCCTCTGCCTGTTCTGTCCATTTTTGTCTACAATAAACCTTTTCCACTGTCTTAGTTAGGTTTTGTATTGGTGTAAACAAATACACACACGACCAACGTGCAAGTTGGGGAGAAAAGGGTTTATTCTGCTTACATTTCCACAGAAATAAAACTGTTCATCATCGAAGTCAGAGTAGGAACTTTAGCACGGCAGGAACCTAGAGGCAGGAGCTGATGCAGAGCCCATGGAGGGGTGCTGCTTACTAGCTTGCTCC
>JAQHUG010000012.1:7200696-7213424 GCA_028555095.1 Dicrostonyx torquatus | reverse complement strand
TGTATTTCCTAGGTCTTAGCTCTTAAAGAGAACCAGATGCATGTGACAAAACCTAAAACTCTTAGAAGAAAATGTAATAACTTTGAGATGTTATTTTTAGCAAGAACCTTAGTAACAAATGTCATACTCAACATAATCTATTTTCATCCTGTAACTGTATACACTTCTAAATTGCCTCAATATGAATCAACATTATAATGCCGAATGTAGCCAAGGAAACAGGAACAGTTCTGATCAGGCTTTCTTCACAAGCAGACATATTAATTGGTATAACAAAGGTTGTTTGCTTTGCTGTGTAAACATTATGGTTCTTGCCAGCTTTTTGCTAATCTTGCTTTCATGTGTGTGTTGACAGCTCATGTGAAAAAAAAAAAAAAAAGCTCCAACACCCCTTTGAGATGAGTTAAATCATGACTCCCTCCATGGATTCTGTGACTATCTTTGAGATAGTCACAGGCTGCTGAGGGCGGAGTAAGCAGATAGTACTGGCACCTTGAAGTGATTATCATCTCTGTTACAGCTGTCCTGTGGAATTAAAACAACCCCTGACAAAACTCAGTGTATTATTTGAAGCTTTTTTGAACACACTTTTAATGACCTCAAATGGGTATTAATGCTTCAACTATTAGCTCAATCCTGTTAGCCTTAAGAACAGAGCTTTGACCTGATTAATTAGTGCAAACAAGATAAATTAGGTAATTTCAAATGTTTTATAAATAACAAAATATTTCTCCATCTAAGAAAAAAAAAAGACTTTAAAGCCTTGCCAGAGAACTCGGTTTTTCAAATCAAACTATGGTATTTGAGGGTTTTTAATTCTCAAGACTTGGGGCTAGTAAAATTAAATTGTATTAGTGGCTGTCTTAGAGCTTTCATTAATGAACGTTTCACACACCATTCTAAAAATACTGTTATGTTTAAAGTAATATGAGACAATCTGTCAAACCAACCTGAAGTTCCCAGATTACCTGGGTGTAATGTTTCTTTGTTCTAAATGCATTCTCTCTTTAGTGATGCTGATGGGGGGCTCCTGAGTATGTTCACTGGACACTGGTGGCAGAGTGAGGAGAGAGGCAGGTGTTGCCCTTTTCCTTCTCATCGCTCAGAATGGTAGCAACTGTTGAAGAAAGCCCAGTCCTTCCCTGAAGACAGGAAAGCCTTCTGTATTTAGTACTCTTGTACTAGGTACAGGGTGGCTGCAGTGAGGGTTAGCAGCAGAAAAGAGATTGGATTCAAGTCAACATTCAGAAAAGAAAAAAAAAGAGGGCCAATAAATATCTAAACAGGTGGGTGGAGTACGCTATCAGACGGAATATCGTTAAGAAAGCAGGGAGATTCCTTGTTTAACTGACTTAAGACTTTCTGCTGAAGAAAATCATGTGATCAGATATTACCTAGAAAAGAGGGAGTGGAAGGCAAGGAATTTGATTAGATATCAGGGCTGAAAATTCTTGCTACAACTGGCCTCTTAAGGACGAGCCCAAAGATGAGGCCCAGCTGTATTTTGATAAGCTAAACTAGAATTACATTTAAAAAAATGTCTTTATCACATTCTAGCTGAAGACTCAGACAAGCATACAAGACAATGTAATGCTGGGAGGGGGTGCTGCATGGAAAATGGAAGCTGAATCGATGAACACGAGAGAAGAGGAAGAGAAAGTCCAGGATCGCAGCATTTGAGAATCGTGTAAAGGAAGACTTGTGTGAAGGAAGGCATCTCACAGATGTTGTGATAAATTCATCTCAGACAGAAGGAACGTCAAGTGCTCCATACACGTGGCCTACCAGAGGACCAGCAAGAAAGCAGGGTGATGTCTACAAAGGAGAGTGTGGAGGAGTTCACACTTAGAAGTGATGCTTCCAGAGACTTTTCAAATAGGAGAATGATGAAAATCACTAATGTGGCAGGCGGTGGCAGTGCACACCTCCAATCCCAGCACTCAGAAAGCAGAGGCAGCAGGATCTCTGTGAGTTCGAGGTCAGCCTGGTCTACAGAGGAAGCTCAGGAAAGTCAGGGCTACACAGAAAAAGTCGGTCCTTGCTAAGGGAGTGGTGGGGGCACCTTCTGAAAATTAAGAAGGGAATGGAAATTGTCGGATGAGAAATTAACTTCTGCTTTGACTGTGGTGAGTTCACAATGCCTAAAGGACTCCAACTAGCCTTGCCAAGTAGGTGGTTGACCACAAAACGGTGAACTTGGGGGAAAAGGTCTAGTCTCCAAACGTAAGCGTGTGGGCTGCTTTTCTCATTGCTCTGACAAGATACCCGATAATATCAACTTAAGGAAGCAAAGGTTGGTTTTGACTCACAGTTGAGGATACAGTCCATCATGCTGCAGAACTGCGAGGCCATCACACTGCACACGATCAGAAGATGGAGTGGGATGAATGCCATCCCCATTTGCCCGTTTTTATTCAGTCCGGGACAGCAGTCCATGGGATAGTGCTACCCACATTTAGGGTCAGTCTTCGCACTTCGGTTAACAAATAAGCCCAGATGTTTGTCTCCTTGGTGACTCTATATCCTGTGAAGTCGATAATATTAACCATCCCAGTGTTCCAGAATCATCCAGATCTACACGCGGGATTGAAGATCAGCCTTGGATTTACTTAGGGAGTGAATATAGAGAGCAAAGAATGAGATAGCAGAACTTACCTATTTCAAATTTAGAGGCATGTAAAAGAAGAGGTGTCATCAAAGGTCTCTAAGAAAGGGATACCCACTGAACTGGGTGGAAACTTATGAAGGGTTGCCAGTCAGTACAAGACTTCGTGATCTACTGCAACTAGTGGAGTTATGAGGTCAAGGCGAGAAGGGAGAGTTGCTATGGACTTGATGACTTTGACAAATGACTGAGTAGTGTGATAAAAATAAAATTGTAAATGAAATTAGTTTCTGGAAAAAAAGAAGAGTGAAGAAATGTATCTACCAAGCTTGCTATAAAAGGGAGCAGAAACATATTTGAGCTGTGTGTGTGTGTGTACATGTTTTCTGTACTCACTTGTGCACGCCATGGTGCATGTGTGGAGTGTTGATCCTTACCCTCCATCTTGTTTGAGGCAAGGTCTCTGTTGTTTTCCCACTACATATGCCAGGCTGGCTAGTCCATGAGCTTCTGGGGCTTCTCTTAGCTCAGGCTTTTGTCTCCCTGTAGCAGTGCTGGGATTACAGATGTTTGTACTTTGAATCTGGCTTTTCTTTTTTTTAAAGTAGGGTCTGGGAATTCGAACTTCTTACCCAGTGAGCCATCTCCCCAGTCCGATGTATTTGAATTTAGCTATGAAGGTAGTAGCAGTAGCGAATGAGTACATGGAGATGAAAGTCTTTTTTGTTTTGTTTTGTTTTTAGGATGAAGAAAAAGTTAGCATGTTGGTACACTGATGGGAATGCCCACGTAGAAAAGGAAAACCAGATAGTGTGGAAGAGAATGAGTAACTGGAGACCATTTAGCAATCATCTCAATTTGACAGCCTTCCAGGACTTCATCTATCTGCTCTCCAGAAAATTACACTCCCGTGAAAACCACGTATATTTAGTAAATCTAAAAGCTGTGCGCTGAGGGATATGACAAGTTCATGAGGACTGAGTGCGCAGAGCAGGACGGTAAGCTGGAGGCTTTTGTATCCAATCAGGCATCAAATTATAAGGCCTCATAGCACTAGAAGCCCCTATGGAGAAGGAGGTAAGAAGGATGGATTTGAGAAATACACAGAATAAACAGAATCTGATGACTACTTACGAGTTAAGAGAAAAATGACTTTCTGGCACAATATTGCAGATGGCCACAAGAGGCACATTTTGAAGCTTATCATTCCCCTCTCTCCCCTAACAGTGTTCAAAGACTTCACATTCCCTAATAATTAACATTTAAAGCCAGATAGCCTAGCCTAGGGAACTCTAAAATCAATCCTTGGGGGGGGGTTCTTTACATTTTTTTACATTCTTCCTTATAACCCAAAAAACAAACAAACAAACAAAGAAAACAAAGCAAAAAACATAGTGGAATCCAGTTTGAAAAGAGCATCATTCAGTCAGGCAGCAGTGGGCACACACCTTTAATTCCAGCACTTGGGAGGCAGAGGCAGAGGCAGAAGGATCTCAGTGAGTTTAAGGCCAGCCTGGTCTACAGAGTGAGTTCCAGGACCTCCAGGTTTGTTACACAGAGAGTCCCTGTCTCAAACATAAACAAAAACAAAAAAGAAAATCTCCACTCTACAAAATAATTTTCAGTTTTAAGTCTGAATTTATGGTTTGTTATGATATATGGTCCCTGCCAACCTAGACTCTTGCCTTGTTTTTCCTATTCAGTAGTTCTAATGTTCTATGTTTTCATAATTAATAACTGTTTTCTGTCCTGCCTGGTTCCCACAATCATTAAGTCCCAAAGAAATCACACAGAGGTCTACATTAGTTATAAACTGATTGGCCTAATATCTCAGGCTTCTTATTAACTCTTACAACTTATATTAGCCATTATTCTTATCTATGTTAACCATGTGGCTCGGTACCTTATTTGGTGAGGCAGTCACATCTTGCTTCTTCTATGGCTGAGTCAGGACTGTGAACCAAGCTTTCCTCTTCCCAGAATTATCCTGTTCTCATTGACCTGCCTCTGCTTCCTGTCTGGTTGTCCCGCTTATTCTTCCTGCCTGGCTACTGACCAATCAGCATTTATTTAAAATATAATTGACAGAATACAGACAATTGTCCCACATCAAATAACTGCGTCAAACTTCCTTCACTTCTGTGTGCGTCACCTGCAGCCTGCCTTTCCCTGCTCTTGCACTCGCTATAGAATTTCCTTAGTCTTTTGTGCTCGTCACAGCTGGCTTCAGCTCACCTCCCTCGTGGATCCTTTTCTTACACTCCCACATACAGCCAATCAGCCTGTCTTTAACAGCACCATCTGCGTGTATATTTTTAATTAAACCCACCATTGGATCTGCTTGTTCCAAGTCCAGTCACCATCTGTCAGTCTTTTGAGAGCAATCACAATAAACATAGTTAGTCCTTCATCCATAGGAGTTGAATAAATGACTGGCAAATATTGAAATCTCACCTCAGGTTGGTTTTATCTTAATTTTTTTGCTCCTTTCTTCCTTTTTAATCTAGTATTCCAGCAATAAATACTGCTATAACATTATGTTTATTCTATCATATTCTCCTCCTTGTCTTCTTCCCCCTCCTCATCTTCCTCCTAATCTTCTTCTGTTTCAGAGATATGTGTCCTCTGCCCAAAATATTCACAGGCATGTCTTGTATCCTGGTTATTTTATGTCTCCAGCATCAAGCTACTCAATAAATGTTTTAACAATGAGCTGTTTAATAATTAAGGGGTGACTATACTTTTTTCAAGTCGTGCATCATACAATCATGTCCCTTTTCTCACTCTCACAGGAACTTCTTAATTACTCCTGGCTGAGATTAACATTGGTCCTGTGGAGAAACATCCATGTCACTTTTGTCATTATTCTTTCCTAGATCAGTCCTTGATTTAGACTGACTATAAAAGCCTAATGACACACGGGAAAGCAACCTTTCTCATTGTTTCCCCATGCACTTGGCACACGTCTACTCTTTCCCACTGACAGAGCTATAAAAGCTTCAATCTAATGTTTTGATATATTCTTTCTGTTAGACAACGAATAAGCTATTGCATTTACACTATTAATGTTTATAGCAGCCTCTTGTCCTGCTGAGAATGGCGATATTATAATCATTCTTTATTTTCACGGTCAAGTGAAAGGCTGTGCCTCTTATGCAAAATGAGTTCACGCATCTAATTTATCACTGTTCACATCCAAGAATAATTTATTTGTACCGAGTAGTAGATATTGACCTTCATGAACTAAATTCTAAGTAAAATGATAATTTTATATTTTAAATTATTCTTTTACTTTAAGCCTATGCTAGCTTTGGCAGCAAACAGAAATGTGGCAGAAGCTAGTTTCTCCTGAGCTTTGATGTTCTGCTTTCTCTGCCCTCTACAGAACCCGGTGACCCCCTACTTATCAGCATGACATGTTTGTTGGTACGACTTGTCCATTTAGCGCCCTCTGCTGGTATCATGAACTTTGATGGACTTGAGGCATTTTCTCTGCCTTGGTGGTAACTGAAACTGTAACAATGAGAAAGGTCACTTTGTTCCTTTATTTTGACAGCCCTTTATAATGCAGAATCTGATACAAATTTTCCATGCAATGGGTTGAGCCGTGCTCAAGATGTCATTTGCATGCAGCCACATGTCAGTCATCCCTGCAAGCCACAGAGTAGCTCCAGTCTAGGACATGGTTCTTTTCTTACGGCCTGGGACGTTTTTATTATTGTCCCAGGAAAAAAAAGGAACATCTTCCATGTTCCTAAGGACTGGAGGGAAATTTTCCTTCTCCCACTTGGCTTGTCGCTCGTTTTACCACTCTAGCACCTCAGAATGGTTCTCCTATTGTAGCAGGATGGGGGAGGGGAGCGTAAGGGGTGGAAGTCCTCATGCAAATGTGACATTTTAGTCTTTCAGCCTTGATTCTCATTGAGAAATCTCATTGGATGACATCCCTGCTGCAGCCCTGCCTTGTTTTTGTTTTGAAGTATTTTTTCATTATTGAATCCATTTGATGATTCACAGCTATTACTTGACAAAAATATAGCACTTCTGCCACACTAGGTTATAGGCAGAGACCAGGAAGATGCTAGAAATGACTGCATACTGAGAAGCTCATCGCTGCTTGAGCTTTTCCAAAAACGAACAACAGAGGTCAAAGCTGTCTTCAACAGTAGTCTCAAAAACATACCTTCAACATTTCCTCATGAAGACTAGAGAGATCGCTCTTAAATATCTTCATTGTGTTGTTTTTTGGGGTTTTGATGGTGGGGAGGGGATTTTTTACTTGCTTGTTGTCCTGTTCTCTTTTTGAGATAAGATCTCTCTACTCACTATGTAACCCAGGATAGCCTGAAATGTACCATCCTCCTGCCTCAAATTCCCAAGTACTGAGATTACAGCTGAATGCTACTATGCCTGGGCTTCCATTGTGAGTGTGTGTGTCTGTGTGTGTGTGTGTGTGTGTGTGTTAGAGAGAGAGAGAGAGAGAGAGAGAGGGAGAGAGAGAGAGAAAAAAAGTGTGTGTGTGTGTCAGAGAGAGAGAGACAGAGATAGAGAGAAAGAAAGAAAGAAAGAAAGAAAGAAAGAAAGAAAGAAAGAAAGAAAGAAAGAGTGTTGTGTGCTGTATGTGAGTGTGGGTGTATGTGCATGTATGTGAGTGTGTGTGCTGCATGTGAGTGTGTATGAGTGTGTGTGTATGTGTGTGCTGTATGCGAGTGTGGGTGAGCATT
The DNA here is from genome assembly GCA_028555095.1 of Dicrostonyx torquatus. Taxonomy (NCBI): domain Eukaryota; kingdom Metazoa; phylum Chordata; class Mammalia; order Rodentia; family Cricetidae; genus Dicrostonyx; species Dicrostonyx torquatus. Next base: position 7,206,095 of record JAQHUG010000012.1, on the reverse strand, counting down.
GTAGGGAGGCTACTTGTTGGTTCCTGGCTGCTTAGCCCTGAAATAATCACACAGAAACCCATTTAAATCACTGCTTGGCCCATTTGATCTAGCTTCTTATTTGCTAACTCTTACATCTTAATTTAACCCATCTCCATTAATCTGTACATCACCATGAGGTCGTGGCCTACCAGCAAGTTTTCAGCATGTCTGTCTCTGGCAGTGGCCCCATGGCTTCTCCCTTTCACTCCACCTTCTTTCTCCCAGCATTCAGTTTAGTTTTCCCTGCCTACCTCTATTCCTTGTACAGGCCCAAGACAGTTTCTTTATTAACCAATGGTATTTACAGCATACAGAGGGGGATCTTCACCATCAGGTGAGTGTGTGTGCTGTATGTGAGTGTGTGTGTACTGTATGTGAGTGTGTGTGCACTCTGTATGTGAGTATGTGAGCTGTATGTGAGTGTGTGTATATGTGAGTATGTGTGTACTGTATATGAGTGTGTGTGCTGTATGTGAGTGCGTGTGCTGTATGTGTTGCTATATGTGAGTGTGTGTATGTGAGTGTGTGTGCTATATGTGAGTGTGTCTGTGAGTGTGTATGTAAATGTGTGTTTATGAATGTGTGTGTGCTGTATGTGAGTGTGTATAAGTGTGTGTGTGCTGTGAGTGTGTATATATGGGAGCATGTGTGTGCTGTATGAGTGTTGTGCTGTATGTGAATGTGTGTCTATGTGAGTGTGTGGGTGCTGTATGTGAGTGTGTGTGCTATATGTGAATGTGTGTGTATGTGAGTGTGTGTGTGCTGTATGTGAGTGTGTCTGTGAGTGAGTATGTAAATGTGTGTGTGCTGTATGTGAGTGTGTATGAGTGTGTGTGTGTGTTTAAAATCTTTGAAATTTTGTTTGGGGAATAATGAAAACAATAAATTTGGAAGGTTCTTACTCTATTTTCTGGTTCATATTCACTTTCATGGAACTTAGGTTTACTTCTTCCGAGCAGGTACAGAAGACCCATTTCTGACCCACATTCTCAGGACTTCTCCTGAGACACGCACCTATGAAGTAATTTTAAAAATGAATTACTAATTCTATTCTTCTTGGCAGACCTTTTTCAGTTATTCAGGAAAGAATTCCCTTGATTTTTGCTTCCTAATTTCACTGACTGTGACAAACTCCCTTGAAAAACAGTCTTGCAAACAATGACTGTCCATAATTCTGCTGGATGCTTTCCCATTCTATAATCTAGCAGTAACTTCGGGATGCACACAGAGTGAAGGCTAAATTGGGTAGTTGCTCAGTGAATCAACCTGTAAGACAAAGACTGGTGTTCGGGACAGAACTATCCAAACTTGCCTTGAATGAAGGGTACATTTCTAACTGCTTCCCGGCAATCTAACTAATTCCCGACACTGGACTGTATTACTCAAATCCAAACTCACCTTCCACTCTGAGTACTTGCCACATGGGTCCTCTGCATTGCTCTCTCTCTCTCTCTCCCCTCTCTCTCCTGGCCCTGTATTTTGCCTATGAGTTAGCTACCGAACTCCATTTTGCATTTTTGTAATCTGCTTGTTTCCCATTGCATCTCTATCCAAAAATCTAAGAAACATTGATTATTTCACAAGTGTAAAATTCATTTGACAAAGTAGTCCAGATTCATCTGGAAAACTCCAAGTTTTCTCATGAAAAGGTTGCCACAGTGACGAAGAACAGGGAACTTGCCACTCTGCAACTCCAACCACTGACAGCATTTTTCTCAACATTGAAGAAAGAATGTTCTTTTCTCTACCCATGAAAGAGAGTGGCATAAACATTTATTTGTGGGTTTGCATTAAAGACTTGAAAGTATTGAGAGGTGTCAGAGGAGGAGCTGTTCCCACTGGCAGTAGAGAGAATGAGTAGCTTTTATGAATTGGAAAAAAAACGAATTCCTAGTTTGGTTAAAAGCACATTCTACACCTCATTTCCTGTTCAATCAATGGAGTATTTTTGTGGAACTAAGCCAAAGCGTTTATGAATACTCCTTTACTTTTCTCCATCTGTTAGGAAAATTTTCAAATATAAATTAAAAATAAGTCCCCTACAAAAGTGTGTGTGTTCTCACTCTGCCGCTGGGTGCTCAGTGTTACAGCCTTTTGTCGTGTATCTTAGTTGAGTTTGTATGTGCTAGAATATTCCTAATAGAGACAATCTACAAACTAAACAACTTGCTCTTTTTTTTGGTTTTTCGAGACAGGGTTTCTCTGTGGCTTTGGAGCCTGTCCTGGAACTAGCTCTTGTAGACCAGGCTGGTCTCGAACTCACAAAGATCCGCCTGCCTCCGCCTCCCGAGTGCTGGGATTAAAGGCGTGTGCCACCACCGCCCGGCCCACAACTTGTTCTTATAGCATTGCAAATATTTCTTATCATTAAGCCAAGACTTTACAAGATTTCAGCTGTTAGCTATTGGGGAAGGGTTGAGACAGTGTCTTGCTATATAACCCTGGCTAGTCCAACACTTACTATGTAGCCCAGGCTAGATTTGAATTTAAAGCAATCCAGCTGCCTTAACTTTCTGAGTACTAGGATTATAGCACATACCACCATGCCTGCTGTGTAAACTATTTTTAATTACTATGTTTTTCTGATGATATATCTAAGATCCTTAATTATAATCTTATTTTTAATTAATTTAATTAAATTTTTAATTAATTTAAATAATTTGATTAATGACTGGTAGGGGATGGCTCACTCAATCTGAAGAACCTATGTGAAAAATGCCAGGGATATGGAGCATTATGTGATTATAATCCCAACACTGAGAAGGCAGAGATGAGAGGATCCCTGATGACCTGCCAGTCTAGGCTAATTGATGAGTTCCAGGCCAAGAGGTACTCTGTCTTATAAGGGTAGATAGCATTCCTGAGAATGGTACCCAGGTTGTCTTCATGTCTCCACATGCAAGCACATGAATGCACATAGAGCACACACAACAACTCACACACACTCACACTCACAAATACACATCACAAGTTGTTACCTCATGAGACAAGTCATGTGGGTTTTGGATAATTAACTTAGTCTATACTGATATCACAATTTTGCAAATCAGAAAAACTAAACAGCAACAAATCCTGGACTAAGAGATGACATTCATCTGAATCTTCAAAAGTTATCATGAACAATTAAGTTTCTTGTAATAAGATGGCCCAGCATGTAAAATTCATAAGCAAAATCTGTATTCCTTGAGAGTAACTACATTAAAATAATATTTGCTGTGTAATCTATCTAAAACCAGCAGCAGAATTGGAAGGCTGTGGCCTAGGAAAGCAAGGGGAATTGCAGAGAGGATGCCTCAATATTATTTCTGGATGGCTTGCAAAGATGCAATTTTGTATGAACTACTTCATTACTTCACTGTGAAGTTTAAATCATGAAAATACCCAATTGAGCCAAGCAAGTTCAGCAATCATTTTATAGATATTGAAATGTTTATTATATGTTGAGTGGTAATAGAAACCAGTTTGCAGCCTACCATTTCCATTTTCATTTTTTTTGGAATTATATCAGCTTTCCCATTCCTTTATATTAGTATTTGCTCTTTACCATGACGACGCTGCATTACACAGCCTGTTGGCAATCTTTTTAACAGCGCTACTGGGATAACAGTTCTCCTGATAAGTTCATAAATACACAATGCTGATCTCCAAGGCATTCCACAATAAACAAATCACAAAAGATATAAATGTGAGAAGAATCAGCCTCAGAAGTTGATATTCATCAGCAGAGCAGTAAATGAATAGGGACTATATCACTGAGATATTTCCAAATATAGAAAAACTCTTTGTGTGGATTGTGTACTCGCTGTGTCTGCATTTATCTGCAAGAAAATAGTGTATATCAAAGAGTGTTTATCTTCACTCATTTAAAATAAAATAACTTTGCTGATATTATAAAGCTGCTTAACAAGGAGGAGGTTTCCACTTCAGTACTGGCTTGATTTCTTCAAGTCCTGTGACCAATGTGTATGGTGTCTTCAGCAATAGGGCCTTGTCATGCAGTTCTGATGGGAGATCAAGATAATGACAATAGCCTTCATTGTTCTCTTGGATTCCTCCCCCTACCTTGCCCAACCTACATTTTGAGGGCAGGTGTCCCATACCTGGCACCAGGCTTTTTCTTTATTGACCTTTGGTTTCTAGAAAGATCCTTATCCTACATACAAGGGAGCCCCATTTAAATATGTCTGTCTGTGTGTGTGTGTGTGTGTGTGTTTATAAACAGTAGACTTCCATCAGGATTTTTAAATACGTCTTAATGGTAGTTATTCCTTCCTCTTTCCTACCAAGCTGCTTGGGGAGAACATTAATGAACAGTCTTACTAGTTGTTACCCCTGGGTGCTACAATAACAACTTCATAGGCCCATGGTTGCAATAATGGCACAAGTATCATGGAGGTAACCAACTACGTTCTGATTGACTTCAAGGCCATTCCACAGGAGGAAGCTCATGCCTTGTGCTGTAAATCTGGCTAAGAACCCATGGATTAGAAGTTCATGGTATTATTTTGCCAGACCGACATCAAACTCTCTTGTAAATACGTATCTCTACACTCTCAGTCTTCATCAGAGAAGCATGATGATTCAAACAAAGACTCATAACCGATCAAAGCACAGAGGACAAGTATCTGAGACTGCTTAGCCATAAATGAGACATCACTGTCACACCCATATTCTCAAGATTCTTAGAATATCAGCAAAGAGGGAGGCATAAAGACTGTAAGAGCCAGAGGTCAGAGAGGACTGAGGTGAAACAGTATTTTTCAGACAATAACAGAACTATCATATGCATGAACTCAGCGCAGCTGTGGTTGCTTGCACAAGACCTCTGTGATATCAATCTGTCCATGGCTTTGCCATGGAGGGAAGAGAGACCCAAAAGTCCATACCCGAGCTCATGAGCTGTTGACAGCTGATAGCTGCCTGGGGGAAGAGGGGAGAATTGGTTTTCTTTAGGGATGTGGTGTGGGAAGTCCTTCTGTATATGTGTTGATTTTATTGGTTAATGAATAAAGCACTTTTGGCCAATGGCTTAGCAGAGAAAAGCCAGGTGAGAAATCTGAACAAAGAGGTAGAATGAGAGTAGGCCGAGTTAAGGAGTCAGGCAACCATGTAGGAGACATTGAAGGAGACAGACTCTTGAGAACTTTACTGGTAAACCATGAGCCTTGTGGTAAAATATAAAATAATGGAAATGGGTTAAGATATAAGAATGAGCTAGCAATACACTTATGCTATTGGCCAAACAGTATCATATTAATATAGTTTCTGTGTGTGATTATTTTCAGTCTGGGCCACCAGGAAATGAATGAGCATTTCGTCTACAGAATGGTGCCACTGTCTGGGGAATGGATCCACAAAAGACCTTTTAAAAAGCTTTT
>JAQHUG010000012.1:7174295-7197706 GCA_028555095.1 Dicrostonyx torquatus | reverse complement strand
TGAGCCACCATGTGGTTGCCAGGAATTGAACTCAGGACCTTTGGAAGAGCAGGCAATGCTCTTAACCACTGAGCCATCTCTCCAGTCCCCTCTATGTGATTATTTCAGGTCTGGGCAGCAAGAAAGCAAATGAGTAGCCTTCATCTACAATGTGGTCTCTGGTAGATTGACCATGCCCCAGTGGATGGCCACATATGAAGGTGTATATGGACTCAGTAGGTTATATATAAAATAAAATCAGACATGAGGTTGAAAGGGGATTGTGGAAGGGAGATCCATAAAAAACTAGAGGTAGTATGGGGGGTGGATATAATTACAATATTATATGCATGTATGAAATTCTCAAAATAAATTTTAAATGTATTTATAAATAACTGAGGGATGTAAAAATATGTAAAGTCTCAGGTAGAAGAAGATAGGGAAGAGAATGGAAAAAAGTTAGCTTTCCTGTATTACAAGATGAAAAAAAAAACGTATTTAACTAAAATACTAATAAATAACTCTAAAACATAGCACTGTGTTTTGTATTAGTTATTCACAAGCTTATTAAACTGTTTAACAAGCTATTGCTGAGTGCCTAGTTTGTACCAGAGATTTCATAGGTTCCAAATATATACTCATAAGAGAAAATACCTCTATCTTTAGAAATAAATAACCAGAAAGAATAATGACAAATTAAATGGTAGGAGTTAGCCCAAGCAGTGAAAGAAGCCTCCAAAAGGATGAAGAAACTTTCACTTTATGCTTTGTTAGGTATAAAATTACTGTATCCAAATTCTTTCTCTAAACTTCCCGTATCATTGCCAAATTGTCATTTCCTTTACAAGGTAATAAAGATATTTTAAATTTTTCCTTCAATTTATACTTTTATTATTTAATTATTATTGTCAATTCAGGCTATGTAGCCACAATAACTTGTATATTTTTCAGCTTTTTACTCTTCTATCCATTTCCATTGAGAAATGCATTACTACATTAAAGGAGAGCTTGGCCGTGTGACTTTCTTTGGCCAATAGAATGTGAATGGACTCTTACATGGATTTGAATATGTGTCCCTGATTTGACTTGATCTGAAACTCCAGGCCTTTGCCCAAAGAAATTTTCTCTAGACATCCCTTCATTTGGATTTTCTCCTGCTATGCTCACTGCATATAAAATAGATACTTGGCTCTCTCAATGCGGTATCTCAGTTCTACAACTGATTATAATGTTGAAGATGTGCATGTGAGTGGTGAAAATACAACCACACAAACACCAGTGACGTCATTTCCTGTGTGAGCAGTTTTTAGGGCCCCTAAATCATGCAGCCACGAGAATTCGTTGTAAGTTGTGAACCGCTTTATAAGCACCATGGGCAATGAGCTTCCCTTCCCAGAAATGCGTCTCTGCGCATCCCTCAACTCTTTGACATTTGTCATTTAAACCAAAATTATTTTTACAGCCAATTTTATGCAATAGTTTTTTTATTGTACCCTGTAAATGTGTTTTATTACATTGACAATTTATTATAAATGATCCCATTCCATGTAAAACTTACTACATTTCTCCCTTAAGAGGAAGCGGGGATTAATTTCAATCAGAGGAAGCATTTATAATAGCCCCTCCAGGAATCCCCGTAGGTCTTTACTAGCTTGAGCCTGAATACCGGAGGCCGGGAGATACAATCCTCTAAAAATACAAACAAAAATATTTTTACAAAGTTTTCTGAAGAAAAAGAAAAATATGTTTGGAACACACTACACCGATTTTTTTTTTTTTTTAATTTCCTGGCCTGTTCCAAGAAAACCTTCAGCCAGACAAATGCAACTGGCGCTCACGCAGCTGGAGACTCATTGTTTTTGCTTCATAAAAAAGGAGAGCGCAGGTGACTGCAGCAGTTGGTCTGAATTTGCACTTAGAGTAAACAGGTAACGAATTGCTTCCTCTGCTCTCTCTGGGCACTGAATAGAAGCATTATCGCGAATCCAGCAAATTCTGAATGTATGAGGCTCAATACTGAGGAAGAAAAATGCCCTTTTGAGAGGCCATTTTATCCACCCCCATGCCATGGTTCATTCCTTTGCCCTTTCCTTCCTTTATTTATTTACTCGGTTAATGATAAATATTTATCGAGCTCTTCCCATGAAGCAGGCCCTGTGCTAAGTTCTGGGAGTACAGGGGTAAATAAACAGACACGGGCCGGGCTCCAAAGAAAGACCCAGATCCTCCTCAAATCCACTCATCCGTTTGTTTCCAGTACAAAGGACAGATTCCAACAGGCATGGATTTCACTCATCCTTAGCAGCTGGGAGATCTGAGGCCAGTTGCTTACACTCTCTGAGCGTCAGTCAATTTCCCCGTCTCCTCTCTATCTCAAAGAGCCTTAGAGTGCATGGCAAAGATCCACCTCAGGCTTCTCTCCCACCCCAGCTCACATCTCACTTTCCCTGGAGCCCAGAAGTATAGACTGAATAGGAGACATTTTCTAGCATTCTACTTCGCTGGGACTAAGAATATAGAGAAATAGAAAAAAATACTACCTTTGCCTTCTGGAAAATTGAATTTTGAACGGTAACGTCTAACACTTAATCTCTACCAAGCACTGAGGGCTGTACAGGCGTGAGCACATCCTCAAAATAGTTTCCAAGGCATGCATGACATCTGTCTTCTTGGCTGGTGAAGAAATGGATACAGACGTTTGAGTGAGTTTGCAAAGTCAGAGAAAATAGTGAGCAAAGAGGTAGAAATCAAATCAAACCCATTGATGTGTGTGTGTGTGTGTGTGTGTGTGTGTGTGAGAGAGAGAGAGAGAGAGAGAGAGAGAGAGAGAGCGAGGACAGCAGTCAGTTCTCTCCTGCCATGAGCCGTCTCTCCTGTTTGTGTTTTAATAAAGAAAGCTTATCTGAAGATAAGAGGGCACAGAAGCCATACTAGTCAGACATACAGGCCATGGAATGGTGGCACACACTTTTAATCCCAGGACTCAGGAGACAGAGGCAGATGGATCACTGTGAGTTCAAGACCACCCTGGGCTACACAAGATTGAATCTGTCTAAAAGAGCTCACACAAAGGTGAACCCAGCACTTGGGAATCACACACCTTTAATGTCAGCACTAGGGAGGTGAAGNCAGACTTGTGCAACAAGTGGTTTTACCTAAGTCATCTCACTGGCTCTGAACCTGTGTCTTTAACCACTCTGTTATACCGCCTCTCAAAAAGAGTCTACTGTGTGACAAAAGACAGATTTTTTTTCTTGCATACATAACAAGATACCTATTAATTCACACTTTCAATTCATCTCAATGCTACAAAATTACCCAAGCTAATCCATATGAAAGTGTCCGGGAAGGTTTTATGCTGTGTATACACTACCCTAATGTTACCATCTCTCAGTCCCTTATGCACAGTCTTCTCTGTATGGCAACTCTGCAAATGTTACCTCATTAAATTCTAGCCTGATTTTCAAGATGAAGTTTCCCAGTTTGTTTAAAATTCCCTACTCTGGTCTCTTTTTAGTCCTCTTCATGATCCCTGCATTGCGTGATTTTTCTCTCACTTGTCTTGACTATGATGATGAGCTTCCGGGTGAAGTTCATTTTATGAAATGCATTTTCTGTATGAAAATAGATTCTGTTCAAACCGTCATATAAAAATGCACTAGCTGTTCTAAAGACACTCTGGAGAGGAAAGGGGGCTTTAGGAAAGACGTGAGGGGCTTGCTCATCTGTCACATGACTGTCACTAAGGCTCCCTAAGCCCTGTTTCCAGGTGTGAACAGGATCTAGGGGTCAGACCCCCCTGCAGCCATGGTGGATGGCTGTTCAGGGTGAGGGGAGCAAGTGAAAATGTGTAGGAAGAGTGTAGAGGAAAGGGGTAGAAACCCTGAAACCCCTGCCAGGTCTTCACACCGAAAATTCATTCTGCGATCAGAAACCAGGTAAAGCAGCCCTTCTCAAAATAAACCATAGAGCACAAGCTATTGGGTTAGGAGCAGTTTGTGATATGTCTTCCAAAATAGAATAGCAGCATTCAGAGTCCATGACACTCCTTGGCCCTGCTCTAACTTCAGACTTGTTCCACGCAGAAGCCTGACCTGTGGCTTTGGCTTGTGGGCGTATGTGGCAAAGAGAGTTTGTTAGCCTAGCGTGGTGGGGGAGAGGCAGATGTCAGTGTCCCAAGATCCTCCTCCAGGGTGCATCTCCCACCTCTCTTTAGGCTTGCTGTGTAAAGCCTCCTACCACCCTGCACCAGAACAGTGTCTAGTCTTTCTCCCAGATGCCCCAACAAAGCTCCCGCATCTGCCTTCCACCCCTCCTCCAATCCCAGGGCTTCATTTGTGTCATGGTCACTTTTGAACCCTACTAGGTGTGGACACTAAGTCACGTGCACTCCAGAAGCACAGGGGGTCAACTGATTACATTTCGTTTTGTTTGTGAAGCAGGGACCCAGCACATTGGCCAGGCTGGCCTGAAACTTGCTTAACGTACAACCCTTCTATCTTAGTCTCCGGAATCACAATGCCCAGTCCTTCCACACTCTCGTAGCTGATGGATGGAATCTTCTCCCTCCCTCCACACTTAAGCAAATGGGCCTGAGGTGTAGCATGTTAGGAACACCATCTCTGACTCTAGCAAGGTGTTACTTGGGGGCAGCTACCTTTAGCTCCCAGCCAATCCTTCCAGAACCATCTTGATCCTGAACTCTTCTTCCCTGGAGTTTCACTTCTCCAATAAAGCAGAAGCTCTCATCTTTAGGCTCTGCTTTCAGGAGCTCCAGCCCAAGACACAAGGAAAGCCGAGAGCTGAAGTCAGCTAATTCAGTTCTATCTCTTTCCGAGATCAATCTGGATTGATTTACAACAGGATGTTAAGTTCATACCCCACCTGCCATTCCTCTTATAGCTCACTTCCCTCCTCCGAGCTATTGATTTCACAGTCTCTTTCCTCACAGGTCCTCCCCCCATCCCTATCCCCTTCAAATGATGACCTCTCTTCAAAGTTAATTGAGAAAGGAGAAGGCAGCAGGGGGCCTGCCCTCCCAATCTTACCACGGGATCAACAGACTACCTGCACCTGCTGAATCCGCCCCCCACTCCCCCCAGCTCTCCTATTTCATCTGGCAAGTGTCCTTGCTTATTTATTTATTTCTGTGAGTCACTTTACTGCTGCCTGCAGTTTCCATAACAGGTAGTGGTCTCTAAAGCGCTAACCCAGGGCTGAAGAGACAGCTCAGCAGTTAAGAGCCTTTGCTGCACATTCAACTCCCAGCACCAGCTATCAGGCGATAAGCAACTCCCTGGGAATTCAGCTCCGCAGGACCTTGTTGCCCTCTTCTAGGCTCCTTCGGCAAGTGCATTTGTAAAGCGCATTCACACAGACATACACATAAAGAAAACCAGCAACAATTCTTAAAAATTAAAATGCTTTACATGAGCCAAGCAGTTCTACCTTCCTGTCCTGGAGGAAGCTGCCAGAGCATCACTGGAGTAGGACGCCCCTAGGGAGGAACAATGAGACTCCTCAGCCAGCTTGGAGACGTCTGCTCAAGAGGTCTCTCAATAGCCTCTCACAGGCTGCTCTGAGCTCTTCTCCTGGCCCACTTCTTCTTCTTCTTCTTCTTCTTCTTCTTCTTCTTCTTCTTCTTCTTCTTCTTCTTCTTCTTCTTCTTCTTCTTCTTCTTCCTTCTTCTTCTTCTTCTTCTTCTTCTTCTTCTTCTTCTTCTTTTAGTTATACCTATTTATTTATTTTTCATGCATGTATGTATGCATGTGGGCATGTGTGTCACAGTGGTGCTTGTGTGAAGGTCAGAGCACAACTTGTAGGAAGCAGTCTTCTCGGGTCTTCAGGCTTGGCAGCCAGTGCCTTTGCCTGCTGAGCCATCTCGCCAGCAGAAGCACTGCCTCTTGAAGACTTGCATGAGTATCTATAGGCCCTGGTGATTCCAAACTGAGCCTCTGGCGGGGCCATGAAGTTGTGTGGGCACACTGCTATCTATAGCCTTGTGCTGGTGCCTGAGGGACTTAAGGATGATGAAATCTGTGTCCCAGTGGATGCCAAAGGGGAACTCTGCAAGCATCAAAAACACCCGAGCTGGTAGGGCTTCTAGCTCCACCTTTTGTGACTGTACCAGGCTGCCACTAGTGTATCCAAGAGTATATTCTCCAGGTCCACTTGTATCTGGACATCTGGAAAGTATCCCAGAAGCAAGATGCCCAGCCTCTGGGGGAGATCTGCATTGCTTGTGGGTAGCCCCTTCATCAGCACTATGACCTGGAACTCAGGGGCAAGCCCTTGTGGGGGATCCTCCAGAACACATAAACAGGAAATTGTGTTCTGTTTCTGTCTGCTGCAATGTCACCAGGACGATATTGCCTGGAGTAGGGTGCTGGGGATAAGTTGGGAAAAACCAGAGACTGAGAGGGGATATTACTGTGGTCCTTGGGCTCTCCTACAGTGTACCAGCAGATCATGACAGAGATGAAGAAAGTGAATTTGAAGCTGACAAAAGAGGGTTCATATCCATTGCCTGTGGATGTCTGAGCAGCTGCAGCAAGCAGTCCAGGGCCTTGGATGTGGCTGCCCTTTTGTCTCTTACCGTAGCACAAGCTGCCAATGGGAACTGGCTGCTGAACCAGAGAAGAGCACCAGCATTCAGGATAGCAAACAGGCTGTGGCAGGCTGGATGCTCAAGAAAGACACGTCCAAAGCCAGAAGCGACAACTTTCCAAAGCCCAGGGGCCCCAAGGCCCAACAGGCTTGGACTATACCCTGGCCAGCTGGCTGCTCACCCATAAAGCAGCAGCCCTTAGACTACAGAGAGCAGGGTTCCTTTCGCTCTCTGTAGCAAGCCTCTGGGTGCCCGAAGTCTGGGCCAATGTCCCCGCAGTTGGTGACTTGTCAGTCCCTTAGAAACACCTATAGGGGTTAATACTCAGTCTTGTGTTACAGACCAGGCAGAACCCACACACGGCTCTATCCCACAGGTTATGAGCTGCAGGGATGGGTGAGGAACAGCTGTGCTCCTGCTGCTACTTCATATGGATTCTTCCCTGGGAGGGAGCTGGTGTCACAAGGTTGTAGGGATATTTCATTTGTATTTTAATAAATGAAGCTTGCCTGAAGACCAGAACGCAAAACAGCCACACTAGTCAGCCGTACAGGTCAGGCAGTGGTGGTACACACCTTTGATCCCAGCAGTCACACTAGTTAGCCATAATGGTGGTGGTGCATGCCTTTAATCCCAGCACTAGAGAGGAATATAAGGCGGGAGGGGATGGGAGCTCACTCTCTTTACAATTTGAGGATTTCTTAGAGGTAAGAACTCTCTAGTGGTTTGGCTTCTTTGCTTTCCTGATCTTCAGGTTGAACCCCAGTATCTGCCTCTGGGTTTTTATTATTCATGCTACACGAAGGTTCCTTGTACATCAGAGGAATTTACTGCCATGACCAGAGGGACATTTGCTATTAATAGAAATCCTTGCCTACTGTGTGTTCCGGGCTGCTGCATTCATACACCTCTGGCCCTTGCCATCCCAGGGGACAGTTGCATTGCTTCTACTTTCAGAGGTCAACTAGGCACAGCTGAGTGCTAAGGGAACTTGAGAGCCGATTTCCTCCCAGGACAGTTGGGGCAGCTGTCCCACAGCAGGGACACTGGGGCTCCAGCCATCTCACTGAACTCTTCTAGGCTAAAAGGCAAAAGACCAGCCTGGGTGGAACAAGGCAGAGAGGTGTGATCCAGGCGCCCAAGAATCCCCTGGAGAGGTCTCATGGCTCCGCAGCTGGTCCTCTCTGCCATCAGGAATCTTTCTGCCATGCTTAGGCCTGCCAGCCCATGCTCTGAGAGGGTTTTGCCTATGGTGGCAGGGAGGGGATGGTGGAGTTTATGGCCTGTGCTTGCAACTGGAACGACTCACATCTTACTCTAGGAAACCAGGAGGCAGAGAAAGGAGTGTGCTGGCATTCTGTTCTTGCTTTTATTGCAGCCAACTTTGCCATGCAGACCTAACTCTTTCAGGCACTCCCAGGCTGAGCTCCTGATTCTCCCTCTCAGCACAGTCTGTCATTCAACTGTCATTCCATCTGCATGCGAAATACCCTTTCATCTTTAAAAGGCCTGAACCTCATCCTCCAGAGAGTTCTTTAGCCCCAACTTCCTTTTCCTACCACGCTTCTCTGAGAAATGTGTCCCCCACTTTCTCCCTGCTCCCCGTTCACGCGACCGATTATACTCAGGATTTCACCTCCACCACTACTTCACTGGCTCTTTCCTGATTGAAGACTGCTGCCCAGTGTGCTGGCTGACCTTACGTCAACTTGGCACACAGAGTTATCTGAAAGAAGGGAACCTTAATTGAGAAAATGCCTCCATTACTTCTGACAGTAAGGCATTTTCTTAATGGGAGGGCCCAGTCCTAGGCTGCTGGTCCTGAGTTCTATAAGGAAGCAAGCTGAGCAAGCCATGGGAAGCAAGTCAGGAAGCAGCACCCCTTCATGGCCTCTGCTTCAGCTCCTGCCTCAAGGTTCCTGCCCTTTTTGAGTTCCTGTCCTGACTTCCTTCAGTGATGAACAGTGATGTGGAAATGTAAGTCAGATAAACTCTTTCCTCCCCAACTTGCTTTTTGGTCACCATCACTCCAATGGAACCCCTAATTAAGACTCACAGCCTAATAGTCATCTTTACGGTTCCCTTTCAACTCAGTCTCAAGTAACAACAAACACAAAGACAAAACTCTCTTTCTTCACTATCTTCCCCTGCCCTTCTTTGAGCTCCACCCAGAGGCTGCTTCTTCCTGGTTCTGTGCCCTCTTCCTCCTCTGGCTGTGCAGGCTGTCAACCCTCAGGGTCTGAGCTAGACCTCTCCTTCCCTTGTTACATAATGAGGCATTCTCGGGTCTGCCCATGATTTCAAGTGAACTCACTTGGAGGTGACTCACACCTACATACCATCAACTGATACCTCTTCTCCGCCCTTGTCTTCCATCTGATACTAACTTACCTTGGAATTTCAATTATACCTGTGGCTTAGCCTGACCCCAGATCAGCACATTGTTTCCACCCGAATCCTCCACACTCCTGAACCGAAATACTTTCTGTGTTTCCTGTTCTGGGGATTATAATAATGGCTGTCAATCATAGATGCAGAAGGGTGAGAACAGGAACAGCCTTGCAATGACCCCTTCATTAATTACCATCCTAAATATCTTTAAATAGTTAAATTTGTTACATTTATTTTTTTCAAACATTTTCTTAGCATTGTTTTTATTGTGGAAAACAGATTTCATAATTTAATATTAAACCTCTCTGAGGACATGTCTTCAGGATACCGGCTTTGCCACCTCACTGCTGCCAGAGTGTACCAGCGTCCCTCTCTCGCGCTCAGACCACACATGCTTTTGTTCACCCTACAGCTAGCTTGTGTTTCCTTGTTGTTTAGATTCTTCCAGTAGACTCTATTCAAATACAACGAAGAATGCTTATTCTTGCCTTCAAACCCTGCACATTTTAGATTCTTCCTACCGAAACCACTGTTTTTGCATTCTTGTGAAAAAACACCCGAGAGAAACAACTTACAGGAAGAATGATCTTTCCTGGTTTGGGATTCAGAACACTGCATGGCCCGTGCAGCAGGGACGGAGGCAGCTGGCGGTGTCGTGTGGGCAGCAGTCAGGAAACAGAGGTCAGGCCGACACAAAAGAGGCTGCAACCATTCAGCCCAGCTCCACAGGGACCCACTTCCTCCAGCTCGGCTCCACTGCTGAAAGACCCCACAGCCTCCCCAAACAGTGTCACAAGCTGGGGACCAAGTGTTCAAACATGGAGCCAATTAGGGAGTATTTCACACCCAACCCAACACCACCTCTGCAGTTTGTTTTCTTTGGCTTGGTGGGCCAAACCCACAAAGTTTTTGTTTTTGTTTTGCTTGGGCTTCTCCCATTCTTCCCACCTAGTCACACAACAGGACCTTGGGTTAGCTTTGCCTCTGCTGTAGAATGTTCTAGGTCCACTTAGTGTCTCTTCAGCCCTCAGAAACAAACTTAGGAATCTTTTTTTTTTGCATGAATTTCCAAGACAGGCAAATTTCCTATTTCATATTCTTTCTTGTGCGCTAAGACAGTGATAACAAGTGTGTGTAAGAAAACGCACCCAAAAATGGTTCACAAGGTTGTGACTCAATGTAGCGATTTTAGGAATTAAAAGTCAGAAGCCAATTTGAAATTTAATTAGGAGATAAATGCAGTTATGAGATAAAAGTTATTTTAATTTCATGTCTACATCAGTGGCGGCGGAGAGTAGAAGGAGACCCCTAAGGGTCTAGCAGGCGTCCACAGAGGAAGGTGGCAAATTGAAGGAGGGAAATACATTGACAAGAGTCAGTTCCAGTGAACACCCACCAAAGTTGCTGAGTTTGACTTAGCAGCTATACATTTAAAATAAACCAGCTGACAGAAAAAGGCTGACAAGAGTTCAGTGTAGTTAACAGCAGAGCAGGAGACCATGTTTTCCTACAGTGTTTTGTTTAGCAGAATATTAAGCGGAGGGAGGAGGAGATGTAGCTGGAGAGGCATTTAGAGCACTGGCTGCTCTTGCAGAAAACCTGGTTTCAGGTCCCATACAGCAGCTCACAATCGTCTGGAGCTCCAGTTCCAGGGACTCCAAAGCCCTGGTCTAGCTTCTGCCGGCACGAGACATGCATACGAAACACATATATGCATGCAGACAAGACTCAAATTGTTGTGTCATATTTTTCTCTACGATTGAAACATTCTTTCCAGATAGGAAGCTCCCTAAATAGAAAAGGAAACAACTCAAAATAGTTTCAGAAAGTCCCTGAAACTGGCCAGATTCACTATGCTTCTCCCTGCAGAGTAAATAATAGATGCTGAGTCACTCTCCAATGGAAGGAGGCTGAGCTGAAAAGAAAAAGTAATCACAATAAAACTCATTGGTTTACCAAGCTGGACTTTGGTGGTATCCATACTTTGATCTATCATGGGATTCCTAACTGGGGTGACTAGATGTGTGTGTTGTGTCTCCTCAGGAAAAGTTCTGTCACAGAACATTAATACACATAAAATAAATAAATAGAAACTTTAAATAATTTTTGATTGATTCTTTGGAAATTTTATATCATGCACCTCAGTCCCACTCCCTTCTCCATTCTTCCATGCTCACCCTCCACCCTTGTGGCCTCCTCCCCAAGAGAAAAGAAAAGGGAAATCACTTTGCTCCTCCTTCCTTCCTGCCTACCCATCATATATGCTTTTGTCGTAGTGACCTTGGGAGCTTTGGTGTGTCACTTAGTATAGTTTTTTCTCAACAGTTTTCCTCACAGTTGTTCATTGCAATGCGTTGTTGGTCAGAGTCAAGGTATCTTGACCAGACCCTCACTAAAACTTCTCTGGGATATCCTGCTGTTACCACAAGTCATGAGGATCCTGCAGGTATGATTCCACAAGATAGGTCCCTTCAAGTGCTCCAACAGGTCAAAGATGGGGTAGACATTGGGGTAGGCCAATTCAGAGCCCTGGATGTGAGCCTGGAAGGTAGCTGAGTTGGTTAGTCTCAACCTCCACTGGGACTAGGTTGGGGCCAGCTTTCCTGTATGCATAGTGAGGGGCAGAGCCAGCTCTTCCTCTAAGCTGGGAGAGGTTGGTGAGGAGCTAAATCAGTTCTCTGGAGCCCAGGCCACTGGGGTCAGCTCTCTCATGGCCCCAGTGGTAACACAGGCCATGAACATCATCACAGACCCTGGCTGCAGTTGGGTCATGAACCCAGACATGGCCCTTGGCCGCAACACAAGCTTGGACATCATATGGCCCCAAGTGGCAGCCTTAGCCACCATAACAGTCTGTTCCTCACTGTAATGGAGTCTTCAGCTCTGCCTCTGTCCACAGCACGCATGAACCACTCCATTTCCTCCATTTCTCCTCTTCTCCCATTTCCCCACCACACACCTCTTCATTGTAGTGCTGCCTGCCCGCCTGGGCTGGGGTGCTGTGCAGTGTGTGTGTGTGTGTGTGTGTGTGTGTGTGTGTGTGTGTGTGTGTGTGTGTGTACACATTTGTTATACATTAATGTATATCGAAGAAAGAGAGCTGAGAATTCAGACATCAATAATATATATTAGTACGTATATGCAATTTTTTTTAAAAGCAGGTTTACTTCCCACTCAACCAAACAAATAACCATGACAGTGACAGTCTAAACAGCAAACCCAAACCACAGAATGACAAGTCATTAGTATTTTTAATGCTTATTAATACAGAGATTGGATTAAACTACAGTATGGATCTGAGGGTCTTTGGAGCAAAGATTAAAAGTCCCAATTGAACATCAGCGGCCAGACTGTAGTTCACTGTGTCAGTTTGCTCAGGTTAGAGTTCGGTATGAATTTGCTGGGCAGGACACCAGCATGGGCACCAGCATTCAGTTTGTAACATGCGCTGTTGTAGGGGCTGGATTGAGTTTGCCTCAAATAGGCGAAATCTAAGATAGAAAACCAAAGTGAACCTCAAAACACTAGAAATGAAGACTGCCAATTGACTCTCTTCGTTGTAACTGAAGTTGAACCCCAAGTTCTTTCTTGAGTGATGTAGAGGTGCGTCTCTGTGGCCTTTCCACTCTTCCCTTTTTCCGTGCAGTTCATGTGTCTCAGGGAGTATTTCTTCCAGGGTTTAACAACATGGCACAAGACACCTAATCATGCAACTTGCTTCTACCTCTGTTATTGCTGGTGCTTGATCTCATGTATGATATTTCCATCTTATGATGAACTCGTACTAGGAACGCCAGGTCTATGACTTGAGAGGCCTAACATAGCCCGGGTCATGGTGGACTTGCTGTTGTCATTGTATGGAGAGTGGGGGTTCAAGCCACAGCATGCTCAGGGGCGTCATAGGACAGTCTGTGGGTGTGGATTTCTCTGTCTATCATGTAGGTTCTGGGGATGGAATTCAGGTTGTCAGTCACTACAAGGGCCATTATGGTGCCAGTGAGTTGGCTCAGGAGGTAAAGTCATTGTCACCAAGCCTGATGATCTTTCTCACAGTACTAGAAAGCAAACTAGAATGCCGGGAGTTACCATGACAATGACTTCAATATATCTGTATTAAATTTTCAAGAGAATCAATACCGACAGGATATATGGTGTGTGTGTGTGTGTGTGTGTGTGTGTGGAGAGAGAGAGAGAGAGAGAGAGAGAGAGAGAGAGAGAGAAATTTAAGAGACTGTCCCATGGGATAGCAAAACCTGGCAATTCCAGAGACACCCTATAAAATGGATACTGTATTTCAAGCCCACAGACAATCTGAAGACCTATCTGTTATATTGCACCCTTTGATTGCAGAGGATAATCTGTGTCACCAAATGCCTACTAATTCTAATTGTATTCATATCTAAAATGCTTTCACAGCAACATCTGGATTGTGGTTTGATCATACACCCAACACACCATAGCTTGGCCAAACTAGCATGAAGTTAACCACCCAAGTATGAATGACCAATGTCAGACTCTGTTCCAAGAGTTTTGAAAGTGTATTGGAATTTGCCTTTCCCAGGAGGTAATTACGCATGTGAATGGCCTCTTTGGGACATACCTTGTAATTTTGAGTATATTTGCATGGTATTTCAGGGTCCTTCTCCCAGGGGAAAGACTGCCTCTTCCTCCAATCATATGCTAGTAATGGATTTGTTACCTTTCAGCTCCAAATGTACCCATCAATACTTTCTGCATGATGATGTATGGAATCTCATGACCTATTTCCATAGCGACAAGCTTTCCCAGGGCAGGATACTAGAAGAAGGCTCTAAGAGGATAAAGAAGCTTTTTCTGCTCTAGGTGACTGTGCTATTGCTCAGAAATGTGTTCAGTTGTGTTCAGCTCAGCCTGATAACCTTTACCCCAAGGCCTTTTAGTGCAGGAGGTCTGAGCCCTGAGCCGGAGATAATGCCTCTTTTACAGATCTGTCTTTCCTTGGGAATCCCCTCACTGCTAGGGTAGTCTTGCATTTTATAGCTACTCTTTATGATAGCTTAATTGTTCTTCATATTGAACGTCCCATTTTTATGTCCTTGCCTGGCTTCTGTGTTCTGATTGGACCTGAACTGGTAGAGAATAGGAATGGTCCCAGAATACTACATTCTGTTGTTTGAACGAGAACTCCGTAGGCTTGGTCCTAGTCAGTGGAGCTGTTAGGGTGGAGATTATGGAACCTTTAGGTCTTGCTGGAAGAAGGATGTCCTTAGGAGCAGGTGTTGAGAGTTTACAGTCTCACCCCAGTTCCTGTTCTTTCTCTCTGTAAGCCCCATCTTTGGAGGCCCCGTCCCTGTGCCAGCCAAGCTTTAACCCCTCCCCGGAGGAGGGTCTCACACACACACACACACACACACACACACACACACACACACACACCGTGGTCACATTTGCGGCTTCCCGGTTCCCCTCGGGGCCGCCGGAGAGCGCAGGAATCCCATTAAATCTGGAGATTTGGCTTGTTGTGATTTGGCTTGATTGCGATCTTTGCATCGGCAGAGAGCTTGGGTTAGGAAAATTCCTAACACTTCCCTACTTCCTGTGCGTGAATGAAATGTAATCAGCCAGCTTCCTGCTCATATTAGCATGACTTTCTCACAGTTATGGACTCTAGTCCTCTGGAACCACAAACTAAATGAAATCTTTCATCCTTAAGCTGCTTTAGGTGATGGTATTTTACGTGCTACAGGAAAATAACTACTATATATGCCTAGAAGTCAAAGTCATGATCTGAATTGGTTTGGCCACATCCATGGGTTTGCCCGCAGTGCTGTGTATCCTGCTAGTGGGAAGTGGGATGCTAGTAACCTGTGGCATGTGATGGTATGATAATGAGTCAGTTTGTGCGGGACCATGATAAAGCGCAAGGTGAAATGCGTGTCTTGGAAACACAGCTATCTGCTGTGTTTGACCAGTATGACAGCACCATGAGAATCCAAAACCACTATCAGGAATAATGTACAAAAGTGAAACATTCTGATCCATAACTTTCAGTTCTCTTCTCTGTGAACGTAGCTTTCTTTTATACCTTTTACATGTAAACACATTTAGCTGCTGGATGGGTCCCAGGTAATTGCTTCCTTTTTGCCCAGTGGTTGTGAACCAGCTCTGGCCTGGACACAGAGTCTGAGAGTCCAGTGGGCTCTGCTATGCTTTCAACAGTGAGGGCTGCTGCCCCCCTTCCCTGACCTTCTGAAGGGCTTGCCCACAGCCCTGTGCAACCATTTCTTTCTCTACTCAGATCATTGGTAATTCTGTATACTGAGCTTTTGTGTTTAAATCACTGTGTGCTTTCTGGGGCCTGGTTGGACTCAGGCTGAAACGAAGCCTTGGTCTGATATTTGACACAGGGAGTTGGCTATGAAAACTATATAGCAATGAGAAATGTGGCACTTATATAATATGTTAAATGAAAAAAGCAGAATATAATGTTTGTATACATATTATGAGAGAGTACTAGAAGGGAATGCATAAAATATACAACTGAGCTAAAATAAGGTATTGTAGGAAATGAATAATGAGTCCTCTTTTATGTTCAAGATAATTTGTACTTAAATACTTCTTTAAAAATGGTTTTAAGGAAAAAAATGGTTTTAAGAAATATGCTAATAGCTCAGTACTTTATTTCCTACTCTGAAAGGTGGAGATTTTTATAACCCCTATCTCTATTGTGAGAATAAAATGGTATTTAAGCCCTTAGGAAAATGATTGTCTGAACATGCTCAGTGTGTCAGTTATTTTTGTAAAGTGTCATTTATGTGTGATCATTTATTTTACTGTGTTTTATGATATTCCTGTCTCTAACCAATCCCCAGTCATAGCTAGTGACCACACACGCATACAAACCAATGTACGCATTTACAGATCTTTTGGGTTGAAACCCACATGTGAAGAGGAGAAGGACCTGGAGTGGGTGTGCGAAGGCCAAGCGTCCCTTTTCTCACATGTTTGTCGACGCAGAGTCTTTCACATGAAGACAAGACTGAAAATGTGCTGTGTTGGAAAGTGGAACGAACTGGGAATGAGAGCTGAGATTTCTTTTTTCTACTTTAATCAAACCCCTCAGTTTCTCTGGATGAGTTCCCTTCCTTATAAGATGAGGAGATGGTCCAGGGTGTCATCACAGTCTTGGCATTCTAAGAGTTAATGGGTTTTGTGCATTAAAGGGACAGTGTGGGAGATGACTCAGGAGTTAAGAGCACTGGCTGCTCTTCCAGAGGACCCTGGTTCAGTGCCCATCATTCATGTGGTCCATACACAACCATCTGTAACTCCAGCCTACGGAAGCTTTTGTGACCTTTTGTGACCTCTGTGGGCACTAGGCACACATACGGTACACATGCATACAAGTAGGCAAAATAATCATCCGCAGAAAATAAATATTTAAAGGAATAATTTTGCTGAGATGTCTTCTTTCCATGCCAAAGATGGACACTCAGAAGTCTGGATTCTATTTCCTGTCCTTCACTGTAGAGACAATCAAATAATCCAGCATTGAGGTAACACAGTCCCGCAGGGGTTTACATAGCATCCCTGGCATCAAATGGAGACCATTCTTGTTGTCCTTGGCTGACAATGGACTCTCAATCACATTTTAAACTCTAGACCTTTGTTATGCATATGCTTGCCTGATTTAAAATACTATTGCATGCCTTTCCTCTCTTGTTTATGTCTCAGAAATCTGAGCATTTCAATGATCAAACATGAAGACTGTGTCTGTTACAGAACGCAAGTTCCACTGTGATGCTGAAGTAGCAAGAATGTTTACCTAATGGTGGCATGTGACACTGCAGGACCTACTCTTCCTCTGTTAGGAGAGAAAATGCAGGAACAAGGAGGGGACTTAACCTACCCATGATTACAGCTGTTACCAGTCTCTGAGCCAAAGCAACATCAAGGTGAATCAAGTCAGTGACTAAGTTAAGCTGAGGACAGGCACTCTCTTCCAAAGAGAACTCAGAAACACGCCCAGTGAAAGCTAAGACATATCCTTAAACATGGGCCTGGGGATTTTTTTCCCCTATGATTCCTGTTGTTAGAGAAAGTGGACCACATACTGGAACCTGAATTCTTACTGTTTATTCATGAAGAACAATCTAGAAATGAACTTTTATGTATGAACTTTGGAATATGTATTTTCACTTCCAGGTCAGTCTACAGGCTAGGGAATTAGATAAAATATTTTCCATGTGTTCAATTAAAAATAGTCATGTATTGCAGCGGCATATAATCAATAAATGAAGAAAATGAATTTACATTTTGTAATAAAAAAATCTTTTCTTCCCTTCCTCCATTCCTCTTTCTTTCTTTCTTTCTTTCTTTCTTTCTTTCTTTCTTTCTTTCTTTCTTTCTTCCTTCCTTCCTTCCTTTCTTTCTTTCTTTCCTTTTTTCTTTCTCTTGTAAAGGATAAATCAACTTTTCATTCTTCTAAGAGATTGGAGGACACCTGGGTTGGCCTGTGTGACCTTTCTCTTTTATTGCTGCCTTTAATGCTATGAGTCTTTCCCAGAAGAGTCATCAGGCTAACCGAGTGCAGTTTTCCCCCATCCGGTCCTGGACAGAGTTTCTTCCCCTGCTGCTGCAGTTCCGTGTGTTTCTTGTTCTTTGCTCTTGCTGGCCTCTTCTGTCCTTGGTGTCATCAGTCATAACTGATGACAGAAAGAGGGTCTTCTTGCAGCTGTCACACATTTGTTTTGAGCTCCTCCTCCTCCTTCCTCTTCTGCTGCTGATGCTTTTTATGGGGGGAGGGGGTTGAGACAAGGTTTCTCTGTGTAGCCCTGGCTTCTCTAGAACTCATTCTGTAGACAGGCTGGCCTCTAATTCAGAGATCCGCCTGCCTCTTCCTCTTGAGTACTGGGATTAAAGGTGTGCACCACCACTGACTGGCTTGCTTCAGCTTCTTCACATGGCAGGAATGAAGCACATTTGATAGTGAGTCAATGAACTTGCAACAGTTCCTGTCAGATGACCCATTGAGTCACAAAGAGACTCACGTGCCTTCTCATCTCCCCTCTAGGTGAGAATGACCATTTGCCTGTCTCCCCTTTTGTTTTAAACACCCTTCTGCTATATTTTGCACAGTCATTTAAAGTTGACTTTCTGTTTTGCTTCAGCACTAAGACCCTTAATGAATATCAATGAGTCTTTCACAGAACAGACCTTTGTTCATAAGACTTAATATAGAACACATGTTCAATTATACAAATGAGTGGATCTATCAATGAAACACAATTTTAAAGACCGCATGTAATGACTATAACCCCAGCTACTAGAGTGGCTTAGGTAGCAGGATGACAAGTTCAAGATCAGCACTGGCAATTTAGGAAAACCTAATCTCAAAATTAAAAATTAAAAGAGAACATGGAATGTACCTTAGTGGTAGAATTCTGGCCTAGCATGCACAAGGCTCTAGGTCCACTCTTTAGTACCACAAAAATATACGATAAATACCTCATGTTTAAAAAGTGTAGAATAGCCACATATTTGAATACATTAATGTCAATATTCACTAGTCATTTTTATACATTATGAGTTATTTGTTGAGATGTATCATTTTTCACTTTGTTTTAAAGTACTCGGGTTAGGGTTAGGTTGTGGGGAGATATCTGTTATTGACAATGAACTGACTTGAACTCTTAGAACTTGTAAAGAGGTGGCGCACGCCTTTAATCCCAGCACTCGGGAGGCAGAGCCAGGCGGATCTCTGTGAGTTCGAGACCAGCCTGGTCTACAAGAGCTAGTTCCAGGACAGGCTCCAAAGCTACAGAGAAACCCTGTCTTGGGGGCAGGGGGATATGTGTGATACAATCACTGTCTTCAGAAAAATACAACCTCAAAGTTCACACATAACCACATCCAGAAGACAGAATATTAGAAATACCTCGTCAGAAGTGTGGATGCCATGTTATGAAGAACTAGGGAAGGAAAACAGTGGCAACATAATATAATTTTTTGTTTACCTTGAATATTTCTTGTGCAATAAGAGGATAAAGAATTGTTTGCTGTTTAAAGAGAATCATGGGTATGTAGCACACTTTCTGTTTTCATTGTTTGGTGAATTAAGAGAAGACAGGAATCTGTCTAAACCTAGCAAAAAGCCAAGGAAATGAGGCCATCTGGGAAATCTAGTTTCCATTGCAATAAGCCATTCGAAGGATTTTTCAAGCCTGTGGGAGGATTTTGGCCACCGTCTTGCGTGATCCTCCATTGTAAAGCTGAAGAACCTGAGGCAGCGGTGGGCAATATGTGGTGAGTGCCCAGCCTCACCTTGTCTGTGGAAACGATGCAGACAGAGCAAATAGCTTCCGTAGTCTACACAGCTTTAACCAGTGACCGGCAACACACAGAACTCGGTCCAGGGCAAAGATATTACACGATTCTATGAGATGCCTACAGTGGCACCTTATACATAGCAGACAGTCTCTCATGACTCGCTGAATGGGTTTTAAAAAAAAAAAAACCACAGTAGTAAAACTAGCTGTTTGATGTTATCAAGAATAATTAAGTGATATCTGTAATACAGATCCAATTATCTGCTTGGCATCTTGTCACTCAACTGTCTAAGACATTATTCCAGATTCAGCATGTTCAAACAGTTCCAGCCTTCCCCTCCCAAGACCAGCTCCACTTCAAAGGAATCCTTCCCTTTCCTGTTGATGGCAACACCTTCAACATTCTGATTACTTGGGATAAAATTCTGGGAATTACCTTTGGTGTGTCCTGTTGGTTCTACTTTCAAAATATATCCAGAAATTAACCCCACACACACACACCAACTTGCTCTTCCTCCTTAACTCTATTCACAGCCATCTTCTTCTTCATCAGTGCCACACTCTCCAGAGCCCCTGTTTGTGCCTGTGCTTATAGTCTCAAAAAAACCAAAGAGTGATTCTCTTAATGTAAGTCAGAACAACACTCTTTTGGCCCATCTAAAGTAGACCTGCATTTCACATAGAGGAAGGGCTAACAGCATTGTTCAAAATACTCAAGAAGTGGAAACAATCTAAAAATCTCCACTTGAGTGTATGAACAAAAGCATGTATTTGTTTGGATGAATGATATATCGTGATGAGAATAAGGAATGTGCTATCTGCCATACGTGACAGCTTGAATGGACCGTGAAGGCATTATCCTAATGGAAAGAGGCAATGGTGACAGACCAGTTATAGGAAGTTGGGAACAGGCAAATCCATACAGAAAGTATGCTAGTGACTACCGAAGACTGGAGGGGAAGATAGGGAGTGATAGCTAGTTAGCCCAAGTATTGGTTAGAGATGACAGAAATATTCTAAAATTGACTATGGTATGGTAGACTTCTCTGTGAGCACACGAAAGCCAATCAATTATATATCATAGACAGGTATATTTGTGGAATGTGAATTTTCTCTCTCTCTCTCCTTTTTCCTTTCTTTTTCTTTTCTCCTCTCTCTGTCTCTGTCTCTGTCTCTCTCTCTCTCTCTCTCTCTCTCTCTCTCTGTCTCTCTCTCTGAGGGTTTCTTTGTATAGCTTTGGATCCTATCCTGAAACTCTGCAGACCAGGCTGGCCTCAAACTCATAGAGATATGCCTTTCTCTTCCTCCTGAGAGCTTGGATTAAAGGCATGCATTTCTATAAGTCTTTTTTTTTAAAGGAAGAGTTGGATAATGAAAAAAGAATAAAGAGAAAGAAGGAACATAAAAAGAGAATTTTAAAAAGCTTCAAGTTGGGAAGGAACATTTTTTAAAATTTATTTTTATTTCATGTGCATTGATGTTTTGCTTGCATGTATTTCTATGTGAGGTGTTAGATCCTCTGGGACTGGAGTAATAGAAGGTTGTGAGCTGACATGTGGGTGCTGGAAATTGAACCCAGGTCTCCTGGAAGAACAGCCTGTGCTGTTAACCACTGAACCAGCTCTCTAACACTATGGGAAGGAGTTTAAATCATGGAGGGAATTTCATCAGGTTTCATAGAAGAAGACTGGGAGGGAATGAAGAAAGTGAAATAATGAAATTGCCATTTTAAGGTCATTCTACCTGGCTGGTTTGTGAATAGTGAGCAGTGGGCTAGTCCTGATGCCAGAAAGACAGGTAAGAGCAGAGTACAGTGGAGGAGGAGGGAAGGACGGTTGAGTTTAGGATGGAGCCAGAGATGGGCTTTAGGGTCCATTGGACAGAAATCAATAAATGTCAGTGGCCTGGGTGGATGGAGGCTATGAAGGGTGGGGTAGGTAAATCCTCTGAACACTGATGCAGTTGGCCGTGGTATAGTTCTGAGCTGAATTTGAGATGGTCTGAAAACAAGTGGATACATAGACAATCAGCTTGATTCCTGGTTCATTCTGAGTGGTCATACGATACTGAACATGTTCTTTAATCCTGACTCCTTCAGTTGCTGCATTTGGGGTCTGTTTCCATGTGTGGTTATACCTTATGAACTTGAGAACACGACTTAACCTCTTTGAGTCTCATTTTCATAATCTCCAAGTAGAAATAAATCAGCACAGATTTCACAGGGTTATTTACAGACTGCACCCATTAGATGGCACACTCAAAATGCAAAGGGCTGGCACAGAGTAAACAGACACCAGGACACAGAGATGAAATGGTACTCATGAGAACAACCATGCATTCAAAGTTTAAAAATGTTACTGAAGTTTACTTAGTTGTTTTTCTATGAAATATTGTCTCGATCCAGCTTCTTTTACTCAAGTGAGGTTAGCCCCAACACTATCGATTAAATTGCCCAATAACTAGAGATGGGAGATAAGGGCCCGTGAACATTGACTGTGCAGGAGAAAGGGGAGAAAAGAACATAGAGAGGAAAGGAGGGGAGACAGGAGGGGAACAGAGTAGAGGGGCGAGGAGAAAGAGGAGGAAGGAAAAGAGAGAGATCAAGAACACAGAGCAACAGCTATGGAACTCTGTGTAGGCACTAGGGCAAAGACCATAATGCCTGGGGGGAGATGGACACACGGGATGCTGGGAGATGAGTCCCCCAGCCCATGGCTATACATTTTAACC
The DNA here is from genome assembly GCA_028555095.1 of Dicrostonyx torquatus. Classification (NCBI taxonomy): domain Eukaryota; kingdom Metazoa; phylum Chordata; class Mammalia; order Rodentia; family Cricetidae; genus Dicrostonyx; species Dicrostonyx torquatus. Next base: position 7,175,692 of record JAQHUG010000012.1, on the reverse strand, counting down.
AAATGAACAGTGAAGACTGCTGTGGGAGCTCCCTTGCCTTCAGCCAATGGCTTTTAAGATACCAGCCCACTGGGGCGTGGTTTCATTTTAAAAAGCAGTGGCAGCACTCCGCTTGCTCTCTTGCTTCTGGCTCCTGTTCTGACTGCTAGTCTCTGTTTCCTGTTTGGACCAGAGGATTGTGGTTTGGGACATTGATCTGTAAGTTTTATCCCCTCCAATAAATAACCCCTTCTTAATCAAACTGGTGTAGGATTGTTTTTCATCTTTATCTGGCACCCCAACGTTTGGTTTTAGAACCACCCCCCTCTCCCCTGGCTAAGCAGCTCCGAGGCTTGGCATAAGCCCTCCTGGCCGCGGCCTGTGCGTGCAGTCAGCAGTTAAAGCTCCGCGCCTCGGGATCCACGCTGCCCGTCTGATTTGCAAAGCGGTTTTTAAATCACCATACAGCCTTGGGCTTAGGCAGAGGCTGGGTGCCAACCGCTAAAAATTCCCTGAGGCAATAACTCCATGGGACATTCCAGTAGCAGCTCAAATAGAATTGCTGTTTGAAATCTCAGCAGCAGCTTTTGTAGCCTCAGTGCAGCATAAGAACGGCTAGCCAGCAGCTCAAAACGCCCGTCATGACCCCTCCATTGCCTGGGAGCTGCGATCTTACAGCCCACAGTGGAGTGGCAGGTGTCCGCGGCTAGCCGGCTGTTGGCTAGCCACTGAAAGCTTTTGGATTTATGTTCTTTGTACCCGAATTTTGGATTTCTTGCTCTGTGTAATCTTGAGATTAATTTTCCCCCCAGTTTCTTAACAAGTGTTAGGGCAGCCTTCCATTCAGTCTACACGTGATCTAGGCCAACTGCAGGAATTCAAGCCTACTGCGGCCCTAGCTTCGGCCTAGCCATGCATTTGCGTTCGAACACACCACTGTAACTACCACCGTGACACCTACTGACGAACAACGGTTACTACACCTGCTCCTGCACCACAGGTGAGTTCTGAGGGGAAGAAGTCTGACAACATCACCCTCTGTGGCTTGGAGAACCTATTTGCTCATAACATATCTGAGGTCTTCCAAGACACATGTGAAGCCCTTCCTACAGGGCCATTTCTAGGATTCACCTTTTTTCTTGTATTCTGTAGTTTTTTCATAAAATTTTGGTTTGATTATAAAATGAAGCAGTCCTTGCAGGCTGAATTGAGGCTTCTGAAAAAGGAACTTGGAGATTTAAAAAAAAAAAAAAAAAGACCAGCTTAACTAGCAATTTTCAGTCAACTGACGTGCTTTTAGATACAATTGAAACTGATACCAACCTTTTCAAAAAACAGATTTTATAACTAGAAGGGGATGCTAGACTTATGCTTAACAGCTTTCAGTCATCTGAGATTTCTTTGGAAAAAATACAGTC